>CP092880.1:29722662-29735368 GCA_030710605.1 Cordylochernes scorpioides | reverse complement strand
TCTCTGCTGATTCAATCTCCTGAACACTATAATTGGATTGGTTTGTTTTGATTTGTAATGATAGCTTGTAATCTATTATTGTATTTTAATATTGTAATAAGATACGTGCATTTTATAAAATTGAATAGCTATCACTAACTTTGAGGTAAAAAACTTTTGAGGTAAAAATATTAATGTACGATTAATATGATATAGTAATGTTTTAATATACACAGTATATATATTTATGGAGAGTTGTATCGCGGTCGAGGTAGAATACACATAGAAAGAGAAGCAAAGATCCTCATGGTGTTGATGAGAGTGAAACAATTCTGGACGTAGAGTAATAAGCTTTATGCTTTATATAAATTCTTACTGAGGAAATTGGCTTGGACTTGATATGTATGAACTGGCTTGTAAATTCAGTCAATTAAAACTTCTCTCTTTAACGTATAAGGATTACTCTTACTAAAAGATATATAACATGTTTTTTTTTTTACTTTTACAAATGGTAACAAAGGAAGAATCACACTGTAAGTGTTAACATGCTCTTTGAAATATTGCCACGTATAAAATTAAGGAAGACCAACTTCAGGATGAGACAGCAAATTATTTCAAGCAAGGACAAACTATGAAGGATAAACAAAAGATAAAGTAATGAGGGAAGTTTACAGAGTAGAAAAATATATATAAACATAATAATGATACTCTGCTAATAAAATAATAAATACTTAGTTACATAGCTCCTTCCCTATGGAAGCTGTGATCCACAGCTTGAAATTATTGTCGATACTGACATGGATCTGACGTGCTTCTGCCAAGGATTCCATCGTAGTCTTGGAACTTTATCCCTAGTACCTTTGCGTCCATTTTCTTGCGGCGTGAAGAGCGGCTTTGTCGTCGTAACGTCGTCTATAGGGACATGGTCATCTTGAAAGGAAGTCTTGGCTTTGACACGGCGATGAAATCCTGGAGCCAGTCTCCGAAAATGTAGATCACAGCACCCATGGACTCTTGGTCTTCTCGGCGATCTTCAGTTTGTCTTCCCTAACTTACCCGACATCTCCACTAAAATGCCACATGGAAAATTAGGGAAGACCAACTTCGAGATGAGACAGCAATTTATTTCAAGCAAGAACAAACTATGAATGATAAACAAAATATAAGCAATGATGGAAGTTTACAGAGTAGGAAAAAATATATAAACATAAAAATGATACTCTGCTAATAAAATGATAAATACTTAGTTACAATATTATGCATACTATATTCAATATATATTCTTCATAAACTATGGTGATCGACCATATTGAGATAATTTTATTATGGATGTTATATATATATATATATCTAAAGAGACAAAGGTCGCCTCTCCCGTCAAAATAGACGTCAAAACTAGACGCCATCTATTGACCGTCGCCGCAACTAGCGGCCTCGGGTCGGTGACAAAGACACAACACCAACTTTGGCAAACTGAAAAGCGTCCACCTAGAGACCATGGTTTCGGGCTAATGGCCCTCGTCAGTCTAGGGCGGACTTTATTCCATGAGATCCACACGGGATCTAATGGAATCTTGACGCTTTTCAGTTTGCCAAAGCTGTTGTTGTGGCTTTGTCACCGACCCGAGGCCGCTAGTTGCGGCGACGGTCAATAGATGGCGTCTAGTTTTGACGTCTATTTTGACGGGAGAGGCGACCTTTGTCTCTTTAGATCAATATCCTCCTGGCAAAATTTCCATCTATATATATATATATTTAATTAAAAAGGCATATATTGGATCAAAAATTATTTATTTTACCAATATTTCAGCTGGCTGAACGCCAACCTTTATCAAGGTGTTATAACATTTTAAAGTGTGTCAACAACAAACTCAGCGCCACATAAAAAGATCAGGTGTTGATATTAAAAATAAAAAAGGGCATATCCTGACCAGGAGCACATGTGCTTTACAGATGGCATAGCGCCATCTGGTGGAATAGAAATCAACTAAACATTGATTTATCTTGTTCCCTTATATTTGGCCAACCCAATTTCTAGATAAATCAAGAAAAAACCATTTGCGAACGCGTTTCGCGCTGTTGGCTGTTGGTTTCTCAAGAAGCCTCTGGGACCAAAAATATTTTTGGTCGCAGTGGTACAGCCTACTCCACGCTGACGAGCGCCAACAGCGCGAAACGCGTTCGTGGATGGCTTTTCTTGATTTATCAAGAAATTGGGTTGGCCAAATATCACGGAGCAAACTAAATAAACGTTTAGTTTATTTTTGCTCCACTAGATGGCGCTCTGCCATCAAAAAAGCACATGTGCTCGTGGTCAGGAGATGCCTTCTTTGTTTTTATATATAATATATATATATATATTATTTAAAAAAGAATTCTGTTGATTTTGGAATATTATTTAGATGATTTGATATAGAATTATTGATAATTTGCTTGATACATGAATAATATTATTATATTTGCTGGTTCAATTGAATACTTTGGTATTAAATGATTTGGGTATGCAGTCGTGGAAAATCTTGAATATATAAATAAAAACAGTTTAGATCATTATCGCTTTAATTTGGCTTATGAAATATTTAAAACATGAATTGAGAAAGGTATTGCCTGATTTAAGGCTTAATAATAAAGAAAACAAAAGATTATTTACATAATTAAAGAAAAATTTGAGCTGAGCCGGCCAACGGGAAACATAAATAACGGGTTATATAAGGGAAAGCTCGACCTCTGGCGGTCTATTTAACAGAGTATGTTTTCCATAAATTTTAATTTTAAATTAAATAACATTACGGAAGGATCAAAAAGTTCCCGAACTTTTTAAAAATAAAATATAAAACAACTTTTGAAAAAAGTAAAATCAATTTTACTGTAAAGAATAAAGCCTAAACTATAATTTAATTTAGCAACGCCAGAAAATGCGCATGCGTAGTTTCCATTTTAGGCATATTTTTGTTGTAAGTATTTAACTTGCGTCGGTTTCTGCAATGTCATCATTTGAGCAAAGGGCAAATATTAAATTTTGTGTAAAATCAAAAAGGTCGTTCACAGAGACATTAGCATTAATGAATGAAGCTTATGAAGATGAAAAATTGTCACGAACGCAAGTTTATTTCTGGTATAAACGTTTTAAAGATGGCAGTAAGAGATAATTCAAGGTCAGGTCGGCCATGACGTCAACAACGGATCGAAATATTGGACAGGTACGTGATTTAATTGTTACTGAAAGAAAATTCACTATTGATAATATATCAGAATGCTTGTAATTTCGTATGGTAGTTGCCAAAAAAATATTGGTGAACATTTAAATATGAAAAAACTTTGTGGTTATTTTGTTCCATGAAATTTAACAGATCAACAAAGAGAAACTAGATTATAAATTTGCAAAGATTTAATTGTGTGAAACTGTAAAAATAATGATTCTGATTATTTTAAAACAATAATAACTGGTGATGAAACATGGTGCTTTCTTTTTGATCCACAAACCAAAAAATAATCACTCGAATAGCACAAACCAAGTTCTCCTAGGAAGAAGAAAGTTCGTCTTGACAAGTCCAAAGGAAAAGTAATGCTTGTAGTGTTTTTCGATTATCAAGGACTTGTCTATTATGAATTTATTAAAGAGGGGGTAACTATTAATAAACAGGCATACAAAGAAATACTTGTGCGACTTCCTGATGCGATAAGAAGAAAAAGAAAACAACTCTTCAAATCAAAATAGTGGAAATTGCTACATGATAATGCCCCTGCTCATAGAGCCATTATTGTTCAAGACTATTTAGCCAAACACTCTGTATCTGTCTTGCCGCATCCTCCTTACTCTCCTGATATCGCCCCATGTGATTTATTCTTCTTTCCAAAACTTAAAATGACGTTAAAAGGGAGGCACTTTTTATCGTCATCAGAAGTAATTGTAAATGCGACGGTGGAGCTAAACAAGCTTAGAAAAATTGACTTTGAACTACTATTTCAACAGCTTTTCTCACGCTGGAAAAAAATATGTAGGTAACCAAGGCTCCTATTTTGAAATATTTGATGTTTAAATTACTATACTATGAATAAATAATTAATTTTAAAAAAGTTCGGGAACTTTTTGATCCTACCTTGTATATATATTATGATGCATTAACACACGCCATCTGTTATGAAATTTCGAAACTATTATAGACGCGTATGATTATTTTAAAAATTAAACAATTTCTACTGCCCTTACTGCAATGGATCCCGTTAATTTTTCTAATGCAGTAAGGACAGTAGAAATTGTTTAATTTTTAAAAGAATCATACGAGTCTATAATAGATTTGAATATAATAGATGGCGGAATATTGCACCATGCTAAAATGATCGTTTTTTCTGAACATTAATCACTTTTTTATTTTATTCAATGCTTAAAAAGACAGATCAAACATAAAATCGGAGTCATATTTTTATCTTTATTCATATCTTTATTTTGTATCGTGAATAAACTACGTTCAAAAATAAATTGAAGCGATAGACGAAGCACAGTTTTTACATTCCGGTCTCAGGATGAGAAACTCCATCAGTTTGCTGTAAGAATTGTCCGGGACATATCCTATGTGAGATTTATAATCTTGTAGAGTCCTCTCATTGGTTCCCTTAGCCTCCAGAAAGCCTCTGTAACCGTATTCAATCGTTCATCCTGTTTCCTTTTTGTGCTCTATATAAAGTGCATAGTCGGTGACCAAAGCATATTCGAAAATATTTTTATCATTTTTAGAACATTAATATATAACTTTTCTTATAAAAAATGAGTTAAAAACATATTTTTTTCTTTATAATCAATTTTCCTAGGCTTCTAATAGCTTTACTTAATTTCGATTAAGTCAAAAATAATTAATTTTACTAAGTCAACTTTTATCTCGATTATATCTCTCCAAGTTTTATCTGATTAATTTTAAAATTCACGCCCACAAACTTTCTAGAAATTTAGAAAGAAATTTTCATTTCCGAAACCATTTAAGGTGTCCCAAACTTGAGTTTAAAAAAGGAAACCACAAGAAACATTTTCAATTCTAAGCAGACGCTATTTAATTGTTCGGCTGCCTCAGATTTTACACCTGAGCCGTTCCTTTTCTTGTTTTACTTTTAAATTGATTTGGTTGTGGGTTGATGGTGCACTCTCATTGGCCTTTTTTAACATCATTCCTTTTTAGACGTTCGGTGATTAGAAAAGGTTAAAATATCGACTTCGTGTTTGAGAAATACCTATTTAATTTAAATTTTATTAGATTTTTTATATATATATAAACATGAATTATAAAACTCTTCAGCTCTCTTTCATATTATCCGTTTTTCTTCAGCCGCAGCCGGCGCGCGCCAGGAGATCGCGTGAAGCGTGAGTTCGCTGAAAGTAAATAGAATATCCTTTCATATTTCAGAATTTAATCCAGATACTTGCCCAACCTTCCAATACCAAAGATTCCAGACAGCCACTCTCCTAGGTATCACCAACATATGTCCAGCATCCCTAGAAAATCTCCCAAGAAAGAAATCTGCCTGGCGACACCTCATTAATTGGACTTCCACTGGCATTGTATATAAATCCAAGAAGACTTAGGTCAGAAGGACATCCCGGGTAGTTGGCGACTTCTGTACGCTCCAGGAACCTGGGTTACTTAAATAAATAATAATAATAATCCAGATACTTTATCAGTTGATAAATCTTTGGTAAATTTGAAGATTTCATTTATACCTTGTCGAACTCTTGATATCAAAGCTTGCCTTGGGCTACGAGTGTCAGAGCCCGAAACCATGCTCTCCAAGTAGGTGTCCTTAATTCACCAAAATCTGGTGTTGTAACATGTCTGCTATGTTATAGATACCATAATTGATGATGCATGATTCCTCTTGTCTACTTCGAAGAAAAATGTCTAATTTCTAATTATAAAAATTATACCCAAGCTAAGAAAACTTCTCATTTATAATTATTTCATATGACGAAAAAAGTTACCAAGAAGCTAATGAATTTTATACTTTAAAGGTGTGTATATATGCATATATCTATCAGTAAATAAAGAAGAAATTAGAGTGTTTTGCTTGCTTGTTCTAAGTTTACTCAATATTTAATATATCAAAAATAAATTTTAGCATTATATGGAAAGTTTGGTTGTTAGCTTGGTCTGAGTAATTGTCATGGCTTCAATGCCATACGATGCATATTAACTCTAATACGAAACAATTTGCATATTATATATATTCTGTATACTTTCACCCAATATTTGTTCTATATGCGTTAAATAATAATGACAATACGCTACTTAAATTAATATTGTACATGAGGTAAATGTGCGAATAAGGCTTTAAAGCTAGTCAATTCCTGTGCAAACTCGACTCCGTCAGTAATAAAGTAGAACCCTTCATTAAAAAGACCTTAGATTGAAACATGGATATTTCTTGACTGGTTTGGAGATTGTGGTCTCTCATCGGAAGTTGGGCTAGTTCCACCCCATTTTATATTTGTCAAAGATGGCGATGGTGTATTGTCCAGATCTTCAATTTCTAATTTTGTTGCTCCATGGAAAGGAAGGGTGCCATTGCCTTGTTAGTCAGCCACATTCAGAATCCCCTGTAGACCTTCACGGTTACTGTAGGTTACCGTAGTCTCACCGTACTTCACCCTACAGGTCAGTCCCTTACTTGTGCTCCTTCTCCCGCTCTCCACGTAGAGAAGGGGTTGGACTTCTGGGCGAGGTCAAAGATGGTCTCTTTTCATATAGACCGCTCATCGGCAATTTTACAGTTCCCCATAACATAAAAGAATTACATAAAAATTCTGCTAGATCTTTATTTTTATTATACAAAAAAAAGATTTTAAAAGAAGCTGAGCTTTCGGAAGAGACTCCTTAATCTATAGCTAATTATAGGAAGGCATGACACTGGGTAGCTTTTGGGTTTGTTGTATACCCTAAATAATAACGAATAAATAATGACGAATTCGGTTAACTATTGATACTATCAATGATCCAACATGTGAATGCCGCTTAGATGTTGAATCACCAGAGCATCTTCTTTTAACTTGCCCTCTGACTAATCAAATTGTATGTAGATACTTTGAAACATTAGCAAATTCTCTTTGTATATATACTCTATCTTATGAGAACTTTGTTAAGTTTAGAACTATTTGTACAATAATTTACAAAACACTACTAATCCATTGTGTAAATAATTAATCATATATATGTAAATTATACTGGCACAGCACAATAGTCCTTTGGACTTCGTGCTTTTGTAACAATAAATAATAAATAATAAAATATAATTGATACTATTATTGAGTAAAAATATATAGGAAATGAAATCATGTAAGCACGAATGTTTCTTTTATATACAAAACAAACTTCTACTGTCCTTAGTGCGATGAAAAAATATTGGGAGGGCTTTACTCATTAGTGGTGAACCCTCCCAGCGGTTTCGCTCATTTAATCTCCCAGACCGCTTTTTATAACTCTAATGCTGTATTGAACGATTCTGCTTATATATATGCTATACTGAAGGGTGGTATCTTAGAAATGTTATTAAACAAACTATGGAAATAAGCTTTTAGAACAGTAGAATTACATAAATATTTACATCGAGCAATGCTCTTCCGCAAACAATAAGGAAAAGGTCAGTTATACATATATTAATATAAAGCAATAGCGCGCCATTTATACAAGTGTGTATAAATATATAAGAAATTTGTATATAAGAAATGAAAAGATAAGAATATTGTATATAAGAAATGAAAAGATAAGAATCTTGTATATAAGAAATGAAATAATGATGAGGATTTGCCCTCCCAATATTTTTTCATCGCAGTAAGGACAGTAGAAGTTTTCTTTGTATATAAAAGAAACATTCATGCTTCAGTGATTTTATTTCCTATATATAGATGGAGCGTTATTGATTTTATCAAGTTAAATATCTTTCTTCTTATATATAAAAGTCCATGTGTGTTGTCTGTTTCGCGATAACCTCAAAACCTGCTGAACCAATGGTACCAAATTTTGCATGTCGCTTTTTATAAACCTGAGGAAAATTTTCGGCTACATTTTGATTAGTATTTATGGCTATTTATTTTTTTCATTTAAAGAATTTTTTACTCGGAGTAAATACGAGGCGAAGTAACACCAGGCCAATTAAGCGACCAATGAGCGTTCTGCATTTTTTTCTTTTTTTTTTTTCAAGTTGCTTGCGTACTTTTTTTTTTAACTATCTTTTTATACGAGTGTTACTTTTTTTTACAAAAGTATTGAGTATTGAGAGATAAATTTATATTACTAAGTTACGGTAAGTGCACACAATGCAATTTGAAAAAAAAAACTTTACAAATTAGCGTTACTGTATGTAAATAATCCCTTTCGTATTTTTTATTAATTTATGTTCTGCCCTTTTTTTTTTATCTCTTTAAAAAAAAAATCGTATAAATGCAGTCGCAGTCAATAGCAAACACATATGTTTGCTTAATTTCCATGTGCTCTATTATTTTTTACAGAAAAATATTTACATGCCAGTATTTTGGATTATTTTTTTAAGCCTACTTTTTATTATTCTAACTGAGAAGATGGGCATCGCAGTTAAGATCCGTCGCAGTAACTCACTCAACTCAGGAAATTTCAAGGGTTAATGCGTTGGGGCGGGTACCTCGGGGGTTGGGTAGAAAAGAGGCCATTTAAACTATATTGATTTTGAAACAACTAAATGGATTGTAAAAAATAATTAAATCAAATACCTAAACACTAATATAACACAATTTTTGCCATCACACACACTTTTGCCTGTGGTTTATGTGTTACTTCTGTATTACTATTCTATGGCACTTCTACTATTTATTATTGATGTACTTTCAGTATGAAGGAAATTGCACTCGGGGGAATTCTCGGGCGAAGCCGTGTCATTCGTCTAGTATATAAATAATTTTAGATTATTTCTTATGTAAACATTTTTACTAGGCTAATAATAAAAATTAAATTATTACTCTATATTGGATGGTAATTTCTGCAGGTCTAGTGAGGATAGATTCTAAGCTTCTATAGCTTCTTTGCGATGTTTAATGATGAAATAACGTAGAATATTGGGATTCAAAGTTAGGAAGACAAATAACACTCTTACGCACCAATAAATTTATTGAAAACTAGTCAAGAATTCCCAAATACAAGAAAGGTAATATATGCACCAAAAGTGGCCTTTCTCTTTCAATAAAAATGTATTAAAGCAATGCATGGTTTATCGCTCCAGTGTATAATCCCCAAAGACGAAGATTATTTTTCCATGCAATAAGGAGGTTCTCATTAATTTATCTCATTGTCAAGTTCAGGAAAATCTTGAATATTCAGACTTTCTTTGAGATAGCGATGACAAGTTCTTCTCTGTTAAAGCCGTGTCCAAATATTCAGGCCCGAAGTTAAGATGTCCCGTGGATTCATATTGCTGGTACAACTATTATCTTTCTTGACTATACTGTATTTATGTTATTTAGTATTAGAATAGATAACGTAGGTAGAGAGAGCAGCTGTCTCACCTCTATACCGTGTGGGTAGCGCTTTACACGGGCATGACTGTGGCTCTCCTGGGGGCTTCCACGCTCTGCTCCATCGTGTCGCTCCACCTGCACCACTCCCCGCGACCCCTGACCGGCTGCGCCCGCTCCCTGCTGCTGAACTGTCTGGGGCGCCTACTGGCTGCGAGGCTCCTCCCCCGCCTCCTTCCAATAAGGTAACTCAGTGTGGTTTTCTAGCTAGCTACAACCTTATTTACTCTAGGTTAGATAGATGAAAACGCCTATATCGGATTCTCGTGAATACGGGTATAACTTTGCAGAGTTTGAGAGCGTTGTTGTTGTTTCCGTGTCCAATAAAGAGCCTCAGATGTCTCCATGCATCTCTATCACATCAGTCGCAATATCCTCTATCTTTGATTTGAAGGCGTAGAAAGCATATAACAAGACAATTTTAACTTTATGTTATTTTAGAAAGGTTAATGTCCACGTATAGTTAAGTACGTCGTCTTCCACTATATACAAAGTAAAATCAAATTATAAAACTATTTTAGAGGCGTAATATTCTTTTTAAAATAAAGCAATTTCTACTGTCTTTATTTTAAAAAGAATATTACGCCTCTAAAATAGTTTTATAATTTGATAACAGAAGGCGCTCTAGTACATCGAAACAAAGTAAAATCTAAACTAAAATGTATTTTTTATGCATTATTAGTATAGCTATTGATAACTAAATATTTTTCAAACTAATTATAAAAGCGAAATTCGAATAGCATCCGTATCTCGAGAATTCAAACAAAAGGATAATTCACAGCCCAACAGAGATTACAGCCTGACCTTCAAATCCTCACAAAACGTAGAGTTTATAAAGGCATCTTCGGAGTCTGCAACGAAAAATAGTATAAAAGTAAAGCCATTTATATATATTATGCATATTATATAAACAGCAAAACGTAATGAAGACAATTAGTCTGATATATGGCTTTGCCTGATAAAAAAAGAGAGTACGCGAGGAAATAAAAATATAATAATAAAATGAAAATATGTTTACATTTGACAAATAATCCTTTATTAAGACCTTTCGTCTAATGAAATATTCCTCAACCGAAGAGAAAATTCTTTAAAAATTTAAAACAGAACTTGCATGCACCATACGCATTGATATATAGCTAACCTTATAGCTTACCCGTCGATAGCTCGACGTTTGATATTTGCATATCGATGGGAATATCACCTCGTGATCCCCATCATATATATATATATTGGCCAACCGCCTATACCGGTTGGTAATATCCATCTTTCTCATTTCCAACTCCAGAAGCGCGGAGCTCACGCGCCGAGTGGCATCGCGGCCGAGAGTTTTTTTTTTTTATCCTTTATGGAATACTAAGAAAATCTGGTAGCATAGAATTTTTATATATTACTCATTTAAATCATATAATTTGTAAATATGATACTTATATAACCTTGATATCTTTTGAAAAATCGTTATTTTTTGACTCAGTAGGCTTGAGGAAGAATTACCGCTCGAAATTTTGCCAGTTTTATTTAAAAAAACACAATGTAATTCCTCTTTTTACTTTAATTTTATGGTATGTTTTAAAGGAAACGTGTGCTGCAGGAGAATACAGGACGTAACAGCGGCGGGAGCGGTCTGTTCATCCGTACCTCGGACAAGAGTGCTGAACTGGACCATATAGAACACTACAGCTTCTCTCCGAGACTACGACACCGAGCACCAAGTGGTGCTAGTGAAGGAGGTGGCGACGAATTCGAGCGCCATTTTCTCACAATGCTCAACCGTGTGTACGACGCAATGGAAAGATACGAAACCCGCGCTGGATCCCGCGAGCGTGTTGAACAACGCCAAGCTGAATGGGACTCGAGCGTCAAGACTCTGTGACAGATTTCTTGGACTCTGTCTCAGCCTAGCTGCCATAGTATCTGCCATCGGTTGTGTCGCTCTTGCACAGCGTTGACTCTCCACACAATCCTCTTCCATTCTATAACTTCCAGAAAACAAAAGATCTCCTTGCGGTTCAAAATCTTCCAAATACCAATCCTTTCTTCCCTCCGCACAATGCTCATTTAGGATTATTTTCTATAAAAAAGGCACCAATACAATCTACAAAAAAAAAAACATTCCTGAAGTTGTCTTTTAAGTTTTGAATAAAATATTCGATGATATTTTGCTAACCGTGAACCAAGTCATTTTCAAAGTTTTTTCCCTTCAAGCAAAGACACTTGGATGATGCCCTGAGGTACTGCCAAAATCCTATCTTGAGAGGAGATATCTCTCCTTAACAACTTTTCTAGAAGAAACCACACTTCCTCTTTTTGTACCGCAAAGTAGCTCCTGACCCATCGGTTTTATACCAAGATTTTCTTATGGCTTTTGACGGTTTTTTACCACTCTATTTAATCCGTAGAAGATTAATAATTCATCCTGTTTATGTTTTCGACACCTGTCCCCCACTCACATCACCTTGTATGGTTGTTATTGTTGATGTTGATGTTAACACTGTTTGTCCCCTACACTCACTTCTGTTTGATGACCTCGTTTTCTCACTCTCAACAAGACAGTTTTTATAAATAAAAATATTTAAAATTGTGCCTCCCTGATTATTACCTTCACAAATTCACTACGCAGCTCCATTTATGCATTGAACATTTCCTTTCTTAACTTGTTGTATAGAGAGAATTATGTCAAATACCAAAATTTATGAAACTCTACACTTGAAAATATTCTATTCTATTTTATTATTTTTACAAATATAAAACGACAGCTCTCCTTTTATCTTACTGCTCTTACTATGATAAAAAGAAATTGAGAGAGCCCCTGGCTCATCAATGGTGAACCCTCCCAGCGCATTGGGCTTTATTGCTTATATATATTCATCACCTTTGAGAAATTATTGGTAATGGTATTAAAGATATAAACTTTGAATCCTTACAAATAAAACGACGACTATATTTCATCGCAGAGTAAGGACTGTCTTTTTATTTGTAAATAAAAAAAGCACAAAATAGATGGGTGTTGGTGGTGTCTTGTCCATGGAGCAGATCAGATCGGTCCGTGCACCCTGATCACAATACCAGCCAACCGAGGTGCCTTGTTCGTATGGATGTCCTCTTCTGGATTGATGCACGAAATATATTCAATTATTATATACATACTGTGTTTTAAGTCCATTATATATAAAAAAAATCTAATTGTGTGCGGAAATGATAATA
>CP092880.1:29692355-29722562 GCA_030710605.1 Cordylochernes scorpioides | reverse complement strand
ATAAGTTGTGAAAGAAAAATACTGCGCAAAAGATTTCTTAATTGTGTTAATACGAAAAAGAAAGAGTGTAGACAAGATTTTGAGTCCTTCAGGTCACGGCAACAGTGAACAGCTATGATCTGTTAACGAATATTCCTCGGAAGCTTATTTTTTAATATATTCAAATATTAGAAACCTTTTGTGCTGTTTTATTTGAAAACGTATTGTTAAATACTAAGTAGCAATCACTTCTTAATATGGTAGAGTAGATTAAATGAAGAGATTGGACTATTGAAGATTAGCGAAGATTAAATTGGCGTTGATAACCCTTTAGGGAACAAAACTAACATAGTATTTTTATTTAAGAGCACATTTCTTTAAATTATTCTGAAGTACTTTAAATTATGTTTTATATTTTTCATTTTTATCCTAAGTACACGTAACAAAACCTAAACCATGATAGGTATCTAGCTACTTCCTTTTACTTCAAGTGTACAGTACATGTCAACACATGTAGTAATCAGTTCGATTTTTCACGTAAACGTCTTCAGAGAGCCGTTTGGTTACTTGCACTTTGAAAGATTCGAGGGGGAGCACAGAAGCTAACAATTTTTCAATTCGGAATTTGATCCCGAGTCATGGCGTCGAAAAGAAAGAGTGTGTCATATATCCAGCAACCCTCTATTCATTTAATTTTAACAATCTGAAGCTTTTAAAATTAAAGATACATCGGATAGTAAATATTTTTAATATCTAAACGTTTCGACAAAAATATTTTGTCCTTGTCAGGAGCGAACAAAAATTAAAACTTTTGGCAAAGTGTTAAAAAATATTCTACGTATTGTTAAATACTAAGGTTGCAATCACTTTCACATGAAGAGGTCGGACTATTGAAGAGGGAAGTTCATTGTACAGAGAGCGGTGGTTCTTTCCCAATTGCCCGCAGTACACTTTGACGAGGATAAAATAATTTTGTCGAAACGTCGAGATAATAAAAAGATTTACTGGTTTAAGTATCTTTAATTTGAAGAACTATGGATCCCGGCCAGGCAGCCTCTATCTTCAAGATAATCTGAAGTTTGGTAACATACAAGTGTGACGTGATTGTATGAACCGAGGTCCAGACCTTCCTAAAGAAGTAGAGCTACACAATACAAAATTCACACATCATCTTCATTATTTTGAGAAACTTCGCTCTTCCTATCTCGCAGAGTAACACAACTGGGTAGATAGTGCTTTCTCTTTCTAGAAATTCTTCTCGCCTAAAAATTATCTTCAGGAGAATAAAATATAATGATAAAAAATTACCAAAAAATCTCTTTCTCTTATGAGGATCATGTTATATAGAGCTGCCCCTCGAAATATTGATCATTAGAGATATCTACGATACGAAGAATTACAATCTAAAAAGCTAAACCTGGAAGAAGCTAATTTTACGCACAAAATCATACTTAATTATTTAATAATATATTAATGTATTGTACAATATATATTCACTTCAATAGCTATTAATAATCATAATAATTGTATTGGTAATAATAGTAATAAATCATTGTTTGAACAAATTTGGTTGGGAAGGATTCACTTAGGCTCAACTCTAGCGAAGACAAATCATTCGTTTATGGAATATATGATGTAATATTTAAAATTTGGAACTATATATTGCATGTAATTGTTTTCACAATTATATTAACTGCCTACTGCCTTATTATAGTCGAAAATACAAAGTTTGCGCTATATAAATACACTGATGGCCCAAAAGTTAAGTTACACCCCTGGACTTTGCTCTATAACTTTAAAATTAAGGCACTTAAAAGCACAATTCAGCAGTCATATTTAAAATTATATAATGCACATATTTATAATGCACATATTTAAAATTATATGATGCGTAAGAAATTATGAAAAGTTATTCCGATATGCAAATTAGATACGGTCATTCAAACATTTATTGTTTCTCAGGCTAGGTCTCTCGCCTGACTCTGCTGCTTTTTGTTGTCTAAACATTTCTGAAATGAATTTATTATTTGCAATTCAAAATGGCTTCCAGGCATCGTTTAGCTGGTTCTTTAAGGTGGCGTGCTATTAGATGGCTAGAAATGGGATTAAACCTGACTGATGCAGCAAGGCGTCTAGATGTTTCAAGAATGATGGTCTCACGCCTCTGGAAACAATTTCAAGATACAGAGGATGTCTTCAGAAGACTTGTTTCAAGACCTACAAACTCACAACACAAGATGACAGATTTTTGGCAATAGCTGCCAAACGTAATAGAGGGGTGTCACGCAGGATGCTGTTGATCGCTATGCAAAACACCCAGTTGCATGCATCCATTATCACCGTTACACAAAAGGACACTTTGAATTGGAGTCGTCAGCATCAAGACTGGACAGACAACGACTGGAGCAAAGTTCTATTCACAGATGAATCTCGATTTAGCCTCCAGAGTGATTATCAACGATACAAGATATGGAGAGTGATGGGACACGATATAATCCATCAAATGTAAGAGAAAGACAGCTTTAGTGGTGACGGTGTGATGGTGTGGGCAGGTATCTCCCTCAATGGACGCACCGATCTGCATGTGTTTGAAGAAGATTCCCTGACTGATCAAAGGTATCGTGATGAGATCCTAGAGCAATATGTTCTTCCGTTGGCTCATACCGAAGGCTCAGGTTTTATGTTAATGGGCGATAACGCTCGTCCCCACAGAGTTAACCAGGTGACTCAGTATTGTCAAGACTCTGTAATTCAGTAAATGAACTGGCCAGCCAGGTCTCTAGATTTGAATCCGATAGAACAAGCCTTGGATGCCTTTGGGAGACAAGGGTGGTCTTTGTTCTCTCCCAGAAGCCTTAATGAGCTCAAGACTCCTAACTGAAGAGAATGGACCTTTATTCCTACTGAACCGATTAATATCTTTGTAAAGAATATGAGAAGCATTGCTGTAAGAGAGGATCACACCCATTATTAAGTGAGTATATTGTTTGTTTTTTTAACCTTTGTAAATATATTTTCTGAGCTCTTGACCGTTAATCTCATCCCTATTTATTGATAAACATATTATTTACAGAGTATTTACAATATAAAAATACAAGTAAATACAGAGTATTTACAATATAAAAAAAAAACCTTTTCGGAAAATATAAATAATTGTTTTATGAAACTACTTTATATAATTTTTTTTTTAAATTAGTAATGGAAATACCAATTATAACTTAAATTTTGGCCACCAGTGTAGTTCAAATTTTCATATATAGTTGGCCCGCTATTTCTCTATATTTGAGCATGATATATACCTTGTTCATTATTTAAAAAGCGAATTTTTGAGGGTGAATTTTGAAAATATAAATGTATCATTTGTATACACATGTAGAATCAATTCGGCTCTCCAATCACATGATAGAATAAATCGGAAGGATAGATATAGATGTTGTTGTTTCTTATTCCCTTGTGTAAATATTACACGAAATCCATGAGTTCATGCTCCTCGAGCTGTTTTATGATACGCAGCGACCTCTCTCAGAATCTGATATCATGGAATGGGGTGTTGGGGTGCAGCTGTCGTTGATCATGGCACCATGATCCAGGCACACTTGGTGGAAGTCTGACTTTGCCTGTGTTTGAGGCCATTCCTAACATGGAAGCAGACGCATTTCCTGCCGACTTTTACATGAGTACAGACGCAGCTCCTCCGTATCCCTGGAGAGGGACCCTTGCTGAAGTCCATTAACCGGGTCAGTTGAACTCAGGATTTTTAAATAGGTCTTTCTCCTCTTTCTAACAATGTTGCTGTTGGTCCACGACTGATTATTTGTCAGAGTTTTTCTGCTTATTTTACAGCTGGCTTCATATCTGAAGGTGGTTCCCCTATCCATCACCTGGGGACGCGCCCTGTAGCAGTCAGCTCTGCTGAGGGTAATCGGCAGGATAGATATAGTAATTGTGTTTTACAAGGTATGTCCCATAAGTTGCCGGACTGGGCCCATAAAAAAATAAATTAATGAAAAATGTGAATAAATTTGACTGTTTATTATAGAAAATATATCTGGCAACACGGTGGTACCAATATCGAGGCGGAACGTGCACGCGAGCCAAGGTCATTCTAATTTATTTAAAGGTTACACCTAGCGCTGCGGCGATTTTATTTTATCGACACGTATTTTTCCTTTTTGAATACCAGGAAAGAACACTAATGATATTAAATGATAAATTAATAAAACACTAATGTTACGATGTACTAGAGCGCCATCTATTATCAAATTATAAAAACTATTTTAGAGGCGTAAAATTCTTTTTAAAATAAAACAATTTCTACTGTCCTTACTGCGATGGAAAAAGGCCCTCCCTTTTATTTTTCCATCGCAGTAAGGACAGTAGAAATTGTTTTATTTTAAAAAGAATTTTACGCCTCTAAAATAGTTTTATAATTTAATAAAACACTATTTCGCCAGAAGTAGAATAATTGGATGGCAATTTTCAAATGCAATCCGAGATATGTAAAATAGGTAAATGCAAAGTAGAACATGTAGCAAAAAAAAAATTGATATTTTAGATGCGGTTTGCTGGAATCCTCTCAGCGATTTAAATTTCGAAGATAATGAATTTCTAATTTTTTAATTCAACAATCTCTCAGTATCGATTATATTTATTTTAATTAATTTGAAAAATATTATCTATCTCTGATAATGTATTTTACTTTGGAATGGCATCACTACAGGATAAAGCACTCATGGTGATTCTTTTAATTGCAATTCAGAATCTGCCACTAAAGCTTTACGAGCGTTTCGTACCTTTGAAGGTATTCGAAGCGGTAAAGAAACCATAAGTTGCTACTCTCTAAGGCGAATGATAAAAAATTTGAGAAGACTGGATCTCTGGAAGCACAACCTCGGAGTGGAAGAACATCGACATGCAAGTCAGTGGCTGTTACATTTTCGCAGAATGTTGAAGCTATTGAAATGTTATCCACGTATGGAGAATTAAGTGCTCGACAAGTTTCTCGACAAACGAGGTTTCGTATGGAACAGTTTGGAGAGCACTAAGAATTTTTCTTGAAAAATACCCGTACAAAATTCAAAGATTTCACGAGCTGAAATTCGGGCGATTTTGAGAAGCGTCAAAAATCCGCTGCATGGGATTTCCGGCAAATTGATATTGATGAAAAGTAGCTGTCGAATATTCTGTGGACAGATGAAGCTCACTTTTCTCTAAACGGAAAAGTTAAAATCAAAACAGCCGCATTTGGGCAACAGAAAATATTAGGATTTTTACAGAAATGCAATTTCATCAGCCCAGAGTTAGAGTTTGGTGTGAGTTCACTTCTTCTTTTATTATTGGGGCCGTTTTTTTTTTCTGAAGAAATCAATGGAAGAACTTTTAAAACCGTTTCTGTAACTGGTGAACGTTATGTTCAACTTTTGAGTGGAAAGGTTATTCCCATATTGCAGGACAGACAAGCACTAAGCAAAATAACAGTCATGCAAGATGGAGGACCTCCTCATATCTCCTGCGGTGCCAACCAATAGCTGAAAGATACGTTCGGTGAAGATCGTGTGATAAGTCGCCACTTTATACACCTGTGGCCTCCAAGTACCAGACTTGACGCCTTGCGATTTTTGGTTTTGGGGGTACATTAATTCGCGTGTTTATCAATGCCGGCCTACCACATGGGCCATGTTTAAGGCTTCTATCATTAATTGTCATTCAGACCTTCAGTCATTCAGATCCCTAATCCATAACTCGATACTCTATACTATGGTTTATTTCGGAACGAGCCTATCAAAGACTTAGTATGATGCATTAGAACGCCATCTGTTATGAAAATTTTGAACTATTTTTGACGCCTATGATTCTTTTAAAAATAAATCTATTTTCTAATGCCCTTACTGCAATGGGAAGTCCTGGCTCATCAAAGGTGAACCCTCCCAGTCCATTTTTTCTTTTAAAATATCCTTTCAAAGAGTCTAGCTTCAGTATCAGTATAAAAGGAAAATCAAAAATGCAATATTACAGCAGTATGGTAGATCAAACTGGCGAAACCGATAGGAGGGTTCACCATTGATGAGCCAGACCTTCCCAATATTTTATCATTGCAGTAAAGACAGTAGAAATTTGATTCATTTTTGAAATAATTATACGCGTCAAAAATAGTTCAAATTTTTATAAGGCAGTAGTCTTAATAGAAGAATTCAATTTGTCTATATATGAAATGAAATAAATTTAGAATATTAACTACTTTAAAAAGTACAGATAGAATGACATATATAAATAGTGTTACGTGTAAGGCCTCCAAAGAGATTACAACCTCCACCAATAGATGGCGCTTTCGCCTGATTCCCTTGCTGGCTGATGTGGGAGTCGCCGACTGCTGTGGTGCTGTTTCCTGGGGAGGTTAACTGTAAATACGCTTTTGTGTTGTCCCCAGGATGTAAAATAATGTTTATAAGATCCACGTTTCCTCCAAGATACAGTATCAGCCGGCGCGAGCCGCACGCAGTTCCGAGGTGTTCCGAAGAGAGAAAACAAGCCTCAACGCCGGGTGGAAGCCTGGCCGAACATCCTGCCGAACGTCTTTGGGTGGCCTGCGGGGAAAAGCTGCAGGGAAGAGCAACGGGAGCCTAAGTGGGTGAACCACGAAGGGAAGAAGCGCATCGTCGCAAAGAACCGGTAGGGTCAAGACGCGACAATATCTTAATATATCATTCAAAAATTCCTAGAATATATAACACCTGATCTTATATTTAATATAAAATTTCGAAGGTGTTAAAGCCTCTGAGCTGAGCACATTACACGCCGATTGGCTTAAGAAAGTGAGAATTCAAGGTCAAGTGACAATAACTAGTTTATCAGAGATAATTATTCCACTATCGCGTGATATTTATTGTTACGACTACTAAAGTAGTCAACTTTATGCAAATATATTTAACTTAAAACTAGGAGAAAAGTGTGTAAATTTCTTTGTTGTATAAATTGCTATGTAAATTTCTTTGTTGTATAAATTGCTATGTAAATTTCTTTGTTGTATGAATTGTTATGTAAATTTCTTTGTTGTATGAATTGTTATGTAAATTTCTTTGTTGTATAAATTGAGCGTGTTTTTAATAAAAATGAGTTCTGGATAAGATTTTTGAACGTTTGGTAGTCGTTCTTAAGGCCTCTTCCTTTGGTGTTGCGGAGCTGGTCGGGTAGCTGGACTGAAGGCACTAGGTCGTCTCTCGGGGTAAAGAGAGACACCAATCTATATTGAGAAGAAGCAACCTCAATATTTATTAACCAATCAAAACAGGACTCTATTATACGTCTATATTACGCAAACTTGGCCTTTAATACCCATTTCTTGTTATCTAGGAAGCCTCTGGGACCAAATTTTGGTTGTAGAGATACAGTTTGCACCACGCTGACGAGGGCCAACAGCCCGAAACGCGTTCGTGGTTGATTCTCTTGATTTATTAAAAAATAATCGGTTGGCCAAATATCCTTGGAACAAGCTAAATCAACGTTTAGTTTATTTTTTGTGCCACAAGATGGCACTCAGCAATCTAAAAGGCTTATGTGAGCGGTTAAGAAATGTCAATTTTGTTTTTAATATATATATGTATGAAAAAACAATAGAAAAAAAATAAAAGATAAGTGGGTCAGGTGTTGATATTAAAAATAAAAAAGGCATATCCTGACCACGAACACATGTGCTTTTTAGATGGCAGAGCGCCATCTAGTGGAGCGAAAATAAACTAAACGTTTATTTAGCTTGCTCCGTGATATTTGGCCAACCCAATTTCTTGATAAATCAAGAAAAGCCATCCACGAACTCAAGAAGCCATTGGGACCCAAAATCTTTTTGGTCGCAGTGGTTACAGCCTACTCCACGCTGACGAGCGCCAACGGCGCTTTATATATATATATATAAAGTAGAACTTATAAGTTTAACATTTGTAGTTGGTATATCAAAAGAATTGAAATTATACAATGAGTTGATATTTGAAAGAGATGAATTTTAACATAGTTAGGTTCTGGAATACATAGGGAGGTAACATAAGACTTTTGGTTATCAGTTTTTGGATTAAAGGAATACACGAATTTATAATTTTGGAAAAGAAGGTTTTTTGAAAAATCTATTTGTAATCTAAATTTATAAAATGTTGGTAAACCTAAAATAAGATATTCTATTGGACTATCACAAACAAAAAATTATTGATATCTTGTAAGTTTTCCTAAGCTAAGCCTAACAAATATTTTGCATAATGGGTAACTAAATCCTTCTACCTGACCTATTCTTTCTTTAGAGAATTGTCTAATACTTTATAATAAATATAGTTTAAATATTTTAAAGGAATAATAGAAATAGATTATGCAGTGTCAAGTACACAAGGCAAAGATATTTGATTTATAAGTACAGAAAATAATAATAATGTTCTACCTGGGTTTATGGGCTTTGGAGGAGTATTCTTCTTAAGTGGGCAGTCCCTATGGAAATGTATTCGGTTGGGTAGCTGGTTGGTGGAACATATCTTGCAGGGGTATGGGGTAGGTTTATTGAGTTGTGGGGTTCTTGCTGGTGGTGGGTTGCAGCTCCTGTCCTGGGAAAAGATTGGTATTGATGACTTTGGGAGTAGTTGGAGTTAAATCTTCTTACTGGATTAAATGGTCTATTTCTTGTACTTGTAGAGGGTTGTTGGGATTCTTCTTCTTTATTTGTGGTGCATTTTAACTGATTTGTGATTTTAATCCAATCTGAGAGTTCTTGGACTCTTGCAGCTATTAGGTATTTTTTGGGGTGGTTTGGCATCCCATCTGTGAGAGCATCTAATAAAAGTGTTTTTCTAGATTAAGTTTTTTGTCTAAGGCAGATTTTTCCTTAAAATATTGTTCAAGATAATTTTTATTAAAAGCTTTTATTTAACTTGCCTCCATGTCTGTCGCCAAATCTTGTAATCAATTTTTAATATACTTATAGGGCACCTAGAAATATGAAATTTGGTACACATGTTCAAACCTGATGACAATGCGCGCGCAGCACAGGAGGCTCACGAGGGGGAACTCGAGGGAAAACGCGACTTCGGTAACACTACTTTGAGCCCTAATTCTTTGGCGCGCGGCTTGTGAAGAACTTTGCTCTCTTCGGAAATATTACTTTTAAGCCTAATTATATTTTTATTAAAAGCTTTTATTTAACTTGCCTCCATGTCTGTCTGTCTGGATGTATGTCGCCAAATCTTGTAATCAAATTTTAATATACTTATAGGGCACCTAGAAATATGAAATTTGGTACACATGTTCAAACCTGATGACAATGCTAGCTGACCAATTTTCAGACTTCTGGGTTGTCAGGTTGGCTAAGAACGGACAAATTTCCAAATTTCCTTTCAAATTTTGTATATTTAATTTTAATATGCTTCCAGACCATATAGAATAATAAAACTCACAATACTCGCTCAGTCCAATTAACAATGCAAGTGTACTAATTTTCAGACTTCTGGTGGTCGGGAAGGCAGGAAATGCACCATTATCTATATTTATTTTTTAATGTTATGTGTTGCATTATATCTACTCGGAAAATGCTGGAAGTTGCGAAAGGAATTTTTCAATAAATGTTCAAGACATGGAAAGAATTAGAAATCCAAATATTCAGATTCTTATCTAAAACGTCCTTGGAATTACAAGCAAATAAATGAGAAAAGCCAACAAATATATTAATTTTATCTGTTTTAATTTAGTCATCTTATTCCAATATCATCACGCATATATTTATATTCATTATATATATATAGGTGTGTGTGTAACAATATACCACCATACATTTCACGACACCTTTTTAAATAGTTTCCCTTTTTCAATTAGTATGTTGTTTTACTTTTACCTATTTAATCAATTGTTTAATTATAATTCAAATTTTATATGTACCAATTATCCCCTAACAATAATCCACTGGGTGTCTCTGACTTTGTAATATAATTCAATAAATTTAGGGTTCCCAAAAGCAAAGAGACGCAGTTCTGTTAGTAACGGATTTTTCTTACGTCACTTCCGACCTCCCACGAGGAATTGACCAATCTGCTGCGAGCAGGCTTGCAGCTATTTAAGGCCAACGTCGTCTCAGTGATAAGGCTTTTTTTTGGACTGGCATATATACGACTAAAAATAGCGTGAATAATTAATTATAAAAAAACACTTTTTTAAAAAAAAGCTTTTATTTAAAATGTACTAAAAATAACAAAATAAATATTTCTGAAGTATTGTTTTTTTTTTCTGAAGGTACCATTTAACAAATAAAATAATAGACTTAGAAATAAAAGCGGTGGGGTACAATAATAATAAATTTGAGATCAATGTGATTTTGTATGAAGCAAATGATTAGCAAGATTATGCCTTTCATTAAATTTATACCTATTTGCTGCATAAATGATTATCATCCCCCACCGCTTTTATTTCTAAGTCTATTATTTTATTTGTTAAATGGTACCTTCAGAAAAAAAGCAATACTTTAGAAATATTTATTTTGTTATTTTTAGCGCATTTTAAATAAAAGCTTTTTTTAAAGTGTTTTTTTTATAATTAATTATTTACAAATATTTCAGTTGGATGAACGCCAACTTTTATCAAGGTATTATAACATATTAATGTGTGTCAACAACAAACTCAGCGCCACATAACGTCAACAGAATTAAATTTTATATAAGAAGATATAAAATAATCTATATAAGATATACAATATTTATATGCTGTAATGTGTTTTATTCTGTAGGATGACTGTAGTGTGGAATGTTAGTTGCAGTCGTGGTGGCCACAATGTTCAGAGTGGGTTCAGGCGTGATTGGGATTGCACAAAAGGACAAGGCATGTTGGATGTCACCATAGAGATGGCGAGAGAGTAGGTGAAGGCAACGCCAGTCAAAGCAGATCTGTCCTTTGGGGTCTGTCAATCATCGTGTCTCCAGAGGGACTGATCTGTTTGAGCAAGAAGGAGGCACACCTGGTACCCCGACATGTTTTTTTTTTTTTTTTTTTTTGACCTTTTTCCTGGCCTGGTGCCGGCTGTCACTCAATCGAATTTTATTTTGTCGTGCATTACATGATGGCCGAACTGGCGAATTAAATTGCTTTTTACAATTTTGGTTATTATACTATAGCTGTATTACATTTGATATACAAGTATATATTAGAATATATTACAACAGTTTATGCCCCGCGTGATGAATCTTAGCTTATGGTAATTATAATGGGGGAAATAATTTGCGCAAATATTGGTTTGATATGATATTATGTGGTTGTAGAATTATAACACACACACACACACATTAGGCATACTTTGCTTAATAATAATGATTAATAATAAAAAGAAGATGTTGACAAATAATAATTGATAAAAATGTTAAGCTCAATGTATAAAAATATTTGGAAAAGGAATAAAAAATAAATATATAAATATACATTTGGGTGATTATATACAGCATTGAATGTTGAAATTATTATTAGAAAGTGCATTGACCTATGGGGTGAGCTAATTGGAAAGTCTAGATAGGTGGACATAGAATAGATTACTGCGATGCAATGCGACATTATGGGATGTAGGCCCTGGTCCATCTACAGTATGCTGAAGATATTCGATATGGGCTGTCCTATCAGACGAATTTGGGAATGGGTGGTGGAAGCTTTGGTCAAGAAAAAGGGTGATAGAGAGAAAGAGTGTGGCAGAGAGAGAGTCGTTCTGTCGCATAAAAAAAAAGAACGATTTGGCCGCGGTAAGGCAGTGGTGAAAGTGATGTTATAGTATGTAGTTGATTATAGTAATAGTTGATGTTCAAGCCAAGATAATTTATAAGTATACATTTTCATTGATGTAGAGGTGTTGGCGTTGGTGATTGTGCCATGTGTGTGTTAGATGTGTTGTTTATAAAGTTATTATTTTAACGCGAAACCTAGGCTAATTAGGGTGTTAAAAATCTTTAAAAGTATTTGGTATTAAATGTAGGAACGATTCACTAGATCTAGGAGGAATATGGCGGTTAGTTGAGTTGTCGAAATGTCTGGAGGAAAGTGGTTGAATGGAGATAGGTTGGTGGGTTTTCTAATATTGATTTGGAAGGGAATCTTTTTGGGGTGGTGCGATATAAAGGGCCTCTTCAGTGTAATATTTTAATTTGTTAACATGTACTGTGTCGCTGTCCTCTGTTTAAGGGTTGGTTGGCTCTATTTTATACGAACAACGTTGGGAAAAATTATTTATAATATAGTATATGGAACTGTAAAGTAAGGAACTAATTTACCGGCTGATGGTAGGCCTTGACTAAACCTAAATCTCTGATTTCAAATTGGAGCGTTCTATGTTTGCTGTCGTATTTTATTTGTTACTTTGCGTGCCTATCGAGTGTTCGTTTAATGGCTATTTTCCAGGTTCTTAGACAGGGGGATAGGGATTGATGTGGCAACTTAACTCTGTTGGAATTATATTATACTTAAGAAACGAAGGGGGAACCCAGTGATTGTATGGGGTGTTTGGTTATATTTATCTGTAACGGTTTTCATTAATTTGATCCAGGATACTTTAGGGTTTTCTAGATGAAGTATTCTAAGCTTGCCTGTGAGTGTCTAATTTAGACGTTCACAGAGGCCGTTGGCCTGCAGGTTGTTACTAGTTGTGAGCAGGGCTTGTATACCATTTTTTATTAAAAATCTCATGAACTTGGGTGAGGTAAACGCACATGCTCTGTCCGAAAGGGTGTATTGCGCTCTATATTACCTTTTTAAAATACTGTAAGTATGTAAGTGTGCTGGTTGACTTAGAGGGGAAGGTCCATGCGTAACGGCTTAGGTGGTCGACGATCACATGGAGATAAGTTTTTGAACTGCCATATTTTTAAAATACGGCTATGGTGTCTATTGATAATATGTCGAAGGGGTGTGAAACGGGACGAAGTTGTCCTAGTGTACCGTAATTGGGGCTTTTGGATCTTTTAATTAATTTGCATTTGGGACAAAACCTAACAATTTCCAATGGTTTCCATTGGAATAAAAGCTATACTAAAAGCGGCGGGAGACAATCATCATGAATTTCGAACCTAATGTGATTTAACATGTAGCAATCGATTAGCAATTTTTATAAGTGTTTGCTATATTTTTACCTCTTCTCTAAATATGATCGTCCCCCGCCGCTTTTATTTTCACTCAGATACATTAATTACTCAATGATAGAAGATACAATATTTTATTATTTCCTTTTTAGTGCATTTTAATAAAAGCTTTTTTTAAAATGTATTCTTAATTTTTTAATTATCTAGTTAGTTTTTAGTCATGAATTTACAAACTCAGAATCAAAAATTCACTGGCAATTAGGTCTTTAATAGACGGAAGCCTGCTCGCGGCGGATTGGTCAATCCTTTGTAAGGGGCGTAACATAAGACTTAAAAAGCAATATAGATTTATTCATTCCTGGCGATTCCGACCACCCAGAAGTCTGAAATTTGTACACTTGCATTGTTCATTGGACTGAGTTCATATTTCTATGTGATCTGGAAATATATTAAAATTAATTTACCAAATTTGAAAGGCGATTTGAAAATTTGTCCATTTCCGGCCACCCTGACAACCCAGAAGTCTTAAAAATTGTCAACTTGTCATCGTGTTCTGAAAGATATACCAAATTTTAGATTCCTACGTGCCTTAAAAGTATATTAAAAATCGATTGCAAGATTTGTGGACAGACAGGGAAGCAAGTTAAATAAAACCTTTTAATAAGAGAATGAAAAATACAGATATTTGCGCACCCTTTTTTAATACAAAAATGATAAATGAATAAATAACACACACACAAATTACAGATTTATTAATTCCACCGGTCTTATACAGCTTCACCACAGGAAGGAAGCATTGATAGAGCTCCTATACTTCAGGTAGCGCAAAGCCCAACAGCCTCCAGGTCCGGAACATGTCCAGTGGCCACAGAATCCACCGTGCATAGGTTAGCGTATCACTGAAAAGGCGAGTAGGGAATCAGCCACGTTTCAGTATTCGCTTTCCTCAGCCAAAATGCCCACGACATTCGGCGATTCAATTAATCTCCTCCGAACGGTGACTGCGGCCTTGTATAATTGATATAAACCAAAGAGAAGATCTTGATCAAACATAATTGTGTGCATCCGATTATTTATTTAGTGACTATCGGATTGAGACCAAGATTGTCGCCTAAGAGGCATTTTCTCTAATTCTCAAGCAAAAGCAACCAAATATTGTATGCATGATTTCATCTTGTATTCATCTGCTATTACAGAGATCACAAGTTAAAGGACAATCAGCCTCCCAGCGCTTTGAACGATTTTCTGGAAAGAACACCCATAGAAGTCTCAGTTGCGCAAAAAGTATTTTAATTACCAAAGGAGTATTTGTAAGTAGATATAGTTCTGCTGTTATAGAATTATTTGAGTGTTTGAAGTGACTATAATGAGAGGTATTTAAGGTTTGCGCTTTGTCGTTTTGAATGCTTTGTTCAGTTGCTAGTTGAATAATACCGGGTATTTCAGTCTGTATAACAGTATAGTCCGTAAAAACCCCCTCAATAATGAGAAGCCATTTGAATCTAAAATATTTGACAGGCTTTCCACAAATTTACAGCCAATCGATGATGGTTGTGCAATGTCCAGAGGTGTGTCAAACATACGCGAGGCAACCTGCTCTCTTCCATCTCAAAATATGTTTAATGATGTTTAATAATGAATAATATAATAGAAGAATACAATATCTAGAAAATATCATAAAATATAAATAAATTTAATTTAAATTATGATGAGGAATACTTCGTGATAAGGTTTTTATTTCTCGTAGGAAATATTGAGGGCGCACAGAGGATAAGTGGTACTGGTACCAAGAATGTTAGACAGTGAAATTAGGCATGTGTTCGCTATCTATATTTATAAATATGACTCTTTAGCTTGATCTTTTATTTTTGATATTGATGAGACTGAGGCGGGATGTAAGGCTCTATGGTTTTATATGGTGCAGTGCTCTATCAGCTGAGTGGACCATGGTCACCAAGGCCCCCGGTCCAATGCTGGGCACGTGGTCCGGTCCAGGAAGGTCGTTGAGTTCTAGGTTTCGTCGGGCCGGTTGTAGGAGGGGTTGGAGCTGAGACACGACATGTTAAAATAATTCGTTACGGTGTATTCCGACCGAGGGGCTAAAGATATCTGGTGCGTTATCTCTAACTCGTTGCCGTGAAAACGGTGTCAACGGTCAAATACAATTTATACCTGCCATTTCTATGGTGCCGTTTCTGATTAATCTAAAATGGATAATAATAAAAGAATAAACAAAAAATTGAACAACGAAATATATTTTATTTATGCTTATGAGGTGATACAGCAGCGTATTTACAATTAGAGAGGAGACAAAATGAATTAAATCTAGAAAAAAGAAGTGAGGACATATCGGTCATTAAAGTCTGAGAGGCAAGGCCTTCAGCCAGTTCAGGGCTTCCGGGGTGACAGAATGGAGATTGGAAATATAATTTTTCCGGTCACGTGTCCCATCCGGTCGGCTACTTGTTGACGCCCAAAAATATTTAAGACATTTCATATTCAGATACCACACCAACGTGTTTTACAAAAATATTTCCTTCCCAACTACACACATTTTACATCCTGCTGTCCCTTTTCCACAAAATCATCATCTTAGAACCTAATTAAAGCGCATACATACTATTGTTCTCTTCTACTTTTCCCTTCAATAGAAAAGCTTAATGTAACCAAACTTCTTAATTATGCAGGCTATACGTCATTCTTGATTTTTAAGCATTTTTATAATCCGGTTACGGCAAGAAACCCTTATCTGTTCCTATCAAATTGTATAATCCCCTGATGCACCTTCCTATCGCGAATATTAAAGAAAACATGGTATTAATTCATATATATCGAATTCAATAAACCTCGCAGACAGATTAAGACATGAAATAACCAGAAGTAACATTTCTACTGATTCACTCAGCAAGAATAATGTTTCATACAAGTATTCCATATCATGGCTGCACTGTGAAGCTACGTATGTGGGAGAGACGGGAAGAACTGTGAGAATCAGAATGGCTGATCATGAAGGAACTGTTAAGAGAAAGGATCCCCGTTCTCTCGTATACCAGCATACCCACAACACAGACCATCCATTAGTTAGCCCTCAACCCATTACTGTGAAATAAATAACAAGTACCAGCGCCTGGAACTAGAAGATTTACTTACTGAAAATTTCAAAAAGAAGGCCTTAGATCTGCTCGACATATAATATAGTGTAATTCTAGAATCACTAACTTAAATAATCCCCGTCTTCCCAATAATACCATGTGTATGTGTGTCATTAATATTTATTAGGTGTGATTGATCTCATTATGATTTTAGGGGATTTTCCTTTCCCGGTTGTAAGACTACTCGCACAAGTTAGAATACTTTCAAGTTTTTTTAGAGAAAACCACACCAAGATGCTCTGCGGTGAGGACCCCATTTGTACCTTCTGTAATTCAAAAGTAAAAAATGAAATCACTCACTATATTTTTGATTGCTCTGCTCTGAAAGAAGAAAGAAGAACCCTTATGCTCAAAACTGGGCAACTCTGTGCTTCACTTCCACCAATAATTGACAATATGACCCAGAATAAGTATATTGCCACGGCGTTTTATGGTTTCCACAAGTCCATATCTCAGAAGAAGGCTAAGTGACACTCACTCCTCACTTTCTTAATGCTACTCTTTTTGTGTTGTTTTTCTTGCTTCCCTCTTTCTCTTTCTTGTTTTTTTTTTCTTTTTCTTCTGTCTATATCGTTGTTTCCTTTGTCTCACTGCTTTGTTCTTATGCATACCTCTGGTGAATCCTGTATAGGGTCAGTGACCCTAAATAAAGGCTTTTTGTTGTTTGTTGTTGTGTTGTTGATCTCATTATGATTCGTATCCTTCCTTTAATAGCACATAGCCTCAATAGTGCATTAACTAAAATTCATAGTTTTATGATTTTACTCTCAATTATCTCTTATATAGAACTTGCATAAATTTATCTCATATTTCTCACTTATTTGATGTATATACAGGGTGATCCAAAAGTCTTGCACAACTTTAAAAAATAATAACTCCGCGAATATTTGCGATAGAGCAATGCGATAAACACCATTGTGTTCAGGATGCAATGGGATTTTTTAGGGCAAATAATGAATAATTCGAAATTGAATCCAGTAACAATTTTATTCGCTAGATTACGCTTTACCAGAATCAGAGATTTAGCGGCCAAATTGTTTGATAAATTGAAAAATATAACTGATCTATACGTATTTTTCCTTTTTGAATACCAGGAAAGAACCCTAATAATATCAATTGATAAATTAATAAAACACCATTTCGCTAAAGGTAGAAGAATTGTATGGCGATTTTTAAATGCAATCCGAGATATGTAAAATGGATGAGATTGTTTGTAGCGTCAGTCGAGACAAAAGTGTTCTTTGTCTGGTTAAGCTTTTTTTTTCTATTTGAAGTAAATTTGCTTTTTGATAGTTTTTTTTATTTGTGGAGCAGAACCAGTATGATGGTGGAGGAAGTCAGCAGACCAACAACAAGCGGCCGCGTCCTGAGGACGAAGACCTCCTCCCGTCTTCTCATCACCAATTTAAGTTCAACAGCACATCGAACTTGTTCAACTTTGGGTGCCGAACCTTCGAGGCGATCATTGCCGACACCAGCCTGGACTCCCCCGAAAAAATACAAATGGCTACCAGAGGACTGATGCTGACTCTGGTCCAAGAGGCAGAACTTCTTCTTGAGGACGCCTTCAAGGGAGCCAGTTTAGGAAGACCCAATCCCACAGCCAACGTCCCGATCCCCTCCACCTCTTTCGCCTCGGTAGTGGCAGAGAAAGACAAGCCGGTAAGGCCTGCACCTCCGAAACCCAAAGCGAAAGCCACATTTGTGAATCTGGCTTCCATTAACACCAGCGGCAAGGTGGTTTTCCACACTAAAACAACCCAAATGGCAAAGTCGCTGGACTCTGGGCTGGCCTCCCTGCCAACGGGCCTAAGCTGCCACGAGCACCCGATTATCCTACCAAGATACTGCCTCTTCAGAGTGGACGGGGAGGTGCGGGACGAGGAGATATGCGAGAGCTTCATCTCCAATCATTCCGTGCAGTCACTCCAGGGGAAACGTGACATCAGGGTAGTCCATCGATCGAATAATGCGGCACACAGCACTAGTACAGTGTTCATCGAAGTGGACAACCAAGTCGCCGAAATCCTCGGTCAACATGGACGTATCCCTGTGGCGGGTCTAATGCACAGGTATGAGCGCAGTCATACTTTAAAGCAATGCTTCCGTTGCTGTGGCTTCGGCCACCGCGCTTCTGCCTGTCCAGCTGCCCATCCAATCTGCTACCGCTGCGTCTCTGCAGAGCATGAGGGCTTCCAATTCTCGGTCGAGCCAAGCCAAAGCCGCTGCAGCAAAAAATCTGGAGCTCCCATCAACTACTTTGCCACTTCATCTTCCTGTCTCTTTGTAAAATAGAGAATAGCACGAACAATAAACAATGTCTAGACCATTGCGTGTCCTGCAGGTGAACGCTATAAAATCACCAACTGCCATTCTTGAAATTGCAAATTTGGCAAATTCGACACAGGCCGACATCGTGCTCCTGCAAGAACTCCCAACTAACTTCTTCTGGCCCACACCTGGGTTTAAAACATTTTTTGTCCCAGGCGCCTACATCCCCTCGGAAATTGTGGCACGTAGCAACCTTCATCCCATCCCTCTAACCTCCCTAGACACCGCCATAACCTCCATAGCCATATGTCTAGAGCAGAGTACCATCGCGGTGTACTCGGCCTACTGGCACGGCCTTAGAGCGGCCGATGGTTTCATCCATCTTCTGGAAGATACGATAAGATGGGCCTCTCTTCCAGTGATCCTGGGTATGGACACTAACGCCCACTCTCCTACCTGGGGCATCGGTGCGAGGTTGGACTTCCGGAGTGCTAATCTTGAAGAGTTCGCCAGCTTCAATGATCTTCATTTCTTGGGACCCCTTGTGGACTCTACCTGGTCAAATGGGTCTTTATCTTCTTCTATAGATGTCACTCTGGCCTCCAGCTCACTGGCGATCCATGCCACTAGAGGTTTATTAGATGAGATGGCCTTCACTGACCACATACCTATCTGGACTACATTCCTAGACATGCTCAACAACGAGACAAACTCCTCCTGGGTTGAATCCTCATGTAAAGAACAGACCTTTAAATCCTTCCTCAACTCTTCTCTCCACCAGGTAACTATCCTATTAAAGATCCTAGAAGATATTGACAGGGTGGTCCTCCTTCTGACTTCCATCCTGCAATCAGCTTGTACCTCTTCCATGGGGAGACGCTCCAATACTACAAGACCGTCAAAGCCGTGGTGGACCCCCGAACTGAGTCGGATCAGAAGGTTGGTTATCTCCCTCCGCCGTTGCAGTCAGAGTGTCCGGTGTCCTATTAGGAACTTCTTCCGCGGTTTATACCGAGCTTGCCATAATCGACTGAAGGCGGCTATACGGAAAGCTAAAAGTAAATCCTGGTTTAATCTCTGCGAGGAGGTGTCATCCGCATCCTGGAGGGCCATACATCGATTTATCGCCCAGGGACGCGGCTCCCCCAGAGGTCCGCCACTTCTCAAACAGGATAATGGCTCTCCTTACAATCCTCATGAGACTTGCCAGTCCGTGTTAAATCACTTTTCTCTACATGACACCAGAGCTCAGCCGCAAAGGAATGCAATTTCTGCGCACTCAGACGAACAAGAATTCAAACCCTGGGAAGTTTTGCGAGCCATTCATCGCTGTGGAAAAAGGAAAGCCCCGGGCCCCGACGGTCTTGGTTCAAAATGCCTAGACCTGGGCGGCCCTTCCTTGCAATTCCTGCTGGCCGAATTGTTCACCAAATGCCTTCGTATGGGCCACTTCCCCCGTCCATGGAAAGAAGGCCGCCTCATACTTCTGCCTAAACTCTCCAATTCAGCCACCAGTCAGCTGGAGAAATACAGACCTATTACTTTATTGAACACTATGGCCAAAGTGTTTGAGAGATGTATCCTGGCCAGACTTCAGTGGCTCGCGGATCGTCACGGATGGTTCTTTGAAGATCAATGCGGTTTTGTAAATGGTCGTTCAGCGGAAGATGCACTGGCGAGTATCACTCAATTCATAGAAGAAAGACAAGCTCACTGGAGGAAAACTCTTGTCATCAGCTTGGACATCAGTAAGGCCTTCCAGACTGTTTGGAGGCCGGCAATCATACAAAATCTTGAACGTCTAAATTGTCCAGAGTCTATTACCGGCTTAGTAAAAAATTTTTGGAAGACCGGAGGGTTTCTTATTCAGCTTGGACAGCAACAGAATGTACGTCCTCCCAGCTCGGCACTCCCCAGGGTTCAGCGCTAAGCCCTTCCCTGTGGAACATAGTTGCTCGGACCATCTTCACCCTTCCTTCCATCAAAGATAGCCGATTAATAGCTTACGCGGACGACTTCACCCTTCTGATTCAGGTTCGTGGTAGCCTGCCAGTCTCTGCCACTAACAACTTCTTGGAGAGGTTGACATCTTGGTGCACGATGAATGGTCTTAATATAAACCCCAGTAAGACTCAAGCTTGCCTGTTCCAATGGCGTAATGTCCACCCCAACTCCGAGACAGGGCTTAGAATCCTTGGTCAACCTTTAAACATCAAGAAGACCATCACAATCTTAGGAGTGGAGTTTGACAAGACCCGCGGATTTATCGCCCACCTACGCAAGATCACACATAGATGCAGATCAATAATCCCACGACTCACCCACTCAATACAGGGTAAATTTGGAATATCCTTTTCAGCTGGAACTAGGATTTTTGACGCGGTAGTGGTACCTGCCTTCCTTTACGGAGCGTCAGCATGGGGTCGTCGCGCTCTCTCCAGAGAAGGCATTAGGCAGCTTAGGAGCCTTCACTACAATTTTGCGAAACGTGTACTGAGAGGAGGTCCTTGCACACTAGCAGTCTCAGCTATCTCCATCACCGGCAGCCCTCCTCTCGATATTATTGTTAGGTCTCGTACGACGTTCTTAAAGGAAATCAATGAAGGAAATTTTGAATCTAGACCAGGCCCTGCTTCTTTGCCATACCCTCCGGATAGACGTCAATTGTCTTTCAGTCTAAACATCGAGAAGTTAACAATACCTATAATATTTACAGACGGAACAAAAAATGAGGCTGGGGTGGGCGCTGCAATTGTTCCCTCATCAGAAGATCAGTAGCCCGTTCTCTTACGGCTCCATCCAGACTGCACAGCCTTCCAGGCTGAACTTCTGGCAATCCGCTGGGCGGTCCGTCTGGTAGAGGAAGGTCATCCTAGAGAGGAGATCACTACCGCGTCGGACTGCAAATCAGCTCTGTCAGCCATATGTACGTCAGGTCCAGTTCGATCGACATTAGTAGCTGAGATTATTTACGCACTGAACACCAACCAAAATGTAAAGCTGTGTTGGGTGCCGGGACACTGCGGCATTGACGGGAAACGAAAAAGCAGACAGAGCTGCTAAGAACGCGGCCATTTCGACCTTAGAACCATCATTTTCCATCCTGCCTAAAAGCCTGGCCCGTAACCACTCACGCGCGGCAGCCCTAGACGCATGGACGAGGTTTATTGCCAGGACCACTCCAACAGACACCTGAGGAGAATAGCCCATACTCCAGGACCGGCTGCTCCAATTCCTCCCTAAGGTCTGTCCTGGAGAAGTCACCACCACCTTACTTACAGGACATGCCCATGTTCGGGCAGACTTGGTTCTCTGGCATCCTGGGGAAGACCCATCTTGCCCAAATGGAAGGAGGAACAACAGACTGTGGACCACCTTCTATTTAGATGCCCTGCTTTCATGCGACACAGAATGCAGACAGCCCTGCTGTTTGGGAAGACCTCCTTCGACCCAGTCTCGTTGGCTGGACTCCCGGGTTCTCTGCAGGCATGGAACTTCCTGATCAGCTGGTTCGGCTCTGCAATTGGCTCTATGTAAATATAATCTAGAGTAACTGGTTTCTACTAGTTAGCTGGACAGCCCGGGCAGTTGGCGTTTCTTGCGCTCCAGGGGCCTGGGTTATCCTTATTTCTCTCTGTATGTAAAATGCAAATTAAAACATATAGCAAAAAATATATTTTAGATGCGGTTTTGTGAAATAGATTGAATGTTTGAAAAAAAAACTGCTGAAATCAATACACGATTTTTTAAAATGTTAATATAGTATCAAAATTATGATGGCACTCCTAATAGGATTTCTGCTATTAGAAATGTATAGTTTCTTAACAAATTGGCGACATTGACTATTTAACTGGAAATTTGTCATGATCCAACAAATGAAATAGAGAGGGGGTGACGAAATCTAATTGTCGTAATTTATTCCAAATATTCTATGGGCTTGTCAAATGTTATCATTACTTATTATACTGTACAAAATTTTAAAAATGTGTCTCCTCGAATAAAAATCATTTTAGATCGACTTTTTGTGTTGAATAACATGGTGGTAAAATCATTTTGTATTATTTTTTTGCGCAAAATTTCTAAAGTCAGGGAATATTCCTTATGCTATTTCTTCTAATGAGCGAAAAGCGATAAACTAAACATAGAGGGTAAAATTGTGTGTACCTGTGTGTTATTCGAGAAAGTTAAAACACTTTGGTCTGCACGACATAATATAAGATGTGAGCAAATGACAAACAAAAAATTTAATGTGAAAAAAATAGTACAAATGTTATATTGTACTGGGATAAGGTGCATAAATTAAGAAAAAGGCATCTCCTTATCGTGCAACTGAAAGTTGCTGATGGCTTGCGCCATCTATCGGAATAAATATCAACTATTTATTGATTAATCAAGAATGGGTATTTGGGCCAATACTGAATAACTAAAAATCAACGAGATTAGTTGATATTTATTCCGATAGATGGCGCAAGCCATCAGCACTTTCAGTTGCACGATAAGGAGATGCCTTTTTCTTAAAAAAATTACTGTTAGCAAAAAAAAAAGTCAAGATGTGAAGACAGCTTTTATTATCCCCATAACCCAACAGAAATAGATGAAAAAATATTGATAGATAATATAACACATGGCAACTTATTTAACACATGTGGTAACTGCCTTCTCTCTTTGTATTATGTCACAATCCTTGCTCAATGTGGCGCCCTTCATTCTCAAACATCGTCTGCAGACGATAGACGAAAGTTTGGACAGCATTAAATTGATTAAACGTGCTGTCTGATAGAAGCCTTCAGCATGGCCAATGTGGTAGGCCGGCATCGATAAACACGCGACTTAATGTATTCCCATAACCAAAAATCGCAAGGCGTCAAGTCTGGTGATCTTGGAGGTCACTGGTGTATAAGTGGCGACTTATCACACGATTTTTACCGAACGTATCCTTCAGCAATTGTTTGGCACCGCGAGAGATATGAGGTGGTTCTCCATCTTGCATGAATGTTATTTCGCTTAGTGCTTGTCTGTCCTGCAATATGGGAATAACCTTTTCTCTCAAAGGTTGAACATAACGTTCACCAGTTACAAAAACGGTGTCAAAAGTTCTTCCATAGATTTCTTCTTTAAAAAATGGCCCAATAATAGAAGAAGAAGTGAACCCACACCAAACTGTAACTCTGGGCTGATGAAGTGGAATTTCTTTTAAAATCCTAGGGTTTTCTGTTGCCCAAATGCGGCTGCTTCGAGTGTTAACTTCTCCGTTTAGAGAAAAGTGAGCTTTATCTGTCCACAGAATATTCGACAGCCAGTTTTCATCAATATCAATTTGCCGGAAAAACCATGCAGCGAATTCTGACGCTCCTCAAAATTGCCGACTTTTAGCTCGTGAAATTTTGATTGGATCGTGGATGACTTTTCTTGATTTGCCAAGAAATTGAGTCGGCCAAATATCAGGGAACAGACTAAATCAATGTTTAGTTGATTTCTGTTCCACCAGATGGCGCTCTGCCTTCTGTAAAGCACATGTGCTCCTGGTCAGGATTATGTCATTTTTATTTTTAACTAGCCGAATGACCCGGGCAACGCCCGGGTTTTACCCGATTAAATGTTTTTATTCAAATACTATTCGTTACAATTATAAATTGGCACCGTGGATGTCACTTTTGTGAAACGTCCCGCTCCAAACTTTGTGTATTTTTGAAATATAAAAATAAATATGTAAATTTTTCACAACGATATTTGAAAATTATATATTTTGATTTTCAAATACTATTCGTTACAATTATAAATTGGCGCCGTGGATGTCACTCTTGTGAAACGTCCCGCTCCAAACTTTGTGTCTGAGAAGCGATATTTTTATAGAAATATGATCTGGCTTTTGTTTTCTGCTCGAATGAATGTTTTTCTGTTAGAATTTTGTTCCTGCGTACAAAATAATGAACTGGTTTCACCCGTGGTCTCTGCTTTTTGGAATTTTTCCCGATATAATTTTGTATCTGATAATCAAACATGATACAGCAATATCGTCATCATCATTTTCTGACTAAAAAATATAGTTTTAATAATTGATTTATATATTTTTTAAAATAGCCTATCGTCTTCCCCGTATTTTTTTACCTATGTATGGAAATATTGGTTTGAATTAGTGAACTACTGCGAATTTGTATACCGGACATACAAACAAACATACATTTATATATATATAGAAGAAGATATCAACACCTGACCTTTTTATTTTTTATTTTATTTTATTCTCTATCATTTTTTAATATATATATAAATATTAATTAAGGCATATTTTGGATCTAAAATAAAGCAAACATTTTATTTAATACAAAATGCCAATATTTCAATAGACTGTACGCCTAACTTCATCAGGGCGCTTCTTGTTTTTAAACTGCTTTGGATATATATATATATATTATATATATATATGAAAAAACAATAGAAAAAATAAATAATAAGTGGGCCAGGTGTTAATATTAAAAATTAAAAAAAGGCATATCCTAACAAAAAGCACATACCCATTTCTTGGTTTCTAAAGAAACCTCTGGGACCAAAATCTTTTTGGTCGCAGTGGCACAGCCTGCTCCACGCTGACGAGCGCCAACAGCGCGAAACGCGTTCGTGGATGGCTTTTCTTGATTTATCAAGAAATTGGGTTGGCCAAATATCACGGAGCAAGTTAAATAAACGTTTAGTTTATTTTTGCTCCACTAGATGGCGCTCTGCCATCTAAAATGCACATGTGCTCGTGGTTAGGATATGCCTTCTTTATTTTTAATATATATATATAATACGTATATAGGGAATTCATAACACGCAAGTGTTATAAGTAGTTTTAATGGCACGTATATCCTTGATGAAGATCTGTTGGATTTAAACATTTGTAATGAAAAGAAACATATCGATATGGTAGTTTATAAAATCTCTGGAGTATGAATCACCAGACAGTACTTGATTCCATCTCCTATTGGCTCACTAAAGCCTAGGTAACCTAAACAGAGACTTTTAAAATAAAAACACTTGAAATTAATTTTTAAAAAGGATATAAAAGAGAAATATTTATTATTAAAGCATTCATCAATGTTTGTATGTAATCATAATGATTCGAACAATATTTCTAAAGAAAGAAAGAAAGGTATTGTAGATAGGATGATATTAAGTTAGCCATAATAGAATTACGGCGAGACCTATTTTTAAACTAGCCTTGGGCTAGATTTAATAAAGCCAAATCAATACTTTAATCTCTATGGTGGTTGTAAGGCAATCGGGAGATGGGAGGAGATTCCCGGGCGAAATCATCCCAAATATGCCCCACAATTCTACCTCCATTCTGGCAGCCCAAGAATTTCTTGCGTATATAAAGAAGAAAAAATGGACGCGTTAGTAGATTGTCTTACCTAACTCTATCACATATCATATTTTAATAATATATATTGTCACAGAATGATCTGTGGTGGCCTACTTGGTTTATCATCATTAGTCACGTGACGTCAGCATTTTATTTGTAAATACACCTATCCCCCGATTTACACGGTACTTGTTTTACACGTTTTCGCTTTACACGGTTTTCCAAATAAGTTTTTTTTTTTTGTTTTGTTTTTATCGCACTATACTAAATGCTACTGTGATTGAACACATGCGCTGTATACACATCTCACGAGGAATCCCGAGCTTATGTGCTGACTACATATTTTAACCTGTCAATGCATTTTATTTTTATTTCTGTGTACACCTACCCCCGATTTACACGTTTTTCTCAGGAACGTATCTACCGTGTAAATCGGGGGATAGGTGTACTTTCCTCATTAAATAACTTTGTTTTATGATTAATCGTCTTTGTCTCACTTATAATATTGATATGGACCAATCTAACATTGACATGAAGCTACCCCCCAGGACAACTTTTTTTAATATTGAATACCGTCTAACGCAAATCCATCGGCCCAAAAAAAAAATCTTGACTATATGTCCTGTAGCTATCCTGTAGTCTTGGGACATCAAGCCGTGCTGACACATGTCTGACTTGAACGGAGCATTTATGGTCCACTTAACTCCTTGGGGGGAATATGAAACACAACTCTACCAGAGATCATTTCATATATATGTCGAATTGCTGTCGACTCTCTGTGATGTGCAGTCGTACTGGTGATTGTGCAGTCGTGGTGGTGATTGTGCAGTCGTGGTGGTGATTGTGCAGTCGTGGTGGTGATTGTGGTAAAGCACACAGAAACGAATCAAAGAAGAATCCAAGGCATCGGGGAGAGAACGTAACAACCTTGCGGGCCAACAGCCGCGTACTAACTCCTTTCTGTCCTGCTGCTAACTCCTTCCCTAAATTGAACTGACTGTCTGCTATATATTGCCACATCAAATCGTCTACTCTGGCCTTGACTCTGATTGGCTGCGGTAAGCTCTTTGTTAAACGGCGCGCCTCGGTGTTTGATCTCAGTTTGGCCTTGACTCTGATTGGCTGCGCGGTAAGCTCTTTGTTAACGGCGCGCCTCGGTGTCTATCCTTTGATCTTAGGTTTTGGTTTCTATAGTGACCTTGGTTTTGGTTGCACGTTCTCTAGATGCCTTTGTATTTATTTAAACACACCAAATCGATACATACCAAGTTAATGGGTTAAATGAGGATTGGGTACAATGACCAATTAGAGTAGGGGTTGTAAGAAGGGGTGGGGAGTATTTACACATGTGTTTTATCATTCTTAAATTACCACAGATGGGCCCCCTGCGTTAAAGAATTTAAAAAGGGGCAGCCTGAATTAAATTCTGGTAGAATGGAAGTAATTTTTGGGGAAAAAATTAATTGGGTAACAAACAAAGCTATTTACAGGTGGTAAAAAGATTGCGGTTGACAAGGTGACAGAATGGAAAGATGAAGTATGAATTGTTAAAAAAAAATGACAACATGGTGATTAAATTGGTTGAAGCAGGATCAACTTGAGAACAGGGTTTGCAAGGCGTTTTGCTAGGACGTCTTGGAATTAGTTAACAAGGAATCAAAAAAAACTATTGTTCTCCATTTAGCGTTCTTGGGTGGTGAAAAAAAAAAAAGAAAATGGCGCGATGGTGATGTGAAAAAACAGAATGCCTGCAGAGTATTCAAGCTTGGTGTATGGACACACTACATCAAGGGAATTTCTGCAAGTATAAAAAAATGAACATATAAAAACATGAAGAAAAACATCACATAAAAAAACTGACAAAGACATGGGTCGCGCGGGTGGTGAAAAGAGCCGCTAAGATGGTAAGGTTTGGTGAAAGGCAAGGTAATTTCGTGGTTGTTGAGAGAAAAACAATTGCAGAAGTTGAGAGGTGTGAAAAAAAAAAGGTGAAACAAAATAAAAATATAATGCTATATACAAAATTGGGACAATGGTACTCGTCTCGAGTACTTGGGTGAGAGAAAGAAAAACAAAAAGGAAAAACATTGATTAAAAATTTGTAAACAAGTCCACTTTAGGCTTTAAAGGTCGCTTGAAAAGATGTTGCAGTGGTTACATAGTGGTGAGACAAAAAATGTGTGGGTACATAGGTTGACAAACGAATTAATGTGCAGCATTGCGACAAGACATTGATTTAAAGGGAGATAGTTTGGGGTAGTATGGTACAAGATGTGGAGGACAAAATGAAATGTTGGGATAAGTTATCTGTGAGGTAAGGGAAATAGTTGTCAGGACGTAGGTGGTGGGGCAGTTCTAAATAGACGTTGAACGGTTTCTCCTATCAAATTACAGATGGTGGTAAGCAGTTGGAAATGGCTTCTTGTAGTTGAAAAAGTCTATCAGTTTCTTGTGCGTATATCCTAGGTAGATAAGTGTGATTAGCGGGACGGTGGAGAAGGGCATTGTTAGCGAGTAAATTAGGAGAATTAAGTGGAAAATGAAAAATGTTTTTCATATTGTATCCTTAATGTTTTATGAGAGAGATTAGTTGTGGCTGAGCCATTGATGTTGGAGGGTTGATGTCGTGACTTGGGACGGGGTTGGTTCATGATTGATTTGTAGATGGGGAACTCGGAAAATTTGTTACTTGAAGTCGGTTCTATTTGGATTAGGGTAAAAAGATTTGGGATTAGAGGTGGAAGAGGTTGGCTGCTGGATGGTTTGATCGGGAGTTGGTATTCTTGGAACAAGTCCGGTGAGAGATGTCGGAACGGAAATGAGTCATTGTCCTTGGATTGAAGAAAATGTGCCTGCATGGTGGGGGGTGCTATATGAGGGACGCTTTCTGTGTAGGGTCTGAGCTTGTTGACATGTATTGTGTCGTGTTCCTTGTTGAGCGTTGATTTGGTCTATTAATCTTTACCACATTGGAGAAATAATTTCTAAAATTGTTGTAGGGACCTGTGAAATAAGGGGTAAGCTTTCCAGTGTTAGGATGGGGGTACACTTTGACAAGAACGAGGTCTCCAATTTTGAAGTTAGGTGTTTTGTGATTAAGATCAAATTTTTGTTTATCTTTGTCGTGGTTTAAGTTGTGTGCGTTGGTAGGCTTGTTGTCTGGCAATGTCAATAGGGGGGTAAGGGTTAATGTGGTTAGAAAGTTCTGTGGGTATAATGCCGAAAAGTAAATAGGATGGGGGAAAGCCTGTCACTGAGTGAGGGGTGTTATTATAAACTTGTGTAACTTTGTTAACGAGCTTTGTCCATGAGGTTTTTGGGTTTTCGAGATGTAGTAGTCTGAGTTTACTTGTAATTGTAGAGTTTAGACGTTCGCAAAGACCATTTGCTTGAGGGTTATTACTAGTTGTGTTTAAGGGTTGTATGCATGGGCTACTAGAATCTTCGGAACTTCTCTGAGGTGAACGCAGGTGCTCGATCCGAGAGTAAGCGTTTTGGGAGATCCGTATACTAACACCTTTTTAATTGCTTGTATGTAGGTTAAAGTACTGGTAGATTTTGAAGGAATTGTCCATGCGTATCTGGTCATATGGTCCACAATTACATGTAAGTGGGTTTTAGAATTGCCGTATTTAGTGAAGCCTGATACGGTGTCGATTGAGAGGAGGTCAAATGGTTGGTAGCAGAGGGGTTTGACCAAGTTCTCCATACGTGGGTCCTTTTGGATGTTTGGTTAATTGACATGTGGTACAAGAATTTACATGATTTTTAATGTCTCTTGACATGCCACTCCAATGGTATTGGCCGGAGACAAGGCGACTCATTTGAGATATACCAGGGTGATTGTATTCCAAATGTACTTTGTTAGAAGGGTGTTACGAAGTTTCTCCGGAATCAGAATTTTGGTTACTCCCTTGCGTGTGATGGTGTGTAATCCCGTTTGTGTCTTGTGTGATGTGTGGATGTGTAGGTGTATTGTTTTGGTGTATCTTGATGGCGTCGGCGTCTAGGAATCCGCAGAAGGGATTGCGTGAGAGAAGGTCAGCCTCGTACTGCAGGGTACCTTTAATGTAGCGATTTCGTAGTCATATGTTGAAAGTCTTAAGCTCCATCTGAATAGACGTCCTGCGGGATTTTTGATAGATTTTAGCCATTGTGAGCGTGGTGATCAGAGAAAATGGTGAATTTTGTGCCTGTAAGGTAAATGCGGAATTTTTCTACGCTTTCAATTATGGCTAGGCATTCTAACTCAGATATGTTGTAATTTGTTCGTGCGGGCGTAAGGCTCGGCTATAAAATTGTACGGGATGTATTTGGTTGTTGGGGTGGACCTGTTTTAAAATGCCTGCGATACCTTGTGTTGAAGCGTCGCAGTAGAGTTGGCAGGTAG
>CP092880.1:29511943-29692255 GCA_030710605.1 Cordylochernes scorpioides | reverse complement strand
TATACGTATTTTTCCTTTTTGAATACCAGGAAAGAACCCTAATAATATCAATTGATAAATTAATAAAACACCATTTCGCTAAAGGTAGAAGAATTGGATGGCGATTTTTAAATGCAATCCGAGATATGTAAAATGGATGAGATTGTTTGTAGCGTCAGTCGAGACAAAAGTGTTCTTTGTCTGGTTAAGCTTTTTTTTTCTATTTGAAGTAAATTTGCTTTTTGATAGTTTTTTTTATTTGTGGAGCAGAACCAGTATGATGGTGGAGGAAGTCAGCAGACCAACAACAAGCGGCCGCGTCCTGAGGACGAAGACCTCCTCCCGTCTTCTCATCACCAATTTAAGTTCAACAGCACAGCGAACTTGTTCAACTTTGGGTGCCGAACCTTCGAGGCGATCATTGCCGACACCAGCCTGGACTCCCCAGAAAAAATACAAATGGCTACCAGAGGACTGATGCTGACTCTGGTCCAAGAGGCAGAACTTCTTCTTGAGGACGCCTTCAAGGGAGCCAGTTTAGGAAGACCCAATCCCACAGCCAACGTCCCGATCCCCTCCACCTCTTTCGCCTCGGTAGTGGCAGAGAAAGACAAGCCGGTAAGGCCTGCACCTCCGAAACCCAAAGCGAAAGCCACATTTGTGAATCTGGCTTCCATTAACACCAGCGGCAAGGTGGTTTTCCACACTAAAACAACCCAAATGGCAAAGTCGCTGGACTCTGGGCTGACCTCCCTGCCAACGGGCCTAAGCTGCCACGAGCACCCGATTATCCTACCAAGATACTACCTCTTCAGAGTGGACGGGGAGGTGCGGGACGAGGAGATATGCGAGAGCTTCATCTCCAATCATTCCGTGCAGTCACTCCAGGGGAAACGTGACATCAGGGTAGTCCATCGATCGAATAATGCGGCACACAGCACTAGTACAGTGTTCATCGAAGTGGACAACCAAGTCGCCGAAATCCTCGGTCAACATGGACGTATCCCTGTGGCGGGTCTAATGCACAGGTATGAGCGCAGTCATACTTTAAAGCAATGCTTCCGTTGCTGTGGCTTCGGCCACCGCGCTTCTGCCTGTCCAGCTGCCCATCCAATCTGCTACCGCTGCGTCTCTGCAGAGCATGAGGGCTTCCAATTCTCGGTCGAGCCAAGCCAAAGCCGCTGCAGCAAAAAATCTGGAGCTCCTATCAACTACTTTGCCACTTCATCTTCCTGTCTCTTTGTAAAATAGAGAATAGCACGAACAATAAACAATGTCTAGGCCATTGCGTGTCCTGCAGGTGAACGCTATAAAATCACCAACTGCCATTCTTGAAATTGCAAATTTGGCAAATTCGACACAGGCCGACATCGTGCTCCTGCAAGAACTCCCAACTAACTTCTTCTGGCCCACACCTGGGTTTAAAACATTTTTTGTCCCAGGCGCCTACATCCCCTCGAAAATTGTGGCACGTAGCAACCTTCATCCCATCCCTCTAACCTCCCTAGACACCGCCATAACCTCCATAGCCATATGTCTAGAGCAGAGTACCATCGCGGTGTACTCGGCCTACTGGCACGGCCTTAGAGCGGCCGATGGTTTCATTCATCTTCTGGAAGATACGATAAGATGGGCCTCTCTTCCAGTGATCCTGGGTATGGACACTAACGCCCACTCTCCTACCTGGGGCATCGGTGCGAGGTTGGACTTCCGGGGTGCTAATCTTGAAGAGTTCGCCAGCTTCAATGATCTTCATTTCTTGGGACCCCTTGTGGACTCTACCTGGTCAAATGGGTCTTTATCTTCTTCTATAGATGTCACTCTGGCCTCCAGCTCACTGGCGATCCATGCCACTAGAGGTTTATTAGATGAGATGGCCTTCACTGACCACATACCTATCTGGACTACATTCCTAGACATGGTCAACAACGAGACAAACTCCTCCTGGGTTGAATCCTCATGTAAAGAACAGACCTTTAAATCCTTCCTCAACTCTTCTCTCCACCAGGCAACTATCCTATTAAACGAGGCCTCTACCCCAGAAGATATTGACAGGGTGGTCCTCCTTCTGACTTCCATCCTGCAATCAGCTTGTACCTCTTCCATGGGGAGACGCTCCAATACTACAAGACCGTCAAAGCCGTGGTGGACCCCCGAACTGAGTCGGATCAGAAGGTTGGTTATCTCCCTCCGCCGTTGCAGTCAGAGTGTTCGGTGTCCTATTAGGAACTTCTTCCGCGGTTTATACCGAGCTTGCCATAATCGACTGAAGGCGGCTATACGGAAAGCTAAAAGTAAATCCTGGTTTAATCTCTGCGAGGAGGTGTCATCCGCATCCTGGAGGGCCATACATCGATTTATCGCCCAGGGACGCGGCTCCCCCAGAGGTCCGCCACTTCTCAAACAGGATAATGGCTCTCCTTACAATCCTCATGAGACTTGCCAGTCCGTGTTAAATCACTTTTCTCTACATGACACCAGAGCTCAGCCGCAAAGGAATTCAATTTCTGCGCACTCAGACGAACAAGAATTCAAACCCTGGGAAGTTTTGCGAGCCATTCATCGCTGTGGAAAAAGGAAAGCCCCGGGCCCCGACGGTCTTGGTTCAAAATGCCTAGACCTGGGCGGCCCTTCCTTGCAATTCCTGCTGGCCGAATTGTTCACCAAATGCCTTCGTATGGGCCACTTCCCCCGTCCATGGAAAGAAGGCCGCCTCATACTTCTGCCTAAACTCTCCAATTCAGCCACCAGTCAGCTGGAGAAATACAGACCTATTACTTTATTGAACACTATGGCCAAAGTGTTTGAGAGATGTATCCTGGCCAGACTTCAGTGGCTCGCGGATCGTCACGGATGGTTCTTTGAAGATCAATGCGGTCTTGTAAATGGTCGTTCAGCGGAAGATGCACTGGCGAGTATCACTCAATTCATAGAAGAAAGACAAGCTCACTGGAGGAAAACTCTTGTCATCAGCTTGGACATCAGTAAGGCCTTCGACACTGTTTGGAGGCCGGCAATCATACAAAATCTTGAACGTCTAAATTGTCCAGAGTCTATTACCGGCTTAGTAAAAAATTTTTGGAAGACCGGAGGGTTTCTTATTCAGCTTGGACAGCAACAGAATGTACGTCCTCCCAGCTCGGCACTCCCCAGGGTTCAGCGCTAAGCCCTTCCCTGTGGAACATAGTTGCTCGGACCATCTTCACCCTTCCTTCCATCAAAGATAGCCGATTAATAGCTTACGCGGACGACTTCACCCTTCTGATTCAGGTTCGTGGTAGCCTGCCAGTCTCTGCCACTAACAACTTCTTGGAGAGGTTGACATCTTGGTGCACGATGAATGGTCTTAATATAAACCCCAGTAAGACTCAAGCTTGCCTGTTCCAATGGCGTAATGTCCACCCCAACTCCGAGACAGGGCTTAGAATCCTTGGTCAACCTTTAAACATCAAGAAGACCATCACAATCTTAGGAGTGGAGTTTGACAAGACCCGCGGATTTATCGCCCACCTACGCAAGATCACACATAGATGCATATCAATAATCCCACGACTCACCCACTCAATACAGGGTAAATTTGGAATCTCCTTTTCAGCTAGAACTAGGATTTTTGACGCGGTAGTGGTACCTGCCTTCCTTTACGGAGCGTCAGCATGGGGTCGTCGCGCTCTCTCCAGAGAAGGCATTAGGCAGCTTAGGAGCCTTCACTACAATTTTGCGAAACGTGTACTGAGAGGAGGTCCTTGCACACTAGCAGTCTCAGCTATCTCCATCACCGGCAGCCCTCCTCTCGATATTATTGTTAGGTCTCGTACGACGTTCTTAAAGGAAATCAATGAAGGAAATTTTGAATCTAGACCAGGCCCTGCTTCTTTGCCATACCCTCCGGATAGACGTCAATTGTCTTTCAGTCTAAACATCGAGAAGTTAACAATACCTATAATATTTACAGACGGAACAAAAAATGAGGCTGGGGTGGGCGCTGCAATTGTTCCCTCATCAGAAGATCAGTAGCCCGTTCTCTTACGGCTCCATCCAGACTGCACAGCCTTCCAGGCTGAACTTCTGGCAATCCGCTGGGCGGTCCGTCTGGTAGAGGAAGGTCATCCTAGAGAGGAGATCACTACCGCGTCGGACTGCAAATCAGCTCTGTCAGCCATATGTACGTCAGGTCCAGTTCGATCGACATTAGTAACTGAGATTATTTACGCACTGAACACCAACCAAAATGTAAAGCTGTGTTGGGTGCCGGGACACTGCGGCATTGACGGAAACGAAAAAGCAGACAGAGCTGCTAAGAACGCGGCCATTTAGACCTTAGAACCATCATTTTCCATCCTGCCTAGAAGCCTGGCCCGTAACCACTCACGCGCGGCAGCCCTAGACGCATGGACGGAGGTTTATTGCCAGGACCACTACAACAGACACCTGAGGAGAATAGCCCATACTCCAGACCGGCTGCTCCAATTCCTCCCTAAGGTCTGTCCTGGAGAAGTCACCACCACCTTACTTACAGGACATGCCCATGTTCGGGCAGACTTGGTTCTCTGGCATCCTGGGGAAGACCCATCTTGCCCAAATGGAAGGAGGAACAACAGACTGTGGACCACCTTCTATTTAGATGCCCTGCTTTCATGCGACACAGAATGCAGACAGCCCTGCTGTTTGGGAAGACCTCCTTCGACCCAGTCTCGTTGGCTGGACTCCCGGGTTCTCTGCAGGCATGGAACTTCCTGATCAGCTGGTTCGGCTCTGCAATTGGCTCTATGTAAATATAATCTAGAGTAACTGGTTTCTACTAGTTAGCTGGACAGCCCGGGCAGTTGGCGTTTCTTGCGCTCCAGGGGCCTGGGTTATCCTTATTTCTCTCTGTATGTAAAATGCAAATTAAAACATATAGCAAAAAATATATTTTAGATGCGGTTTTGTGAAATAGATTGAATGTTTGAAAAAAAACTGCAGAAATCAATACACGATTTTTTAAAATGTTAATATAGTATCAAAATTATGATGGCACTCCTAATAGGATTTCTTGCTATTAGAAATGTATAGTTTCTTAACAAATTGGCGACATTGACTATTTAACTGGAAATTTGTCATGATCCAACAAATGAAATAAAGAGGGGGGTGACGAAATCTAGTTGTCGTAATTTATTCCAAATATTCTATGGGCTTGTCAAATGTTATCATTACTTATTATACTGTACAAAACTTTAAAAATGTGTCTCCTCGAATAAAAATCATTTTTAGATCGACTTTTTGTGTTGAATAACATGGTGGTAAAATCATTTTGTATTATTTTTTTGCGCAAAATTTCTAAAGTTAGGGAATATTCCTTATGCTATTTCTTCTAATGAGCGAAAAGCGATAAACTAAACATAGAGGGTAAAATTGTGTGTACCTGTGTGTTATTCGAGAAGTTAAAACACTTTGGTCTGCACGACATAATATAAGATGTGAGCAAATGACAAACAAAAAATTTAATGTGAAAAAATAGTACAAATTTTATATTGTACTGGGATAAGGTGCATAAATTAAGAAAAAGGCATCTCCTTATCGTGCAACTGAAAGTTGCTGATGGCTTGCGCCATCTATCGGAATAAATATCAACTATTTCTTGATTAATCAAGAATGGGTATTTGGCCAATACTGGAATAACTAAAAATCAACGAGATTAGTTGATATTTATTCCGATAGATGGCGCAAGCCATCAGCAACTTTCAGTTGCACGATAAGGAGATGCCTTTTTCTTAAAAAAATTACTGTTAGCAAAAAAAAAAAGTCAAGATGTGAAGACAGCTTTTATTACCCCCATAACCCAACAGAAAGAGATGAAAAATATTGATAGATAATATAACACATGGCAACTTATTTAACACATGTGGTAACTGCCTTCTCTCTTGTATTATGTCACAATCCTTGCTCAATGTGGCGCCCTTCATTCTCAAACACCGTCTGCAGACGATAGACGAAAGTTTGGACAGCATTAAATTGATTAAACGTGCTGTCTGATAGAAGCCTTCAGCATGGCCAATGTGGTAGGCCGGCATCGATAAACACGCGACTTAATGTATTCCCATAACCAAAAATCGCAAGGCGTCAAGTCTGGTGATCTTGGAGGTCACTGGTGTATAAAGTGGCGACTTATCACACGATTTTTACCGAACGTATCCTTCAGAAATTGTTTGGCACCGCGAGAGATATGAGGTGGTTCTCCATCTTGCATGAATGTTATTTCGCTTAGTGCTTGTCTGTCCTGCAATATGGGAATAACCTTTTCTCTCAAAGGTTGAACATAATGTTCACCAGTTACAAAAACGGTGTCAAAAGTTCTTCCATAGATTTCTTCTTTAAAAAATGGCCCAATAATAGAAGAAGAAGTGAACCCACACCAAACTGTAACTCTGGGCTGATGAAGTGGAATTTCTTTTAAAATCCTAGGGTTTTCTGTTGCCCAAATGCGGCTGCTTCGAGTGTTAACTTCTCCGTTTAGAGAAAAGTGAGCTTTATCTGTCCACAGAATATTCGACAGCCAGTTTTCATCAATATCAATTTGCCGGAAAACCCATGCAGCGAATTCTGACGCTCCTCAAAATTGCCGACTTTTAGCTCGTGAAATTTTGATTGGATCGTGGATGACTTTTCTTGATTTGCCAAGAAATTGAGTCGGCCAAATATCAGGGAACAGACTAAATCAATGTTTAGTTGATTTCTGTTCCACCAGATGGCGCTCTGCCTTCTGTAAAGCACATGTGCTCCTGGTCAGGATTATGTCATTTTTATTTTTAACTAGCCGAATGACCTGGGCAACGCCCGGGTTTTACCCGATTAAATGTTTTTATTCAAATACTATTCGTTACAATTATAAATTGGCACCGTGGATGTCACTTTTGTGAAACGTCCCGCTCCAAACTTTGTGTATTTTTGAAATATAAAAATAAATATGTAAATTTTCACAACGATATTTGAAAATTATATTATTTTGATTTTCAAATACTATTCGTTACAATTATAAATTGGCGCCGTGGATGTCACTCTTGTGAAACGTCCCGCTCCAAACTTTGTGTCTGAGAAGCGATATTTTTATAGAAATATGATCTGGCTTTTGTTTTCTGCTCGAATGAATGTTTTTCTGTTAGAATTTTGTTCCTGCGTACAAAATAATGAACTGGTTTCACCCGTGGTCTCTGCTTTTTGGAATTTTTCCCGATATAATTTTGTATCTGATAATCAAACATGATACAGCAATATCGTCATCATCATTTTCTGACTAAAAAATATAGTTTTAATAATTGTTTTATATATTTTTTAAAATAGCCTATCGTCTTCCCCGTATTTTTTTACCTATGTATGGAAATATTGGTTTGAATTAGTGAACTACTGCGAATTTGTATACCGGACATACAAACAAACATACATTTATATATATATAGAAGAAGATATCAACACCTGACCTTTTTATTTTTATTTTATTTTATTCTCTATCATTTTTTAATATATATATAAATATTAATTAAGGCATATTTTGGATCTAAAATAAAGCAAACATTTTATTTAATACAAAATGCCAATATTTCAATAGACTGTACGCCTAACTTCATCAGGGCGCTTCTTGTTTTTAAACTGCTTTGGATATATATATATATATATGAAAAAACAATATAAAAAATAAATAATAAGTGGGCCAGGTGTTAATATTAAAAATAAAAAAAGGCATATCCTAACAAAAAGCACATACCCATTTCTTGGTTTCTAAAGAAACCTCTGGGACCAAAATCTTTTTGGTCGCAGTGGCACAGCCTGCTCCACGCTGACGAGCGCCAACAGCGCGAAACGCGTTCGTGGATGGCTTTTCTTGATTTATCAAGAAATTGGGTTGGCCAAATATCACGGAGCAAGTTAAATAAACGTTTAGTTTATTTTTGCTCCACTAGATGGCGCTCTGCCATCTAAAATGCACATGTGCTCGTGGTTAGGATATGCCTTCTTTATTTTTAATATATATATATAATACGTATATAGGGAATTCATAACACGCAAGTGTTATAAGTAGTTTTAATGGCACGTATATCCTTGATGAAGATCTGTTGGATTTAAACATTTGTAATGAAAAGAAACATATCGATATGGTAGTTTATAAAATCTCTGGAGTTTGAATCACCAGACAGTACTCGATTCCATCTCCTGTTGGCTCACTAAAGCCACACTAACCTAAACAGACTTTTAAAAATAAAAACACTTGAAATTAATTTTTAAAAAGGATATAAAAGAGAAATATTTATTATTAAAGCATTCATCAATGTTTGTATGTAATCATAATGATTCGAACAATATTTCTAAAGAAAGAAAGAAAGGTATTGTAGATAGGATGATATTAAGTTAGCCATAATAGAATTACGGCGAGACCTATTTTTAAACTAGCCTTGGGCTAGATTTAATAAAGCCAAATCAATACTTTAATCTCTATGGTGGTTGTAAGGCAATCGGGAGATGGGAGGAGATTCCCGGGCGAAATCATCCCAAATATGCCCCACAATTCTACCTCCATTCTGGCAGCCCAAGAATTCCTTGCGTATATAAAGAAGAAAAAATGGACGCGTTAGTAGATTGTCTTACCTAACTCTATCACATATCATATTTTAATAATATATATTGTCACAGAATGATCTGTGGTGGCCTACTTGGTTTATCATCATTAGTCACGTGACGTCAGCATTTTATTTGTAAATACACCTATCCCCCGATTTACACGGTACTTGTTTTACACGTTTTCGCTTTTACACGGTTTTCCAAATAAGTTTTTTTTTTTGTTTTGTTTTTATCGCACTATACTAAATGCTACTGTGATTGAACACATGCGCTGCATACACATCTCACGAGGAATCCCGAGCTTATGTGCTGACTACATATTTTAACCTGTCAATGCATTTTATTTTTATTTCTGTGTACACCTACCCCCGATTTACACGTTTTTCTCAGGAACGTATCTACCGTGTAAATCGGGGGATAGGTGTACTTTCCTCATTAAACTAACTTTGTTTTATGATTAATCGTCCTTGTCTCACTTATAATATTGATATGGACCAATCTAACATTGACATGAAGCTACCCCCCAGGACAATGCAACAATATATATATATATGTGGTAAGCACTTTTTTTAATATTGAATACCGTCTAACGCAAATCCATCGGCCCAAAAAAAAAATCTTGACAAATGTCCTGTAGCTATCCTGTAGTCTTGGGACATCAAGCCGTGCTGACACATGTCTGACTTGAACGGAGCATTTATGGTCCACTTAACTCCTTGGGGGAATATGAAACACAACTCTACCAGAGATCATTTTCATATATATGTCGAATTGCTGTCGACTCTCTGTGATGTGCAGTCGTACTGGTGATTGTGCAGTCGTGGTGGTGATTGTGCAGTCGTGGTGGTGATTGTGGTAAAGCACACAGAAACGAATCAAAGAAGAATCCAAGGCATCGGGGAGAGAACGTAACAACCTTGCGGCCAACAGCCGCGTACTAACTCCTTTCTGTCCTGCTGCTAACTCCTTCCCTAAATTGAAATGACTGTCTGCTATATATTGCCACATCAAATCGTCTACTCTGGCCTTGACTCTGATTGGCTGCGGTAAGCTCTTTGTTAACGGCGCGCCTCGGTGTCTATCCTTTGATCTTAGGTTTTGGTTTCTATAGTGACCTTGGTTTTGGTTGCCACGTTCTCTAGATGCCTTTGTATTTATTTAAACACACCAAATCGATACATACCAAGTTAATGGGTTAAATGAGGATTGGGTACAATGACAATTAGAGTAGGGGTTGTAAGAAGGGGTGGGGAGTATTTACACATGTGTTTTATCATTCTTAAATTACCACAGATGGGCCCCCTGCGTTAAAGAATTTAAAAAGGGGCAGCCTGAATTAAATTCTGGTAGATGGGAAGTAATTTTTGGGGAAAAAATTAATTGGGTAACAAACAAAGCTATTTACAGGGTGGTAAAAAGTTGCGGTTGACAAGGTGACAGAATGGAAAGATGAAGTATGAATTGTTAAAAAAAAATGACAACATGGTGATTAAATTGGTTGAAGCAGGATCAACTTGAGAACATGGGTTTGCAAGGCGTTTTGCTAGGACGTCTTGGAATTAGTTAACAAGGGATCAAAAAAACTTTTGTTCTCCATTTAGCGTTCTTGGGTGGTGAAAAAAAAAAAGAAAATGGCGCGATGGTGAGTGAAAAAACAGAATGCCTGCAGAGTATTCAAGCTTGGTGTATGGACACACTACATCAAGGGAATTTCTGCAAGTATAAAAAAATGAACATATAAAAACATGAAGAAAAACATCACATAAAAAAACTGACAAAGACATGGGTCGCGCGGGTGGTGAAAAGAGCCGCTAAGATGGTAAGGTTTGGTGAAAGGCAAGGTAATTTCGTGGTTGTTGAGAGAAAACAATTGCAGAAGTTGAGAGGTGTGAAAAAAAAGGTGAAACAAAATAAAAATATAATGCTATATACAAAATTGGGACAATGGTACTCGTCTCGAGTACTTGGGTGAGAGAAAGAAAAACAAAAAGGAAAAACATTGATTAAAATTTGTAAACAAGTCCACTTTAGGCTTTAAAGGTCGCTTGAAAAGATGTTGCAGTGGTTACATAGGGTGAGACAAAAAATGTGTGGGTACATAGGTTGACAAACGAATTAATGTGCAGCATTGCGACAAGACATTGATTTAAAGGGAGATAGTTTGGGGTAGTATGGTACAACATGTGGAGGACAAAATGAAATGTTGGGATAAGTTATCTGTGAGGTAAGGGAAATAGTTGTCAGGACGTAGGTGGTGGGGCAGTTCTAAATAGACGTTGAACGGTTTCTCCTATCAAATTACAGATGGTGGTAAGCAGTTGGAAAATGGCTTCTTGTAGTTGAAAAGTCTATCAGTTTCTTGTGCGTATATTCCTAGGTAGATAAGTGTGATTAGCGGGACGGTGGAGAAGGGCATTGTTAGCGTGTAAATTAGGAGAATTAAGTGGAAAATCAAAAATGTTTTCATATTGTATCCTATATGTTTTATGAGAGAGATTAGTTGTGGGCTGAGCCATTGATGTTGGAGGGTTGATGTCGTGACTTGGGACGGGGTTGGTTCATGATTGATTTGTAGATGGGGAACTGGGGAAAATTTGTTACTTGAAGTCGGTTCTATTTGGATTAGGGTAAAAAGATTTGGGATTAGAGGTGGAAGAGGTTGGCTGCTGGATGGTTTGATCGGGAGTTGGTATTCTTGGAACAAGTCCGGTGAGAGATGTCGGAACGGAAATGAGTCATTGTCCTTGAATTGAAGAAAATGTGCCTGCATGGTGGGGGGTGCTATATGAGGGACGCTTTCTGTGTAGGGTCTGAGCTTGTTGACATGTATTGTGTCGTGTTCCTTGTTGAGCGGTTGATTTGGTCTATTAATCTTTACCACATTGGGAGAAATAATTTCTAAAATTGTGTAGGGACCTGTGAAATAAGGGGTAAGCTTTCCAGTGTTAGGATGGTGGTACACTTTGACAAGAACGAGGTCTCCAATTTTGAAGTTAGGTGTTTTGTGATTAAGATCAAATTTTTGTTTATCTTTGTCGTGTTTAAGTTGTGTGCGTTGGTAGGCTTGTTGTCTGGCAATGTCAATAGGGGGTTAAGGGTTAATGTGGTTAGAAAGTTCTGTGGGTATAATGCCGAAAAGTAAATAGGATGGGGGAAAGCCTGTCACTGAGTGAGGGGTGTTATTATAAACTTGTGTAACTTTGTTAACGAGCTTTGTCCATGAGGTTTTTGGGTTTTCGAGATGTAGTAGTCTGAGTTTACTTGTAATTGTAGAGTTTAGACGTTCGCAAAGACCATTTGCTTGAGGGTTATTACTAGTTGTGTTTAAGGGTTGTATGCCATGGGCTACTAGGAATCTTCGGAACTTCTCTGAGGTGAACGCAGGTGCTCGATCCGAGAGTAAGCGTTTTGGAGAGCCGTATACTAACACCTTTTTAATTGCTTGTATGTAGGTTAAAGTACTGGTAGATTTTGAAGGAAATGTCCATGCGTATCTGGTCATATGGTCCACAATTACATGTAAGTGGGTTTTAGAATTGCCGTATTTAGTGAAGCCTGATACGGTGTCGATTGAGAGGAGGTCAAATGGTTTGGTAGCAGAGGGGGTTTGACCAAGTTCTCCATACGTGGGTCCTTTTGGATGTTTGGTTAATTGACATGTGGTACAAGAATTTACATGATTTTTAATGTCTCTTGACATGCCACTCCAATGGTATTGGCCGGAGACAAGGCGACTCATTTGAGATATACCAGGGTGATTGTATTCCAAATGTACTTTGTTTAGAAGGGTGTTACGAAGTTTCTCCGGAATCAGAATTTTGGTTACTCCCTTGCGTGTGATGGTGTGTAATCCGTTTGTGTCTTGTGTGATGTGTGGATGTGTAGGTGTATTGTTTTGGTGTATCTTGATGGCGTCGGCGTCTAGGAATCCGCAGAAGGGATTGCGTGAGAGAAGGTCAGCCTCGTACTGCAGGGTACCTTTAATGTAGCGAATTTCGTAGTCATATGTTGAAAGTCTTAAGCTCCATCTGAATAGACGTCCTGCGGGATTTTTGATAGATTTTAGCCATTGTAGAGCGTGGTGATCAGAGAAAATGGTGAATTTTGTGCCTGTAAGGTAAATGCGGAATTTTTCTACGCTTTCAATTATGGCTAGGCATTCTAACTCAGATATGTTGTAATTTTGTTCGTGCGGGCGTAAGGCTCGGCTATAAAATTGTACGGGATGTATTTGGTTGTTGGGGTGGACCTGTTTTAAAATGCCTGCGATACCTTGTGTTGAAGCGTCGCAGTAGAGTTGCAGGGTAGACCTTCTTGGAACAAATGTAAGACGGGTTGTGTAGTGAGACATTTTTTTAGAGTTTCGAAAGCTTGTTGACAAGCATCGCTCCAGTGCCAATTTTCGTTCTTTTTAAGTAAGTTGTTAAGGGGTGTTCGGAGACGAGCATAATTTGGAATAAATTTTTTATATACGTTAATTGCACCTAGGAAAGATTGTAGCGATTTTTTATTATAAGGGGGTTTTATGGCATCAATTGTATCGAGGTTTCTAAGCTGGGGTGTATATGTGCCTGCGGATATGGTGTATCCGAGAAATTCTATGGATGTTTTGAAAAATTCACATTTATTATAATTTAGTCTGATGTTTTCTGCTTGGCAAACTTCGAAAAATTTTGTAAGGTGTTGTATGTGTTCTTCTGTGGACTCTGAGAATATAATAAAGTCGTCAAAATAATGTTCTATGTGTTGCAAGTTGTGTTTTTGTATGATCTGACTGATTGAGCGTTCGTAAATTTGTGGTGAGTTCCTTAGGCCAAAGGGAAGGCGGGTACATTGATATTGTCCATCAGGTGTAACAAAAGCAAGAAGTGGTCTAGATTCTGGTGCGATCTCTACTTGCCAGTATGCAGAGGCGATGTCGACGGAGGAAAAGATTTTGGCGCGCGAGAGTTTATCCAGCACGGAATCAATCAAAGGGAGGGGATGAATAGCTGGCTGAATTATGTCGTTTAGTTTTCTATAATCTATGCAGAAGCGTTTTGTTTTATCGCGCTTTGTGACTAAGGTTACTGAACTTGCGAACGGCGAGTAGGATTTTTCTATGATATTGTGTTTTAACATTTCGGCGACTTGATTTTGGATTTCCTTTAGGTCGCAATAAGGAACTCTGTATGGCCTGAGTGTAATTATTTTATCAGAAGTAGTGTTAATTTTGACGGGGGGAATGTTTAAAGTGGGGACATCAAATTTGTTTTCAGAAAATATGTGTTGATAGTTATGCAATAGATTAAATTGGGTCGGACAATTAGGGTGAGACAATTCAGTTCGTGCATCAGTTAGCTGGCAATTAGGGTTAACAAGGGTTGTGGGAGATAAAAAATAACATGGGCATTTTTCTGAAAAGGCATAATTATTTGTGGTTAGTGTATGTGCTGATTGGTTGCAACGTGAGGGCAGAGAGGTTTGGGATGCCTTGAAATGTCGCTGGCATTCCCAATAAGCACATGCACTTGGAACAAGGGAAAAATTATACACATTTTTAGCTAAAGGTGAGTTATTTTGAAGTATAAAGTATTTGTTCGTGTTCGTTTAAAAAAAAATAAATGGTGATCGACTGAAAGGAAAAACAATGGGGGAAATAAATGCACACTTGCACAGTATAATAAAAGGATTTATTTTAAAGATTAAAAACAAAAGGGATAAAAACTATTATACTTATATAAAGAATTAAGGGTAAAAAAACAAGAAAAAAGGTTAAGCTAAATTATACTTATATCTATAGAATTATGTATAAAAAAATAAACAAGGTTAAGCAAAAAAGAAAGCAAAAAAATTAACTAATCCTAGGGAAGGGAGATAAAAATAAATGGCAGGGGGGTGTCGAGCGTTTGTTTACACAGTACCTCGGGTGGCAGCACCGTCGCTCGCTTGGCTTCCTCTTTGTAGCTGCTCGCGCGTTGTCCAAGGCGTCCTTTTCTGTCCTCAAGTTGCCGCTTGAGGGATCCTCCAAGATGTCTTTCCGTCCACGAGACTCTGCTTGTGGGATATCTCTTCTTAGACTTCTTTCCGTCCACAAGACGCTGCTTGTAGGGTATTTCTTTGGCGCGTCTGCCCCAAGGCAAGGGAACTCAACTGTCCGCCAGATCCGCTGCTAACAAAGAATGATGTAACATGACGCCCCGTCCCCGGGGGGTCTCCAAACAACCAATCACATTGCAGGCGTCCACGTGACTCTGCCTGCCCGGCCACCGACCATGTAGATGTCTTTTCTATTTCTTTCAACTCTCCCCCCCCCCCCCCCCCCCCCGTCTCCCTTCACCTAAGTCCTTCATTCTATTTACAAAAGTAAAGGATCGTTAAAATAGTTTTAACATTCTCCCACAAAATTTTGCTCTGAAAGAAGCCAAAATTAAGTATAAGACAAAAGAGCATATATATACACAATACACACAAGAGTAGATATGCCTATTACATTACATAAAAGAATACACATATTACACTTTTTTTCTACAGGTACTTTCACTAGTCCTTCAAGTCATACCTTGCAGGCTTTCTGATTACCCTACCATATCTATTTCTAGAGTCCCTGGATTCAATATTGGGCCTATTTCCTAAAAATGCATCAGATTGGGGTTCGGTATTTGAATTGTCCATTTGAATCGTCTTAACATTCGAGGATATTTCAAGAGGGTGTAAGCGTTGTAGAGCCCTGATCAAGGTTCCTGTGGATGTTTTAACATGGGCCACTCTCACTATTCCATCTTTTCCTGGTATGAGATTTACTATTCGCCCTTTAGGCCAAACCATTCTTTTAAGATTTTCTTGCCCGATCAGTACAACGTCTCCTGCTTTCAACTGTCTTCTATCAATATTTTCGGATTTCTGAATCAGCGCGCCTAAATATTCCTTTAAGAATCTCTGCTTCAATTCTCTCTTCAGTTGACCTAACTCTCTGTATCTACTGTGCAACATTTCTGGCTTTAAATTTTCAAATTCCGGAAAGCTAGACTCTGGACCATTTTGTAACAACTCATTAGGAGTTAACGGTTTTAGATCATTGTCGTCTTCAGAGACATAAGTGAGGGGTCGATTATTAATGATAGATTCGATTTCACAAAGGGCAGTCTGCAGTTGTACATATTTCAGCTTCCTGTGACCTAGCATCTTTATCAACATTTCCTTTATTGTCCTAACCATTCTTTCCCAAAATCCTCCCCACCAAGGAGCAGAAGGAGGGATAAAAATCCATTGTATCCTTTTAATTGAGGTTTCCCTTTCAATTCTAGTCCAATCCAATCTCTTGAATATTCTATTAAGTTTTGCGAAATTGGTGCCATTGTCGCTATATATTTTCTCGGGGCGCCCTCTCCGACAAATAAACCTATGGAGGGCCATCATGAAGACTCCTGTCTCTAAACTCTTCACCAACTCCAGATGAATAGCGCGATAGACGGCGCAAGTAAAGGCGGCTACCCACACTTTCCCACCTTCTTTCAAATGAAGAGGGCCTAATTAATCAACTCCTATAATTTGGAAGGGTTTGCCCAGTCCAATTCTGTTTTCTGGCAAAGCTGCCATTGGTCTTTGCAGAGACTTTTCTTTAAGTCTCTTGCAAGCAATGCACTTACTGATAATTTTCTTTATCGTTTTCCTTCCCCTGATTATCCAAAATTTCTCTCTCAGCTTTGATAAAATGAATTGCACGCCTACATGTCCATTCTTCAGGTGCACTTCCCATATAAGTTGCTCTACGAAGGGATGGTCGCCTGGAAGAATGATAGGAGTTTTAAATTCTTCTGGGACCTGTCCATGTAAAAGTTTGCTTTCTACACACCAAAGTCCGTCAGTGTTTTTTAATATTTTAAAACTCTTGGTTGCATTCGATTTCTCTATGGAGACTTTCTCCTGAATCATTCGGATAAGCTTTTTTTTCTGCCAAGTCTAATTCTGAAACTTTCAAAGGTCCTGTTTCAGTTGACTGTTTTTTAAGTTTCCCTAAAAATCTTAAAACATAGGACATTACCCTGATGTTGAGAGAGTAATCAGACTTCCTTGTCAGTATCCAGTCTTTATAATCGATGTTCAAATTAATGTTGGTTTTCATAATGTTTTCTTCAACCTTTATTTCTTTTGGATTTATCGAGAACTCTGAATTGGGCCAGAATTCTTTAGGTTTTTTCAACCATTCGGGGCCCTCCCACCATCTGCTTTGCACAAACTGGCTTGGAGGGCAACCTCGAGACAGAAGATCGGCCGGGTTCAACTGACTAGGAACGAACCTCCAATCGTTCAAATTGGTAGTGGCCTGTATTTCTCTGACTCGGTTTCTCACGAAAACTCTCCACTCAATTTCTCTCTTTATCCAACTTAGCGCGGTAGTAGAGTCAGACCAAAGAGTTGTTTCACATTTTCTCTTCAAGGCAGCTTGGATTGCATTGGCTAGTCTAGCTCCTAGTACCATGGCCATTAATTCCAAGCGAGGGATCGTAATACTCTTCATAGGAGCTAATCTGACTTTGCTCCAAATCAAAGTTAGAGTATTTTCTCGTCCCGTTTCGCTCCTTAAATAGGCTACAGCTCCATAGCCTATTTGACTAGCGTCACAAAAGATATGAACTTCTGTAGGGAAAATGAGATCATTCCACATGTATCTCGGTATCTTTATTAACTCTATGAATTTTATTTGATCCAACCAGGTTCGAAATTCCTGGGCCATACTTTCGGGTAGAGGTGTATCCCAACCTAGTTTCAGCCCCCATGATCGCTGCAGTAACAACTTTGGTGGCAAGAATACTGGAGCGCAAAATCCAAGTGGATCAAATATCCGCTGAACCATGGACAGTACCAACCTTTTCGTTAAAATGGGTTGAAGACTCAAATTGTCAGGGAGTTTGCATTTTAATGAATCTTCCATTTTATTCCAAACAACACCCAATATTTTTGTACAAGTCCCCTTTTCAGGGTTTTCCCCCAGAGAATTTTCCCACTCTCGTAAGTCCATTTTAGCCCTGTCCATAATTTCAATTGCGGCCTTTTGAAATTCCTGCACTTCCTGCTTTGTTTCCAGCGAGGTAATACAATTGTCCATGTAGAAGGATTGAGCTAAAATCTTTGCCCATTGAACAAGTGGGCCTCTTATTGATTGAAGATGGTATTCTATTACGGCGTTCAGCACAAAAGGACTACAGTTTAAGCCAAATACAAGTCTCTTATGCCTGTAAGCTATTAGTTCTCTATCGCTCTCCTTTTCCCACCAAAGGAATCTAAGGTAGTTCCGTTCAGATTCTTCAATCGCCACCATCTGGAATGCTTTTCTTATATCTGCCGTGACTCCAAATTTATTTTCCCGAAATCTTATCATCATTTCAGGGATTCTTTCCAATAAATTCGGTCCCTTTTCTAAACATTGATTCAAAGATAGTCCATTATGACCTAGACAAGAAGCATCGAAAACTGGACGTATGGGCGTCGTTTTAGATTCCATCTTGTACACAGGGCGGTGAGGTAAATAGTAGCCTCTTCTCTCGAGAGGATTTTCCTCGACTCTTTCAATGAGTCCTTCAGTCAGCCAGTCTCTAAAGATCTGACTATATTCGGTCAACTTATTCTGTGAGGTCATTTTCTTAGTGCTTATATCTAACCTTTTTATCGCTATGTCAAGATTGCTGGGGATTGACTCCTTTTCTACCTTCCAAGGTAGACCTACAGAATATCTCTGATCACTTTGTCTTTGAATTTTCGTTATAAACTTTTATTTTATTTCCTGGTATCTGGTCTCTTTGGAGCAAGTTTCAACAGGATCCCTAATGCCTAGTACTTCTAGATCCCACAAATCCTTTAAATCGCATCGCGTTGTTAGCAGATTCAAAGTCTGCTGCACATTGTCATTGCTATCAATAATTGGCGAATTGCCCATTAGTGTCCAACCTAATTTCGTTTCCACCGCAGTTAAATCTGCTTCAACTTGAACTATTTTTCCTGTCAAAATCATACCTAGATAGTTAGCACCAATCAATATGTCAATCTCTTGTCCTTTAAAATTGTCCTGAGACAATATTATGCCCTTAATCTTCAATTTTTCTAACCAGTCTCCTTTTGGCAAAGGTGGTATGGCGTCGCAAATTTTACGTTGATCCAGCGCCTCAATATGGATCACATCTCTTTTATTACCTAAATTCTCCAATTCTAACATAAATTTACCGTGCTTTTCTTCACCAATCTTATTACCTCCAAAAAGACTTTTAGCTATAGTTATTTCGCCTTTTCTTTCTATTCCTATACTCCAGACTAACGACTGTTTGATATACGAAAACTGACTTCCACTGTCGAGGAGAATTCTAACCCTTCTAGAGGCATTTGGGCCTCTTAACAGTGCTACCGTGGTCATCAGCAAGACCTGACCTGTGCAGGCTTGACTAGAAAGCGATGCAATGGGTTCAGGTGCATTTTCCTTTAGATCTTCTCTTCCTGGGTTCGTTAACCGGTTAGAAGAATTTCCTTCACATAAAACTTCCAAGTGGTTTCTCCCACAGTTTTTGCACTCCAATTGTTCTCGGCACTGACTCTGTATGTGTCCCTTTCTTAAGCATTTGAAACATAGATGGGCACTACGTATTTTATCATTTCTCTCTCCCGGAGACATTTTCATTATGGAACGGCATTGATGACTCGCATGATTTGTTCTTTCACAAAAGAAGCATTTTATATTAGTTCGCCCTCCGAACAGACTAGACACAGTGGCGGGTCTGAAATTGCTCCTTGTTCTGGTCCCATCATTGTAAGACCTTTTATAGGGTTCCTCCTGCTTAAAGCCTTTTTCCACAAATTTCAGCCGTTGAGCACTCCTTACTTCGGCTTTTAGAAAGTCCAATAATAACCTTAGCCTTTCTTGAGCTCCTCCAACCCCTTTATCTGACTCTTCCCGTTTTGCTAACTCCAGACCATAACCCGAAGAAGGATGCCTGTGCCATATTTTCAAAATATCCGAAGGTAATGAAGACTCGACAAGAGGGTATAAAAAAATACCCGACAACTGGGGATCAATGCCCAGTGCCTCTAACGACCGGAGGTAACTGCTCAGTTCGTCGTACAGACTGCTTAAATTTCTATTTTCTTTCTTTACATTAGATATAACCGAATTCAATAGACGTCTGACATATAGTTCTGTCAGTATATTCGGGTCACCGAATCGCTCCTGTAGGGCTTGTACCGCCAAAGCATAGTTGGCGCCTGTAACGGGATAGCTTGCTACAACACGATAGGCTTCTGAATTTGGTACAATTGCTTGACGCAAATATAAAAACCGGTCGCTATCGGATAAATTATTATTTTCGTGAATTTTTGAAAACTGCGCCCACCAAGGCAACCAACCTTCCAGAGAGCCATCATAGGTTTTTAGGGCTAACTCTGGTAATTTCACATTTATTACAGTGTCCTCGCTAGCAATCGGGATTGTTTCCTCTTTATCGGGATTCCGTAATACACTGACTTTCTGTTGAATATCAAACTTTTCCTCTTCATATTTATCGCATTCTTGCCATTCCCTATTAAATACTTTCCTCTGTAATCCCTTCTTTCACTACCAATAAAGCCTGATATTTTTCGTTTAGATCTACAAGTTTCGTGTAATAAGACTCTAGTCTATTAAACTTAGAATAAATATCATTCCTATCAATTTGAGACTTTTCAAATTCCCCATTTATTTCATTAATAATTCTAGTGAAAGTACCTCTTATGGCTTTTCTGCGCTTTTTAATTGCATCCATTTCCTCCATATTTCCTTTAAATCGATCACGTCCGGCTCACCAAAATGTTCGTGTTCGTTTAAAAAAAAAATAAATGGTGATCGACTGAAAGGAAAAACAATGGGGGAAATAAATGCACACTTGCACAGTATAATAAAAGGATTTATTTTAAAGATTAAAAACATAAAAGGGATAAAAACTATTATACTTATATAAAGAATTAAGGGTAAAAAAAAACAAGAAAAAAGGTTAAGCTAAATTATACTTATATCTATAGAATTATGTATAAAAAAAATAAACAAGGTTAAGCAAAAAAGAAAGTAAAAAAATTAACTAATCCTAGGGAAGGGAGATAAAAATAAATGGCAGGGGGGTGTCGAACGTTTGTTTACACAGTACCTCGGGTGGCAGCACCGTCGCTCGCTTGGCTTCCTCTTTGTCGCTGCTCGCGCGTTGTCCAAGGCGTCCTTTTCCGTCCTCAAGTTGCCGCTTGAGGGATCCTCCAAGATGTCTTTCCGTCCACGAGACTCTGCTTGTGGGATATCTCTTCTTAGACTTCTTTCCGTCCACAAGACGCTGCTTGTAGGGTATTTCTTTGGCGCGTCTGCCCCAAGGCAAGGGAACTCAACTGTCCGCCAGATCCGCTGCTAACAAAGAATGATGTAACATGACGCCCCGTCCCCGGGGGGTCTCCGAACAACCAATCACATTGCAGGCGTCCACGTGACTCTGCCTGCCCGGCCACCGACCATGTAGATGTTTTTTCTATTTCTTTCAACTCTCCCCCCCCCCCCCCCCCCCCCCCCCCCGTCTCCCTTCACCTAAGTCCTTCATTCTATTTACAAAAGTAAAGGATCTTTAAAATAGTTTTAACAGTATTCATGAAAGTTAATTTGTAGTTTAAATTTTTTAAGCGTATCTATTGAAAGTATACCAAATGGAAGCTTAGCATCTATGACATAAATTCTGATTTTTTTCTGTTACTTTGCCTAAGGTTAGCGGAAGATAAACATAGCCTGCGGTTGTAATACTTTGTGAGATAGAACTAATTTGAATGTGCTCGTTAATTAATTCTATTTTTGTGTTAATATCTTTTTTAAGAAATTAAAGGTATTTAATCGTGTAATATTTACGGTTGCACCAGTATCAGCTAGAAAAGGAAGGAAATGTTTGTGATTGAGGAGGACTTTTAAGATAAGGTTATTAACGAAAATTAGGGTAATTCTCTACCTGTTTGGGGCTAGTGTTGCTTGTCGTCGGGGCGGTTGGCGCAGTAGATGGTGTCGCCTGGCGGCCATTGTTGGCTTGGTTGAGGGTGCCTTGGCGGTGGTGGTTGGCGTGGTAGGTTTGGCCGTGCTGGGCGTTAGAAGCTGGTCGTTGCTGGCACTGGGAGTGCCAGTGTTGTCCTTGGCAGAACTTGCAGGGAGAAGATGGTATTGCTGCGTAGTTCTGGGCCCGTTGTGGTGGTCGTGGGGTATTGTGGTAGGGTCCTTCCATCCTTGGAGGGTTTTCTGGGCCACGTGGTGGTTGTGGGGAGAAGTTTCCTCGCACCCTTGATGTCAGTTCATACCACTCTGAAAGTGATTTGGGTGGCACAACTCGAACGAGGCGCTGATCTCCAGTGGGCAGTCCTTCGGTCAAGGCCTCTATGATGACAGGTCTTGGCAAGTTCAATTGCATCCCTAACGTTGTCTTGATCCTAAAATACTCTTCAAGAGTGTTGTAATGTTGGGATTTTGCAGCGAAAAATTTCGCGTAGGTTGTGTCGGTCTTGTCTGGGAATAAGTCCTCTAGGGTTCTCTGCGCTTCTTCATACGGTTTAGCATCAAGTCGGAGTTGTCTAAAAAGATCGAGGGGCTGCTTAACAAGATATTGGGGAAGTTTTTGCAGTTTTTGTTGAGGGGTTAAGTTCTGAGTTTGTAAGTTGAAGTTCCTAAAGAAACATGCAGTGTTGTACATACCATCAAAGGCGGGTGGATCCAGGTCTCGGGGATGAAGGGGTTGCAGTCTTTCTAGGATGGTTGCCAATTGAAGGATGATGGTGCCAAGATGGGGTGGTGGTGTTGTTGGGCCGTGGTCGCTGTTGGGGAACTCTCCGATCTCCTGCACTCGGGCTTCTTTGTCGTCCTGGTTCATCCTGTCGACTTATGTCGAATTGCTGTCGACTCTCTGTGATGTGCAGTCGTACTGGTGATTGTGCAGTCGTGGTGGTGATTGTGCAGTCGTGGTGGTGATTGTGCAGTCGTGGTGGTGATTGTGCAGTCGTGGTGGTGATTGTGCAGTCGTGGTGGTGATTGTGCAGTCGTGGTGGTGATTGTGCAGTCGTGGTGGTGATTGTGCAGTCGTGGTGGTGATTGTGGTAAAGCACACAGAAACGAATCAAAGAAGAATCCAAGGCATCGGGGAGAGAACGTAACAACCTTGCGGCCAACAGCCGCGTACTAAGTCCTTTCTGTCCTGCTGCTAACTCCTTCCCTAAATTGAAATGACTGTCTGCTATATATTGCCACATCAAATCGTCTACTCTGGCCTTGACTCTGATTGGCTGCGGTAAGCTCTTTGTTAACGGCGCGCCTCGGTGTCTATCCTTTGATCTTAGGTTTTGGTTTCTATAGTGACCTTGGTTTTGGTTGCCACGTTCTCTAGATGCCTTTGTATTTATTTAAACACACCAAATCGATACATACCAAGTTAATGGGTTAAATGAGGATTGGGTACAATGACAATTAGAGTAGGGGTTGTAAGAAGGGGTGGGGAGTATTTACACATGTGTTTTATCATTCTTAAATTACCACATATATCATGTTCATAAATCTCACACACGAACTTGGAAAATAGGAAAAAATATCAGTAAGATTGTTTATAATGTATAATCCAAGTACCAGAGGGATTTAGCCTTATAAAAAAAAGCCAGGCGAATTTTTCTAGTTATGAATTATATGCAACAAAAATGTTTTATAAATTATTTTATATCAGGCATTTTATTGTGGAGATTCTGTACTACAATGCCTTGGTGAATGTTGCACCTTTGTTTAGATTTATTAATATTTCTAAAGGTATCGGAATCACAGAATATTGTCAAATATCTCTCATATTTATTGTCTATATATATAAAAATGAATGTATGTGTGTGTGTGTGTCCTTTATGCCTGACCAAACCACTCATTGGAACGCCATGAAACTTTGGGAAGTTATTCAGTATAGTACTGGGAAGGTTTCTAGCAAATAAAATTTTTGAAATAACTTTTCGCTTTAAAATAATCAAGATAAATATTCTAATTTATCTGTTATAATTCAACAATCTGCTCTAAATATTATCATGATGATACGATGATTTTGTAATGTAGAAAATTAGGAAAGACAAAATTCAGGATGACACGGCAATTTATTTGAGACAAGAATAATGATACAATTCCAAGGCACGATACTATTCCTTTAATTTCCAATTACCAAGGGAACCAATTAATATTGATTTTATTCAACTTATCGAGTACTTTTCAAGGGACCGGGAAAAAATGTTCACTTTATCGAGAGATTCGTTAGACAAACCTTTACTCGGGTAAAACCCGGGCGAAGCCGGGTACGTCCGCTAGTTAGATAATAAAAAGGCATATATTGGATTGAATAAAATATTTATTTGCCAATATTTCGGTTGGATGAACGCCATTCTCTGGCATTATTATAAAAGTTACAGTCAGAATAAGTTAAATATCTTAAAATATTAAAGGCTAATTTAAAGACTGAGGACAAAAATTTACCAAATTTTTATGGCCTTCCAAAAGTACATAAGCCAAACACACCTTTACGTCCGATTGTTTCCTATGCTGGTTCTCCTCTTTACCCCCTCACTAAATTCATTTACTCCATCATCTCTCCCCTCCAGAAATTACTTCTTCACACTGTCCCAAATTCTACAATAGCTGCAGAAACGATCAGAGACCTTTCAATTTCTAATAACAGCCGTATGGTATCTTTCGACGTTGAATCACTCTATACTTCAATTCCACACAATGAAGCTATTCTAGCACCCTAAAAAATTATAGAAACCCACCAAAATCTTGATATTTCTTTCTCCACAAAGGCTCTAACTTTGTTCAGGACACAATTATTTTAGCCACCAAAATAAATTATACAGACAAACCAAAGGCTTACCGATGGGAAACCCTATCTCATCGGCTTTAGCAAACATTTTGATGGATCAAATTGATCAAGCTGTCACAGAATCAAAGCAACTCAAAATTATTTTTTGGAAATAGTACATAGATGACATTTTTTGCATAACAGAATTAGATTTTGCAGTAATTTCAAATTTTTTGAATAATTTAAGACTATTTTTCAATTTTACACATGAATTTGAAAAAAAATTCTCTTGTATTTTTAGATTTACAGCTTAAAAGAATGTTTAACCAAATAGAAACTATTATTTTTATAAAGTCAACCCACACACACACACACACACAGGAAATTATTTGAATTTCAATTCTTTTGGCATCATGAAATCGCTGTGGTAAAATCTCTCCAAAAGATTAGAGACACATTGCTCATCAAAAATTAATGATATAGTGAAGATAAATAGAATCTTCAGAGAGTTAAAAACAACAATTACCCAAGCAAATTATCGAAAAACATTTTTTCAAACCAAAATCTCCACCTTTAAACAACAGCCCTGATCAATCAAAAAAAAACTTTACTGCTCCCTCCCCTACAGCTACGGCTCTGAACGCATCGCCAGAATCCTAAAGAGATACAACATCACAACTACCTATCAATCATCTTTAAATTTAAAAAATTCCCTACGCCATCCAGACACTAAGCAAATTAACAAAAGGGAAAACAAAATCAATATAATTTACAAAATACCTTGTAACAATTGTCAAGCCAATTAAATTGGAGAAACCAGCAAACCACTCAAAGATCGTATAAATCAACACAAATAAGGATTAAGAAAAATAACCCACTGTCTCTCCTTGTAGATCATGCACTGATCAACAACCACACTCCGGATTTCGAAAATACAGCTATTTTATACCAGAACATTAAGGGAAAACACTGCCGATTGTTCTTAGAAAGCTGGGCCTCTGCAGAAGACAAAGAAAGTATAAATAGGAAAATTGATTTACCAGACATTTACACACCATTTAGATCTCCTTAATTTTTTTTGTCTAATTATTTAATATCAATTAGTTAATTTAAATAAGTCGATGGACGAGTGGGTAACACCCTCGCTTCCCGACAGTCATGAACTGGGATTGAATCCCGCGTTAAAATTTGTTTAATATGTGAATAACCTTCACATATTATTCATTGTTCAATTATCATGAACTAGGTTGCTCTTGCTGAGCGGTACCTATTAATGTGAATTTGAACAGTCAATTATTTAAATTTTTGTTTTTAAATTGACTTTTATATACTATTTTAAAGGGAGAGGTGCCGTTTTTCAAATTACATGACGTTGCTTTATTTAATTGTTTTTTTGCTTTAATAAATTTTCAAATATTGTTGTAATACCCGCGGTTTCTTAAATTTTATTTTTACACATTAGTAATAACCTGTAAATTTTACACTTACCACTTGTTTAATTATTTTTACATTTACCGTTTAAATACTCAAAAGTACATTAAACATATAACATATTACATGCAATACATTAAACATAGTTTCCACTTTTTATTTAAATTTTTCATATATTCATCCTAATTTGTTTTAACTTCCATTTTGATGCATTCTTATTAAATTACATTTTACTTATAGATACATCGATCTCCTTAAAATTTGAAATGATTTTTTCAAAATACACACATTTTATAGTTAAACTTTTTAAAAAGTTGCCACAACTTTTGTTTAAATCCTTTTTAATATTTTCAAATATTTTTAAATAGATGCATATATATTTTTACATTTATCTCTTAATGAATTATTGATGTATTATATTTTATGTACTTATTACAAATATTTTAAAATATAGGATAGACCTTATTATTTTTTCTCCTTTAATATTTGAAGATATTTAACTTATTCTGACTGTAACTTTTATAATTTTTTTTTTTTCATGCACAAATTTCCTCCGCCTACTTTGTATTTTTTTAATTATTTCAACTGTGATATTATAACACTATGCGGCGCTGAGTTTGTTTATACAAAAATGTAATGTCTCGATAAAGGTTGGCGTTCAGACAACCAAATTATTGGCAAATAAATCTTTTATTCAATCCAATATATGCCTTTTTTTTATTATCTAATGATTTCAGTATGGATTGCTCTATTTTTAGAACATATTTATTGTTATAATACTTTTATAATTTTCCCCTATTTAAATTTAAAATTGGATGTTAATAATCCAATAACGCGATATCCCAAACTCAGGGATATTTGCGTCAATACATTTCTTTACATAATAACAAATTGACTATATACAAGGAGAAAAGTCAAGGAGAAAAAAAGACAAACATATAAAAGCAATTCCCTCAAAATTTCCTTCTCTCTCTTTCCTAGTTCAAAAGATATATCTACAAAATTGATTTATATTTTTATATGTTCTTTTATCATCTACGAATTCATGTAGCTGTCCGATGCCACCAAATTTTCTTTCCCTATGATCTCGAAAGATTAAAAGAATTAATTGACGCTATTTTTGAAATAGCAACCTGCCAAATCTCTGAAGGGTCCCGACCCTCATACACATCGTGGCCAACATCATATTACCCTGGAGAAATTTCTGCCTATGTTTTTATTTTCTAATAAAAAACACAAAATGCCTTTTTAATTATTTCAATTTCATATAGACGAGGGGCACTCCAAAAGTAATCCACCTAACCCTGGGGTCGGCACTCGCGAGACACATGCGGCTCTTTGGATGTGAAGCTCTTTATATAGTTCCATACGTAAATATTATTTATGTGAGTACTATTTATTGTTGGTAAGAAAAAATTTTGTGGCTCTTTAAAAACTTTGATATTCTGTAAATTGTAATTTTTGACTCTTCCTACTCAAAAGTTTGCCTGACCTAGCCCCTGCTAGATGGCGACATAAGCGTAACGCTCATTCTAGAAACAGCAGCTATCTTTGCTATCCGCATCGGTAAAATTTCTTTTTTGTAGCCGTTATAAAGGTATCTAAAGTAAATTCGAAAGTGAGTAAGGTGAGCCTCAAAAAGAATACAACTAAACTGGAACATCGTTCGATAATTAAATTTTAAACCAAAAAAGGTAATACCTTTCAACAAATAAAAGAAGTGTCTGGTGTATATGGGGAAGAATTTCCTTCCTATTTTCAACTAAAACATTGGTCCAAACTGTTTTAATGGGGCCGAGAATCGATCCAAGATGACCCGCGACCTGGATGACCAATTGATGCAACACCTGAAAATATTGAAAATTTAGAATATTCTTCTGATTGATTATCTTGAACACAATACAATATTAGAGCTCTAAAGAAGCTGTCTGATAGATCAAATTGGCGAAACCGCTGGGGAGGGTTCACCACTGATGGGCCAAGCCCTCCCAATATTTTTTCATCACAGTAAAGAGAGTAGAAGATAGATTTATTTGTGAAAAGAAACATTCGCGTCTTAATGTCGCCATTTGTTATTTTGCATTTCTGGCTCCGGATTTTCCTCTGCGTTTTTCGTATGATGGAAGAAAGTTAGATCTGGGCTTAGTATTTGTGGTGAAGTTGTTTTTGTGAAGGTGTAATGAAGCACGTTTTTTTCTATTAACTTTACGGATCCTCTAATCATGATGTTTTCCGTGTCGTACAAGATTCTGGATCCTTTGCTTCGATCATCGTTTCCAAGAAAGATCCCTTCGATGACATTTTTATTCAGCTTGTTTCTTTTTCCTTTGTGAATATAGATGAAGAATTTATATCTGAATCGTTTTAGATGATTCAGACTGAGATTCCTGTTGGTAACAAGTTCGAATGGAGTCTTGTCTGTAGCTTTCGAGGGTATTCGGTTTTGTAGGTAATTAGTTGTGGAAACCGCTTCAGTCCATAGAGACTGTGGGAGTTCTGAGTCAAACATCTTGTCATCTCCATGAGTAATCGGTTTTTACCTTCGGCTACTCCGTTATGGGCTGGAGAGAAAGGTTTGTTAGCTGATGTTTGATTACTCTTTGGGTCAGGAAATCTTCGACTTGTTGGTTTACGTACTCACGACCGTTGTCTGTCCTTATGGTTCGGATGTTTTTTTGCGGATTCCGTGTAAGCTGAGGTGACGTAATCTTTTATTTTTTCATTGACTTTGTCTTTTCCATTCAGGAGGTAGATCTTCATGTATCTGCTGTAGTCGTCAGCAAAGGTGATGAAGTATCTCTTAACCATTAAAGAGTTAGTTGGCAATGGACCGCAGACATCACTGTGGACGAGTTGAAGCGTGGCAGTTGCTCTGTTCTTTGTCTTCTTTGGAAATGGGGTTTCGGTGAGTTTTCCTTGGATGCACTGAACGCAGTCTGTGCTGTGCGAGCAAATGTTTAGTTTTAGTTCTCTTGCTAGGTTCTCATTTTGGATTTTCTTAATCAATTATATTTCTGTGACCTATTCTGTCGTGCCAGAATATAACGCAGTTCTTATTGTTGTAGTGGTTTTGTTTTGCTGCGTTTTTTCTGAATGTGCGAGTCTGGGGGTTGTCGTCCAGGTAGAGTCGGTATATTCCATTGTCAAGTATTCCATTCGCGAGAACTATGTTGTCTCTTTCGATGTTACACGAATATTTTTCGAATGCTAGCTTACATCCGTTTATGGTGGCCGCACCTACTGACAGAAGTTTGTTTGAGAGTTCGGGGATGTATAGGACTTCTGTGAGAAGTTGGGTGTCAGGCTTTCCTATGGATGTAATGATTGTTTCTCCTTGTCCTATCCATTTGACTTGCAACTATGCTTGTTCTCTGTTTAGTTCGGTGCAGAAGCTTTCATCGTGCGTCATATGAGATGTGGCTCCAGAGTCTATGAACCAGTTGTGTACATTTACTTCTCGTTGATTGCAATTGAGAGCTTTTTTATATTATATCCTTTTGTTTTTCTCTGATTTTTTGGTTGTTCTTGAATGAAACTCGACTTATTTGTGTACTTTGGTGCGTTTCCTCTTTCGAAATTTTCCCATTTGGAATTTTGGTTACCGTTACTTTGCTTTTGATAGTACTAACATTCTTCCTTGGAGTTGTTTGGCTTGTGGCACAAGGAGCAAGATTTCTTCTCTCTCCCTCTTCTTTGGCTTGTAGTTCTGTAGAAACTTTTGAAGGCTTTTGATTGAGTTCTTTCTTATTTCGAACTCTGCGCGTGTGTTTATCAAGGAGTTTGTTCTTGGTGAATTCAAGCGTTATCTCATCGTTGGGCCTTGATCCCAACATCGTGATGAGAGTGGAATAGCTCTTTGGAAGCGAGGAAAGCAGCATAGCCGTAATATGAGAGTCCTTTATCGCTTCGCCATTGGTTCACAGTTTAAAATAAAAATAAAGGAAAAGATTATTTCCCCTGGAGGCTTTATGTTTTTATTTTAATATTAATTCAAGGGATTATTTTATCTAATTGGTTCACAGTTTGCCAACTAGCTCCATCATTGTAGTTATGTGCTGTTGTATGTCGTTGTCTTCGAGTTTTAAGCTGTTTAGTTTCCTTAGCAGATAGATTTTTCCTTAGAATATTTTTCTTTCGTAGATATTTTTAAGAGTATTCCAGGTAGATTTGGCTCTTGTTATGTTTTGAACATGCACTATTTGTGAGTCGGCGATGTTTAGGTTAATGAAAGCTCTAGCTTTTGAGTCTTTCTTCTTCCATTCGATTTTTGGTTTGTCTGGAATATTTTTGGTGACAACTTCCCAAATATCTTCCTTTTGCAAGATAATTTCAAGTTTAAAGACCAACTTGAGTATTTATAGCCGTCGAGTTTATATAGGGCTACGTCTTGACTCGCGAGTGACGCCATCTGTGCTGCTAAGCCTTTGTTCTTGTTTTAACTCGCTATTTCAATTTCATAAAATATTCAGTCTTTAAATCTAATTATTGTAAGGTTTAGATATTTACAGTTTTTAGGAAGGCATGAAGCGGCTGATGGTTATTTGATAATAGCTTTTATTATCTATTTAAAAAGGAATTCCATTTCCGAATTCGTAAAAAAGGCCTACCTCGCTTACTTTGGAGTTAAACTAGGAGACCAAGCTAAAATGTGCGCTCCACATTGTGTTTATAAAATTTGTATTGAATATTTTCGCCAGTGGAGGAATGGAAAAAGTAGAAGTTTCTATTTCGGAGTGCCAACATTTGTATAAAACCAAGAGGCCAAAGTATAATGACTGTTATTTCTGTACCTTCAGCATTGTTGGTATCAACGGAAATTATCACCACGAATGAACTTATTCTAAACTACCATCCGCAATAAGTTCACTTCCTCACTCAGAAGACGTTCTTATCCCAACTTGACATGGCCTTCCACAGCACTTTGAAAATGCTGAATTATTACATGACATAATACAGAGGATAAAGATAATGACTATGTTGATTCTTTTTCGAGTCCTCAACAATTTGGCCATAAGAAACAGGGCCCTGGGCCTCTCAAAATTATCTTCTGAGGTATTGGCTCCTCGGTTGCTGAAAAAAAATCTGCTCGCCTCAGGAACAAGAATAACATTCCATCGCAAGCAAAGGATTTACGTACATTATTCTCTCACGAGAACAGACTGGTATATTGCCATGATGTTCAAGGTGTACTGCTAAAAATGGGACTTCCTGCGTATTCACCAGGACCATTTCCATTGACAGTTCCAAACGGAGTAAAAGTGTGTGCTCCTTCATAATGGCAATAAGTACTCGCTCATTAAAAAAATATGAAAGAAGTGCTTGAGACAATTGCGTTTGTCATAGAAAAAATAAGAGTTCAACGAGCATCAGTGAAGTTTGTGTTGATCTGAAAATACTGAATTTTCTACTTGGCCAGCAATGTGGCTATATGATGTTTCTTGTGTCTCTGTGATAGCAGAGCTAAAGATGATCACAGGATAAGAAGAGCCTGGCCTATGAGAGAGAAGAAGGATTTTGGTGAAAGGAACTTCAGGGATCCAAATAATTTTCAGCACTTGACCTTAAATCAGGATATTGGCAAGTAGAGGTTAAGGCGAAAGACAAAGAAAAAACAGCCTTCACTACAACCCATGGCCTATAAGAGTTCAATGTAATTCCCTTTGAACTATGCAACACCCCTGCTACTTTTGAGAGAAACATGGGAATATGCTTGGTAATCTTCGAGGGCAAATTTTCCTCTGTTATCTGAATGACATAATCATATATAGCTCGGATTTTCCAACACATCTCAAAAGAATAAAGGCTTTTTTAAGATGTGTTTTTGCGAGTAATTTAAAATTGAATGACAAAAAAGCAATTTGTGTATAGGCATACAAAGAAACATAGGTAGTCTCATAAGCAACAATTAAAGAAATTTGTCTACATCATGGAGCTTCAAAGTTCATTATTAGCGACAAAGCGACAAAATTAATTTGATGAAATAAATAATGAAGATGTGTATAAATATTAAACACGGCTTCACAACATGCTACCCTCTCTAGACCAATTGATTAACAGCGCTTAAATAGTTAATCAATATGGCAAGTACATATATGAACATGGCCAGAAGAATTGGAACGAAATTCTCCCTTTTGTTACCCATTTGTACAATGCCACCTGTTTTGTTTCCCACTTGGCAAATACGCAAGTAGGAAAAGCAGAATGATTGTTTACAAAATAATTTGTTCTCGTTAGGCTTAATTGAATAGAATGTTTATACTAGTGTAAAGAAACAAATTTACTTATCTTTGGTCAGGCAATCATCCCAAGCTTTACAAATGAATTTATTTTATTTTTCTTTATATTGAATATTTAAAGAATACGATTTAAAGCCGCAGCTATGAAAGGCATGGTTATTTAGTGGCGCGCGTTGGTAAGAATCTTCTAGAAGGTGGCGAGCTCCCTCTGGCGGCGCAGCCAGACGGCCTCCCATTGGTCAGCGATGACGCAGTTCCTTCACCGCTGCGCGTACACCGCCGCGCGCTGCCTTCTGCTACCTATGTTAGAATAAAACGAAACATACTCCCCTCCTGTGGACGTAGTCCACACACAAGGCAAAAGAAAAGGATCACATAGTGTAGAAAGTTTTTTTTTTTTTTAAGAAGAAGAAGAAGAATTAGAATGGCAGAAGTGCAATCTTCGAGATGGGTCTTATTAGATGATGTTGTTTCTCTGTTTGAAGTTCCACAACTCGGACATTGCCATCCGCTCCAGGTGACACCTTGGTGATGCGGCCAAGGCTCCACTGCATTGAAGGCATAGGAAAGTCTTTTACCAACACCAAATCTCCAACCTTCAGGTTGGAAGAGGGTCTTTTCCACTTGGACCGTTGTTGCAGATTGTTTAGATATTCCCTGGACCATCTTTGCCAGAAAACATCTCTGGCCTTTTGAATTAATTTCCATCTAGTTAAGTAGTTGTCATTAGGGTGATAACTGGGCTCTGGGAGTGCTGTTAATGGTCTTCCAATCAAAAAATGTCCTGGAATGAGAGGGTTGAAATCATTTGGATCCGAACTCATCGGATACAACGGGCGAGAATTCAAGCACGCTTCAATTTGACTTGTCAGAGTATTGAGTTCTTCAAAATTTAAAACTGCAGATTTTAAACACCTTAGGAGATGATACTTCAATGATTTAATTCCTGCTTCCCAAATGCCGCTGAAGTTTGGAGCAGATGGAGGTATAAAATGCCAAGTGATGTGTTCATTAGCGACATAACTTTGAATTGAAGAATCCTTTACAAGTTGATGTATATTATTCAAAATATTCTTAGCTCCTTTAAAGTTAGTAGCGTTGTCGGTGAAAATATCAGAGGGTTTTCCTCGACGAGAGATGAATCTTCTAAAAGCAGCGAGGAAGGCAGGGGTTGACAGATCTGAAACTATCTCAAGGTGAATAGCCTTCGTTGAGAAACAAATGAATAATGCTATATATGATTTTAATGATACTTTTGTTCTTATGACATTAGGTTTAGTTATAAATGGTCCTGCGAAGTCTATTCCTGTTTTGCTAAAAGGGCTTGAGGGTATGATTCTATGGATAGGCAGATCTCCCATGATTTGTTTTGACACTTGGCGTTTCGTCTTGAAACATGTCATGCATCGATTAATGAGCTTTTTTACTAGAATTCTACCGGATGGAATCCAGTACTTTTGTCGGATGGCACACAGAGTTAATTGGAGACCAGAATGAAGATGCTCTACGTGGAATTGTTGAACAATCAATTCTGTAACGAAATGGTTGTGAGGAAGAATTATTGGATGCTTCTCATTGAATTGCAGGTTGGATTTGCGCAGTCGACCTCCTACACGTAGAATTCCTGATGAATCAATAAATGGGTTTAAGGATAAAAGTTTTGAGTTTGATGGTAGAACTTTGCTTTGATTACAACATTGAATTTCAGTTTTAAATTCTGAACTTTGAATGATTTGAATAAGAGTTCGAATTGAATTATCGAGCTCATTAGAGGACAATTCTTTGTGTTTTATTTTGTCGCTGCTGTGTCTAGCATTGTGGATAAATCTTAGGAGCCATGCCGTAACTCTGCTCAGCTTCCTGAATGTTGAGAATTTAAAAATAAAGTCTAGAATAGGACAAGTAGTGAAATGAACAATCGGAACAGTCTTTCTTTTTTCATGACAAACTTCTTTTGGAAGTTCATATGTGATTGGTAGCGGATCTTGTAAACTTGAGTTTGATAGCCAATCAGGACCATTCCACCAAAGTGAATGGTTTACTAGTTCTGAAGAAGTTATACCTCTGGAGGCGCAATCTGCAGGATTATCCTTGGTAGACACATAGTACCAAGAAGATTGCAGAGTTAGTCGCTGAATTTCTGCAATCCGGTTACCAACAAAAGGTTTCCAATGTTTTGATTCAGATTTTATCCAACATAAAACAATCTGGGAATCTGTCCACAACATTACTCGGTCAATCTGCAACAGCAATGAGCTGCAAATAGAATCATATAAATTTGAAAGGAGAAGAGCAGCACAAAGCTCCAGACGAGGTATTGACGTTGCCTTCAAGGGAGCGACTTTTGTCTTGGCAGCAATCAATGTGACTTGAACCTGACCAGATTTAAAACGAGATTTCATATAAACAACTGATGAATATGCAGATTCGGAAGCATCACAAAATCCATGGAGTTCTAAAGAATGTATAAGTCCCTTGCAGGAAATATATATAGGAATTTTAATATGATTTAGCATGGCCAAATCCATTTTCACTCTCCTCCAATGAGAACATAACGATTCAGACAAGGGATCATCCCAATCCAAATCCTGTTTCCACAAAGTTTGGAACAGAATCTTGAAGCTAATGATCACCGGTGATAACCATCCCAAAGGGTCATAAATTCGAGAAATTTCCGATAACAATTGTCTTTTAGAATATACGTCTTTTAGTGAATTGACTGTAATTGTGAAATTATCCGTGGATGGATTCCAATTTATCCCAAGAATCTTAACAGATGAATTATCTCCGATTTCATATGAATCATGTGCTTTCAGCGCTTCTGGTACCTCTGAAAGAACCTCAGGGACATTTGACATCCATTTTCTTATGCAAAAGCCACCAGATAAAAGGATTTTCCGGATATCATCAATGAGAACTTTTGCTTCTTCGATTGTTGTTGCGCCAGTAAGTAGGTCGTCTACATAAAAATCAGTTTTTATGATTTTAGATGCCTCTGGGAACAGGAGTTCTTTGTCGGTGGCAAGTTGCATCAAGGTACGGATTGCAAGATATGGTGCACACAGCATTCCATAAGTTACTGTGAGCAATCTATACTCCAATAAAGATTCCAATGGACTATTTCTCCAGAAGATTCTCTGAAAGTCGAGATCAGAAGAGTTCACTTTTATCTGTCTGTACATTTTCTCAATATCTCCCGTAAAAGCTATAGGATTAGTACGAAACTTCACAAGAATATTGAAAATATCATGCTGCAATTTTGGTCCAGTATGAAGAAAGTCATTTAAGGAGTAATTGTTGCTCGTTTTGCACGATGCATCAAACACTACTCTTAATTTAGTAGTGCTGCTCTGCTCACGCAGAACGCAATGGTGAGGTATATAATAGCACTTGTCTGATGGTTTGTCACGTTCGTTTTTCGGAATGAGCTCCATGTGGTTGAGAGAAAGGTATTCCATCATGAAATCCTTATATTGCTGAAGAAGATTCGAAGATTTGTGCAATTTTCTCTCAAGAGCAAGAAATCGTTTCATGGCATTCTGACGTGAGTCTCCGAGATTAGGCACAGATTTAAACGGTAGACCAACAGAATATCTTCCATCTGTTGATATGCAAAAGTTCTTGTCATAAATGTCCCCGCAACTCTTCTCCTCTTTAGTCAATGGAAGAGCGGCAGGAACCGATTCCAATTCAAAAAACTGTCGCAGATTATCATCTCCTTGGGATGTTGAGCATAATGAGATATAGTTGTTTCCAGTCTCAGACCTGGAAACATTTCCTGAAAGTATCCATCCTAACTTGGAACTACAGGCAGTGGGTCCTGGATGATTTTGGAATCTTAGTTTTCCTGTATATAAAAATGGGGCTAGGTCTGCACCAATTACTAAATCAATGGGACTTGTTTTATCAAAATTGGGATCTGCTAATAAAGTATTCTTAAGATGAGGCCAATTATCTCTATTTATCAGAAAATTAGGTAAATCAACAGTGAGTTGATCGAGTATTATGGATGAAATTTTGAATATTCTATCAGAAAAATGTGGCTTAAATTGAAGAAAAGTCTCACTAGCAGACTGCTGTATTGGTTGGTTACCAATTCCAAAAACTGTGAGTTGGCTCTTTTTAACAGGAAGATTCAACTTTTCACGACAATTTTCTGTTATTAGACTTCTTTGAGAACCAGTATCAATCAAAGCTCTGCATGGATGAAACGATCCATTTTCTGCTCTCACTCTCACGATAGCAGTAGATAATAAGATTGTCTCATTGGGCTTTGTTGTATCACTGAGAAAACATGAAACGCTAGGTTGGGCAATTGGGGCTTCAATTGAAGTGGTATTCAAAGGTTCGGGTTGGAAAGAATGCAAAAGAGTGTGATGTTTTTTGTTGCATGATTTACAATGCATAGTGATTTTACATGACGTTACTCTGTGGTTGGATCGCAAACAATTGAAACAAAGGTTATTGGTTTTGACTATGTTCCATCTTTCAAGGAGAGAACTTTTATGGAACTTGTCACATTTGAATATAGGATGTGAATTTTTGCATAATAGGCATTTATCATCACCTTTTGAAATAGAATTATATACATGTGTTTGTTTCACTACAGATTTATCCTCCCTAGCATAACCTTTATCGATTGCAAGCTTTTTGCTTGTTTTTCAAGAAACATAATAAAATTTTCGTAGGATGGAAAGCCATCATCTAGCAACGTCAATTCCCATTGCCTTTTCAAATCATCACCTATTTTTCTTTGTAGGAAATGTATTAGAAAGATATCAACAAGTGTATTTCTTTCCAAACCCAGTGATTTCAAATTTCTCATGGCTTCATTACATATATCTAGTAGTTCGAAAATGGCCTTGGAATTTATTAGTTTTAAAGGTTTTAAAGTGAATAATTTTGTACATTGTGAAAAGGCAAGTTCTTTTTTGTTATCATACCTGGAGACCAATGTGGCCCAAGCATGGGCATAGTTTTCATCAATAACAGGAAATCCCCTAATAAGTCGTTCAGCGTCTCCAGTAACAGCTGATTATAAATATTGCAGCTTTTGTGAATCAGTTAGAGCGGTATTGGAATCAATAGACAGAGAAAACAATTGCTTGAAACTAAGCCATTCGTTAACATCACCAGAAAAGGAAGGTAAATTAAATTTAGGAAGTTCTATTTTACTTGTGGTTGGTTGATTTAGATCATCAATTTTGCTTGAACTGGCTGTACAAGATACTTTATTGATATTCGCCACTAAATTTCTAAGATTATCATTGTATTGCATAACTCTCTAGAAAAGTAAACTTCATCATCAAATTCAGAAAATGTTAAAAGATTACAATAAGTTTTTTCAATGTTAGATTTTATATCTAAAATATCTTTTTTAAATGTCTGTAAATTTGCATCATCCTTCGATTCAATCATCTTGAGCGAAATTTGCTCAAAATAATCCACTTGTTTGAAATGAAATTCAAGAATATTTAAAGTAGCTTTAAATTTGGCAGCCATCTTTAATTTTTGCTATTATTAATTTTAATAATATATTTCAAAAATGAATTATAATTATTTATATTTAAATAATTATTTAATAGATTTATTCCCGGGTTTCGGCACCAATGTTTTGTTTCCCACTTGGCAAATACGCAAGTAGGAAAAGCAGAATGATTGTTTACAAAATAATTTGTTCTCGTTAGGCTTAATTGAATAGAATGTTTATACTAGTGTAAAGAAACAAATTTACTTATCTTTGGTCAGGCAATCATCCCAAGCTTTACAAATGAATTTATTTTATTTTTCTTTATAATGAATATTTAAAGAATACGATTTAAAGCCGCAGCTATGAAAGGTATGGTTATTTAGTGGCGCGCGTTGGTAATAATCTTCTAGAAGGTGGCGAGCTCCCTCTGGCGGCGCAGCCAGACGGCCTCCCATTGGTCAGCGATGACGCAGTTCCTTCACCGCTGCGCGTACACCGCCGCGCGCTGCCTTCTGCTACCTATGTTAGAATAAAACGAAACAGCCACCATTTAAAGAAACCATGGGTTATTCTTCATTTTTTAAATTTTATTTGGGAGAGAGCTCATGTCCCTCCTGGACAAGAGAAAAATATCTAAAATATCTCGTTGGACATCAGCATGGAGGATTAGGATGAGTACATAGAAAATAACTAGAATAAACTAACTTGGACGAGACAAATGGCCATTAAAATACATATTAGAACCGAGAACGAATGAAAATAAACCCAAAGAAATAACAAAAACGTTCTTAACTTTAGCTGTAATTTTGTTAGGATCACCAAATGAAAGAGAAAGGCATATCCTGATGGTGCATGTTGAGGATGCGGAAGACAAATAACGTAATTGGTTTTAAATAGCTAGCTGATGGCCTAAATAAATTTAAATGGAATGAAAGGATGTCTGCTGTAGGGGGAACAATGTTAATAATAATTAAAAAAGAAGATCTCACCCCTATGAGAGAGTGTTGTGGCAGGGGAGGCATGAGTCCCTGAGGACCAATTCTGACAGCCAACTGACTGCTGTAGTATGCAGCCTGGACTACAAGGCAACCCTACTCCAGGTCCAGAACTCCATGGACATCTTCAAGGAGATGGCATGCTACAGGAGCTCACCACTGACCAGGAAGTGTGTGTGAGGGACTACACCAAGCCTGGTGTGGAAGCTGGAAAGTGTGGCTGGAAGAATTATATTAAAGAAAGGCCTATAGACCTCCCTGGCGGTCCTACGGACTACCCACCCCATGTGACCTGCTACACCCCGACGCCAAGAACCCCTCAGTAATGGAGGCAGACTGTGAAGCTCGACAGCCCGGAGATGACCAGACAATAGAAAGGCCTGAACCCCATCACAATAACCACCACCAACAGCATCAAACTTCAACTGAGATGAAGGCCCAGAACCCAACAAAGACATCAGGCATGAAATTGTCTTTTCTCTTTCTGTTTTTTTTTTATTAAATATTTATAGTTAAAAAAATGAACATATATTCAATATAAAAACCTTGATAATATTAAGCATTTTTTTAAATTAAAAGGCTCTCAGATTTCGCTCATAGGGGGCGCAGCATGGCAACCAGTAGATGGCGCCAAATTTTTTAAAAAGTGGCAGTTAGAACTCAGCAGGAAGACAGATAGCAGCTAACAGTACCGCCGGCCATTGGTCGGTGGCTTTCCCCCTACAATAAGTCCCTTTTTCTATTCCTTTAAATTTATGTTTTGGCCATGAGTAGTTGCAGAGCCAAAGTGTCCTTTAGGGGGAAGTGTTCCCCTAGCGGATTTTTGGTGTTGAAAACTTTACTTTGTAGAGAAGTGTCCTCTATTGAGTGTCCTCGCATGGAGGTTGTTCTACTGTATTGAAAATAAAAATTGTCCTTTGTATAGGTGTCCTTTATTAAGCCATTAGCCCAAAACCACGGTTTCCAGCTGGACGCTTCTCAGTTTGCCAAAGTTGGTGTTGTGGCTTTGTCACTGACCTGAGTCCGCAACAATTTTATGAATAAATTTTATTAGATGAAAAATACTAGCCTATTCAATGCACAACCTTGACACTAATGTGTACAAAAATGTAAAAGGTATTGTGACAACTAGCTTCGAAGGTTGGCTTTCTGCAGTCTAAGAAAAGGGACAGCCAGACAACATAAAAATGAGATAAAATCCCGTCCCTTCATGCATTTGAAATGTGCTAATGGCTTCTGCCATTTGTGGAATAAATATTCAACTAATAGATTATTTTTAAAAAATTCCAGAAAAGGCTAAATACCATTTCTTGATTAATCATGAAAAGCTAACCACATCAGGCCCTTCCAGCCTTAAATATACGTTTCTTGGTTTTTCAGGATGCCTTAAAGACTAGGTTTTTAGGCGAGTTACAGGTTGTACCATGCTGATGAGGACCAACAGCTTAAAACGCGCATGTGTTTAACTATTCTTGATTAATAAAGAAATAATATTATACATTATTATCACCCTAAAGTGAAATAATTTCAAAATACAAATTGAAAACAAGCAAAAATTATGATAGTAATTGATATATAGCTAGCAATAAATATGTATATATATATATGTTTCTATGAAAATGTTAATCTGCAAGACGCAGGTTATCATCATCCCTTTTTGATTTGTTTTTGTCACTTTTTGGCGTTTCGAAAATAAACAATAAAAGGCTGTATCAGACTTTACTAAGACAATAAAGATTTGCTAAAAATAAATGTGTACGAAGATGTTGCATTTGGCGACGAGGATATAAGAGTAAGTACCCTCGAATTTTGAAGTAAATATTTTTAGAAGATATCTTTGATTTTGCATATAATTGAAAGTAAATTTTAAAAGACACAAATTGCAAAGTTTTAGGATGCAAATTTAAGAAAGAGTGAAAAAAAAATGGCTAGTTACCAATTTAAGGAATATAATGAGGAAACTGACACTTTTGAAACGTTTTATGAACGATTGGAACAGTTTCTCATATTGGAGGAGGCAGGGGATGAGAAGAAAAAGGCTTATCTCCTAACCCTCATGGGAAGTAAAACATATGGTGTTTTGAAGAATTTGTGCAGTCCTATTCTACCTAAAGATAAAACTTTTGATAACCTAATAGATATCTTGAAAAGGCACTTCTCTCCAAAGCGCTCAATTGTAGTAGAGAGGTTCATTTTTTTTAAAAGAATGCAATTAAAGGAAGAAAGCATCTCGGATTACTTGGTGGAAATTAAGCGTTTGGCTTCCTCATGCAACTTTGGAAATTTTCTGGAGGATTCTTTACGTGATAAAATGGTTTGTGGATTATATAATGCCAAAATACAAAATAGAATTTTGTCGGAGGGCGACATTTCTTTAGCTAAAGTAATTGAGATAGCATTATCTATGGAAGCGGCCGAGAAAAATACGAAATTATTTCACTTGGAGCAGGGTGAAGATTGTGTAGATAAGTTGAGGATGGAACGCAAGGTTGAATCAAATTTCCAGAATGGCAAATGTAAACATTGTGGTAAACAGCATAAAGAACTATGTAGATTTAAGGAGGCGATATGCTTTAAGTGTAATAAAAAAGGACACATTGCCTCAATATGTTGGAGCAGTAGAAGAAATCTAAGGCAACATCAGAATCAGCCGGGAAATATACATCAGATAGGAGACCAAGAAGAGGAGGAAGAGTATGTCCAGAAAATTATAAGCGTGACGATACCTGAGTATAAAATTAATTTTGCCTCAAGTGACCCTCCCTATCTGATGGAGTTAAAAGTAGAAGGAAACTTTATTAAATTTGAAATGGATACGGGTAGTGGTCTAACACTGATATCAGAAAAGGATTTTAAAAATAGTCTTCAACACTTGAAATTGGAAAAAGCGAGTATTATTGTAAGAACTTATGATGGTACCGTGGTACCCATTCTGGGTAAAATCAATGTCAAAGTGGAGTGTCAAGATATTACTTACAAACTTAGAGCGTTGGTGGTGAAAGGAGAAAAGAGGGCTTTGATGGGAAGAGAATGGATAAATAGATTGAAATTGGGCTGTTTCGCGGTAAAACATATGCCTGTGGAAATTACCATTGAGGAAATTTTGAAGGAAAATCAAGCCCTATTTGTGGAGACAACTGAACCAATAAAAGGTTTCACATTTTCAGTAAACATGTGTGATGTGAATCCAATTTTCCATAAGGCTCGTCCGGTGCCTTTCGCCATTAGGCCAGCAGTTACTGAAGCATTAGACAAAATGGTGGCTAAGGGTTATCTATGTGAGGTGGCGAGCAGTAAATGGGCCACTCCAGTGGTTGTAGTGCCGAAGAAAAATAAAGAGATCAGAATTTGCTGCGACTTCAAGGTAACTCTAAATAAATATTTGGACACTGCGGCCTATCCCCTTCCCACACAGCAAGATTTATTCTCCACATTGGCCAAGGGAAAATACTTTTCTAAATTGGACTTGAGGAACGCTTATCTGCAATTAGAGGTGGACCCAGGCACCCGACCGTTACTAACGATAAATACTCATAAAGGGCTTTTCAGGTTTAAGAGAATGCCATTTGGATTGGCAAATGCGCCCAGTTATTTTCAATCTGTAATGGATAGGGTTTTGTCGGGTATAGGAGGCGTAATTTGTTATATTGATGATGTCCTTATAGCCACAGCATCAATTGAAGAACATCTGGCGTTGTTGAAGACTAAATTTGCTCGCTTGGCGAAGTATAATATCAAACTAAAGAAAGAAAAATGCCTATTTTTGCAAAAAGAAATTGAATATTTAGGACATCTTGTCACGGAAGAGGGCATCAGACCTTTAGATCATAAGGTACAAGCAATACAGAAGGCCAAAACGCCTACGAATATCTCTGAATTAAGGTCATTTCTTGGTTTAGTTAACTTTTATGGGAAGTTCATACCCAATTTGCCAGAGCTTTTGAAGCCTCTTCATGAGCTTCTTCACAAAAAACGTCCTTGGGTTTGGACAAAGGAATGTGGAGAGGCCATTGACAAGTGCAAGAACAGCATTACCTCTGAGAGGGTGCTAGTCCCATATGATACGACTTTGCCATTGTGTTGGGCCACTGATGCATCGCAGATTGGAGTGGGCGCTGTGTTGTCACATATTATAGAAGGCCAGGAGAGACCGATTATGTTTGCCTCACGGACTTTGAAGCAGAACAAAATTATTCTCAGATTGAGAAGGAGGCTCTAGCCATTATTTATGGAGTTACCAAGTTTCATCAATTTATTTATGGAAGAAAATTTATTCTTATTACAGACCATAAGCCATTGGTGACCATTTTGGGCTCAAGATCAGGAATCCCCACCTTATCTACTTCAAGATTGCAGCGTTGGGCGCTTATTTTGTCAGCTTATACTTACGATATTAAATTTCGAAGAACTCAAGACCATGGGAATGCAGATCTTCTGTCACGTTTTCCTGTGGGCTGTGAAGAAATTCCAAGATTAAATAATGTCTATGCTTTATCCTATGTGGAAGAATTGCCGATCACAGCGGAGGAAATTGCCACGGAAACTGAAAAAGACGAAGTGCTCTCATTGGCCAAATTTTATACTCAGCAAGGCTGGCCTGAAAAGGTGGCTGATCACCTCAGACCTTATTTTCAAAGGAAACTTGAGCTAACTGTAGATGGGGAGTGTTTGGTTTGGGGAATGAGAGTCGTCATTCCACCATCTCTCAGAATAAAAATGTTGAACTGTCTTCATGAGACTCATTCCGGTATGAACAAAATGAAGGCTGTAGCAAGATCACATTTTTGGTGGCCAAATCTAGATACCCAAATCGAGTTTTTGGTAAATAAGTGCAGAAGCTGTCAGCAATCCCAGGATGGGCCAAATAAAGGAAAATGGCAACCCTGGAGATGGTCAACCAGACCTTGGCAAAGAATCCACATTGATTTTGCAAATAAGGAAAACATTAATTTATTAATAGTAGTAGATAGTCATTCAAAGTGGATCGAAGCCATCCCAATGAGAGAGACCACCACACGCAAAACCATTGAGCAACTACGGCGACTTTTTTCTTCCTATGGGTTACCGGAGGAACTTGTATCTGATAATGGACCTCAGTTTACTGGTAGTGAAATGAAGGTTTTCTGGAAGGAAATGGAATTAAACAAACATTGATCCCGGCGTACCACCCGCAAAGTAATGGCTTGGCTGAAAGAGCGGTTAGAACAATTAAGACTGCCCTGGATAAAAATAAAAGGAAAATTGGGGATACACCATTCAAGACACCTTATCAAAAGTTCTTCTGGCATATCAAAGCACCCCGCATGTGACAACGGGAAAGACTCCATCAGAGCTCTTTATTGGGCGTGCGCTTCGAACCAGAGTATCGTTGATACATCCCAGCTTGGCATCTAGAGTTAGGGACCAGCAAGCCAGGCAAATGAAGTATGATCGGCGAACCCATTTGGAAGAATTCCAGATAGATGATTTAGTGTGGTGTAAAAACTTTAGAGGTGGTGATAAATGGATCCCAGGAAAAATTGTGGGCAAGAAGGGAACTAGAGTCTACACTATTTTGATCCACGGACAGGTAAAGGCCTATCACAGGGATCAAATTAGAAAAAGGTGGAGGAATGGTGAGGAAGATGAGAGTGGAGATGGAGAGCGTCAACCCGAGCACTCAAGAGGAGCAGGTCCCAGTGCCATAATCTTGGAGGTTGTACGAGACAGAGGTTATATGGAGTCGCTGTCGCCAGGACTAACTAGCCAGCGGTCGGATCAAGATTCAGAGGTTCAGAGTGATACAGACGATGGAAAGTCATTGGAGCCTCTTCGCTCGCTGGACCCCGAGGCCTTGAAAGAGGAGGGTCCTGTCCTAAGGCGGAACCCACCTCGAGCGAGGAGACCGCCTGTGAGATTTCGTGTTTGAAGAGAGAAGATGGTGATATATAGCTAGCAATAAATATGTATATATATATGTTTCTATGAAAATGTTAATCAGCAAGACGCAGGTTATCATCATCCCTTTTTGATTTGTTTTTGTCACTTTTTGGCGTTTCGAAAATAAACAATAAAAGGCTGTATCAGACTTTACTAAGACAATAAAGATTTGCTAAAAATAAATGTGTACGAAGATGTTGCAGTAATAATAATAAATATATTTGAATTCTCATGGCTGCTAATTATTGTGATGATGAAAAAATGATAAATGATATTTTTTAAAGCAATATTTGTCTGATAAATATTCTTTCGGGAAGGAGCCAGGCTAATCTGGGTTATTCAGTCACAATATGAATATCATGATCATTTTATATCTCCAAATTATGCAAAAGAGGTTTGTTATTTGCCTGATATCAGGATTTTAATCATTTAAAGATAACCACTAAATAAAAAATTCGGAAAATATAAATTCTGGTGCTGAATATATATATAAACATATAAGCTAATCGAAGATTAAAGTTAACAAAAACACAAACTATTTTGCAAATTTTGGAATTCTAAAATTATGAGATAATTATTATATACTGACACTTAATGATCTAGCTTTTTCTGGCATCTTACCAAACGAATATTTCCAGGCGAATATAACTTTAACATTATTTTATTTATTTATTAATATTTTATTTATCACTCCCTCTCTGATTATTACCCTGATACTTAAGAGGTTAATAATTAATGTGTTTTTAAACCTATCATCATTTTGTTTTCCTTTTCAAATATTTATTTTTCAATTTATTTCGCTTTAGAGTAATAATATATGATGATATACACTTATAATAAATAATAATTGTTAAAGCATTCTTTTTGGACAAATAATTGCTCGGTGAAATCCCAAGGAAAGCCGGGTAATAATGTTAACAAATTATTTGATCTATGAAGCAGCATTTTATTTTATACTCTCGGATAAAAATTCACTTGAGTAAATCCCGGGTATTGCAAGGCTATGGTTGAGAAACATTTCTATAAGTAAGTAATTAAATTTGTTAAAACAGTGTGTGTGTTTTCGGCCAAACATCCACCCCAGCAGTATCTTTTAAGTATTTTAAAATTTATTTTCAAAGCTATGATTAATTTAAGCTATGATATTAATTTAACCCTTAACTGGACGGGTGGATTTTTCTTACTTAACCCTTAATTACTCGCGCCTATATTTGTTACGTAAGTACTCGCGTTGAGATCCAGGTCTCACTTTTAAAAAACCGAAATATATGTTAAATTTTAATATTTGGATTGAAAATTAGGCTGCATTATATTCGTAATTGTGTGTAGTTTATGACACATGTGAATGTTTGACATAGTTTTACAAATAGGCTACTATTAAAAGTTGAAGACGGATATTATTCGCAATCTTTGCAAATATTCGAAGAATGACGTTGACAGATGTGTCTCCTGCATTTGTAGCAAATAATTTGTGTCATACTACCTTTGGTACTTGGGCAAACATAGCACCGTTTTCGCTTCTTAGGTTCTGACTCTACACTCATTTCGATCTGTGGTAAACAAAAGATTGTTATGTTTATCATTTTAAATAATTTTATGAAATATATATAACTCACCTCTGGACTTTCAGCTTTCTTGCAATGCAATATTATCAGGTCATGGAGACTTCTTGGCAAGTTTTTCAATTGGGATAGAATTTTAAATGATCCTGGAATAATTATAGGGAAATATCTTTCAAAAAGATTCTCCTTGGAAATCGAGGTGAATTTATATTTAAAGACTTGAAAATTATTTCTGAATTTATGCCTGCAACATTTAGTAGGTTGAAAAATAGGCATAGAGGCCATCTGTTGGTTCGACGGCCAACAGAATAAGTTCCACACATTTGGTTCACCATGTCAACCCCACCTTTTTAGTCAAATTATAAAATGTTACAATTTCAGGTTTTAATTTGAATCCACTTTCTTCGTCAATTGTGGGAGTTGAGTGCATTGTTGAGAGCAATAGAACAGCCTTGCTCTTTTTTGGGACATAAGATACAAGGGTGGTATTCTGAGTGAAGCCAAATATCAACATATATTTTGGTCTATTCCTATTGGGCAGAAATATTTTAGGGATTTCCTTTTTATTTTTTTTTTCAAAGTGCCAACTAAAGTGAGTTTATGTTCTGTAAGAAGATCTTGGGATAATTTATAACTAGTGTACCAATTGTCTGTTGTTATGTTTCGGCTTGTCCTAGATATTGGAGTGATCAATCTTTTTACGATATCATCGGGTGAATTACTTTTTTTATATGGACCATCGGGTTGTTTTCCACAATATATTTCAAAATTAAAGGTATAAAATGTTCTTGCATCACTAATGGTATAGATTTTGAGCCCACATTTTGCAGGTTTGTAGGGCATATACTGTCTAAAGCCACACCTGCCACGAAATGGAATGAGCTTCTCATTAATTGTATTATATTCACCTGGAGACAGTTATATACAAAGGCTTCTACAAATTCTCTAATTGGAGCAAGTTTGTCCAGCTTTTTTCGTTCTTTCCTTGTTGTGATATCATCAAATCTCAGGCAACGTAGAAGAAATAAAAAATGTTCTTGTGACATAATTGCTCTCACAATTTCTACACCTGAGCCATCCACCGCCCATAGCTCTTTATAAGTTAAATGAGCAGCTCTTTTGACACCTGACATTATCAAAAGTCCAAATAAAGCTAGGATTTCTGTTACAGTAGTTAATTTGGCATATCTTTCTCTAGAGAAATGTTCTTTGATATTGCTTATATAAGCATTCGTACAATCTACAATATTTTGTACCATATCATTATCAATTATTTGTGTAAATGCATCCGATTCAGATTCTATCGATTTTGCTTCAGATTTAGGCCCTGACAATTGAGAAATTATATTTACACTTCTTGTACGAATCTGGGTTTTCTGCCACATTGTCTTTTTCCATTTTGTGACACCATCCTTTCCAAAATAAAATTCAGAATCATCATTTGGTAATTCTTCATCCGTCTCTGAATTCTGTTCAGAGTCTGTGTCATGATAACTATAAATTTCGGTATCAGAAGTATCGGATAGATCACAAATTATTTCATCGCAATCCATGTCGGATTCACTCTGAATCCTCTCAGAAGTACTAGCCATTTTTTATAATATACACTTATCCCCCGATTTACACAGTAGATACGTTCCTGAGAAAAATGTGTAAATCGGGGGATAGGTGTACACAGAAATAAAAATAAAATGCATTGACAGGTTAAAATATGTAGTTAGAACATAAGCTCGGGATTCCTTGTGAGATGTGTACACAGCGCATGTGTTCAATCACAGTAGCATTTAGTATAGTGCGATAAAAACAACAAAAAAAAAAACTTATTTGGAAAACCGTGTAAAAGCGAAAACGTGTAAAAAAAGTACCGTGTAAATCGGGGGATAGGTGTAATATATATTTTAGGAAATATTTAGTATTAAAATATTGAATAAAAATAAATAAATTCTAAATACCTAAGAGAGACAGAGAGAGAGAATTTAGGATATTTAGGAACAAAAAATACACTTAGAAGAAGAACAATAACTTACTATTTTACGAAGATAGAGCCAGCCGGAAAATGAAACCTAAACCAAAATTATTACGCAAGTACTCGCGTCGAGATGTTTGTCTCGGCGGTGGCTTTTTTGTTTTATTTTTCTTCCTTCTAGGGGCCAAGCGATAGAACAAATGGTCTAAAATATTTATTTCGATGCTATCTTAAGCTACAAAAACTTACAAATTATTTGGACTCGAAAATCATATTTATTTTTTCGATTAAAATTTTAGGTGAGACCTGTGTCTCGACGCGAGTAATTAAGGGTTAACCCTTAACTGGACGGGTGGATTTTTCTTACGTAACTGGATGGGTTGGGTAGATTCAATTCAACCCACTTATGTAACTTTATGAAATAAGCGCTAAATAATGATTGAAATTAATAATAAAAAAAATATTCAATGAATACAAATGTTAATATACAGATTTTGACTTTTAAAAATTCTAAATATAAACTATTTACAGTTTTCATAAATTATTAAGAAAAGTTCTTGCAAACGCTTAGTTGACATACAGAGCAAGGGTTTTTATTTTTTACCGCATTTTTTGATGGACATTTGTAGCACCTTTTTAGGGTATCAGATTCTTGTGGCATCTTACATTACCTTGGTGTACTTGAACCATCATTCTTCCTGAATTGTCGTCTGTAATTCCAGCAGGAGAAAATTGAGATTACGTGTGGCCAGGTGTTCATCAATGATCTCCCAAGATTACCAATAAAATTACTTCTTTCTTTTTTATCCATTTTATCAATCTGATTACCGATTTTCATATTTTGGGAACATAGGAGACTAAAGTGGTTGTTCCAGAGAAACCAAAAATAGATGTTCCTGATTCTCTATTAGGGTTTAGTTGAAATTGTGGTGAATCTAAGGTTTGTTCTTTCTCATCGTTCCTAAATATGTAAGGCCATGTTCTTTCAACTTATCAACTAACTCTACTGAAATGAACCAATTGTCTGCTGGAATATTTCTATTACTCTTCCAAGGTGGTCGACTAATCTCTAAAACATATATTTTGAGCTGGCTCTCTGTTGACTTGATTGATAATTCTACTTATCCATAGAAAAAAGTATTATTTTATAAAAGGAAGCTAGAGAGCCATGAGCTAACACTGACAGGAAAAATTCTCACGCTTCTGGACGGGCTGGGCGGAATCCGCCCCCACATGTAAATTTAACCCCCCTCCCAAAACTGATATTTATTAATTATGAATGGAAATTGTTTCTATCACTGAAATACATGAAAGCTGGTAGCTCTAGGTAAACGAAAAAAATATATTTTCCTATATTAAGTTTATGCATGGGCGGAATCAACCCAACCCGTCCAGTTAAGGGTTAATATCATCATTATATCATTAATATCAATCAGAGATTTTACTTTTTTACAAATTAAATAATAAAACTATTAAATAAAGATAAAGTTGCCACTATACTTCACCAAAGCTACTGAAAAAGCCATTGGAAAATTTTGAATATGTTTCATAGCTGAGAATACAGTCGGACCTCTTTAATTCAACACCCCAAGGGATCAGAGTTTTCGGTTGAATTAAAAGAAGTGTTGAATTAAAGTTAGACCCATATCTCAGAAGAAGGCCAAGTGACACTCACTCCTCACTTTCTTACTGCTACTCTTTTTGTGTTGTTTTTCTTGCTTCCCTCTTTCTCCTTCTTGTTTTTTTTTTTCTCTTTTTTTTTTTCTTTTTCTTCTGTCTATATCGTTGTTTCCTTTGTCTCACTGCTTTGTTCTTATGCATATCTCTGGTGAATCCTGTATAGGGTCAGTGACCCTAAATAAAGGCTTTTTGTTGTTGTTGTTGAATTAAAGTTGGATGATTAGCTAAAACTCGCTAAAATAACATTAAAAAAAATAGCTTTGTAAAATAAATTATTGACATTAATTGAAACCATTTTGTGTACTTTTTTGTATTTATTTTTTTATTTTCATAATTAACTTTAGTGTAAAGGACAAAATACACATTAATACATATTTTCGAAACAAATAATTGCAAATAATAATTTATTCTAATTGAATAATATAGCAGTTGAAAGGAAATGAATATGGTAAATAAAAAGAAAATTTTAAAATATTAATTATTAAAAGAATCATAAAGATCTTTTAAAAAAATCCTTTATTGATGTGTTTTTGCACTGAAATCCTATTCAGGATGTATTCCAGATGGTCTATTTTTAAAAGACATGCATGTCTTTCTTCTTCTGAAATGTCTTTTAAATAATAAAGAGTTTTTATTGCATTAAAGGCATCCGCTGCTGCTGCAGGTGTTATTGATTTTGTGTTTAAATCTTTTATAATAACATGGAAATGGAATATTGAAATAAAATGTTATCATAATCATTGTGGCTACATTTTATAAAGATTTATTTATTTAAAATTAAATTATTTGTAAATTTTAAAATAACTAAAATATATCAATGTTGAAATTATTATAGTATTATTAATTAGCGCACGATGCCTAAATTCCAGCGTAAAAAAAAAATAAACAACAATAACACTCGCGACATTGCGCAACAATGGCATTGCAAAGTGAAACTTAAACTAACCAGAAACCAAAAGTGCGCAGGTGCAATCCTATCAGCGACCGCCGATCGTCGCTGCTTGCCACCGCTGTAATACCTTTTTAGCGGTAAAGTTGTATGTAAAAAAAAAAACATTCAATTGTTGAAATTCGAATTTTAAAATGGTCGAACTATCGGAAGTGTCATATTATCTATATTCGAATTACAGTTTGTTATTTGATAGGCCGGAGGTCGGGACATCGGAACATGGTCGAATTATCGCCGAGTGTCGAATTAGGGTGTGTCGAATTAACGAGGTTATATTGTATATCTATATATATAAAAGTGAATGTTTGTATGTCCGGTATACAAATTCGCAGTAGTTCACTAATTCAAACCAAAATTTCCATACATAGGTAAAAAAATACGGGGAAGACGATAGGCTATTTTAAAAAATATATAAATCAATTATTAAAACTATATCCAGTATAACCTCGTTAATTCGACACACGCAAAAGGCCTGTTGTGTCTCTACACTACACCAGGTCACCGAGATCCACTAAGTCTGAGATAAAATCTTTATTGGCTCATAACACTAATATGACTGAATATTTACAATTTAATGATACATATATATACATAAAAATAATTAACATACAAACAAACAAACACTATGCAAAACCTTATTTGCATATCTCGACAATTTATCTAAAACATAACTATTGTTATGCAAAACACCACATCTTCTCACCCCCAATTTGTTACACAATCTTTAAAGTATTCGGGGAGTCTCCGGTTTCTTATTGGTCTACTTGGCCCAGGTGTTTCCTCCAGCCTTGGTGGGTCCCTCCTGATCGGCATAGTATCCAGGAAGCTCCTGTTGTCCGCATTGGAAGCTGGTCTCGGGCACCGAGGCGAAAAGTGGGAAGTCCACGCCGGGGTTGCCGTACACGCTCAGCCCGTCACCCTCACTGTACATGTCCTCCCTACCGTTCATGTAACCCGCGCCCATTCCATTAGCTCCGCTCATCATTCCATTGGCGTATTTGCCTCCGTTTCCATTCATCATTGCAGCCATTCCATTACCATTCATATAAGCAGCCATTCCATTGCCGTTTCCATTCATAGCCGCGGCCATTCCATTGCCATTACCGTACTTAGCTCCATTGCCATTGCCGTTCATCGCAGCGGCCATACCATTTCCATTCATTACCTCATTGATTTGACATACACTGTCGCCATAACTTATCCATTCAAGACCAATTCCAATCTGGTCAAACGCCTCCCTTCCAATCAGATTTGGGCCCGGACCTTCGATCACAAGAAATTCTATTGTGATACTTCTTTTGTTTACTTTTACGTCGGCTTTTATTTTACCCAGAATCGATAACCTCTGCCTGTTCCATTGCACCAACTTGGTATAATCCTTCTCTATTCTAGGCCTTTCTGACTTCACCCAAGTTTCAATATATGTCTTCTCAGAAATAATATTTTTTCTTGTTCCTGAGTCAATGAGCATATTCATATCTCGACCGCTAGTCCGTACTTTTACCATATAATTCCGCATGTTACTTGTGTCCTTCACTTGATTTATATTAAAAAGGCCATTAGTTGCCTCTGCCTCCTCATCTATCGAGCAATTATTACGATCGCTCCTCCAGTTCCCGTTCTTACAGACCCTAGATATATGCCCTAACTTCTGGCATTTAAAACATCTTTTCTCTTTAAAGAAACAATGCTCTTCTCTGTGGTTTGTGTATCCACAGCGGAAACATTTAAAAATCTTCTCATTCCTCCGTCTCACCTTAACAGCTCTTCCCATTACATTCATTTCTTCCTGAGGTTTTCCATCTTTAATTTCTGCAACGTTCTTTACCGCAGCCTCATGTGCCAATGCCATATCTTGAGCCGCTTTAAATGTTAGCATACTGTTCATTAACAGCATTGATTGTATCTCCCCGTTTAGAATACCGCATACCAGGGCATCACGCAACCTATCCTCCAAATCAGGGAATTCACACTTCTCGGCAATTTTCTTTAGAGCTGTTATAAATTCAGATATTGTTTCATTTGGCATTTGAAGCCTTTTCGCAAATTTAAAACGCTGCACTATTATATTTGGCGTCGGATCAAAGTATTTTTTTATCCCTGCTACTATCTCCTCCCATTCTGTTTCCAATGGATTCTTGGGAGAGGTCAACGTCCGTATTATATTATACGTTTCTCTTCCGCACAGCGAGAAAAATGTTGCCTTCTTTTTAACGATCTTTACTATATCATTCGCTATGCAATAGGATTCAAAGCGTTCTAAATAGCTTGAGATTTCATTTCCATTGTTTGGGTTGAACTGTTCAATATTCATCATTGTTCGCTTACTTTTCCTTCGTCGCCACTGTTGTGTCTCTACACTACACCAGGTCACAGAGATCCACTAAGTCTGAGATAAAATCTTTATTGGCTCATAACACTAATATGACTGAATATTTACAATTTAATGATACATATATATACATAAAAATAATTAACATACAAACAAACAAACACTATGCAAAACCTTATTTGCATATCTCGACAATTTATCTAAAACATAACTATTGTTATGCAAAACACCACAGACACTCTACCTTAATTCGACTATATTCTGATGTCCCGACCTCCGGCCGATCAAATAACAAACCGTAATTTGGCAGTATCGATAATACGACAGTTCCGATAGTTCGACCATTTTAAAATTCGAATTTCGACAGTTGAATGTTTTTTTACATACAACTTTACCACTAAACGGTATTACGCCGGCGGCTAGCAGCGACGACGGCAGGCGCTGATAGGATCGCGCATGCGCACTTTTGATTTCTGTTAGTTTAAGTTTCACTTTGCAGTGCCGTTGCGCAATGTCGCGAGTGTTATTGTTGTTTTTTTTTTTACGTGGTAATTTAGGAATCGCGCGCTAATTAATAATATTATTTTCTTTTTAAATTTCAGAATTGAAATATTTAAGTTATTTTAAAATTTACAAATAATTTCCTTTCAAATAAATAAATCTTCATAAAATGTAGCCACAATGATTATGATAACATTTTATTTTAATATTCCATTTCCATACTATTATAAAAGATTTAAACACAAAATCAATAACACCTGCAGCAGCAGTGGATATCTTTAATACAATAGTTATTTAAATCCCATTCCAGAGGAAGAAAGACATGCATGTTTTTTTTTTAAATAGACCATCTGGAATATATCCTGAATAGGATTTAAGTGCAAAAACAGACATCTATAAAGGAATTTTTAAAAAGATCTCTCTTCATGATTATTTTTAAATATTATTTTTAAATTTTCTTTTTATTTTCCATATTTATTTCCTTTCAACTGCTATATTCTTCAATTAGAGTAAAATATTATTTGTAATTATTTTCCGTTTCAAAAATATATATTATTGCCATTTTGTCCCTGGTACTAAAGTTAATCATGAAAATTAAAAATAATACAAAAAAGGACACAAACAATAGTTTCAATTAATATGATCAATTTATATTACAAAGCAATTTTAAAAAATATTATTTTAGCGAGTTAGATGATTAGCTAATCATCTAACCTTAATTCAACACTTCCTTTAATTCAACCAAAAGCTCTGATCCCTTGGGGTGTTGAATTAAAGAGGTTCGACTGTATTCAAATTATTCTACTTAGCTCACGAACAGCACCCTCTATCAAAGATTAGATTAAATTATGCTGATGCAAACAAATAGATAATGCTAATAACAAACAATTATAAAAAAATCTTATCTAAATATATATCACTCGGGTAGATATGCACACGGGTCAATCCCGGGGCGAAGCCCGGGTCACCCGTCTAGTAGATTTATATAAAATCCATTTAGAACCTGAAAAATTAGACAGATTTTTGGCGCACCTCTTGCAAAATTATATTTTGGTTTCACCCTGAAGTCCTAGCTAGGCTTGTTCGACCATTCTATATAGCTGTTTGCTTGAAATAACCTTCCTCCATCTTGTTATAGGCACAGATTAATCCATGGAGTTTTAGCTTGTTGTTTTGATAAAATTCAAGTAGAAATTAAGTTGTTCTGATACCTCCAAGCAAGTTTGATCTCTTTAATCCTTTCCTGTTTCTTTGTTTTCTCAAGAAGTGGGAAGAACAAATTGAACCCTATCATGAAGCCACCTTAAAAATAACATGGATTCAAGCTATTTTTAGAGATATGGTTAGATTAATCCATGGTCCATTTAGAACCATAAGGGCAGAAGAACTCTAGATGTTGGCCATCTTAGGTGGGATGTTCATTATCTAGAGAGTTCATCCCTTCTTGATGTTATACATGATAAAGCACAATTTAGATTATAGATACAAGAAAATAAGACCTAATCCAAATAATTTAATAGTTTGTGACGTTTCGGTAACAGCACTGTTACCATCATCAGACAAAAGTTTTTTATTCTTTTGTCTGATGATGGTAACAATGCTGTTGCCGAAACGTCACACACTATTAAATTATTTGGATTAGGTCTTATTTTCTTGTATCTATGATGTTATACAGTTTGTTTTTGCTTTCCTCTTCTTTGATGTATTGAAGGTAAACTCTCCAAGGCCTGGTAGGGAACCAAATCTACCCACCTGGCCGAGTCTTTGTTGGATTGTAAGGATTTTTTTGTAGCTCCCATTTTTTACATAAATTGTCATTAGATGTCACTCATGCAAAGCCTTACTATTCACACAGCATAAAGTTATTCAGGTACCAAAAGAACCACATCTTTCTTTAAAATACATTAAAACAATGTGGTTTATCATCCCACGTGGTGGTGGTGGTGTCTTGTCCATAGAGGCAGATCAGATCGGACCATGCACCCTGATCACAATACTGGCCAACTGAGGTGTCTTGTCTGTATGGATGTCCTCTTCTGGATTGATGTCTGCCATATAGAGGGCTGCAAGGATGGCCGGGTATATATGGTCCGGAGTGAGTGGGGTGTTGTTACAGTTATTGCAGTTCCTGTAGGATCTATTCATGTCTGGGTTTATCTTCATTCCTTTAAAATATCCTGTTCTGATTCTTGAAATTGTTGTTAATTCTCTGTTAATGTTAAGGTTACATATTGGCTGGTGTATTTGGGCTTTTGTTACAGAATGTAATGGTGATGATAAAGAATGTGCCATATCTCCAACTTAAACACCTTTTTGGCAAATTTGACCAATATAAAAACTCTTTTCGTAGGAAGTTATGAAGCCACCCCTGTACTGATGAGGGCCATAGCCTGAAACCATGGTATACAGGTTGTTGGCTTTTGTCTGCATTAGTCTTAACTGGCGTTTTACTTATTATTTACTAGCTGAATGACCCGGGCAACGCCCGGGGTTTACTCGATTAAATGCTTTTATTCAAATACTATTCGTTACAATTATAAATTGGCGCCGTGGATGTCATTCTTGTATAATATACTAGCGGATGTGTACCCGGCTTCGCCCGGGTTTTATCCGAGTGAAAGTTTGCCTAACGAATATTATATATTATGAAGTATAATAAACAATGTTAAAGATTAGTTTTAATTATTAATCAAGATTGTGTGTGAATATGTGAGAAATATGTAATATCGTTGTTGTTTTCTTGGCCGACTGTTTTACATATGGTGTTATCTTAAAATTGCTTGTTTTGAATATTTTTTTTAGATTGAGTTGAATGAATTGCTGAATTTTTTTTTGTATTTATATATAAATAAAATTAACTCTGTTGAATTTTTTTGTATTTTATCGATAACAGCAAAGTTATGTATTTTAAAGTTAGGAAAAATATTTTGATGTTAAGCAAAACCTGCTCCATCTTGTTTTACATAAATGTTGAAAATTTGGTCGAAATTGATGCATTGTAACGAAAGTTTTTAGCGAACACCACTTATGAAATTTCCATTTTATTAATATAGATAAATGAGTTTTAAAAATTGTAAAAAAAAAAAAATGCATCGGCCGGGAAACGAACCCGGGGCGCCCGCGTGGCAGGCGAGCATTCTTAACTGAACCAAAAGCAAACGGTGACAGAATTAAGAACGCATGACGCTGATAACTGTATATATTAAATTACCACCATTACATTTTGTATTGGGTGATAAATAAAAATGCAGTTTTAAGTCATTTTAAAGGGAGAAGTGTCTCTCAAGTTTATGTGATAGTATTGCTGCCAAAATATAAATGTTTAAAATCTTTAAAAAAAAAAGAGTTAAGAAATTGTAGTTAAGGATTGTTACGGAACTATAAATAATTGTGAGGCCAGAAATATATAGCTCTCTTAAACAATTAGAATAAATATTTAAAACCAAATCATTTTACAATTTTGAAATATTACAATATATCTAATATGTATCTCCTTTTAGAACAATGCATTAATCAACCCCCACTATAGAAAGTGATGATGGGGATAAAGAATGTGACGGCTAATTTAGATAAACAACCTATATACCATGGTATCAGGCTATGGCTCTCATCAGTACAGGGGTGGCTTTGAATTCATAGCCTCCTACGAAAGAAATAATGAAATATGTTGAATTTTCCAGAAGCGTGTTTAAGCTGGTTATGTCTTGTAATGAAATATGAATCAAAATTATTCACCAATTATTAGGGGGTATAAAGAGCAATTTAACTAGACAATTAGCATGTTAAAAAGGTTCACTTTGATGGGGGGAGGGCACACAGAAACTTATTCATTGTTGTATTTTAAAACTCATTCCTTCTACATGAAGGATTGAGTCTTCACATCCTGTTTCTGCGCACCCAGACATAAGTAGATAAAAACATGATAAGACACAATTTGGATTATAGATTATAAACCCAAAGTAATAAGACCAAATCCAAATAAATAAATAGCGTGTGATGTTTCAGTAACAACGCTGTTACAGAAACGTTACTCACTATTTATTTATTTGGATTTGGTCTTATTACCTTATGTAGATAAAAATAATCTTCTTCTTCTTTCTTATCTCCACTCAATCATATTAGGGTATCAAGCTTGTAGAGCTTGTTGATGGTGTCTGCCAGGGATGAGTAGAGCTCATCAATGGATGAGACAATACAGTCAATAATGTGTTTTGAGGTTGCAGGTTGACACTTAGTACATAGTGGGAAAACCTTGCAACCATTCTGGAAAGTCATTGTCCGTAGATGACCAGACTTAAGTCTGGAAATCAAAGACTGTTGTTCTCTTGGGAAGACAGAACCGGTGTTGGCCCTCCTTCTCTGTACCAGATAAAAACATTATTTAAGAAACACAAGATATTTCAAATAAGTTAATGTTGAGAACATTGTTTATTTTTACATGGTATAAACAAGAGATAAGACATTTCTTAAAACAATCACAAGGATATAATCCTTAATCAGCTTAACATATATTTTTTTATTGATAAGGCACAATTTGGATTATAGATTATAAACACAAGGTAATAAGACCAAATCCAAATAAATAAATAGTGTGTGATGTTTCGGTAACAGCGTTGTTACCATCTTTAGACAAAAGTACTGAATGTACTTTCAGTTTCATTCAGTACTTTTGTTTGAAGATGGTAACAACGCTGTTACCGAAACGTCACACACTATTTATTTATTTGGTCTTATTACCTTGTGTTTATATTTTTTTTAATAAAGGAGGCACTTTTTGAATCAGAACAAAATGTTGAAATGAAAATAGTTTCGTACAGTTCTAAAATATGAGTGTAAGGTAAAAAATTCTCTGCCTGACCCATAGATGGCATTTCAATCTGCAAAAGATTAAGTTTCCTTCCTGCACGCACATGTCATTGGTTCGTAGTTCTAACTTGTTTGCTCATGTAGTTTGTGTACGCGACTCTTTGAAATACACAACCTGTACATGTTTTGTTAAAATGGATAAACTTGAATATCCTGAAGTTATCAAAATATTTGTTTTGTATTGATGAACCTCTGAAGAAATTCCTCCGAAGTTGACAAAAGTTTACAGGTGAACTCTGCTCCTTCAATTTCAACCATTAAAAAGTGGACAGATGATTTAAAATGTGGTCGCACATCACTCAAAGATGACTCATGTAAAGGACAATTAAAAACTGCAACCACACCAGAAACTATTGAAAAGGTGTGAGAGTTAGCTGAGGCCGTGCGGAACATCTTGCATAAAGAATTAAGAATGTTAAAGCTCTGCGCAATGTGGGTGTCTCACTTGCTGAATGCAGAAAATCTGCAAACAACATTATGCATATATTTATTAATATATAATCTTATTTTTAAGTCAATAATGTGTGCTATCTATTTATAATAAATGAGAGCATTGAAGCATGAATGTGTTTTTTTTACACATTAAAAACAAACTTCTACTGTCCTTACTGTGATGAAAAAATTGGAAGGGCTTGGCATATCAGTAGTGAACACTCCCAGTGGTTTTGCCAATTTAATCTACCAGATCACTTGATGAGTCAAGCCCTCCCGATATTTTCCATCACAGTAAAGACAGTAGAAGTTTGTTTTATGTGTAAAAGGAAAACTTGTACTTGAATGCCTTCATTTATTATATATAAATAGTGTGTTATTGCCTAATTTCTGCCTAATTGGTAAACAGCGTGCCTAATACAATATTAGAACGGTATGGTAGAGTAATTTGACGAAACCACTGGGAGATTTAACCACTGATGAGCCAGGCTTCACATTATTTTCCTATTGTAATAAGGGCAGTAGAAAATAATTTTATTTCAAAATAATGCTTGTGCATCAAAAGTAATTGAACTTCCTTATAAGAGGTGGGGTGAGTTAATACTCACCATGTTAATATTCTATATACAGTTACGAGCGTCATTCTTCGTCGCCTCTGTCACGGTTTGCTTTTTTTTTGGAATGGCGCCCTCCTATTGGTCGGCTACGATCACGCCACCTTTGCCCCCCCCATCATGCCCCCCCCCCTCCCCCCATTTTTGTAACTATTGTGTTGGAGCGGGTCGCTCCTTAAATAAATGCATATATTAGATAATAACCAAATGGAATCCTCTCTTTCTTTTTCCCAGTAAGAGACGCCTACGGAATCCAACAGTACATAGACAGATAAAGCACATAGGCTATAGTTCTTAACTAACATATGCATTTATTTAAGGCGCCAAATTATAATTGTAACAAATAGTATTTGAATCAAAACATTCAATCGGGTAAAACACGGGCGTTGCCCGGGTCATTCGGCTAGTAATCCTATATGAAGGATATAGTAGTAGTTTCAATATCTCTCATTGATCGCTTGCTTGTCTGTGAGCCCATCTATAGCAATTCACTTATTGAAACTTGGTAACCAACAACGGCCTGTGTGTGCGTAGAGATGTGTGCCACTATAGTCCACTACCAGGGCCAGCTTCAGAGATCCAGGGTGGTCCATGTACAGCCAGCCCTACCTACATTCTCCAGTGTAAGTGGCAGTGTAAGAGTTCTGTTTCATTAATCATTTAAAACCACAACAAAAATTGGGGGTCGGTGGAAGGCTGGTTAAACCGTTTGGTTTTCGACCACTACGACCCGGGTTCGATCCCCGCATTGGGCACTTTTTTCTGATAAAAAAAAAAAAAAACCCCAATGGCCCCCGATTCTTGCAAAAGTCCAACCCTACCAGCGAGTGCAAGTAACCAAACAGGGCTCTGGCACATTTGTAAGTGCAAAGTCGAACTGCTTTTCACATGTGTAGACATGTGGTGTACTTACAGTAAAAGCAGTCGCTAACTACCCACGAGATAAGAAAGAAGAAGAAGACAACAAAAATTACAGTAGAACTACCTTTCTGTAAAGATGACATCTAGTTACCAAGGTAAAGTGTTCTTTAAAGAGAGGTGTCGTCCTCTACCTAGAGAGTTGTTAATCACTAAAAAAAGAAACTTTTGGTGTTGAAAATGTCCTTTGTGGAGAGATGTTGTCTTCTAGCAGGAATGTCCTCTCATGGAGGTTCTACTGTATCTGAATACAAATGTGTCATTTTTATAAGTTATTCTTATTATTATCAATTATATATATATATGAAAAAATAGTACAAATGTAATATTGTACTGGGATAAGGTGCATAAATTAAGAAAAAGGCATCTACTTATCGTGCAACTGAAAGTTGCTGATGGCTTGCTTTCAGTTGCACGATAAGTAGATGCCTTTTTCTTAATTTATGCACCTTATCCCAGTACAATATTACATTTGTACTATTTTTTCACATTTTGTAGCGTTCTCACGCAATTCTGGCCTTAACTACCCGTTTCATGATTTTTCAGGATGCCTTAATGACCTTTTTTTTTGGTCGTTGAGGTACAGCTTGCACCACGCTGATGAGGGCCAACAGCCCGAAACGCGTCCGTGGTTAGCTTTTCTTGATTAATCAAGAATGGGTATTTGGCCAATTCTGGAATAATTAAAAATCAACGAGAATAGTTGATATTTATTCCGATAGATGGCGCAAACTATCAGCAACTTTCAGTTGCACGATAAATAGATGCCTTTTTCTTAATATATATATATGTGGTGAGGTCTGGTAGCCTCTTGTAGAATCATGTCGACTATAAATGTGATGAGGTATCCAGTCAACTTAAACTGTGGTGTGTTCCCCGAGAGGAACAGTCAGGACGGGGAGTTTTCCAGTACCTCTCTGCACCTTGTAAGACCTTTAAAAGTTCTCATAGAGCACAGGCAGTCGTGGTCGAGGCAGAGTGGAAAGCTTGGGAATGTCCACACAAAAAGGAAGACACAGTTGCACTAAGAAAGTTCTGTGAACAGATAAAAGTTGAGCTAGGAGCGAAAGATGGAGATAGAAGAGTTCTTACTGGTCTACATGGTGGATGAGGTGGATCTGGGGTACAACCGACGAGGGCTCACGCAGATGGTGAAGTAACTGTCAAGTGACTGTATTTATTAGTTAAGACGGGGGCCTTATGCGACAGGGGCGTGGATTGTCTGGTGAAATTCTAAATTGGCGCTGTCCTGACAGTTTCCAATCTATCTTTAGATGTTGTTTTGTGACTTCCATCTATCTCGAATTTAGACGTTTTTGACTTCTATCTCTTTAGCTCAACTCTTAATCTATTACAGAGTTTTATTTATTTATCCTCAGTTTGTACAAAGTACATTACATATGATGATGTAATGACACATGTCAATAATGCGTATAATCATTTACAGATGTGTTTCTATTATACAACATTAAAATCTTGTTATAAGTTATATACAATATGGGTTTGTTGGCTTAAATTACCATATATATATAGAAGCATAGGGCGCTTCTCCCGTCAAAATAAACGTCAAAAACTGACACCATCTATTGACCGTCGCCGCAAACTAGCGGCTTCGGGTCGGTGACAAAGCCACAACACCAGCTTTGGCAAATTGAGAAGCGTCCACCTAGAGACTAAGAAACAATCAAGCCAGTGGCTAGAGCTTGGAGAACCAAGATTCAAGAAAGCAAGGATGATCAAATCGAAGCTTAAGTGTCTTCTTATCACTTTCTTTGATGTAAAGGGATTGGTACACTATGAATTCGTCCCCGAGGGTCAGATCATTAATCAACATTACTATCTTGATGTATTACGACGTTTAAGGGAGGATCTGCGTCAGAAATGACCCGAAAAATGGCATCAGAAAAATTGGCTCTTGCATCATGACAACGCACGGCCACATACGGCCGTCACTGAACAACTCTATTTGGCTAAACACGGAATTGCTTTACTACCCCAGCCACCCTATTCTCCTGAACTTGCTTCCAACGACTTTTTCCTTTACCCTAAAATTAAAAAAAGTCTTAAAAGGGTGTCGATTTGACTCCATACCTGAAATAAAGGAAAATACGAAGAATATTTTGAAAAGCCTGAAAGATGAGGATTTTCAGAGGTGTTTTGATATCTGGAAAAAAAGATGGAAGAAGTGTATAGATAGTGACAATGATTATTTTGAGAAATTTTAAATAAAACTTTATTATACTTTTGCATTTCTTTAAATATTTAGCATTTCTGGAAATTATTGATCACACTATGTATATATTCACAGTAAAGCCCCTCTATAGTGAACTCTAATGGGACCAAAATTATAGTTCACTATAGCCATGGTTGGTTGCTCTTTTTTGTGTTTTCAATTTTTCTAAATTTTTAGATTGTGTAATTAATGGAAAGTCATACACACACAGAAAAAAAGCTACCTCTTAATACTGGTCATTTTGTTTTAATTCCCTAAATTGACCTATTTCCATACATTAATGCTCTGTATCAAAATGGCCACACAATATCTTGTGAAATGGTCTTTGATGATAGGTTCTTCTTATCAGTAGCATATATGTACCTTTATGTCTAATTTAAAAATCAAAACAATTTTCTAATCATTATTATTTATATATTAAAATATATAAAGTTATTTTAAAAAACACTTTTATAATATCACATTCTATAATACAAAGTTTACTTTAAAAAGTCCGTAGTACTTTGAGCTTGAAAGCACTTTTCAAGCTTTGCCCCTTTCAAATTAAAGTTAAAAAGTATATTTCTTCCACCTCCAGTTTACACATTTTTTTCTCAAGTCCAGATTTCATTTTGTTTTGAGTTTGTCATTGCAAACCATTGCTGGCTTTAAAAACACTGTAGTTAATGGTATTAAAAATAACCTTTTTTTGCATCACATGCCCCATTTTTCGGATGTTTTCAAGCCTTGATTAAACTAGTTAGAAAACTTCTGGAAGGGGATGCCAAAATGTTTTGACGCTGTAAAAGTTGGGGTTGATTCCTCTTTGTAGCAATTTTTAACAGTCTTTTATGTCTGAGAAGCGATATTTTTTATAAAGAGATGATCTGGCTTTGTGTCTTCTGCTCGAATGAATGTTTTTCTGTTAGAATTTTGTTCCTGCATACTAAAAATGAACTGGCTTCACCCGTGGTCTCTGCTTTTTGGAATTTTTCCGGATATTTTTTTGTATCTGATAATCAAATATGATACAGCAATTTGTCATCATCATTTTCTGAATAAAAAACAACTACTTTTTTCCCAGAACCTGTCAATTTATTTTTCTTGACTAAAAATCCGAAAAATATCTTTTCCAAATTTTTCTCTATGTCCTGTTAAAACACGTTTTACATGTCCATTAGGTCAGCTGATATTACCTCCCATCTTCACCGCTAGAGGCGCTGCTTGCGAGCGAAAGGGCAAATTTGCCACGCAATTTGCAAATAACTTGTATACATACTTGTATACTTGTGTACATAGACCATAAATCTGTACATAGACAGGAAAAGCACATATATTTTAATAATATAAATGAGTTTTAAAAATTGTAAAAAAAAAAAAAAATACATCGGCCGGGAATCGAACCCGGGGCGCCCGTGTGGCAGGCGAGCATTCTACCACTGAACCAAAAGCAAACGGTGACAGAATTAAGAAAGAATGCATGACGCTGATAACTGTATATATTAATATTAAAAATAAAGAAGGCATTTCCTGACCACAGGCACATGTGCTTTTTATTTTTATTTGAAAAAAAAAAAGGTTAGGTGTTGATAGTAAAGATAAAAAGGCATATTCTGACTGCTCACATGAGCCAATGGCAGAGTGCCATCTAGTGAAACAAAAATCAACTAAATGTTGATTCATTATACAGTAGAACCTAGTTAATTCGACACACGCCAATTCGACACTATACGATAATTCGACCATGTTTAGATGTCCTGACCTCCGGCCTATCAAATAACAAACCGTATTTCGACAATATCTATAATACAACACTTCCGATAGTTTGACCATTTTAAAATTCAAATTTCGACAGATGAATGTTTTTTTTACATACAACTTTACCTCTAAAAAGGTATTACAGCGGCGACGATCGGCGGGCGCCGATGGGATTGCGGCTGCACACTTTGGATTTCGGTTAGTTTAAGTTTAACTTTTGCCGTGCCGTTGCACAATGTCGCGAGTGTTATTGTTTTTTGTTTTTTTTTTTTACGTGGGAATTTAGGCATATATCGTGCGCAAATTAATAATATTATTTTCTTTTTATTCTTCTTCTTCTTTCTTATCTCCACTCAATCACACTAAGGTATCTGCCGGGGAAGAGTAGAGCTCATCAATGGATGAGTCAATACAGTCAATAATATGCCTTGGGGTTGCAGGCTGAGAATTGCATTTGAAAATCCATGTTAGGAGCAGCTGCACATGGCGTCTGTTCCTCATGTCAGAGGCGGCCATTTCTTTTGGAGCTAAGTCAGCCTGCCACTGAGTAGTGCTCCCAGTCTTAATGACAAAAGGCAGATGTATTCTACTTCACCCAGACTCTAATATGATTGAGTGGAGATAAAGGAAGAAGGTATAGTTAATTCTTGCTCTACTAGATAGTGCTAAGCCATCTAAAATGCTTATAAGAACAATCAGGATATGCGTCTTTTATTTATATAATCAACAACTGAGCCTTTCACATGTTCAGTGTATTTATGCAAATTTGGCCTAAACTACACATTCCTAACTTCTCAGGAAGCCTCTTAAACCAAATTTTTGGTCATTGAGGTACAGCATGCACTGTGTTGGTTAACAGCCTAAAACATGTTTGGCTTGTCTTGATTTTTCAAGAAAATGGTTTGACCAAATATCATGGAACAAAATAAATAAACATTTAGTTGATTTTTGTTCCACTAGATAGCGCTCGGCCATCTAAAATTCTCTTTTAAGCAGTCTCAGGATATTTTTATTTTCAACTAGACGGGTGACCCGGGCTTCGCCCCGGGATTGACCCGTGTGCATATCTACCCGAGTGATATATATTTAGATAAGATTTTTTTTTATAATTGTTTGTTATTAGCATTATCTATTTGTTTGCATCAGCATAATTTAATCTAATCTTTGATAGAGGGCGCTGTTCGTGAACTAAGTAGAATAATTTGAATATATAGTTTTAATAATAAATTTATATATTTTTTAAAATAGCCTATCGTCTTCCCCGTATTTTTTTACCTATGTATGGAAATTTTGGTTTGAATTAGTGAACTACTGCGAATTTGTATACCGGACATACAAACAAACATACAAACATCGATTTTTATATATATAGATATAACTGTGGGAGGAGGGTGGTATTCATGTTCAAAAAGAGGCATCTATTCCTATAAAAATGCATAAAAGCAATTCACTTTGATAAGTCACAATTTGGATTATTCTATATACAGTTACAAACACAAGATAATAAGACCAAATACAAATAAATAGTGTGTGACGTTTCCGTAACATAATTGTTACGGAAACGTCACACACACTATTTAGTTAATTGGATTTGGTCTTATTACCTTGTGTTTATAATTTCTCATTCAGTACTTTTGTCTGAAGATGATAACAACGTTGTTACTGAAATGTCACACACTATTAATTTAATTGAATTTGGTCTTATTACCTTGTGTTTGCAATTCACTTAGGTTTATCAGCCCAGTACAGAACATCATGGTGGGGATGAAGAATGTACCTCAATATAGCAACAACTGCCTGGCTATGGCCCTCATTAGTACAGGAATGACTTCCAATTTATAACAGCCTACATTCTCTTCTGGGGTACATATAACTCTTATTTCAGGTAATAAATTCAAGTTTTTTGTCAAATATATTTAAATTTAATAGTTATTCAAAATGTCCTCCATTTGCTTCCAAACACAACCTAAGTCTTTTAGGGACACTTTGACAAACATGAACTCATAAAAATCGCATCAAGAAGATTAAATTCTTCTTCTAGTGAAATTTTCATTTGCTCTAAAGAGTCTTGGGTTTTCAATGATAAACTTTATCTTTTAAATAACCCAGCAAAAAAAAAAAAATTCTGACAGATCATATGACCGTGCAAACCAATCAATAGGTCCACAGCACCCCATCCTTTTGTGAGGGAACTTTTCATTGAGAAATGTTCTACAACTAGCCGAATGACCCGGGCAACGCCCGTGTTTTACCCGATTGAATGTTTTTATTCAAATACTATTTGTTACAATTATAAATTTGGCGCCTTTAATAAATGCATATATTAGTTAATAACTATAGCCTATGTGCTTTATCTGTCTATGTACTGTTGGCTTCCGTAGGTGTCTCATACTGGGAAAAGGAAAGAGAGGATTCCATTTAGTTATTAACTAATATATGCATTTATTTAAAGAGCGACCCGCTCCAAACCAATAGTTACAAAAACGAAAGAGCGAGTGGGGGAGGCATGATGGGGGGGGGGGCAAAGGAGGGTGCCATTCCAAAAAAAAAGCAAACGGTAACAGAGGCCGAACAGGAATGACGCTCGTAACTGTATATAGAATGTTTGAGTAATGGGCGGGTGCATCATCCTGCATGAAGTAAGTTTTTTTCCAACCAATTTTGGCTTCATAAATTCATCCAACATTTTCAAATAATTCTCACCATTTACTTTTTCATCGAAAATGTAAGGTCCGATTATTTCTTCCGAACAAATTCCACCCCAAACAGTTAAGCCAGGGGAATTAACTTCCTTCTCAATTTCTACCTTTGGATTTTCTAAAGCCCAATAAACACAATTATGTCGATTGACATGGCCATTCAATTTAAAAATAGCCTCATCTGTCCATATTATTCAATTAGGCAAATTTTCATCATTTTGGATCATTTCAAGCATTTTTTTTCACAAAATTCCATCCTTCTATCCCAATCATCTTCATGAAGTGCCTGAATTAATTTAGGAATATAGGGCTTAAACCCAAGACCTTTTAGCATTCTTTGGATGGAAGTTCAGGGTATTTTTAGCTCTTGAGACAACCTCCCTGTTGTGATTTTTGAGGACTAGCTTCTAAAGATGCGTTAACTAGGTTTATATTAGTTTCACAGGTAGCAGAGTGTGGTCTTCCTGATCTAGGGAGATCTGCCACACTACCGGTAGTTTCAAAATTTTAAATTATTCTTGTTATGGTTGATTTAGAAGGTGCAGAAGACCTAGAATGCTTTGACCATTGACGTCGTAGAGTTGTGAAACTACCATGTTGATAATAGAGTTCGACAATTTCAATTATTTCTTTAATATCGAGGGAGGACATTTTCTGAATTAAACTTGAATGGAACCTGAACACACACATATGTTAATTAGACAAATATTATAAATAATTTATTAGTTAAACATTTTTAAAAATGGTATCAGGACTTACAGGCCACCCTGTATGTGTATAGACATGTGGTGTGCTTACAGTAAAAGCAGTTGCTGACTACCCATCATAATTATCATGGCCTAACCATGTGTAATTGGGATATGTACTGCGCCATAATATGAAATTTTTATATAATGGATATCTCTACAGGGTCTGAGGAAATTTCAGCTTGCTGTAGCTACAGACATTGTAATGGGAAGGTGGATAAGTCTTGCCACTAGTTATCCAATATAAATTGTAGGTGAAATGCTTCCTCGTGATGTGAATAAGGTATAGTATAACTTTTAAATTAATACTTACTTTAATTTAACACATTTTCAAAACCCCAATCAGTCTCTTCAATGTAACTGACTATATAATTTAACACCGTCTTTAATGCAACCAAAAATTCTGATGCTGGGTGTTAAAATGAAATAAATTAGACTGTTTGAGTCAAAAGGCGATCCATTAATTAAGATTATATAAAAGGGCGTACCTGGATCTGTAAACAAAAAAAAACACAATTTTTTTATTAAAATATTTCGAGAGATTGCTCCTTCTTTATCAATTTATTGCACAGTGAATTTAATTTATAATTTATTATATATTATTTACAATAATTTGTAAATTAAATTCACTGTGCAATAAATTGATAAAGAGGGAGCAATCTCTCGAAATATTTTAAGAAAAAAATTGTTTTTTTTTTTTTTTCTTTACACATCTAGGTACACCCTTTTATATAATCTTAATTAGACTGTGTATATTAAAATGCCATTTGCAACATATGTGATGAAGATTAGATTCTAGATGTCTTTGTGCCAGGACTCCAAAGTGAAGTACTGGAGCCACTCCCCGCCACACATGAGAAATATGACCCCTCCCTCCTCTACTACTTCAAGCTGGAGTTGAGGAGTTAGACATGTTCCTCACCTACTTCTTCCCGTGGAGCATGCCGCCCAACCTGCCCCTGTGCATCTTCAAGGTGGGTTTATTCCCCATTTAACACAGTCCTGTGGTGTCTATCTGAGAGAGAGAGCTCTTGTATTGAGTCATGTCTTGAGGAGAAGTTGTTAAAAACCTTTAGGCTTTATTTTGGCTCCCCATGTGTATAGCAGCTGTTAAATCAGTCTTACATGTGAAACATGTTTTTTTTTTTCTTATCCCTAGTACGCGTAAGTGAAAAGTCAAACTGTTTTTCACATGTGTTTACATGTGGTGCACTTACAGTAAGAGCAGTCGCCAACTTCTACCCACCATGATTATCATGGGCTGTACCATGTGTACTAGGGGTAAGCAATTAATATATACAGTTATCAGCGTCATAATCAAGCAACAATTCTTAATTCTGTCACCGTTTGCTTTTGTGAATGGAATAAATACCCAAATATGGCCATTTCTCATAACCATCGGTGGTGCAGTGGTAGAATGCTCGCCTGCCACGCGGGCGGTCCGGGTTCGATTCCCGGCCGATGCATTTTTTTTTACAATTTTTAAAACTCGTTTATATATTATACAAGAATGACATCCACGGCGCCAATTTATAATTGTAACAAATAGTATTTGAATAAAAGCATTTAATCGGGTAAAACCCGGGTGTTGCCCGGGTCATTCGGCTAGTATATATATATATCTACCAAATAGACGTGGTACAAGCCATGATAATCATGATGGACAGTTTACTGAGAGTACATTTAATACCTACGTATGTAGAAGGCATAATGACACAATTTGGATTATAAGCACAAGGTAATAAGACCCAAATCCAAATAAATAATTAGTGTGTGATGTTTCGGTAACAGCGTTGTTACCATCTTCAGACAAAAGTACTGATTATTTGTACTTAGTGGTTGGGCTGGACTTTTTCAAGAATCGGGGGAAATGTAATTCTGGTTCACCTGGCAATGTAAAAATGCTGCATGATACAATGTTGTATCTTCATGAAAACACTTAGACAATTCATTCTTTCTACTTCATCGGACTGGCTCATAAAAATTCATAATAAAACACAATAATGTGACCTAAAGTTTGTTTATTTGTGATGTTTAGAACTTTGTTGCGTTCAACTCCCTATCTATGTACAATGGGGGTCGGTGGAAGGATGGTCTAAACTGTTGGTTTTTGACCTCTATGACCCGGGTTCGATTCCCACATTGGGTACTTTTTTCTGTTAAAAAAAAAAATGCTCCAATGGCCCCTGATTCTTGCAAAAGTCCAACCTCACTAGCGGGTACAAGTAACTAAACGAGGCTTTGACATATTTGTAAGTGCAAAGTCTAACTGCTTTTCACATGTATAGACATGTGGTGCATGTACAGTAAAAGCATTTGCCAACCTCTACCCACCATTATTATTAAGACCTGTACCACATGTACTAGGGATAAGCAAAAAAAAAATCTGTATACAATGCTACCAGTTGAGCCAGGAGTGTTGTCTGACCAACCGGGTGTTGTTCCAGCTCCTGCAGTACGACCCTCTACTCCCCGGATATGGAGAGCCTGCTGCTTGGGAGGAGACTGACATTACTTTGACTCCACTCCCCTCAAGCACTCAGCGTCAGCCTTCTCTTTGTCCCCTCCCTGGATGAACTAAGTGAGACTTTGAAATATTTCAGCAAATTTTTCTTTATTTACATATACTGTAAATCCCCTGTGAGCAGACACTCTTGATAGCACTCTTAATATCAACATGATGAATTAGTGCACCCTCTGTTATTGGAGATAGTAATTATTTATGCATTTTTTTTTTTGCTTATCCCTAGTACACGTGGTACAGGCCATGATAATCATGGTGGGTAGTTAGCGACTGCTTTTTACTGTAAGCGCACCACATGTCTACACATGTGAAAAGCAGTTCGACTTTGCACTTACAAATGTGCCAGAGCCCCGTTTGGTTACTTGCACTCGCTGGTGGGGTTGGACTTTTGCAAGAATCGGGGGCCATTGGAGCATTTTTTTTTTTTTTTAAACAGAAAAAAGTGTCCAATGCGGGAATCGAACCCGGGTCGTAGTGGTTGAAAACCAAACGGTTTAACCAGCCTTCCACCGACCCCCTTATTTATGCATGATTCTTTTAAATAAAATAATTTTCTAGTGCCCTCCCATTATTTTTTATCATTGCACTAAGAGCAGTAGAAAAATGTTTTGTTTAAAAGGACCATATACACACATCATAATAGTTCATATTTCCAAAAACAGCTCTCTACAAAGGACAGGTATTATTATCAAAATGAGCATTTTTTGCTGCTCTCTGGTAAGACCACACCCCTCTCTAAAGGACATTTTGGCTCTGTCACTAGTCTTTGTCCTTTTCAGGGAGGTTCTACTGTAAATGTTTTTCTATGTTCTATTAAATCCTATAACTTTTTCTCCTTCAAGAAAACATAAATTAATAGTTGAGATCTCTCTGGTCTATACAATATTATTGGGGTCGGTGGAAGGCTGGTTAAACCGTTTGGTTTTCGACCACTACGACCCAGGTTCGATTCTCACATTGGACACTTTTTCTGTTTAAAAAAAAAAAAGCTCCAATGGCCCCCCGATTCTTGCAAAAGTCCAACTTCACCAGCAAGTACAAGTAACCAAACGGGGCTCTGGCACATTTGTAAGTGCAAAGTCAAACTGCTTTTCACATGTGTAGACATGTGGTGCGCTTACAGTAAAAGCAGTCACTAACTACCCACCATGATTATCATGGCCTGTACCACGTGTACTAGGGATAAGCAAAAAAAAAAAAAAAATATTATTGATTAAAACCTATACCAGCGATTGATGATTGAATATTATAAAAAAAAATTATGTTGGCTTTGAGCCCTAATGGCATTTGTGAAACATGGAATCACTAAGAACATATAATTTCTAATGACCATTGCTCATTCCCCAAGTCTGTTTAATACTCTGTCATAACTGACCAATGGGAGTGCAGAGCCCTCTTTCAGACCATTCAGAACCTCATTCTGCTGAACAAGGACTTCAAGTCGACCAGTCAGGCCCTCTGTACAGTTGGTAAGTCCCCTCATGTAATTGGTTGAATAATTTGGCTAACTGACCAATCACAGCCCAGACCATCGTTGACCTAGGCAACATCCTCAAGAGTGACCCCAGTTGACCTAGATTGGTAGCAGCTAGTCCAGCGATGCCGTGTTCACACCTAACTCCTCTGAAAAGGATTCTTCTCCCACCACAGCCATTCTGCACCTCATTGCTAAGGGACCATCAGACCCTGATTGGCTGATACCATTTGACCAGATCTCCTCAATGTTGCACACCTGCTCTTTGCTGGTGTAAGATATGGGTAAAGGAACTTGCTCCGTACAAGAACTGTGTAAATGATCTCTTCTGCATTGAGATGAAGGTTTCTCAGCACTTTGTTATTATATACTAGACGGGTGACCCGGGCTTCGCCCCGGGATTGACCCGTGTGCATATCTACCCGAGTGATATATATTTAGATAAGATTTTTTTTTATAATTGTTTGTTATTAGCATTATCTATTTGTTTGCATCAGCATAATTTAATCTAATCTTTGATAGAGGTCGCTGTTTGTGAGCTAAGTAGAATAATTTGAATATATAGTTTTAATAATTGATTTATATATTTTTTAAAATAGCCTATCGTCTTCCCCGTATTTTTTACCTATGTATGGAAATTTTGGTTTGAATTAGTGAACTACTGCTAATATGTATACCGGACATACAAACAAACAAACATACAAACATACAAACATTCATTTTTATATATATAGATGTATATTATACTCTATGTGAATCTCTCTTATTACCATCATTACATTACATCAGTGTCAAATTTATTGTTACTATCTTCATAGTTCCATTTGAACCCTCCCTTAAATAAAGACATGCAAATTGAAAATGATCTGATGCAGCATAACTAATCTAAATATACAAATATCTGATATGTCCTCTTTAAATAATGACAAGGAACATTAGAGATCAAGTTTTCATGGTGGGCACACCATCCTTCCACGCAGAGTTCTCATAACTTCCGTAGCTGGTAGAAGAAACTGTGGGACAAGGTTCTTGAGACAACGAAAACTGAGAAGACATTGAAAGTAATGAAGCCAAGTTCTCTGATGATGAATATTCTTGTACTTCTATATATTAGTAGTTTCTTGAGGAGACTTCAGTTTGTCCGGGCTGTTTCCTTTTGTTTTCTGTACCTAGTATAACCTTATCTATGCTTATTTTGTAGTTGATGTGATCTTTGGTGTTTCTGTTATTACTGTAGAATGTTTTCATTTCTAAGGTCCTTGTACCGTTACTTTGGCATTCACCTCTTACTTAGTGTTGTGTATAAAAGTGGGCCTTGTATTTGAAATGATAAGGTATGGGTTGATTTTAAATGTTTTTAATTATCTTGGAATGAGATTACATAATATAACGCACAATAAAAATAAAAGTACATACTTGAGGTAACGATTATAATATTCTTCTTGGTAATATTTAGACAAAAAGACGAAATAAAAGAAGAAGAGTTTCTTTTAATAGAAATATATCAAAGCAAGCTTTCGGGCAAAAAACCCTTCTACAGGCGTGATTACAGCATCAAACTTGGCACTATAATGCAGGTACAATGGCTAAAAAGAATATATACATATCACTATTTACATATTTGCGGAATAAATTATGAAAATGAGGATTTACATTAGTTATGACTATTTTATAATTAGAGAGATATTAAGTAAATATATAAATAAATAAGGAATTTTTATGCTTGGAGTTTGAAACTATAGGGGAATATGCCAATGTAAACGCCCGCTCACGCGACCATCTCAAAAACCCAAGTAATATTAATTTCTAGCTATCTTGTTGAAGTTATTACTGCAAGGCCAGGAGAGCACGATATGCATCTGGAAGTTCTATTTTTCGGTTAATGCTGTTATGTCTGTGGGATTCTATTGACTCGAGAACTAATCGTTGGTGCTGGTTATGAATGTGTCTGTAAAGTATAGTGGGGTGGTTGGTGTTAAAAGGATGGCCAGTATTGAGAGTGTGCTGATAAAGGAGGGACCTGGTGTCATGATTGGAGATGTTTCGAGAATGTTCAGACATTCTAATGGCAAGGGATCTACCTGTCTCGCCAACGTATGTGGCAGAGCATTGCTCACACGAGACAGAATAAACCGCACCAACAGAATGGAGGGGATCTGGGGGGGCATATGATTTAGTGTATGGGTGACGGAGGGATGTGAGCAGGTTGGAGGAGTTCTTATATATGATGCGGATACCATATGTGTCGTTTGAGAAATCATCTTTTGTGGTCATGACATTCTCCGTCTTTTCCGAGTATTCATCTCTGGACCTTGTTTCCATTACATACATCCTATCCTGGATTTGAGCCTCTGCAATTAAATCATCCTGTTCATTGTAAATCTTTGCTCCATCTCTATTGAAAATTAGAGTATTTCCTTTGTTAGTTAATTCGTATATTGATAAAAGATTAGACCTTAAGTTAGGTACATGCAGAACTCCTTTAATTTGAACATTCTCAATTCTGTTTTCGGTACAAGTAGAAACCTTGATATCACCTTTAGCTGTAGCATGTGTAACTTTACCTTCTTCTGCCAAATTTATCTCACTTTCATAAGGCATTACATTTTCCATCCAGTCCAAGTGTGGAGATAAGTGCGTAGTACACCCTGAGTCAAGACACCAGGTTTGTATCTGACTATAATTATTTGAGGAGTTTTCAAAAACTCGATCTGTGCTGGTATTGAAAGTTTGTTCCGCAGGCTTGCTTGAGACGGTATTCGCATTATTTCAGAAATTTTGTTTGTTATAGTTGGTATTTGAATTTGCATTTCTTCTCCCATGTTGTTCTTGAGTTTGCTTATTTTTGAACCAGCAATCTTTAGCTTAATGTCCTTTTTTATGGCAAACAAAACGCTCCTTTTGTCGATTCTGTTGATAGTGATTTCTTCTGTCTTTACTTCTGTAAGCCTGATCATTTTCATCAGAATGACTCCCATTCATCTTAGAATTCATTCGATTCTCTTCCTCTCTAAGTGACTGCCGAATTTCATCAAGAGTTAATTCTCTTCTAGTTCTCAGTACAACAGCGATCTTTTCCAATCTTGGATGGATACCTCGCACAATATGAAACGCTAGTTCTCTTTGGGATATTTGGTGTCCGAGTGAAGAACTTTGAGAGGCAATATTTTTGGCTCTAGCCATATATTCGTTTATGGATTCATTATCTTTCATCTTGATATTCTCAAGTTCAAGTCCAATATCAATGATCTTATCTTCTAGGTTGCCCATGTAGATTTTCTTTAATTCATCCCATACTTTCTTTGCTTTAGTTTCATCTAGAAACATTCCTGCTTGTTCATCTGATAGAGTTGTAACTATAATTCCAAAGGCTTCGTCATTCTTTTCACTCCATATTTGCCAAGCGACTTCATCTTTTATATCAGGCTCGGGATCCGAAATTACGCATTTAAATAATTTCTTTCCACGTAAAAGTGCTCCGACTTTTAAAGCCCAAATCGGATAATTTGTTCCTGTTAAAGGTTCAATTTTTGTCGTTGGCGAAAAATTGCAATCCATTTTACCCTGTTTTTCAACTTTTTTTTTTCAATCCTTCTATTTAAAACTTTCTTTTATCGATATAATTCAAATTCTATTAAAACATATTTCAAAATTTACATACGTTGATGCAGAAGAGATCTTTGTTTATCGATTAGAATAAACGTATCAAACTTCTGATAAAATATTTTCGTTTTTTCTCAAGTTTTAAATTGAACCACGCTCTGCTACCATAAATTGTAGTATTTTAAATAATTACAACTCTCTTTAAAGCAACAAAAGAATTATTTATTGCAATACATTATCCAAATCTAGCTTTCACACAGAGTATTGAAAAATAAAATACGACAATATGTGTTAAGGCTTCTAGCTATATCAACTGAAGAGGGGGAGTAGGGCAGGAAACATAATGATCTATAGATTATAGGTAGATTGGAGGGACCAGGTGTATATGAATATTTGCTGATAAATTCAAGTGGAAATGATGCTTTAGAGAGGTGCGATATGATGAGATTTCTCTCTGTTTCTTTGAATACATCGAGTGAGCATTGAGTAAATATTCTTTTAGTTAGGGTTCTTATTATGTTAATTTTGTGGGAAATAGAACAGTGTGAATTGAAATGGGTATAACTGGGGAGACATTGTTTTTTTATAATAAACTGTGGTGTGGAATGTGGATTAAAACGAAAATCACGAAATTTCTCTTTAATGGCTTATAAAATGCTAAAAATGAAGAGAAAAAGTTTTCTTTATTAAAATATATATGTTACAAGCTTTCGGGCACCAAGCCCTTCTACAGGTACTCTGTAGAAGGGCTTGGTGCCCGAAAGCTTGTAACATATATATTTTAATAAAGAAAACTTTTTCTCTTGTGGATGCGGTGCGTATTATTAGTATGTCAAGGAATGGGATGACCTGGTTTGACTCTATTTCCATAGTGAAGGAGATGTTGGGGTTATAACTATTGAGGGCTGCAAGTATGGTGCTCTCCTGTCCGTTTCTGCATATGCAAAAAACGTCATCAATGTAACGGTGCCATATTTGAATATCTATGGGGAGGGTACGGGTAATCCAGTGGTCCATTTCAGACATGGCTATTTCTGCAACAATAGAGGATAGAGGGCTGTCTGTAGTGATCATTAAGGAATGTGAAGGAGTTCATGTTGAAGCAGAGTTTGGTCAGTTGTGATATAGAAGAAGTTGTAGGGGGATCTACATTCTGTGAGCTAAGAAACCGTTCCAGACTATCAGTGATGAGACTGTGGGGAAGACTGAGGTAGAGGGAGGTTACATCAAAGGAACACATTGTATAATGTGGAGCGGGATTCATGGCAGTTAACTCACTGATGAAGTGGGGGGTACTACGTATAGAGTATATTATTCCTGTGGTTATTTAACAATGGAGAAAGGTAGTTAGAGAGGAACTTGGCCAATGGATACGCGGGTGACAGATGATAGGCGATAATTGGACGAAGTGGTACGTCAGGCTTATGAATTTTAGGAAGGCCGTAGATGTATGCACTATTGGAAAGGTTAGATATAAATGACTTATAATCATTGGGGGTAATATCCTTAGATTTTTTCAACTGAAGTAGGGAGGTTCTAAAAACTTTAACTAGGGAGAGGCTAACCTCGTCTGAGATGGGGGAGAAAGTGGTGTCATCATTAAGTAGACTGTGCATTTTGGTTCGATAATCTTCTTGGTTCATAATAACGGTGTTCGAGCCTTTGTCGGATCGAGTGATGACTACGGATTTACATTGCTTGAGTCTTTGGAGTGTTCTTAGGACTGCGCGGTAATTGGGAGGAGGGGTATAAGGCTTAGTTAAAATCTTAGCATTCATTGTTCTTATGGAGTATTTGTCTTGCAGGCTGTACTGTTTGATGGTGGATTCGATTGAGCTGATGACCTCAGGGATGTTAGGCTTGGAGGGTATGCGGAACTTGAGACCCTTCTCTAAAAGCAATATTTCTGAGGGAGATAGGGTACGGTTGGACAAGTTGATCACATTCGACGACTGTTGCTTCTAATTGTAGGAGGAAGGGAGAGGGAATGAATATTTCTTTTGACAGAAAAGTAGTTTCTTCTGGTGTCTGAGCAATGTGTTATTTTCTTGTGCCTTAATATCACTTGTGATCCTAGTAATATGGTTTGCAAGTTCTTCAGGGGGGACTTTTTGAGATATTAGAAAGAGTAGCCCTTTGATTGACTTGGTCAGAAACCTTATGTTTGAAAAACAGCCCTTGATTCTGGCGTTGAGCAATTGTTGCTGTGTTTTCTTGATGTGTGAATCCTAGAAAAAGGGATATCAACGGGGTCCCTGAGTCTAAGAGAGGGAGGGATGAAGCCGGCATTTTTGCAGTGACGGTTAAATTGGAGGTGGCATCTCCATCTGGATAGCTGCAGGGATTTTTTGTGAATTAGCCATAGGTACCTATTAACTTCATTCTCGGAGAGATTCATTGTTGATAACGATTATAATATTCTTCTTGGTAATATTTAGACGAAAAGACAAAATAGAAGAAGAAGAGTTTCTTTTAATAGAAATATATCAAAGCAAATCGAAGGCGGTAAACAATGGGAAAAAGTTTATTCGATAACATCTTATATTTTCAACACAACGTTGTCGAATCTATTTCTAACATTATTAAAAATACATAACAGTCTCCCCTACTTTAGATAAGACACTTAGGGATAGTTTCCTGTTTTTATATTTCTGGTTGTGTAGACATAGTCCTCAAGATGTCGCGGGGGTCGTCTTGGGCGTTGTGATCTGCGTAGGGGTGTATCAGGCATGGATGTAGGTTCCTGATCAGATGTCTGGTCGGGGTCATGATGCTCCTGTTAATTCGGTTCAGGCTGTGAAACAGTGTATTGGATCGGATCAAAGTCTGGTGATGACTGGCTTGGTTTCGATTGGTGGTGTATTGTAGATTCGTCAAAAGTGACTTGTTTCTTTTTAATTTCAACTTTTTGAAGTTGGTTTATGTGACGTTTTAGAGATTTTCCTTCATCTAATTCAATGATGTAGTGAAGATTTCCAAGCTTTTGTTTAATAGTGATACGTTTCTATTAATTGTTAAATATTAATGGTGAAAATTATTTTGTAAGAAATCGCACTTTATATATATATAAAGATAAATAAAAGATACACTATTTTTAAGCTATTATAATTATTTTATTATATTTACAATTCTTACACTCGTGCACATTCTATTGCACGTATCTCGTTGTTTACAAGATGATGATAAAAAATACAGAGTAGAGTAATAATATATCACAGATCATTCCTCCTTCCTTATATTGTTCATAGTTGGAGAAAACCGGCAAGGAGGGCATCGAGGTCGGGTAGATCTCCTAGGCGGAGGTGATGTGGAAATTTGAGGGTCTTGTTCCAGTCGGTGAGGTCCTGCTCCAGCGTTGTCCAAGGTCCAATCAGAATCTTCAGCATATTTGGTATCTGAACCTGTCCTCATCTGATTGACATGCACTTTAAATGTGCCTTTTAGGTTCTTTACTAGATAAACATTGTAACCTAGTCGTCGTATCACCTGGGCCTTGAACCATTTGCGCCTATTTTGTATTACTCTTGTAAACAGCACTTTATCTCCAACTTGAAAATGTCGCCTTCCACACTCATTTCTCCCAAAAGTCTTCTGGATAAATTCAGAGTTCAAGCAATTTACAAATGTTCTAGGCACATAACTTAGGAGACGTTCTACAGGAGGCTTATCTAAAGAGGTAGGCGTATTTCTATAATTAAACAGAACATTTTGTAAAATACAGTCCATATTTGAGTTTGGAGATTCTTCTAACGACTTTTCCAGAGATTTTTTTATTATTCTTACCGAAACTTCAGCAATTCCGTTAGACGAGGGATTATATGCTGGCGAGGTTAAGTGGTATACATTATTTTTCCGTAAGAACTCCTTAAATTCAATCGAATTGAAGGGGGGGCCATTGTCAGACACTAAGCATTGCGGTAATCCATACCTGGCGAAACACTCCCGTAGAAGCTTAATATTTTCTTGCGAAGTAGTACCTCTAACTGGGAATACTTCAATCCAATTTGAATTTGCATCTACTACTAATAAATAACAATCACCTCTGAAATAGAAATGGTCAACATGAACTCGCTGCCACGGTTGGTTAGTCCTGGGCCAAGGTGTGTTCTCAGCAGGAGGAGCTGTCTGATGATGCATACAGGGAGAACATTCCTTCACAAACTCTTCAATTTGACTATCCATTTTTGGCCACCAGACCGAAGATCTGGCTAGAGATTTCATGCGATTGATTCCTATATGACTTTGATGAAGTAATTTCAACATTTGATCTTGACAGGTTCTTGGAATCACTGCCCTAGAATCAACAAAAATGCATCCCTGCAGTACAGAAAAATTTTCCAATTTTGAAAGGAATGGTTTCATTGTTTCATCCTTTTTTGCTAACTGAGGGTCTTCTAATAGATATTCCTTGAGCTTATTTAAAACCGGATCTTTATTGGTTTCTTCTTCAATAATGAGGTGGTCCAATGGAGTTACATTTAAAAATGATATATCATGTGTCACCAAATCAATGTTGTCTTCCCTTGAATTTAATTCCTCAAGTGGAAGTCTTGAAAATGCATCCGCACAGAGCATGGTATCTTTATTTGTATATCTAATATCGAAATCGAAATTTGACAACTCTAAAGCCCACCTATGCAAGCGATTTGCAATTAAAGGCGGAAGAAGTCTTTTGTTTCCAAAAACAGTCGTTAAAGCTTTATGATCACTCTTTAACACAAATTTTCTCCCAAACAAGTATTGTCTCAGTTTGGAAGTTGCAAACACAATAGCAAGTGCTTCTTTCTCAGTCTGAGAGTATTTGACTTCTGCACTTGACAATGTTCTGGAAACAAAGGTGATTGGCTTCTCTTCCCCTTCCACAATATGACACAAGACCCCACTTATGCCATAGGCAGATGCATCGCAGGTTAAAGTTAATGGAAGCTTCATTGAATAGTGAATAAGCGCCTGGGAATTTAATAGAGTTAACTTCAAATTCAGAAATGCCTTTTCGCATTGGCTAGACCATTTCCAACGATTGTCCTTCTTTAGGAGTTGATAAAGAGGACCAGCCAAGGTTGACATATTAGGTATGTATTTTGAATAGAAGCTCAACATCCCTAGAAAACTCTTCAATGATGTTTTGTCGAAAGGCTTTTTACACCTTTCTAATGCTTCCAATTTCTTTGAATCTGGTCTAACACCATCTTCATTTATAATATGACCTAGAAAACAAATGTCTTTTTTTAAAAATAAGCATTTTTCTTTATTAAGGGTGAAATTTAGCTCTTTCAATTTATCGAAGATCATTTTTAGAATTCTGTAATGTTCTTGTTCATCTTTAGAACCAATGAAAATATCATCTAAGTATATCACCGTGTTGGGAACATCATGAAAAAGGCTGTCCATACACCTCTGGAAAATGGCTGAAGCTGGACTGATGCCAAAAGGCAATCTATTATATCGGTAAAGTCCTCTATGGGTAGATACCACTAGCAGATTTTTTGATGCTTCATCCATTTCAATTTGATGATATGCGGAGGAGAGATCCAATTTGGTAAAAATCTTGTTTCCTCCTAGATTTCCCAACATAGTTTCTATAGTAGGTAATGGATATTTCTCATCTTCAATGCAATTATTCAAAGTATTTTTAAAATCACCACACAAACGTAGTTCTCCATTTGACTTTATTACCGTTACTAAAGGCGTAGACCAATCACTAGCATTAACTTTTTCAATTATTTGACTTTTTTCAAGTCTGTCTAGTTCTTTGTCTATCTTCTCTTTAATGGAAAAGGGTACTGGTCTAAATTTAAAAAATTTGGGCTTTGCATTTGGCCTCAATGATATTGAACCTTTAATGCCCTGAATTGGTAAATCTTTATTTTCAAATACTCTCTTATATACTTCTAAAAACAGTTCTAAATTTGAAATTACATTTATATTATTACAGATATCAAAAACGCAATTGGGCCAATCAGCTTTTAAAATTCTTATCCAATTTCTGCCCAGTAACGGCGTTTGGTTATTAAACTGGCCTGTCACAATTAGGGGTAGTTTTTCCTGATAGTTTTTGTAACTAACATTTACCAAGCATTTTCCAAAAACTGGAATCAAATTTCCTGAAAAACTTTTCAAATGTCCACTGTATTTCTCTAGAGTGACATTTTTGAGATTTGTAAGAAAAAATTTCTTTGAAACTACAGACACGTCTGCACCAGTGTCAACCTCCATTATAGTGTCTGCCTCTTCAATTTTAACGTTTACCATTATTTTTGGTGCGTTTTCTAATGTGTTGCACTGAATAGTATTCAATTTATTCAGATTGGGTTTATTCATTCCAGAATTTTGGGCCGATTTTTTATTCCAACATACTGGAGCAATGTGCCCTTTCTTATTGCAAATATAACATTGAGCATTTTTAAATTTGCATAACTTCGTATCGTGGTTAGACTTTCCACAAATTTTGCAAGGATTATTGTATTTACATGGGAATTTAAAATTTTTAGATCTGGCTTTCAACTTATCAATATCATGACCAGGATTTTTCATCAAATTTACTTGTGACTTCGCTGCCTCTACAGAATTTGCAATATTTATTGCACTATCAAACGTTAAAAAAGGTTCACTTAGCAGCCTTTTAAGCGTAGCTTCATCGAAGCAACCACTTACAAATTGATCACACAAATTTTCATTTATGTCAGTAAATTTGCACTTGTCTGCCTGAGATTTAAGCCTCAAAACAAATTTTCCCACAGGCTCATTTTCTTTTTGTACAATCTTGTGAAATAAATATCTTTCATAGTGCTTATTTTTTATTGGATATAAATGGCTGGTTAAAACCTCTACTAAATCTTTATATTTAAGGTCACTTGGCCTTCTGGGTACCAACAAATCGCGCAAAGTCTTATAAACATTAACATCAATAGACGTTAATAACACAGATACTTTGTCTGCTTCTAATGTTTTGTTCAATTTAAAACATTCTTCTAATTGTTCCAAATAACAATTTAGATCTTCACCTTCACGAAACCTTGGATAATTTAAATTAGTGGTGGCCATACTTACGTTAATTCTTCGTCGCCATTTGATACGTTTCTATTAATTGTTAAATATTAATGGTGAAAATTATTTTGTAAGAAATCGCACTTTATATATATATAAAGATAAATAAAAGATACACTATTTTTAAGCTACTATAATTATTTTATTATATTTACAATTCTTACACTCGTGCACATTCTATTGCACGTATCTCGTTGTTTACAAGATGATGATAAAAAATACAGAGTAGAGTAATAATATATCACAGATCAAATAGTTCCATTTTTCCAAAACGGTTTGTTGCTGATGAAAACTCTTACTTGAACTCTTTCTTTCCGTGTACGCGGTTGAATTTGCTGTTGGGACCTTTCTTCCTGATAAGGTCGCATAGCATCAAGTTTTATGTGAATTTGCCTGTTCAGATACATTTCTGATGGTGATCTCCCACTTGCTAATGGAGTTGCTCGATAACGAAGGAGTATCTTTTGAATCTTCTGGTGTATTGGAACATTTTCGTTTATCATAGATTTAAGTTTGTTTTTCAAGGTTTGAACATTCCTCTCAGCGAATCCATTTGTTGCTGGGTGTCCGGGCGCTATGAATTTTTGTCTGATCCCATTTTCAAGACAGTAGTTCGGGAAGGTATCACAGGTAAATATTGATGCGTTGTCAGAAACCATGACAAAAGGGTATCCATGGGTTGAAAAAATGTCATTTAAAAGTTTGATGGTGTTGAGGGATGTTGGAGGTTCACTGATGGCTTTGATCTCGGCCCAGCGAGATTTTGCATCAATTAGGACTAAGTAATAATATCCCTGGAAAGGTCCTGTGTAGTCGAGGTGAATGCGCTCCCAATTAGTTGATGGAGGATCCCAATGATGTACAGGTGCTTTTGGAGAATTGTTTTGAGTAGATAAGCAATCTTTGCATGATTTTACAAGATTTTCAATATCCTTGTCAATATTCTTCCAAGTGTAGTAACGTCGGGCAAGTTGTTTCATCTTCACGATCCCAAGATGTGTTGAATGAAGGTCTTTTAAGACTTCCAGTTGAAGACTTTTTGGAACTACTACTTTATCATTCTTGAACAAGATTTCTCCATTTAGTGTGTAATCACTCTCAATGGAATTTGATGTCTAGTTTTAGCTTTGACAGTTCTTTGTCTTTGTCTGTCTCTTTTACAATTTCTTCCACTGTTAAGGTTTTCGTAGAAATTTCGAACACCGTTGAGGAGCATATTCGATGTACCTCCTCGTTGATAATCATGTCGGTGGTAACATAACCTTGGGCAGTGGCTGCTCGTGACAAACAGTCAGCAATTTGATTTTCAGTTCCTTTCTTGAATGACACGACGTAGTCGAAACCTGCTAGAAATGAAGTGTAACGTAAGAGACGTGCAGATGTCATTTTTGGAAATTTTGATTTAGGATGAAAAATTCTGGTCAAGGATCGATTATCAGTAATTAGTGTAAATTTATGTCCGAAAAGATAATTTAAAAAATGGTCTACTCCGATCACAATTGCCAGTGCTTCTCGATCTAGTTGAGAGTAGTTTTGCTCTGCATCTGTTAGTGAACGTGAGGCAAAAGCAATTGGGTGTTCTACCTTATTGATACCATGAGACAATACTGCAGCGATTCCAACAGGGCTTGCATCTGTTGTTAGGGTAACAGGCAAGTTGTATCGAAAGGAATTAAAACTCTGTCACTCGCAACTTCATTCTTGAGTTTGATAAAGGCTGCTTGGCATTGGGCTGACCAAAAGAAATTTTTATCTTTCTTAGGTAACCTTCGAAGTGGATAAGTTATTGTTGAAACATCTGGTAGAAATCTAGAATAATACGTTATCATCCCCAAAAATCTCCGTAAGTCGGCTATATTCTTTGGTTGCGGCCATTTTCGGAATCAAATTTGAAAATCTTGATCTTAAACTTCTTTTCATTAAAAGTTCCGCGGGAGGCTCTTTTAATACCGTTTAAGGAAAAGCTCTATGGGTGAATAAAAATCGCTGTAGATTGATTTCTATACTGTCCTTTCCTTGGTTCTTTCGTAAAGAGTTTTTGAATTCACGTACATAACGCTCAGCTAAGCCATTAGTACTGGGATTGTACGGACTCGTTTTTGTGTGTCTTATTCCATTCATTGTTGTAAATTCTTCAAATTCACTTGAGACAAATTGTCTGCCATTATCGGGGGGTTACCAAAATTTCAGGTAATCCAAATCTGGCAAAGATCTCCCTAAGATGTCCTATGATAGTCCTGCTTGTAATGTCCTTTATGATGACAATCTCCAGCTATTTGGTGTACGCGTCTACAAGGACCATAAACATTCGTCCCATAAAGGGACCTGCTAGATCTAAGTGTAGACGGTGCCACAGCTTTTCAGGCCAAGTCCACTCTGAAATGGTAGACGGCGGCATACTTGCAGATTCTTGGCATATTCTACAATCTCTAGCCAACTCTTCTATGTTCTTATCTATGCCTGGCCACCAAAAATACCGTCTAGCAATCATTTTCATTTTCACCATCCCTAGGTGCATTTCATGTAAATCGTCCAAAATAAAGGATCTTAATTTCTGGGGAATTACCACTCTTTCATGCCATTGAAGACACCCAAACTCACAACTTAATTCCTCTTTTATCCTATAATAGGAATATAGTGGATTTTCACGCAATACCTTTGGAATTTGCCAATTATTTTCCCTAACATTTATCAACACAATTGATAGTAATCTATCCCGGCGTGTCTCAACTGCCACATCCTGGAATGAGAAAGGGACCTCACTCATTTTCCGAAGGAGAAGCACCTGATCCTCATCCAAAGATTCCGTGGTCTTTGAGCGTAAAGGTAAACGTGATAACGCGTCTGCATTGCCATTATCACCAGTTTTTCGAAACTCCACAGTATATTTAAATGCAGCTAATTTTAAAGACCACCTCTTAATTCTTGATGCAGCACATATGGGGATCGGTTTCTGGGGTGAAAAAATGTGCATTAAAGGTCGGTTGTCTGTGACCAACACAAATTCCCAATAGATATTGTCGGAATTTCTCACAACCAAAAATGATTCTTAAGGCTTCTTTTTCTAATTGAGAATACTGCCTTTCCGCTTCAGTTAGCGTTCTTGAAGCAAAAGCTACAGGAGTTTCTTTCTTTCTATCGTTTCTGTGACTCAGAACCACTCCTAATCCATAGCTAGAGGCGTCACATGCAAGGACTAGTTCCCTAGTTGCATCATAATGTGCCAGCACCGACTCGTTAGTTAGCAATGCTTTGCATTTTGCAAATAATATACGGTGTTCGCTAGTCCAATTCCATTTGGAATTCTTTTTTAAGAGGTGATAGAAGGGCGCTAAAATATCTGCAATATTTCTTATAAACCTAGAGTAATACATAAGGAGACCTATAAAAGATCTCAATTGAGAAACGTTTGTAGGTTCAGGCGCCTCTACCACTGCTTCTATTTTACTACTTATGGGATGCAGTCCCTTTTTATCTATTTTAAAACCTAAATATTCAACAGCATTTACTGCGAATTTGCATTTATCCTTGTTTAATCTTAAACCTTTTTCTTGCAGCCTTTTAAAGACCAATTCCAGCTTTTGCTCGTGATCCCTATGATCCTTTCCGGCTGCCAGGATGTCATCGATGTAGCAAGCCACTCCCGACATATCTGCAAATAGATTGTCAATTACTCTTTGGAACTTATTTGGTGCTACAGCTACTCCATAGGGTAGTCTTTTAAAGGCAAATAACCCCTTCGTAGTATTAATGTTCACCACTCTTTTGGCCTCTTCAGATAACCTGACCTGCAAATAAGCTCTGGATAAGTCCAATGACGAAAACACTGTATTTCCAGACAATTTTGAAATTATTTCGTCTATTGATGGCAGCGGGTACTTATCCAATTCTATGGCCTTATTCGCTGTGCATCTGAAGTCGCCGCAAATTCTAAGGCTTCCATCTTTCTTCAGTACTGGTACTATAGGTGCGGCCCAGTTTGCATACTCAATAGGTTGTAAAATTCCCTCGTTAACCATACAATCGATTTCAGTTTCTACTTTTTTCTTCAAAGAAAAAGGCAAACTTCTCGCCTTACAAAATACAGGAGGGGTATTTTTAAAAAAAATAAAAATCAATATGGACGTTTTTTAAGCAACCTAATTCTTTGCTGAATAAATTAGCATACTTATTTATTATAACTTTGATATCGGACTCACTTACTTGTCTAACGTTCAATAACCTAGAAAAATCAAGATTTAAACTTTTTAGCCATTCTCGTCCCAACAAAACTATCGAAATATCTTCATTTACAACTATCAACCGCAAATTTTGATTTGCTTCTTTTACAAAAACTCTTCTCTCACCAATAATTTTTATAGGTTTTCCGTGTTGAAAAAGGAGGAAGATAGGAGAGGGCACTGATCACCGGAGGATTTTATTGAACCGGTCACGGTAAGATAACACAACTAACTAAACTAACAAAGATATTCCATTTATATATACACTGCAACACACCACAGAGTAACAGGTCACTGGTCAAAATAATTATATCATGAAATCCGAGAGAATTGCCATTTTAACACTTCCTCTCAATTCATCAGATTTCTACATTCCAAATCCAGTGACGTGTTTTTCATACAAAAACCTTGGTAGGCCTTTAGTAAGGATGTCGGCAACATTTTCTTGGGTTGGTGTGTGGACGACCTCGACAAGTCCATCGCTGCAAATGCTTCTGATGAAATGCCATTTGATGTCAATATGTTTAGTTCTGGCATGATAAACCGGATTTCTCACCAGCTGTTGAGCACCCTGGTTATCCGTCTTCAGAACAGTCGGTCCATTCAGCAATTCACCAAATCCCATCTCATCCAACAGCGCTCTAAGATAGACTGCCTCCTTTCCTGCTTCACAAAGTGCGATGTACTCAGATTCTGTGCTCGAAAGAGTGACAGTCTGCTGCTTCTTCGATTCCCAGGCTATTGGACCTCTTGCCAAGAAGTAAACAATTCCCTTATGAGATTTTCTATCCACGAGGTTTCCACCCCAATCAGCGTCGACATAACCATGAAGAGCCTCATTAGATTTCCTGTAGGTAATCCTCAAACATGAGGTGCCTTTCAAATAGCGGAGGACACGCTTGGCAGCATTCCAGTGCTGTCTCCTAGGATCATTACTGAACTGTCCCAAAGCACTAACTGCATAGGCTATATCGGGCCTTGTCGACACTGAGAGATATATCAATGATCCAATCAGTGATTGGTATTCTACCTTTTTCACTGGCTCATTCTCACCTTCTATAGATGAAATTTTTGTTAACTTGGAGTTTGAGTCCATGGGTGTAGAAATAGGCTTTGCCTCTTTCATCCTATATTTCGCCAGAAGTTCTTCAATATATCTCTCTTGATCTATGGATATTGAACCATCCTCTTTCATTTGTATCCTTATACCCAGGCAACAATTTATCCCTCCAAGATCCTTTATTTTGAATATCCTTTTCATACTTTCTTTAAAGGATTTCAACGTGTCTTCTCTTTCAGCCGCAATTATCAGATCATCAACATAGATTGCCACCAGGAGAATACCTTCATCATGCTTGATATAGACACAATTGTCAGATTGAAGTTGCTTCAGTCCCAAATTCTTTAATTCATTGTCGAGCCTTTCATGCCAAACTATTCCAGCTTGTTTCAGCCCATAAATTGCCTTTTTGAGTCGACATACTCTCTCTGGATATTTTCTTGAGACGAAGTTTTCCGGCTGTGTCATATAAATTTCTTCTTTAATTTCTCCATTCAAATAAGCAGATTGAACGTCCATCTGATGGAGTATCAAGTTGTATTCAACAGCCAAGGCTAAAAACATTCTAATAGTACTTTGGCGCACTACTGGGGCAAAAGTTTCCTCGTAGTCTATTCCGTACTGCTGTGAATAGCCTTTTGCTACTAGGCGAGCCTTATGGCGCTCAACAGAACCATCACTATTGCATTTCGTTTTGAATACCCATTTGGTTCCTATGATGTTTCGATTCTTAGGGGGATCAACCAATTCCCAAGTTTTGTTTTCAATCAAGGAATCAAACTCTTCCTCCATTGCTTTCTTCCAAAAATAAGAATCCCTTCCTGACAGCGCTTCCTCTGCGTCTTTTGGATCTGGCAAGTATTTCGCCTCTAGAAGTTCTTGCGTTGACAAATTGGCTGTAGGGTACTCCTTTCTTGGTCGGCCAGGTTTTCCTGTTCTAATATATCTTGGTCGTCCTCTTCCTCTTCTTGAAATGACCACTTCACTTTCTGACGGCTCGTCCACTAAATCAGACATCTCTAGATCCGATTCACTTTCAATTTCAGTTCGTGATTCAACTTCGGACTTGCTTCCCTTTTCTTCAACTAGAGGAATTTCCTTGACAAAAGGATCTTTTTGTGGACTAACATCAATTTCAATGACTTCATTCCGAATTCTTGATAATTCTGGTTCAATAAAACGTACATCTCTACTTTTTATAATTGTACGTGTACCAGGCTTCCAAAGTCTGTATGCCTTAGATTCTGTGAAATAGCCTATTAACTTGTATTCCTCACTACGAGGTGCGAACTTTGATCTATTTGGCCTATTATTCATGGCAAACGATTTACTTCCTACAATTTTTAAATGAGAAACTACAGGTTTTCTTTTGGTAAATAACTCATGTGGAGTTTTACAATCGTTATTTCTCGGGCATCTATTTCTGATATAAGTTGCCGTGTGTATTAGTTCAGCCCATAAAGTTTCAGGTAAATTACCTTCAATCATAAAGCACCTTGTCATATCTACTAGAGTTCTATTCGCTCTCTCAGCGACACCGTTCTGTTGAGGTGTATATTCGACAGAGAGCTGACGTCCTATACCTTCTCCTTCTAGGTAATCCTTGAATTCTCTGCTAAGGTATTCAGGCGCATTATCATTTCTAATACATTTCAACTTTTTTCCGGTTTGCTTCTCAGCATAATTTTTGAATATTCTAAATCCTTTAAATACTTCACTTCTTGATTTCATTATAAATGTGAAGATAAATCCTGAGAAGTCATCAATAAATGTTGAAAAATAAAGGGCGCCACCCAATGATTTTGTTCTCATGGGACCACAAATGTCAGTATGAACCAGCTCCAGTGGTTCCCTTGATCTTGTAAAAGACTCTTTCTGAAAAGGTAGCCTTGTTTGTTTACCTTTCAAACAAACTTCACAGGTAAAATTTTTAACATCAAAATTTGGCAGGCCGTAAACAATATTTTGCATTTTTAGCTTTTTGAGATCTTGCAAATTTAAATGGCCAAATCTACTATGCCATTTTTCGTAATTTTTCTCTCCAGCTATGCAAATTTCTCTTGTCGCTAATGCCTTAGGACAATTGATTTGACTTAAGATGTAAAGTCCATTCCTTTCATAGGCCTGTATGCAAATTTTTGTATGCAAATTCACTATTTTAGCCTTTCTGTACTTGAAATTTACAATATTATATTTGCCCGTACACCTACTGATGGAAAACAAATTGCCGTTTAATTCAGGAACAAATAATACGTCTTCCAAGGATAAAGTTACAGGTCCGTTTTTACCCGAACATTCCAATTTTACCTTCCCCTTTCCCAGAGCTTCAATGAATCCACCATTGGCCAGTGTAATTTTCACTGGTGCAGTCTCCTCAAAATGATCGAATGAGTCTCTTGAGCTGCACATGTGGGCAGTTGCGCCACTATCCAGACACCATTCATTTGCGCCAAGTTTGCTCAAATATTTTGTCCCAAAGGACGCAACCATTTCATTTTTAGGGTTCCTGGACTTTCTTTTTCTGCAGTCGGCAGCTTTATGCCCCTTTTTTCCACAGAAGTGGCAGCTAAATGGGAATCCCCTTGGCTTTGGTTTTGATGTGCTGGGCAAATTCTTTCTTTCTGGATTTCCAAGGAAAGCTTGTTCGGCATTAGTTGTGCCGTTCAATTGAGTTTGTCTAATTTCCTCCTCCAGCATTTTCACTTTTAAAGCCTCAAAGCTAGGCAGTTCGTCCCTAGTTTCTATCGCTGTTCTAAATCCTTCATAACTCTCTGGAAGGCTACATAATAAAAGGATAGAAAGGAAGTCCTCTGGGACTTGAGCATCCATTTCACTCAGCCTGTCAGCCAAACTGGTAAACTTGTTAAGGTAGTCCTGCAGCCTTTCATTAGGATTCATCTTCAAGAGGATCAACTGTTTCGTAAGGAAAACCTTAGTTGCAGGCCCTTTTGGTTGATGCACTTTATTTAAATTTTTCCATGCTTCTGCAGAAGTTGTGCATTTTTTAACATGTATTATTTCTGGAGGGCTCAAACTAAGGACTATAGTAGCCAGCGCCTTCTGGTCGTTCTTCTCCCATTCGTTGGATTCTACCTCGGTTTCAGGCTTGATTCTTATGCTATTTGCATATTCCCAAAGGTCGGAATGGATAAGAATCATTTTCATTTGCATCTTCCATGTTTCAAAATTTTCAGAATTCAATTTTTCTATTTGATAAAGGCTTGACATTTTGAATAATTTCTTGATGCTACAATTTCTTTAAAGTAATCCTGGGCCCATAACCTGTTGAAAAAGGAGGAAGATAGGAGAGGGCACTGATCACCGGAGGATTTTATTGAACCGGTCACGGTAAGATAACACAACTAACTAAACTAACAAAGATATTCTATTTTACGAATAAATGAACTCTGTAGATTTGGTTAAACTTATACAAATAAAAGATTACACGAGGAGCTTCTTTTCCGTTTAATTGCTAGCTTTCGAACCTTGCGGTTCTTCAACAGGCGTGGCTAGTACAACAATACTAACAAGATAAAAGCGCGCTTGAGCCATTATATACAACATCCAAATTTACATACGAAGGGATATTTCAAATATAATTAAAATAGAAATAAGAATTATGACTATAAAATATAAAACTATGCTAATAAAACTTAAAAATTATTAAAATTAGATAAAATTTGGGAAATACATTTATATACTCTAAAAGTTGGAAATGAACAATAAGCAGGGGTCCCTCCGACCAGGTTACACTATGAGGGTTATCTAGGGCGACGCGGAACATATTTATTGCATTAAAACATGGTAGGCTTAAGGGAGATCTATTTTTCTGTTAATACTGTTGGTTTGAGTGGAGATGATGGATTCTAGAAATAACCTAATCTGCTTATTACGTATATGTTGATAGAGAATCTTAGGGTGGTCCAGATTAAACTTATGGCCTGTGTGTAATATATGTTGATATATAAGGGACTTAGGATCTCTATTATTTATATTGCGCTTATGTTCTGTCATCCTGATATACGCGGTTCTCCCAGTTTCGCCCACATAGGAGGCTGGGCAATCCTGGCAAGAAACCGTGTACACTGCGCCAGTGGAATGGATGGGGTTGTTAGGTTTATCTGCTTTGGTGATGGGATTCCTGAGCAGGGTTGCAATACTGGGAGGACTATTGTAAAATACCCGAATGCCGTAAGGGCGAAGAATTCTGGAGATGGCAATGGAGTCCGGGGAAAAAGGCAGGAGACAAGTGGCTCTATATACCGTGGTTGACTTTGGAGCAACGGGATCAAACGAATGTTTATCTATGAAATATCTGGGATATCCTGCAGAGGTCAAAAGGGAAATGATTCTGGATTTTTCTATGGTTTTGAATATGGGTAAAGAGCAATGTGTATATATTCTTTTAGTTAAGGTCCTAACTGTATTGATTTTATAGGCTATGGGACTATTGGAGGAGAAATGGGTTTAGAGAGGTGGAATGGTCTTTTTGTGGAATACTGTTGTATGTAACTTGTGTGGGGTGCGGATAATCAGGATATCTAGAAAGGGTAAAACTAGGTCTATTTCAGATTTGTGTGTAAATTTAATATCTGCATGGAAAGTGTGTAGAGTATCAAGTATGTGCCGGAGCTTATTGGTTTTGGCTATGCAAAATATGTCATCTACATATCTCCTCCAATAATGAATGTCAGAAGGCAAGGTTTGGTTGATCCACCGGTCCAGGGATCCCATCACCACTTCAGATACTATGGATGAAAGTGGGCTGCCCATTGGGGTTCCTCTAATCTGTTTGTAGTATTGGTGGTTGAAAGTGAAAGTGCTGATGGAGAGACACAAGGTGGTCAGCTGTGTTATCTGGGCTATTACTTGCTTGTCAATATTGGCTGTTCTAAGAAAGGACTGAAGTGTGTCTGTAATGAGAGTGTGTGGAAGGGAGAGGTACAGGGAGGTGACATCGAATGAGAACATGGTATGTTGTGCCGGAGGTTGTATTTGAGCTATTTCTTGTATGAAACTAGGTGGGTGAGTGATATTGTACTTGTTGGGGTTGTTTTTCATGATGGGGGACAATATATTAGATAGAAATTTAGCTAATAAATATGCCGGGGAGAGATGGTAAGCGATGATGGGTCGGAGTGGGACCCCTGGCTTGTGTATTTTCGGAGTGCCATACATATACGCATCGTGTCCCAAGGAACTAGTGAATTGAGCGTATTGTTCATTGGTGATGAGATTCGCCTTCTTCATGTTCCTGAGCGATGTCTTGAATGATTTAATCATGTCGTCTTTTTCCTGTAGTGAAATATTTGTGAACGTGGAGCTGTCTGTAAGTATATTCATCATCTTTTCTTCATAATCCGATCGATTTAACAAAACCGTTTGATTTCCCTTATCTGCCTTAGTAATGACCAGAAAACGAGACTTCTGCAGTTTACTAATAATGGGGCGATGGATATGTGCAGATGCCAGCCGATGAGAGGGTCTGTGTAAGACTTGAGCAACGGAATGTCTTATCTTGAGGGATTCCTGGTGGTTCAGAGCACTCATTACACTTTCTACTCCGGCAATCATTCTGGGTATGTCGGGTTTGGCAGGAGGAATGTACTGCAATCCCATTGACAACATCCTCTCCTCCTGTTCAGTTAGGTAAACAGAGGTCAAGTTGAGTATTCCTGTAGGGGTGTTATCTCCAAAGAGTGCGGATTCCGGGAAGCGATACTTTTTTACCCAAAAGGATATTTTTGTTTGCTGCCTGTCTATGAGGATTTTTTCGCTGAGTTTAATGTCGTTAGTGATGGAAATGATTATATCTGTGAACTCTTCAGTAGACATAAGCTGGGCGATATGAAAGATGAGGCCTTTGATTGTTTTGGAAAGAAACCTGAATCCGAGAGAATTTCCATTTTAACATTCCGCAAAAGGATTTAAAAAAAAAAAAAACCTTAAATAAGATGGAGATAATTTGTTATCCTTCCAGTATTTTTTATAAATTGTTTTCAGTATCAGTGTGATGGGACTTCCCGTGTCCACCACAAAACACAACTGGTACTCGTCAACATGTAGATTTATTTTTGCATCAGTATCACCTTGTACCGAATAAATAAATTCGTCCTGCACATATCTGCAGTCTGGCAATGATTTACCCGTTTTGCACACCCTGCTCAAATGTCCAATTCTTTTGCATTTAAAACAGCATTTTGTTTTATGTGGGCATGCAGGTGCAAGGTGAGAGTTTTTTTCGCCGCATCGGAAACAAATTGTCTCCCTTCTTTGCATACTGGACACATTCTGCCATGGAACAATATCCATCTTAGCCACTAGTCCATCCTGCAGCTCCTTAGCATTTTGTTCAGCTAGCTCAAACGAGACTGCTATAGAAAATACCCTGTCCAAGGTGACATCGTCATCCTCCTGCAACAATTTCTTCTGAAGGCTTTCCGACTTTATACCAGCCACAAAACATTATTCAAACATCTGAAGCACAAACGTGCATTCCTGATCCTTCTGTCTCTGTCTTCAGGCGAGAGACGATCAATATTGCGACATTGCCAGCTATCATGATTTGTTCTCTCACAAAAGCAACATTTTACTGTTCTATGGCTACTGAACAAACCAGATACTGTCGCAGGTATAGGGCCATTCCATTTCCTTTCCTTTCCTATGTAGTGCGACTTTCCTTGAGGCTCTTCTAGTTTGAAGCCTTTTTCTATAACTTTCAATCTTTGTGCACTCTTTACCTCTGCCTTCAAGAAATCCATTAAGGCTTTTAATCTCTCAGGGATCTCCCTATTCCTATCTAATGGGTCTTCCATTTTAATTCTCTCTTGCCCATAGCCCGATGAAGGATGTCTCTGCCATATCCTTAAAATCTCCGTTGGTAAGGATGACTCCACTAGAGGATATAAAAAGATACCAGACAACTGAGGATCTATGCCAAGAGTTTCCAAAGATCTTAAATGACTTGATAAATCATCATATAAATTGCCCAAATTTTTATTTTCTCTCCTGACATTTGTTATGACTAAATTTAATAGCTGCCTAACATAAAGCTCCGTTAGTATATTTGGATCTCCAAAACGCTCTTGTAAGGCTTGAACAGCCAAATTATAGTTATCTCCTGTAACAGGGTAACTGGCTATAACTCTATATGCCTCCGATTTAGGCAAAACTGCCTGCCTTAAGTACAAGAATTTGTCACTACTAGACAAATCCTCATTGTCATGTACCTTGGCAAATTGTGCCCACCAAGGCAGCCAGTTCTCCAAAGAACCATCATAAGTTCTTAACTCTAATTCGGGGAGCTTTACATGTGAGTTAGCCTTCCTGCTGCCAGTTGAAACAGCCTCGTCTTTATCCTGACTACGGATTATGCAAATTCTTTGCTTTACATCAAATCTTTCTTGTATATATCTCTCACAATCCTCAAATTCCTTATTTATCTCATCATCGGTAATAGCCTCTTGGGCCAATAAAATTCCCTGGCATTGTTCATTTAATGCCACCAGTTCCAAATGGAGAGATTCCAACCTATCATATTTTGCATATATCCTATTTTTATCAATGGAAGGATCCTTTGACTCTGCATTTATATCATTTACCACTTTGGTAAAAACGCCTCTTATCGCCTTTCTACGCCTTCTGCTAACATCCTCCATCTTAACCCCAAACCTATCGCGTCCGGCTCACCACAAAATGTTATAACTAACAACAAATGTAAAAAATAAACGATAAAGTTTAAAAAGAAAAAAAATTTAGAGGTAGCGATAGGCAGGTGTTAATCTGGAGGTAATCAGCAAGAAGGCGTAGGCTTTTAACTTAACAATTAACATTTATTTCTGATTTCCACACGATGATATTTTTACAATATGAAATGATTAGATATGCAAATGATTCAACTTAACTACTATGCAGATTCTTTCGGCTGCCACTGATACTAACCTTATACCGACGGTGATACTCCCTAATTGCCTGATCTTTCCTTTTCCCGGGGGTCAGCTTCCTATGGATTGGCTTCCTTTGGTACTGCTTCCTGATGCTCAGCCTCCTAATAATCGGCTTCCTGTAGAGGTGGGCCTGGACTTCTTCCCGATGTTCAGCTTCCTGTAGAGGTGGGCCTGGACTTCTTCTTTATCTGCCGGCCAAAACTAAGTGCACAGACTCCTCTTCCTTTTGCTGATCTATCCCTTAAAAAACTGATGCGTTTTTCTCTCTCGCCGTCCTTTATAACCTTCTCGCGCATGCCCTATCATCCCTCTACTCCATTGGCTGCCCGCTGCACGTGATCCCCTACAAGCACAATTGGCCTTACCTGCCACGTGATCAGTCTGCAGGCCAATATATCTAAACTAGTTTTAACAGAGCTAGATGTAGCTTTATTCTTTGTACTAACAGTTCATAAGGCTGTTCTCTCATTGTACTCGGGAAAAACAGATCAATGCCCAGTTTCAACATTTCCGAATCCAGCAGAGAAACAAAGATGGGTATTCTTTTTCCTATCTCCAATCCATTTGCCTCAAAGGCTGCTTCAAACCTTTGAACTAAAATCTCAAAGGATTCTTCCCCTGGCCTGAAGAAACCGAATGGTACAACCATTGAACTCCCAGACATACTGTTGGCTTTTCGTTCGCTTTAGATTTCTGTCTTCCTCCACCTGCGAAAGTGCACTTGAACTGGTTCCCACAGGTCCTCGTCGCCAGTTGTTGTGTCGCCTCCCAGTATTAGTCAAAACACGCAGCCGATATCTACTGGTCAATTTCTCTTTAATTGCACCGTTAATGTCGTATATATACAAATATATATTTACATATTAATAATAAAAAAACATGCAAAATACATACAGATGTTTAACATGATTATTCATCATCAATGAATGTTAGAAAATATGCGCTTCCTCCAATAGATCTAACAGGCATTGGACCACAAATATCAGTGTGAACTAATTCAAATGGCCTTTTAGATCTTATATTCCTAATGGGTTTGTGTGGCTCTTTCGTGGACTTTGCTACACAACAATCATCACACATATTTCGATCCATGGAGGAGATCTCTAACCCCTTAACTAATTCCCCCTTTGCCATTCTCTCAATTGCGTCATTGTTTACATGACAGAATCTCTGATGCCATAGTTCTAATGTTTGTTTTTGTGAACTCTTTTGACTGTTAAACAATTCAGCGTTTGGTAAAATGACTCTACCCTTCATGACATACAATCCATTTTCATCATGTGCTATTGCAACAATTCGGTTCTCCGAATCGAAAACTTGCGCTCTTCTGTTCGCAAAATTAACTATCTTGCCCTTATTTTCCATGCTCGAGACTGACAATAGGTTTCGTCGCACATTAGGGACATACAGTACATTACATAGTTTTAGGTCAACGTGGTGCTTACCCACATAGGCCTTGAACTTGATGTCACCGCATCCTTCCGCTCGTGTAGTCCCGCTCGCTGTTAGGATCGGATCCGACGTTATTCCTTGGAAGTTGGTGAACCACTCCCTTTTGTTACACACGTGGTGAGTCGCGCCGCTGTCGATCACCCAAGAGTTGTCAGGGATGGCTCAGGATAGGGCTGTTAGCATTTCGCTTCCCGCTATCTCGTGAGTGCTACATCTCGGTGGTTGGAAATTTGGAGCTGGAGTTTTAGCCTTTCCTCTGCATGATCTCGCGATATGTCCTTCCTTGCCGCACTTGTAGCAGGTGAAATTTTTCTTCTTCTTGTCTTTCTTTCTGGTCGTTGTCCCGAACTGCAAAGCTTCATTTGTGTTATTCACACGTCGGGCCATCCGTCTCTCGTATTCTGCTAGCAGCACATGTTTTACCTTGCTAGAGGTGAATTCCTTGTCTTCTACGTTGCTGAAGGTCACGTTGCGGTAGGCCAGCAAGCATTGAATAGGCGAGGTCTTGATCTTGCATTTTTGCGCCTGCCGAACAGATCTTCAGGCTCCCCAAATAGTTCGTAATCGTCTCTTGTTCTTCGAATCTTATGGAGATGAACTGCTTCTTCGGTTGGAGGATTCTTGACCTTGACTTGGGTTCGTATACTTGTTCCAAGGTATCCCATGCTTCTCGTGCAGTGGTACAGTCCATTATATGAATCTGTTGGCTCGGTGAGATCGTCAGTGCTATCATAGCCAACGCCTTTTCTTGCTTCATGTTGAAGATTGTTCTTGAGGTTTCTTGATCGGGTGCTGGCTCCGTAACATACTTCCAGAGTTCTCTTTCGATTAGCATCATCTTCGTATTATACTTCGAGCTTCTGTAGTTCTGATCAGTGAGTTTCTTGAGGGGCGTGTTGATCAGCGTCGAGGTCATCTTGCACGTGGTGTCTCAAATTAACCACGCTCTGCTACCAGATGTTGGGCTATAAGTTGAAGCTGGGCTAGATGATATAATAATGGAAGGAAGTAGTCAATTATCCCACTACATCTCCCGATTGAAATGGATAGATTAGAAGCACGCGGAGTCGATGCAAACAACAGGCAAGTGTTAAGCTCCTTTATTTAGACTAATGGGGGAGGGAGGATGGACTGCCCCCTGGGCAGCACGGTGATTGGCTGGCCGTGACGTAGTGGTGAGTAAGTCCTCCCCGGCAGAAGTAGGCTTATTCAACATCTTCAGAGAAAATTATAAAATCCCCAAAATAGTCTGCTATAAAATTTAACTGATTTCTTTGTAATATTTGGTTGATTGCGCGCTTATAAATTTGCGGAGAAACTTTCAAACCGTATGGAAATCTGGAAAACTGATGTTGACCTTCTAAAGTTACAAAGGATAGCAGGTTTCTATCTGGAGGACTTATTTCTGCTTGCCACTATGCTGAGGAGATATCTGAACTTGAAAAAATTTTAGAGTTTGCTAACGTATCTAAAATATTTTCTATTAGAGGGAGGGGATGGACATCAGGACTTATTATATGATCTAATTTACGGAAATCTACGCAGAATATTTTTGTTTGATCTTTTTTAGTTTTGAGGGTGACTGGGCTAGCATAAGGAAACAAGAGAGGTTCTATGATTCCGAATTTGAGCATTTTATGCACTTGTTCTTGAATTTAAAATTGATCTGATAAGGGTGCGTGGTATGGTCTTAAGGCAATAATTTTGTTTGAAAGTGTTGACTTTGCTTAGAAATTTTAATGAAACTGATTCCAAGAAAATTATAATCAAACATTATATTTATTGATTTACAAGAGAAAGAACAAAAAATAAAGAGAAACTAATATTAAAACAAAGGAACTTTTTTTTTTCGGTTAGCGCCTATTTACCTGTGAGCTTACACTCTGTGGTAACAATTAATTAATATACAGGGTGATCCAAAAGTCTTGCACAACTTTAAAAATTAATAACTCCGCGAATATTTGTGTTAGAGCAATACGGTAAACACCATTGTGTTCAGGATGCAATGGGATTTTTTATGGCAAATAACCAAAAATCGCAAGGCATCAAGTCTGGTGATCTTGGGGCTACTGGTGTATAAAGTGGCGACTTATCCCACGATCTTCAACGAACGTATCCTCCAGCAATTGTTCGGCACCACAGGAGATATGAGGAGGTCCTCCATCTTGCATGAATGTTATTTCGCTTAGTGCTTGTCTGTCCTGCAATATGGGAATAACCTTTTCTCTCATAAGTTGAACATAACGTTAACCAGTTACAGAAATGGTTTTAAAAGTTCTTTCATTGATTTTTAAAATGAAAAATGACCCCATAATAAAAGAAGATGTGAACCCACACAAAACTGTAACTCTGGGCTGATAAAGTGGTATTTCTGTAAAATTCCTAGGGTTTTCTGTTGCCCAAATGCGGCTGTTTTGAGTGTGAACTTCTCCGTTTAGAGAAAAGTGAGCTTCATCTGTCCACAGAACATTAGACAGCCAGTTTTCATTAATATCAATTTGCCGGACAACCCATGCAGCGAATTCTTGATGCTTCTCAAAATCGCTGACTTTCAATTCGTGAAATCTTTGAATTTTGTATGGATATTTTTAAAGAAAAATTCTTAATGTGTATGCTCTCCAAACAGTTCTATACGAAATCTCCGCTTGTCGAGGACTTACTTCTCCATACGTGGATAACGTTTCAATAGCTTCAACATTCTGAGAAACCGTAATAGCCACTGATTTGCATGTCGATGGTCTTCCATTCCGAGGTTTTGCTTCCAGAGAGATCCAGTCTTCTCAAAATTCTTAATCATTCGCCTTAGAGAGTAGCAACTCATGGGTCCTTTACCGCTTCAAATACCTTTAAAGGTACGAAACGCTCGTAAAGCTTCAATGGCAGATTCTGAATTGCAATTAAAAAAAAATTCACCAAGAGTGATTTGTCCTGTAGTGATGGCATTCCAGAGTAAAATAAATTATCAGAGATAGATAAATATTTTTCAAATGAATTAAAATAAATATAATCGATACTGAGAGAGAGTTGAATTTAAAAAATATTGTTGCATCATGCTAGGAAACAATTAAAAAATGTCATTTGTTGCACGACTCTCTTGGCCAAAAAAACTTCCTTTTATATATTCTCTACCATATTTACACAATCTCTCAAAACTTTAAACAAATATGTGACCTACCTCCCCTCCAAGTCCTCTCATCACTCCTGGGATGAAACCGCTATTTTCTATCTTGGGTGGAATTTCACTAGGTTGGTGATGTGTGCACTTTTACTTCCTTGTTCGGACTCATATATGACATATTTAATCTCCGTCACTTTATGGGGTCCAGTTTGTACCCTGTGTTTGCCGCTTGTTGGTGTCTGACCAGAATTAAGTCTCCAGGTCCGATGTTGGGCAGTTTCCTTCGGTTTTGATTATAATATTTTGTCCGCATCCTGTAGTTATAGCGTTGTTCGTTACTCTTTTACATCTCGCTTTTACAGGGTTGTACACCCAATTCTTCGTCAGCGGGTAGTATTGGTGTTGGATCGGTAATTCAATCAGATGCAGAATAGATTGAAATATAGAAGTTTTAATATATCTCTCTCTCTCACGACATAGTAAGCAGCCAGAACAAGGGATAAACAGGAAGTGAAGGGAAAGGTACAGAGCCTCTAGTGGTGGTGGTTGGAAGCTCCACAATGCCACGTCGTCCCGTGACGTAGGCGCGCTGGAAGCCACTGAGTATTTGAAGGAAGCACACAGTTCAGCATTCCCCCACTTGCGACTTCAAATTCATCTGGAAACATGAATCTCTGTGCATCAACTTCTTTAAAGTCTTGGTTTGGATATCGGCCATGTTTTCCTTGGTGTTGACAAACTGGACAACGATATCACCAGAGTTTATCTTATCTCTTGTGTAGTGGAACTTAACTGAGATGTGCTTGGAGCAATTATTCTCAATGTTATTCTTAGAGAAGTCTAAGGCTGATCGATTGTCACAGTAGATTGTGACAATTGACAAAACATTTTTATTGTCATCTCGACAATATTACAAATTATTCAAGAGAACAGTTTAAGAAGGATTGAAAATATATACAGAATTGAAATATATACATATTTATAAGATGATGGAGGATGAAGGAAGGCATCCCCTGCGCACGATGGTCCTCGTCCAGGCGATGAGCGGGTCCTCCACTCCACCGAGCCCAACCTGGAAAAGTGGCGATAGACACGCAGCTTTGCCGACGCCAGGATGGTCAGGGCGTCGTCCTCAAGGCCGGACCCGCCGAAGATCCAGGCCTGCAGGTCAGGGGGCCGCCCGATGATGTTGAAGGCCTCTCTGATGAGGGACCTGATGGAAGAGCAGCTCCAGTAGCGATGGCCGAGGGAGCGGTCGACGGACTTGCAGGCAGGACACGAGGGGCCGGACGAGGCAGGATGGGCCGGATGGGGTAGAGCGTGGAGAGCCAACTTGAAGGCGGCATCGGGCTCATGCCCCGAGAAGGCGCAGCGCCGGAGCGAGGCCCAGTCGATCCTGGATGGTGGGCTGATGGTGGGTTCCCATCTCGCCAGGAATCGGGAGATCGGCTTGGCCGCGAGGCGCGGACGATTCAGGGCCCGTCTGGCTGAGCGGGTCGTGAGGCCTTTGAGGAATGGCGTGGCCGTCCCGCGCAGCACCACAGCCGCAGCTAATGAAGATGATGAAGATGGAGACTCCCCCCCGAAGCCCACGGCGTTCCCGGAGGTCAGCCTCCGGCAGAAGGCGCCCAGGGCCGCGGCGTCAGCCAGGGTGGAGCGCGTAGGTCGGGCGATGAGGTGGTCATCCGCGAGAAGGTCTCGGGCTCCGCGCCAGCGGGCAGGGGCCAGGAGGTCGGGAGGGCGAAGGAACCTGCAGCCGCCGATGATTGGGATGTCCAGCAGCTGAGATGTGGGGACCGCCCGGTGATTGAGGCTCAGGATCTTGGAGGCCTCCTCCCACAGCTTCAGCAACCGGAGACGGCGGGGCTGGAGACACATGCCGTCTGGCGGAGGGCGGATCCAGGCTTCGCTGCTGCTGGCGACCAGCCAGTCGAAGCCATTCCTGCCTCCGCGGAGCGCGACCTGAACACCCTTGAGGCAGGCGAGCTAGAGTTGGGTTGCCAGGTCGAGGAGGCCGAGGCCTCCGATGGCAACGGGCCTCGCCATGACGGCGGCGGGAAGCCACGCCGTGTGCTCGGGCCCCCAGATGAACCTCGCTAGTCGGGCCTGCAGCTTGGCGATGGTCGGGGGTGATGGCAGGTACCCGTGAAGGTGATGCTGGATGGTGGAGCCCACCAGCGAGTTCGCCGCTCTAGCTCGCCCGACGAGGGATAGGCCGCGGGTGAAGGGCGTCCATCTGCGGCAGGCGGACTCCAGGAGGGCGAGAAGATGCTGCTCCTGGGGGCGATGTCGAGCCCGAGGACCCTGATGGAGGTGGTCGACCAGGAGGCGCCGAGAGGGGAGTTGCCGCGGTTGCGCCAGGCGCCGCACCAAAGGCCCGCGCTCTTCCCGAGGTTGACGGCGATACCGGAGGCCCGCTTGAAGTCTTCGAGGACGGTCGGCACCTGCTCAAATTCTTCGTCGCGATGGAAAAGGAGGACGATGTCGTCGGCGTAGGCGATGACGTTGCCTACGCCGAGGGTCGACTCCAGGCGACGTAGCAGCGGCCCCGTAGCAATGCTAAAGAGCGCGGCACTCACAGCGCAGCCCTGTCGTAGGCCTTTGAGGAGGGGGAAAGCGGTGGTGTGAAAGCCTCCGGCCCGGATCGTTGCGTCCGCCCTGGCGTACAAGATGTTAATCCAGCCCATGAAGGCCGGTGGGAGGCGGAGGGACGTCATCAGGGACTCCAGGAAGCCGCGGTCCAGGGAGTCGAAGGCGGACTCCAGGTTGACGCCCATGACGGCCAGCGGCGAGCCCATGGCGGTTGCCTCCTCAACAGCATCCGTCACCTTGGCAATGTTCCAGGACGGGGACCTCCCGGGGATGGCGTACGTCTGGCATTCTGGTACCAGGGCTCGTAGGTGGGGCTTGAGGCGCCGGTGGAGAATGGCAGCAGCACCCTGTAGTCGGCCGAGGGCAGTGCGATGGGCCTGTATCCCTCAAGGCCACGACCGCCGCGGACCTTGGGCACCAGGCAGATGGAGCTGCGCCGCGTCGACGGAGGCATGGCTCCGCGGAGCCGTGACGCCGCAAACACTCGGGCCAGAGCTTCGGCGAAGAAGTCCTCGAAGGCGGCGAGGAGTTCGCATGGCAAGCCGTCCCAGCCGGGGGCCTTTCCGCGAGGGAGGTGGCGGATGGCGGCGGCAATCTCGCTGGGGCAGATTTCGGGCCGGTGGAGAGGGTCCTCCTCGCCCAGCTCGCTGATGGGGGTGATCATGCTGTTGCCGATGAAGGCGGCTCCCGCAGCTGGGTCGCTGTTGGGACGGGCGAAGCGGGGCTGGAAGATCGCGTACGCCTTCCGCCGAAGCTCTGGGCCCTCGATGACGTTGTCGTCATCGTCCCTGATGACGCTGACCGGGCGTCGAAGATCGTGCGCACCAGGTCCGGCAGCGACGGGTAGTCGGCCCGGATGGAGGAGGCCTCGAGCTGCGCCGCGATGTATCCTCTTGCTCGGACGACGTAGCCGTCGCTGGCAGCGTGTCGCGGGTCATGGAGGGATCTGGCCTCCGCTAACAGCCCCGCCTTGATGGTGGTCCACCTGTCCCACAACAGGATCCCGTCATCGTCGTCGTGCGCAAGGTCTTCCTCCAACTCCCGAATGTAGCCAGCCAGGTGTTCTAGGGCAAGGCCCGAGCGGAGCATCGCGGCCAAGCGAGGCTGGTGAGGGGAGACGGCGGGCAGGCCCACCTGGAGCAGCACGAGGCGGTGGTCTGAGAGGTGGTAGTGGCTGGTCACGTAGGTGGTCACGCGATCCAGGACTCCAGCCGGGACGAGGATCCGGTCCAGGCGGCTGCTCTCGAATTGGTCGCCGCAGCTAGCGACTCTGGTGGGCAGGTGGGCGGCATCAAACTGGGTGGCTACGTCCACCAGCGCAGACAGGTCCAGAAGAGCGGCGAGGGCATTCGCGGAGGACGACGAAGGCTCCCTGATGTTGAGATCCCCGAGGACCCAGGCCCTCTCTTGGATCGCTGTTGCCGCCAGGAGCTCCAATTGCTCTAGCCGCTCGCGGGGGTCGTGTGCCAGATGGGCGTTGATGATGGTCATCTCCTCGCCGTGGACATCGATGGCGGCCAAGGCAATGTGGCCCGGCCACAGGACATGCTGTCGTAGCACGGCGACGCCTGGCCCGAAGACGCAGGCGAGTCCAGATCCCGAGATGGCTACGGGTGGCGTGACTATGGCGCTGTAGCCGAGGCAGAGGTCTTGGCCTTGGTCAAGATGGAAGCTATTTGTCTCCTGGACAAACGCGATGTCCACTTGGTGTTGTCTGAGGAGATGACAGAGTACTAGGCTCCTCCCACGAGTGGCGAGCCCACGCGCGTTGATGGTGGCAACGCGGAAGTTCATTGAGCTCTTTGTTCAAGTTTTTTCCGGGCGCCCACGAGCCACTTGTAGATGGAGGAGTTGGAGCGAGGTCGCAGGTTTATTAAGGCGCTGATCAGCCTGGTTAAGACGGGCCTCTGGACGGCTGTGAGCTTCGGCATCAGGGTGTCGAATTTCTAAGTAGAGTGGAGGGCATGCAGTACTGTTTCCTTTTGGAGGCCAAGCTTCTCGAGTTCGTCAAACACGGTGCTGGGGGCTTTCTTGATAAGGTCGTCGAGTGTGGCCCTGATCTTATTGCGCCCTTGGGATGTTGAAGACGAATCGGTTCTCTCCTCTTCCCGGTTCTCCCTGTCCATCATCTCGATGTTTGTAGGAGCCGTCTCGCTCACGAGGGTCCTCGGGGCAGGAAGATGAGGAAGAGAGGCAACGATGGCTGGTTGAGTAGGGGGTGCTGGTCCAGCAGGCTGAGGCGCCGTTGAGCGAGGGGCCGCGGGAGCTTTGATTGGCATCTCCCCAGGTGGAGCAGGGTGGGCAGCAGGGGCAGGCTGGGCGAGATCCAACGGTTCGGCAGGATGGGGCGCCGAGGGGATCGCCGGAGCCTCGGCTGATGTCTTCGCCGGTTGGACAGAGGACGGCGGTGTTGCGGGCGCAGGTGCCGGCTTCCTTGGCCACTGAGGAGGAGGAGGGGGGGGGAGGTCTTGCATCGGTGGGAGACGCTGCTTGCCTGGGGCTGCCGTTCCCTTGCCTGGCAAGCGCTGGGCAGTTGGCTCTGCGGTGACCCTGCTTCCCGCATTTCGAGCACTTGATGCCAAAGGAGAGGAAGGCCGGCAGGGTGTCTCCTTTGGACTTGATTTCCAGGCGGGTGGGCAGCCTGTCCAGTTTGACGCCTTCTTTGAGCAGTATGAATGCCTCCCGGCGGCCGTCGGTGAAGGTGAACTCCCCCATTTTGACCAGGATGGGGGTGATGGAGGTGACCCTTCCGAAAGTGTTCAGGGCGTTCACGACGGCGCTGTCCTCTACAAATCCGGGCAGGTTGGCGATGACGATTCGCTCGGCCCTCTTGCGGGAAGACCTTGGGGGTGGGAGGTCGATTTTTCGGTTAAAACTGGGCGTGCAGTGTGAGACCAAAGATTCAAGGACCAAGCGCTGGTACTTGTTCCTGACGCCCTTGTAAACGCATACAGCGCTGTCCAAATTGAACGAGTGGCGAAATTCTGTGATGTGTTGGCATAAGAGAGACTTGCGGTCGTTGGTGCGTATGTTGCGGCTGTGTTCAGATAATCTGGTGCGGATAGATCGACAGGTTTCTCTGATGTAACACTGTTCGCAATCGAGACAGGGAATTTTGTAAATTGCGTTGGTGGCGGTTAGGGGATTAGTTTTAATCGAACTTTTTGTAATCGGATGGCGTAAGGAAGTATAGAGGGAAGGGGTATTATTAAAATAGATACGTATTCCGAATTTGCATAAAAAGAAAGAAATGTCGGAGTTCCTGGCCGAAAACGGGAGAACACAAAGGTCTTTGTAGGGGGGAGGGACTGTTTTGGTGGAATTAAGCGAGTAAAAATGATGACGAATAAAATCATGAGGATAACCGGCGGATGAGAGATGATTGTATATACAATACGTTTTTCATTCTTTTTGAAACAGTCGAGGGAACAGTGAGTGTAAATTCGCTTGGAAGGGGTTTTAACAGTGGTGATTTTGTGGGAAATCGGGGCGTGGGACTTGAAATGTAAGTAGGAGGGGGCGGAATTGGGTTTACGGTAAATGGTTGTGTGGAAGGTGTGTTCAGTATTTACAATTAAAACATCTAAATACGGGATGCAATTAAATCATGACGGGTTGTGTGTAAAATGGAGATCAGGATTATAAGAATTTAAAGCATTAAGAATGGGGAGGTGGTCTGTGTCGCGGTGGAGGCAGAAAATGTCGTCGACATACCATGACCACAACTCGATCCCCAGGTAGTTTTGGGACAAAAACCAGCGGTCCAAGTTGGACATAACAATCTCGGCTGCGACTGTGGATAAAGGGCTCCCCATTGGAGAGCCCCTCGTCTGTATGTAGAAACTGCCGTGGAATTCTAGGGTGTTCAAGGCGAGGCAAATATTGAACAAATCTAGGATAACTTGTTGCTCTTTGGTGGGGAAGGTAGAAGAAAGTAGAAGTTGTTTGAGGCCTTCAATAATCAGGGAATGTGGAAGACATAAAAATATTGAGGTCACGTCAAAGGTTGAAATGGCAAGACAGTCGGATCGGGGAATGTTCCTTAACCTGGAGATAAAGTCAGTGGGATCTTTGACCGAGTGAATGTTGTGAGAGCTGACTAAAGGTTTTAAAAGAGTGCAAAGGTATTTTGCCAGCGGAAAAGCGGGGGAAAAGTGGTAGGCAACAATGGGCCTGAGGGGGATGTCGGGCTTGTGGGCCTTTGGCAGGCCGTATATGTAGGGGACACCGGAAATATTGGAGGTGAAAGTTAGAAACTGGTCGGAAGTGATGCCTTTGGTACATCTGAGTGATTCGAGGGCTGTTTTGTAGGAATTAGCGATGTCTTTGACTTGGTTGGGTGAGATTTCGTGAAACGTGTTAGGATCGGCAAGAATGTCTGTCATTTTTTGCTTGTAGTTTTGGGCTTTGAGTACAACTACCTGGGATCCTTTATCTGACTTAGTGATGAGGATGTCGTGCTGAGCTTTGAGGGATTTTAGCACGGTGATATCTTGGTTGTTGCATCTGAGGTTGGGAGAGGATTTCCTGGGGGTGGGCTGAAGTGTGTTGGCAATGAAGGAACGGATGCGGGATTTATCAGTATGGGATTGATTTTGTAGAGCGGATTCAATGCAACTGATGGTATATAGAGGGTCAGATTCCCTGGGGAGACGGAAGTTGACACCCTTCATCAACAGGGAGGTCTGAGGATCTGAGAACTTTATGTCAGTAAGGTTGACGATGGTATCTTTAGAAGAGGTCGGGGGGTGAAGAGTTCCCAAAATTCTAATTTCTTCTGATGACGGCGATCAATGGTAGAGTTCTGGGAATTGACGCGGGCAGTGATCGTTTTTAGAAGGGAGGTGAGTTCATGGGGGTGGGTTCTGGAAGAAAGGAGCCAGAGTAGATTTCTGTTCTGTATTTATCGACAACGCGATAACAGCCAAAGCTCTATCCTTTTGAGCTTTTAGTTGAGCATCTTGGGTATCTTCATCTTTAATCATCACACACACACACATCCCACAAGCCCTTCTCAATTAGTATCATCTTGATGTTGTACTTCCATGAGCGGTAATTTTGTCTGTTCAATTTTTCAACCGCCGCCGTTGTTGCACTAATGGCCGCCATGGTGACGCAGCAACTTTCCGACGAGGGTAAGCGGAGGTAGCTTCGCTTAAGGAATTTTGCTCACAAGGATATGCAGAACTTGAACCACAGAGCTAAGGAACCACGCTCTGCTACCACTTGTTGGATCGGTGGTTCAATCAGATGCAGAATAGATTGAAATATATAAGTTTTAATATATCTCTTACGACATAGCAAGCAGCCAGAACAAGGGATAAACAGGAAGTGAAGGGAAAGGTGCAGCACCTCTAGTGGTCGTGGTTGGAAGCTCCTCAATGCCACGTCGTCCCGTGACGTAGGCGTGCTGGAAGCCACTGCGTATTTGAAGGAAGCACACAGTTCAGCAATTGGCATGGCTCCTTTCCATTTGAACCAGGGAGAGCAACCTAAATAGGTGCTGTGATGGCAATTATGATTTTTAACTGCCGCTTCTAGGCAACACTTCCATCCTCCGGGGAAATTTGGATAACACTCGACAAAAGTTTTGATTTCTTGGATCACCCGCTCGGCTAAACCATTTCTAGCAGGGTGATATGGGCTGGTGTGTCTGATTTCAATATTGTTCTTTCGAGTCCAAAGGTAGAATTCACCTTGGGTAAATGAAGTTCCTCGGTCAGAAATAATTCTTTTAACGTTCCGTAAAAGTGGATGACATGCGAAGTAGTTCTTCAGTGTTTTCCCAGACTGTTTCATTTGGCGTGGACGATCCTCGCCTCATCGACCACCACCAGAAAAGATTGGGTGGAAACATTATATTCAGATTTATTTTTGAATTCAGCGAAATCGATATGAATGTTATGGAATGGGACATCAGATTGAATGGGCAAGATCATCTGGTCTGGGGTGGATCGGTATTTTGATTTCACTTTCTGGCATGTAGGACACGATTGAACATTGAATGTCTTTTTTCATGTTTTGTCACCAAAATTGGCTCTTTATAGTGTAATACATTCTCTAGAATTCTGCATGGCCTCCAGACTTCGGATCATCGTGGTATAGATTTAGTATGGAGAAGAAGTGTAAATAACTCCAAGTGATCAGCTACTACTCCTACACTTTTACCAGGGCAGAGCAGAATTACTTTGTCACAGAAAAGGAGTGTTTGGCGGTGCTTAAAGCGGTGAAACATTTCCGATCCTATCTGGAGAGTCGCTCGTTTGTAGAGCATACAGATCACTATTATTATAATAGATTTAGTATGCTGGGAACCTGTTCTGGAGTAAGAAGAAAAGATTTATTTTGTTCATCATATTTCATTTCATTTAGATTTATGCTTTACCCAGAGCGTTTGTTCGTCAGAATTGACGGGAACGTCTACAGACAGTCGCAATAACGCGTCGGCATCCGTTAGTTCCTTTCCCGAACGATGATTGGTCTTCATATTGAAGGAACGAAGAAACATTTGCCAACTGGCTAGACGGTCCCTCAGTTCACCACAACTTAGAAGTTGCGTCAAGGCTCGGTGATCTGTATGCTCTACAAACGAGCGACTCTCCAGATAGGATCGGAAATGTTTCACCGCTTTAAGCACCGCCAAACACTCCTTTTCTGTGACAAAGTAATTCTGCTCTGCCCTGGTAAAAGTGTAGGAGTAGTAGCTGATCACTTGGAGTTATTTACACTTCTTCTCCAGATGGTCCCGTTGGTACAAAATAGCTACAGTTCCATAATAACTAGCATCCGTTGCCAACTCGAAAGGAAGTCTATCGTCAGGGACCCGTAGAACTGGTTCTTCTGTAATCATTCGAAGAATTTGCTGATAAGCCTTCTCACAACTGGAGTTCCATTCAAATGGAACATCTTTTCCTTTCAGCTTGTCCAAAGGCAGCATCATATGAGTGTAGTCTTGGATGTGTAGGGGCGGCTGCAGGCGTGTTATAAATTTATAATTAAAGAATTAATTACTAAATCACATTTAATTTAGCTAGTAATTTTATTATCGTGTTTATACGAAAATAAGCATGTTCTTCGTCTACAACAATGACATGAGAATTTATGATGATAATATTTTTAGAATCAAGCTGTTGTTTTTTTATTTTAGTATTTACAATTATTGATTTAAAATAATAAGAAATAAAATTATATGAAGTAAAATAATATGCCTTACTCCATGATTAAGTTTTGTGGGAAACAACAAGGGTTTAGTGATATCAGGAAATTGTGCAATGAGGTTGAATGTACTGTTGGCCTTGACTGTGGTGATACTACCCTCGAATGGCTTCACAGATAATTTCGAGGTTAGTAAGTCCATCAATTAATTTCCTTTTGTTAATATCAACCAAATGATTATATTTAAATAGAAAATCAGCACCCAATATGCCCCTCTTTACATTAGCTATTATTAAAGGCCATTGGAAGTCTGCGGAGGCCTAGATCCAGGTTAAGTATTTTAACACCAAAAGTTTTTATTTCGGAACCATTTGCCGCGTATAGTCTGTAATCACTTTCTTGTTTGAATTGAGCAGTGGCTGGAATGATGCTCACATCAGCACCAGTGTCAACTAAAAATTTTAATTTCGATATTTTATCAAAATCAAACAAGCGGTATTTGCGATATAGTTCATTATAACCTGCAGTAGAATTTGTCGCTGCTTCTACTGCAGGTTAGAGTTTTCCGTTTGATCAACTTGTGGTGTTCTATTTATGGTGTTTCTATATTCCCAGCCGCAAGGTTGGACACACTTTCCGGGTCGGCATTTTTTTCCAAAGCGATAATGATAATAGCATATTTTTTTATTTGGGTTGAAACGACGGTTAGATCTGCTTCTGGATCGAGTTCGCGCCGAATTCGATTGTCGCGGTTATGAGTAATGGTCGACATTGATTTTTGAGATTTGTCGTTCGAAGTTCTGAGATTTTATCTAGAAGAACTTTGTTAGTATCAGATTTAGATTTAGTAGTCATGTCAGTTATTTTGTCTGCCATTTCCGCCAATTTGTTTATATCTTCGCTGACTAATAAGATAGCTTTAAAAGAATCTGGTAATTTATCAAGCCATAAGGTCCTGATTAGTTTTTCAGAAATATCTGGTGTAGCGATGGCTCTCAATTTTTGTAGTAGCTGGCTAGGTTTCATATTACCTAATTCGACACCAGTTATTAATCGTTTTATACGAGCATTTTCACTTTCTTTAAACCAATTAAGCAAGCGCGCCTTTGAATCAGCAAATTTTGTTTTACTCTCACTTGAAACGATATCCCAAATATTTTCAACGTATTTTGGGTCTAACTGGGACACTAAATAATTAAACTTGGTTTCTTCTGTAGTGATATTATTTATTTTAACCCTTTAAGCTCTAGGGCCCGAATGCTAACTATCACTATCAGGACCACACTAATTAAACCTAAACTGATGATCAAGTAGTTGTTAAGTTAAAAATGTTATAAATAAATAAATATGATAGATAGAAGTATTCTGTAAAGTGCAATATAAAGATTCAAGTTCTTTTGAAGTATATTGTTGGGTTCTTTTTTTCAGCTCTTTGAGTTTGTTCTCCAAATTTTCAAAGATATAATTCTCTTTTTTCATTTCTTCTATTGAATTCAAATAAAAATTGGTCTCTTCAGCAAAATAAAAATGGAACAATAATTCTTTATTCTCACACAATTTATTTTTGAAGTATGTTTGTTTCTCATATAAAGAGTGGAACCGAAAGAAATTGTTCTCCATATCATTTCTCAGCGTGTGCATAAATTTTATTTCATCACTGGCTTTCTCAAATCTTTTACTCACATTGACTGTTAAATCGAACATGCATTCTTCGATCAACTCTTGTGATGGTTTAGCACTGTAGCTCAAAAGGATAAATTTTTCAAACAGTGGCTGCAATATTCTAGTGTTGTCTTCTTTTGCCCGTTCCAGCGCAGTTGTTACATCTTGAGTTTTTAATATAAGTTTTAAAAGGTTTGATTCTTCGAAAAATACCTTTGTTTTCCTTTCTCAATGATAATGATGTTTTCACTAAAATCCAAAATATCTAAAACTTGACTTACATTGATTATTTGAGTCTTATAACCACTAAGCAAAGAAGGAATTCCTATATTTGCATATTGTCCACGAATATTATCATTGAGGTTGGTTTGAGCGTTTCTAGTGAACTCGAGCAAACCGTGAATCGACTTGTCAAAATTGATATCACTAAAGAAGTCTTCGAGAACCTTGCAATCCACAATATCAGAGTCCATAGTGATGAGGCGGTGAAAGAAGAAGTTGCGGATATCTCCAATGATTTTTCTGTTTTCTTCCCCAATGAAGAGTTGAATGAAGATGACCAGATTTTCCCACTCTCCAAAAAACCAATGGAGTCCGAATGCCTCAAGAAAGTTTAGGAAGACATTAAAATTTCGATATGTGAGCATGACATCCTCGCAATCACATATTTCACTCAGGAAATTTAAAAGACGGTCAATTTTTTCCTTAACTTCTTTAGCTTTAATGTCAGTGGAATGGTTGTATTCTTCCATGGTAATTTGTCCCAGCAAGCTGTTGTGTGGCCCATCTTCAATGTCTGCCACTAGAGGGATTCTCCTCCGCTACCGTCTTCCCGGTCAGTCCGTACGGCCACACGTCCGGAGCCCACCTGCTGCGTCTGTTGTCACCGCCGTTTTCCTCGCTGCAGGTCCCGTTGTCACCAGACAGACTTCTCTCCACAGACTGCCATGTCTTCTCGGCACACAAATCCCCCGCAGGCTGGCCGGCTTCCTTCCACCACGGCACCAGCGGGCGGCACAGCGGCTTAGAGATAAAGTAAAAAAACAAAAATATTGAGATAAAATAATAAGGAAGATAATATAAAAACTTATCTTAGTCTTGAGATGATATCCCGATATCCTGGATGATGCTTCTTTTCAAGCTTCAATCACTTTTTGCATTTCTTTATCTCTTGAAATCTTCATATGCTTTTTCTTTTCTATCACGTCCGGCTCACCAATGTGGTGTGTCGATTTACTGGTCCAGCGATGGCTCAGAAAGTCTCTCAAAGTTAGTGTTTTATTGAAGTTTCTTGATAACTACATTCATATGGGAAGACAAAAAGGACAACACCCCGGAATGTACATCTGGTCCTCTCTGGATTCCTCCGCTGTGCCGCCCTCTGGTGACGCGGTCGTCCTGGTAATTTATGGCGGCCGCCTGTCTATTTTTCTTGGCGGCGGCGGGGTGCTGCATCCAGCAGGCCCCCACATGACAATTTTTTTTGACAATTAAAAATTATTTATTGTCTTCTAGACAATATTACATCTTTTCAAAAACAAAGAGAGAGAGAGAGAGAGAAATATATTACATATAGGAGTAGAAGATATATACATTTATGATACATATTTTACAAATTTACATAGGAAGAAGGAGACCTCGGCGCTGGAGGGTCCTGGACCAGGCGATGAGCGGGTCCTCCACTGCGCCTCCGAGCCCAACCTGGACAAAGTAGCGATAAATTTGCAACTTTGCCGACGCCAGGATGGAAATGGCGTCGTCCTCAAGGCCGGACCCGCCGAAGATCCAAGCCTGCAGGTCAGGGGGCCGCCCTATGATGTTGAAGGCCTCTCTAATGAGAGCACCAGACAGCAGTGACAGCACCAGTAACGGTGGCTGAGGGAGCTGTCGATGGACCCGCAGGCAGGACAGGAAGGGCCGACCGAGGCAGGATGGGCCGGATGTGGCAGGGCGTGGAGGGCCAACTTGAGGGCCGCGTCGGCCTCGTGGCCCGAGAAGGCGCAGCGCCGCAGCGAGGCCCAGTCGATCCTAGATGGTGGTGGACCGATGGTGGGCGACCATCTCGAGGTGAACCTTGAGATGGGCGTGGCGGCGAGGCGCGGGCGATCCAGGGCCCGTCGGGCGAGCGGGTCGTGAGGCCGTTGAGGAACGGCGTAGCCGTCCCCCGCAGCACCACGGCTGCAGCTAGGGAGCTAGATGAAGGCGTGGACTCCGCCCCGAAGCCCACGGCGTTCTCGGAGGTCAGCCTCCGACAGAAGGCGCCCAGGGCCGAGCGCGTAGGTCGGGCGGTGAGGTGGTCCTCCACGGTGAGGTCCCAGACTCTGGCTCCGCGCCAGCGGGCGGGGGCCAGGAGGTCGGGAGGGCGGAGGAACCGGCAGCCACCGATGATGGGGAGGTCCAGCAGCTGAGCAGTGGGGACCGCCCGGTGGTTGAGGCCCAGGATGTTGGAGGCCTCCTCCCAGAGCTTCAGCCGCCGGAGACGGCGGGGCTGGAGATGGGTGCCGTCCGGTGGAGGGTGGATCCAGGCTTTACCGCTGTTGCCGCTGATCAGCCAGCTGAAGGCATTTCTGCCTCCGCGGAGCGGGGGCGGAAGACCCTGTGGGTCCTGCCCTCTACGGTCACCCTAGAGGGGAGTGAGTGTATAGAGGCGTCTCTACGTGTTTGCACTCGCATAAGCGAGGCGCACGTGTCTTGAAACTCTTGGGTCTTCGCTCTGTGTGTGCGCCATTGGGAGCGTCCTTGCCGTGCGCACCATGAGAAACCAAGGGGTGCACACAGTAGTACCACCCCCCCGCCTCCGCGTGGTGTCCCCGCGTCAACCTCGGCACCTCAGAGGTCCTTGATTCGACGGCAGATTCAGGGAGGACTGGGTAAGGGTGCGAGGTTAAAGGGGGGGGAGTCCTATTGGAGCGTAGGACGGGTCGATCTAAGTCCGAACGAGAGGGCTCGGTCAGCAACCTAGCCAATGAACTCTCGGAGACGCCTGTGGGTGAATGGTCAACCCCATTGTAGCCGGACCATACTGGCGGGCGCGAGGGGCCTACCAAAGGCCGCTCGATGCATGGAGAATGCATCATTCCGTCGGGCTGTGTGACGCTAGAGGGGACGCAAGGGCATTGCTGCCTATATCGTCCCTGGCTAGGTGAGCCGAATTTCTTCTTCTGCCTCCGCGGAGCGCGACCTGCACCCCCTTGAGGCAGGCGAGCTGGAGCTGGGTCGCGAGGTCGAGGAGGCCGAGGCCTCCGATGGTGACCGGCCTCGCCATAACGTTGGCGGGAAGCCACGCCATGTGGTCTGGCCCCCAGACGAACCTCGCCAGTCGGGCCTGCAGCTTGGCGATGGTCGGGGGTGATGGAAGGTATCCATGCAGGTGGTGCTGGATCGTGGACCCCACCAGCGTGTTCGCCGCTTTTGCTCGTCTGACGAGGGAGAGGCCGCGGGTGAAGGGCGTCCATCTGCGGCACGCAGTCTCCAGGAGGGCCAGGAGATGCTGCTCCCGGTGGGCGACGGTGCTCCTGGGGGCGATGTCGAGCCCTAGGATCCTGATGGAGGTGGTCGACCAGGAGGCGCCGAGAGGGGAGTCGCCGCGGTTGCGCCAGGCGCCGCACCAGAGGCCAGCGCTCTTCCGGAGGTTCACGCCAACTCCGGAGGCCTGCCTATAGTCTTCGAAGACGGTCGCCACCCGCTCGAAGTCTCCGTCGCGATGGAATAGGAGGACGATGTCGTCGACGTAGGCGATGACATTGCCCACGCCGAGGGTCAACTCCAAGCGACGTAGCAGCGGCCCCGTGGCGATGCTGAAGAAGGCGGCACTCACAGCGCAACTCTGTCTTAGGCCGTTGAGGAGGGGGAAGGTGGCGGTGTAGAATCCTCCGGCCTGGATGGTGGCGTCCGCCCCGGCGTAGAGGATGTTAATCCAGGCCCTGAAGGCCGGCGGGAGGCGGAGGGACGTCAGCAGGGACTCCAGGAAGCCGCGGTCTAGTGAGTCAAAGGCGGACTCCAGGTCTACGCCCATGACGGCCAGCGGCGAGCCTAGGGCGGTGGCCTCCTCGACGGCGTCCGTCACCATGGCGATGTTCCATGACGGGGATGTCCCGGGGACGGCGTAGGTCTGGCATTCCGGCACAAGGGTCCGCAGGTGGAGCTTGAGGCGCGGGTGAAGGATGGCGGCCAGGACCCTGTAGTCGGCCGAGGGCAGCGCGACGGGCCTGTAGCCATCAAGGCCGCGGGCCTTGGGCACGAGGCAGATGGAGCTGCGCCGCGTCGACGGAGGCAGGGCACCACGGAGCCATGATGCCGCGAACACCCGGGCCAGAGCTTCCGCGAAGAAGTCCTCGCTGAAGGCGACGAGGAGCTCGCACGGCAAGCCATCCCAGCCGGGGGCCTTTCCGCGAGTGAGGTGCTCGATAGCGTTGCCGATCTCGCTGGGGCTGATGTCCGGCAGGTGGAGCGGGTCCTCCTCACTCAGCTCGCGGGTGGTGGTGGGCGCGCTGCTGGCGATGAAGGCAGCTCCTGCAGCTGGATCGCTGGTGGGACGGGCGAAGCGGGGCTGGAAGTCGCGAACGCCCTCCGCCGAAGCTCAGGGCCCTCGATGATGTTATCCTGCTCGTTCCTGATGACTCTGACTGGGCGTCGGAGGCGGATGGCGCGTGCTAGGTCCGGCAGCGATGGGTAGTCGGCCCGGATGGAGGAGGCCTCGAGCTGCGCCGCGATATAGCGCCTTGCCCTGTAGATGTAGCTGTCGTTGGCAGCGTGGCGCGGATCGTGCAGGGATCTGGCCTCCGCCAGCAGTCCCGCCTTGATGGTGGTCCACCTGTCCTATAGGATCCCGTCATCGTGCGCCATGTCTTCCTCGAGCTCCCGGATGTAACCAGCCAGATGTTCGAGAACGAGGCCCGAGCGGAGCATCGCGGCCAAGCGAGGCTGGGTGAGGGAGGAGACGGCGGTGGTGGGCGGGCCCACCTGGAGCAGCACGAGGCGGTGGTCCGAGAGGTGGTAGTGGCTGGTCGCGTAGATGGACACGCGATCTAGGACTCCAGCAGGGACGAGGATCCGGTCCAGGCGGTTGGATTCGACTTGGTCGCCATGCATGGCGACTCTGGTGGGCAGGTGGGCGGCGTCGAACTGGGTGGCCATGTCGACCAGCGTGGCCAGGTCCAGAAGAGCGGCGAGGGCATCCGATGATGATGATGATGAGGGCCCTCGATCCCTGATATTAAAATCGCCGATGATCCAGCAGGCCCCCTCCTCCTCCTGTGCCGCTGTCGCCGCCAGGAGCTCCAGTTGCCGGTTTCTCTCCCGGGGTTCATGCGCCAGATGAACGGCGATGGCCGTCATTTCCTCACCGCGGACATCTATGGTTGCCAATGCGATGTGGCCCGGCCACAGGATGCGTTGTTGTAGCACGGCTACGCCCGGTCCGAAGACGCAGGCGAGTCCGGATCCTGAGATGGCTACGGGATGGGCCAATACAACAGCACTGTAGCCGAGGCAGAGGTCTTGGTCGCTGCCCAGATGAAATGCGTTTGTCTCCTGGACAAACGCAATGTCCACGCGATGTTGCCTGAGGAGATGACAAAGGGCAAGGCTCCTCCCCCGAGTGGCGAGCCCTTGCGCGTTGATGCTGGCGATGCGGAAGCTCATTGTTGCCCTCCTGTAGGCATCTTCCTCAAGGTCTTCCGGAGGGTCTTGCGGATGGTGTGGTTGGAGTCTGGAACCGAGGCTATGATGGTGTTGGCCAGCTCTTTGAGGGCGGCGACCTGTGCCACTGTCAGCAAGTGCGCTCAATTCTTCATGGTGGTCTCAGAGGTGAGGAGCTTCTGAGCCTCCTCGCATTTAAGGTCGGGCAGCCCGTTCCAGTCGATGGAGAGGCTGGGGGACTTCCTGAGGTGCTCCAGCAGCTGTTCGAGTGCGGCCTTTCCCCGGGCAGGCGTGGCGGGAGGTGAGGACAGCTTCTCCTCCGACATCACGTGGGCGAGCGGAGGGATGCGAGACTCGGGGGGCCGCGGGGCAGCCAGGGAAGCAGGGTGGGCAGCAGGGGCGGGGTGGGTGAGATCCATCTGTTCGGCAGGCTGGTGTGCCGAGGGGGTCACTGGAGCCTCAGTTGAAGACTTCGTCGGTTGGACAGGGGACGCCGATGTTGCGGGCGCAGGTGTCGGCCTCCTTGGCTGCTGAGGAGGAGATGGGGGGGGGGCCTTGCGTCGGTGGGAGACGCTGCTTGCCTGGGGCTTCTGTTCTGCCTGGCGAGCGATGGTCAGTTTTCTCTGCGGTGGCCCTGCTTTCCGCATTTGGAACACTTGATTCCAAAGGAGAGGAAGGCCAACAGGGTGTCTCTCTTGGTTGGAGTGGATGGTCAGTCGGGTGGGCAGCGTCTCCAGCCTTACGCCCAGGCGGAGCAGGATGAACGCCTCCCGGCGGCCGTCGGTGAAGGTGAACTCCCCCATTTTGACCAGGATGGGGGCGATGGAGGTGACCCTCCCAAATTGGCCCAGGGCGGTCGCGATGGTGCTGTCCTCCACAAAGCCGGGCAGGTTGGCCACGACTATGCGCTCCGCCCTCTTGCGGAAGGGGAAGATCTTGAGGGTCGTTCCCTCGATTTCCAGGCCGCTCGCGACCAGACGGTTCGCGAGGTCCTTGTTCTCAAGGCCCACGATGTAGTGGCCGTTCATTCGATTGAATTGTGTGATGTTTTTTGGCCCCCAAGTAGCGCGCTCATTGCCTTGAGGTAAGAGTAGTACGGGATTTCTGGGCACAGCTCCACGAAGACATAGTTCTCGTGGTTGGTAGTGGCCTGCCTCGCCCTGGCGTCGGCGATGTTGGCGCGTGTTGCCTTGATCTCCTGAGGCAGCACTGCTCTCGGCCCTGTTGGTCGCTTCCGCTGCTGGGGGCTGGGCTTCTCAGCAGGCCTGCCAGGCTGCCTAGCGGCGTGCTCCGGTGTTGAAGTGAGGCGCCTCTTCTTGCTCTTCACAACGGTGTAGCCGTCGTTGGAGTCCACCTCCGCCATCTCGCTGTCGGCCCAGTTGAGCGAGGCCGGGCTAGCTGGAGTTGCGCTGGTCGTAGCAGCAGTCTTTGGCGCCGTGACGTCACCACGCTCGGCGGCCAGATTTGCATGCATGTCGCCTGCCGGTGAATTTGCATAATTTTCAGATTCAGAAGAATTTTCTTTGAAATTCTTCAAATTACCGTTTTTTGGCGATAATTCCTCGCCTGGTTGAGACAGGATGCTGGGCCTTTCAGGCACTTGTTCAGCAGAGCCTGGGCTACCTTTCGGTGCCAAACTTAGCCTGTCCACGGACATTTGCACACACGCCAGAGGCGAAAACGGCGGAGCTCGCGAAAGCGTGGCCGCACGCTCGAGTGTGTGTGTGTGTAATTTTATTATCGTTTTTATACGAAAACAAGCGTGTTCTTTGTCTACAACAATAACATGAGAATTTATGATGATAATATTTTTTAGAATTAAGCTGTTGTTTTTTATTTTGGTATTTACAATTATTGATTTAAAATAATAAGAAATAAAATTATATGAAATAAAATAATATGATTTAAAATTATAAGAAATAAAATGATATGATTCCCTACAGATGTACACACGGAAATGATTGGTGAGCCCAGTAAAACACTGGAGGGACTTTAAATTATATGGTCGTCTCATATTTTTACCTTTTCTGTAGCTTCAAATCTTATACGTTTGATGTCTCCATCTATGTCTCGTCCTAATAAATCGATTTGAGGAAGGCAGAATTGACATTTGTCGAGATTCAGTACCAGACATTCTGCGCTTAGGCATTGAAGTACTCTATAGGTTAGATCGGCACATTCTTGCTGGGTGTAGCCGCCACAGCAGATATCATCGATATACACCACTACCTTTTCTTTCAACAAATCCCCTAAGATGGATGTTATCATGCGCTGGAACCTTGCAGGGGAATTTTTCCATCCGAAAGGAAGCCTTAAAAGCTCATAATGTTCAGTTGGAGTGACAAAAGCAGTGAATCTTCAAGTCCTTTCCATAATTCCCAGTTGCCAGAATCAGTCCCTCAGATCGAGTTTTGAAAAGTAGCGACATCCTCCAAACAGATTTATGATATTGTCAATTCGGGGAAATAGGAAAGGGTCTGCTGTAGTTTGGTCTGCGGTAGTCAATGCATAAGCGGAAATCATTCTTTTTGGGAATCACAATGCAAGGAGATGCAAATTCTGAACTGGATGGTCTGATTATTTTCTCATTTAGCATCGTTCTTATTTTCATATCCAACCATGATCTCTTTTCCGCGGATAGTTGGTATGGCTTTGCACTAATCACTTTTAAATGATTCTGCAGCTCAAAGCTGGTCTCAAATTTAGGAATGGGCGGAAGCTTGTGTATACAAATACTGGGGTATTTCACTTCGACATCTGCTTTAGTGATGGGGTCATCAGTAGTGGAAAAGAGAGAAATTTCATCTGTCTAGAAATGCCATCTTAATCTCATCGACTTTAGCGTGGGCTTCCCGAGGAGCAAGTCAAACGGTATACTCTGGAGTACATTTCGACTGTGCTATTATTCACCTCCAGTTTTAGATCGACGGCTTCAGTGGCCTTGAACTTTGTTTTATTTATTGTGCTGATAGAAGTATTTGTAGGATATGTGTCCATCGGTTCTCTTTGACTACTCTAGGATGGATTAAATTAAGAGACAAACTACTATCCAAATAAGCTCTTACTGGAACCTTATTGATTCTTACCTACACGAGTGAATGCGGCGCATTGCACATTAGAAAAATGATCGATTTTGACCATGGGATCGGCAAATCCAGATTTAGTTTTTTTTTTAAGCGCCCTGGGGATTTTCCACTGTGCATACCGCAGCGTCATTCAGGTATAGGGCATGGTTTCTCTTTGTTCCGGAAGACTTTTCTCCCCTGGAGATCCTATTGAAGGGCCGGCATCTCTCCAGAACTTTCCTCAGCTGGGATAGTGTTGAGATTTGGCATACAGCCAATTGCTGCTACAATTCTTCTGTTTTCTATAAGAATATTCCAAATAGGATACGCCTTGGTATTGCCACTTGATATTTAGAGATTGGATCTTCATTGAACGCCCCAATAAATTCTTCACACCAATCCTCCCAATTGGCTTCTTGAGATTCGGGAGACTGACGATCATACCACATACGAGCAGTGCCTTCAAGGTAGGCTCTAATTCCATTAATCTTTGCCCTGAAGCTTTCCCAGCCGTTGTTCATGCAGAGGTTGTCATAGACTCGGATCCATGTTCTTGGATCGATTGACGACATCCTGCTATCTCTTGACCTGCTGATCCACAAGCTTATTCACTAGTTATTGTTGTGAGAGTACCAAGCCAATCAGTGCTTCGATAGATCATTCTGGTCCAGAATCCTTTTCTATTTTCACTTCATCTCCTTCAGGTTCTGGAGTCTAGAGTTTTAGGACAAGCTTTAGGTCCCATATTATGAATCTTCCTAAAAATCCTGTCGGCTGCGCCAATTCTGTAGCATCACACTAGGAAACAATTGAAAAATATCATTTGTTGCACGAATCTCTTGGCCAAAAAAACTTCCTTTTATATATTCTCTACCATATTTACACGATCTCTCAAAACTTTAAACAAATATGTGACATTTAATATCTTCGAAATTTATATAGCTGATAGGATTCCAGCAAACCGCTTCTAATATATCAATTTTTTTTGCTACTTGTTTTTGTTGGGCTATAAGTTGAAGCTGTACTAGATGATATAGGTGGTTAGTATGTGTTCGTTAGCTCGTGTTTGATACCAAGTTGCTCTAGCCTAGTTTTAAATTCATGGTTGCAATATTCGAGTCCATTGTCGGATCTTAGCACCTTTAGCTTATGTCTGGTTTCTCTCTCAGCCCTAGCGAGATACGAGTCGAAGTGTTTCAGCACTTCGTTTTTATGTTTTAGGCAAAACAGGGTTATCTTTCTAGAATAATCATCAATGAATGTTAGAAAATATGCGCTTCCTCCAATAGATCTAACAGGCATTGGACCACAAATATCAGTGTGAACTAATTCTAATGGTCTTTTAGATCTTATATTCCTAATGGGTTTGTTTGGCTCTTTCGTGGACTTTGCTACACAACAATCATCACACAGACTTCGATCCATGGAGGAGATCTCTAACCCCTTAACTAATTCCCCCATTGCCATTCTCTCAATTGGGTCATTGTTTACATGACAGAATCTCTGATGCCATAGTTCTAATGTTTGTTTTTGTGAACTCTTTTGACTGTTAAACAATTCAGAGTTTGGTAAAATGACTCTACCCTTCATGACATACAATCCATTTTCATCATGTGCTATTACAACAATTTGGTTCTCCGAATCGAAAACTTGCGCACTTCTGTTCGCAAAATTAACTATCTTGCCCTTATTTTCAATGCGTGAGACTGATAATAGGTTTCGGCGCACATTAGGGACATACAGCACATTACATAGTTTTAGGTCAACGTGGTGCTTACCCACATAGGCCTTGAACTTGATGTCGCCGCATCCTTCCGCTCGTGTAGTCCCGCTCGCTCTTAGGATCGGATCCGACGTTATTCCTTGGAAGTTGGTGAACCACTCCCTTTTGTTACACACGTGGTGAATCGCGCTGCTGTCGATCACCCAAGAGTTTTCAGGGATGGCGCAGGATAGGGCTGTTAGCATTTCGCTTCCCGCTATCTCGTGAGTGCTACATCTCGGTGGTTGCAAATTTGGAGCTGGAGTTTTAGCCTTTCCTCTGCATGATCTTGCGATATGTCCTTCCTTGCCGCACTTGTAGCAGGTGAAATTTTTCTTCTTCTTGTCTTCCTTTCTGGTCATTGTCCCGAACTGCAAAGCTTCATTTGTGTTATTCACACGTCGGGCCATCCTTCTCTCGTATTCTGCTAGCAGCACATGTTTTACCTTGCTAGAGGTGAATTCCTTGTCTTCTACGTTGCTGAAGGTCATGATGATTCCGTCGTATGACTCCGGTAGGCCAGCAAGCATTGAATAGGCGAGGTTTTGATCTTGCATTTTTGCGCCTGCCTCTCTTAAGTGATCCGAACAGATCTTCAGGCTCCCCAAATAGTTCGTCATCGTCTCTTGTTCTTCGAATCTTATGGAGATGAACTGCTTATTCAGTTGGAGGATTCTTGACCTTGACTTGGGTTCGTATACTTGTTCCAAGGTATCCCATGCTTCTTGTGCAGTGGTACAGTCCATTATATGAATCTGTTGGCTCGGTGAGATCGTCAGTGCTATCATTGCCAACGCCTTTTCTTGCTTCATGTTGAAGATTGTTCTTGAGGCTTCTTCATCGGGTGCTGGCTCCGTAACATACTTCCAGAGTTCTCTTTCGATTAGCATCATCTTCGTATTATACTTCCAGCTTCTGTAGTTCTGATCATTGAGTTTCTCAAGGGGCGTGTTGATCAGCGTCAAGGTCATCTTGCACGTGGTGTCTCGAATTAACCACGCTCTGCTACCAGATGTTGGGCTATAAGTTGAAGCTGGACTAGATGATATAATAATGAAAGGAAGTAGTCAATTATCCCACTACATCTGCCGATTGAAATGGATAGATTAGAAGCACGCGGAGTCGACGCGAACAACAGGCAAGTGTTAAGCTCCTTTATTTAGACTAATGGGGGAGGGAGGATGGACTGCCCCCTGGGCAGCACGGTGATTGGCTGGCCGTGACGTAGTGGTGAGTAAGTCCTCCCTGGCAGAAGTAGGCTTATTCAACGTTGTTATGTTTGTTTAATTAACGACAAAGGCCAGTTTAAAGGTTCTACGGTGAAGAAGGAAACATAGTTTATTAACTTTTAAAATATACGCGTGGTCTCATGCTACCATTCGCGATCGGCTTTCTTCTTCTACCCCCGCGCATGCGCGGTGGCTACGTCACGTCTGGTGATGTCACGACATCACATCTTTCCCCTTTCCTGTAACACTTGGACCGTAGTCGCGAAGCGATGGGAGAACTGTCAGGAGGTGGGGTAGACTCCTCCTGGCTGGCATGGTCATCCAAATGTAGGGCAGGATGTATTCCCAGTTCATGTCGGGTGTCAGGACGGGTGTATGTCCCGGCACACTTCTGGTACAGTCTCAGTCTGCGGGTATTCCACACTTTACCGTCGGATAGCACAAATGTAAATGGTCGCAGTTGTTTGGTTATGGTGAACGGGCCCCTAAACTTGGAACGTCCCTTCATGACGGGATCACCCGCTTGGACTTTCATCTGATCTCCAACTTGTAGTTAAGGACTACAGCTTTTACTTTCACTGTCGCTCTTGTCTTCCTGACGGCAAGCTTCCTCAGGTGGCTTTGTTTTAACTTCCTTATCGAACACGTGCACCAAAGTTCTCAAAGTTCTTCCATGGAGCACTGCTGAAGGTGTTTGCTTCGTAACGGTGTGTGGTGTAGATCTGTATTCTCTCAAGGACAGTTGTATCGTTCTTTTAACCTCTGTATGCTGTAGGTGTGCTGTCAGGATCGTTGACTTTAGAGTTTTATTGAAGTTTTCCACTTCTCCATTGCAAGCTGGGTGGTGGGTAGCAGTCCGTATATGCTTAATGCCATTGCTCCCCAGAAAGTCTTCAAACTCCTCGGAGATAAAGGGTGTTCCATTGTCGGTGACAATCTCACGTGGGAATCCCTCTCTAGAGAAAACATCTTCCAAAAAGTTTATTATCACTTTAGAGGTAGTCTTGTTCGTACAGAAGACTTCGGGCCATTTAGATGTGTAGTCAATTAGAGTTATAGCAAACCTGAATCCAATCTTGGTGTCAATGAAGGGTCCAACTATATCCAGGCCAAGTTTAGTCCAGGGATTTGCTGGCCTTTCAACAGGAGTTATGGAGACTCGAATAGACTTTAGTCTCTTGTCGTGGTTCTTACATACCCAGCAATTGGTTACTAAGTCTTCCATGTCTTTATCCATCTCGGGCCACCAATAGCTTTCTCTTAACCTTTGCTTAGTTCTGACCATTCCCTGATGAGCTTTATGAACAAAGGATAGTAATTTATTTCGGAGAGATACTGGTACTAGAATTTTTCCTTTTTCATTCAAGATCAGGTCCTCCTGAACTGAAAGATCCTTTCTTAATCTGAAGTATTTATTTAATTGTGAAGATTCATTATTACTCTCTCCATGGTTTCATCAGTTGCTCTTTTAAGGCAACAATTTCAGGGCACAGTGAACATTCTCTCAGGAATTCCTCTTCACTGATAGCTAACATGTCCTGATTGATCGATGCAATTAGTTCAACTTCACCATCATAGTCCTCATGGGATGATAGCGATAATCTGGAGAGATAATCAGGTAATACGTTATCTCTTCCCTTTTTGTATTCGATGTTGTAATCAAAGTTCATGAGCCTTGCAGACCATCTTGCAATTCTCAGTACTGCTCTATCGTTGCCTTTAGTTGTAGGCAATGTCGTTAGAGAGGATTGATCCGTTCTCAAAGTGAACTTCAGACCCCAGACCCATCTTCTAAACTTTTCACCAGCCCACACACAAGCGAGGGCTTCTTTTTCAACAATTGAGTATTTCCTCTCAGCATCAGAAAGTGTTCTTGAGGCACACGCCACAATGCGCCCTTCTCCCTTTTCTGACAGCTGTGAGTCTACGCCCATAGGGCCTCCAATCCCGGTACATATTTTCAATCCCTGGATTCGGGATTGCTTTTTTCTCAATCCCGGGATTGAAAAACATTTTCGTCTTTCTACGCCAAGAGGTATATCGTTTCGTTCGTTATATTTTTAATTTTTTCTTTTATATAGTGCCAATGACGTGGCACTTACTTCGATGAAAACAACCTGAAAGCCATATATTTCGCGCCTGCTTATGAACTAAATCATTGCTTTTGGGTTACAGTTTGAAATTATCTGTCAATTACTGTACACACATCTGAAAAAAAAATACTGTTCTTGGAACTCTTAGACCACATCTCTTAATGCAGTGTTGGTCAGTAATCCATTCAAAGTAATACATTACCTTGTAATTACGATTACTTTGCAATGCATTACTTTGCAAAAAAAATCTGGAGATTGTGAATAAATTGCTTCAGGGAATAAGGGATGTGCTACCTCTAGGCTAACGTTAAATGGATAAGTGTCCTCATTGTCATCCTCGGAAAGGTCAGATTCTGCTTCATTTACTGTTGCGGAAACGAATTCAGGAACAACCCTCTCTTTTTTCTTAGCATAAAGTACATCCATCATTTGTTGACCCACCGACGCATTTCAAAATCCTTTTACACTGTGCATTTTGGCCAGATCCGTCTCGTAGGTAATTTCACCAGATTCCTTCTAATTTAAAAGGAATAAACTTCGCCATCACAATCAAGAAGTGATAAGCTTACCAAAAATGTCAGACGCGTTTTCTATTGAGAAATAACAAGATCCGATAATATTGTTTTAGAGACTTTGTTTTATGTTTGTATAAGTTGAAAACTACTTTAGGCTGATGCTTGATAGTGACGAAGCATTTAATGAAATGACATTAAATAAATTTTATTTGAATTAAATGACAAAAAAGCTAGCGAGGGTTTCACAAAATGAACAGCAAAGCAGTGCGTTCATGATGACCCATGCATACAGAGTACAGGATGGAGAGTATAAACATAGATTTAAAAAATATATATAAAACAATTTGGAGCCCAGATAAGAGGTTAGTGGCGGGTCCATGTTATACGCAGGTCCGCCACAAAAATGAAGGGATGCCCCTACTATCTAAGAAGCCACTATTTGCATGTCAACAAAAACTGGGGCCCCCTCCATGTTTACTGCTGCATACTCTCATTCTAGAGGCTGCCATTTTGGAAAGATCTTGCAGAATAACCCTTCGTTATTAGTGCATGAAAATTGTAATATATTTTTAAAATGTTTAATTAAGATCAGCCGAATTAAAGAGGCTATATCGAAATTATAAGGCACAACTTGCCATATAGAACAGAAACACAAGACTTTATTGTTCTACATACTCTTAGTTATATCTAAAACTTGATTTACATATTTACAAAAGTTTTTAAATAAGAAGTTAATTATCATACAGGTTTACTACAACACCCGCCACCGATAATCGATCATCGCTCCCGAGATGATCCCGTTCCAACGGCTGGTCTAATGGTGAAAGGTCTTATATTCGAGATGTGTGCCGTTCTGGGAATCTTATCATTAGTTTGGTATTTAACATATTTAGGGTATCCATCCATGAAGGTTACCTCTGTTACTCGATGAGGGCCTGTCTGGTGCCATTCTTTTCCAACTCTTTGATGTCTGACTAGAATAAAATCGCCAATTTTTAGCTCGGGTGGCGTGGTTTTATTACGACGATTGAAATAGAGCTTCGTTCTTTGTCGGTATTGGTTCTGCTCGGTTGGGGTTTTTTCGGTTTCATGAAGGTCACACTGGAGATCGAGTTCTTTATCGGCAGGCAAGACGGGAGAAGTTCCGGTAAACTTAAACAAAGGAGAGCAACCCAGGTAAGAATTGTATGACCTATTGTGATATTTCACTGCTGCTTCTAAAGCATTTTTCCATCCGCCTTTAAAATGGGAATAACAAGAGAGAAAAGTTTTTATATCTCGTATTGCCCTTTCGGCTAAACCATTTCCTGCGGGGTGATTATCAATCGTATGCCCTTAGAGGCTGCCCATCTAGGAAACTCGCCGTATACAAATGATCTTCCTTGATCCGATATAATGGTCTGTACTGCCTTTAAATCATCGTGTCCTTCAAAATATTTTATCAGTGCACGACCATGTTGTCTCATGGCTTTAGCTTGAACCAACCTGGTGGCCTCATCAATAACCAATAAAAATGTAGATTTTTTATCCTTAACGCCAGAAGGAGCCTCTGCAAAATCTATGTGCACCGTATGATAAGGTACATGGGACTGAGAAGGCAAAATCATTCTAGAAGGCCGGCACCTATATTTGAACTTGATGTTTTGACATGTAGGGCAGGATGCCACATATTTTCTTATAAAGCAACACTTAAAGTTTCACCGCATACATTTCTTTTTTTGTGAAAAATCTATATTAATTTCAAAGAGAAATATGTACTATTTCTAACTTTTTGGATGACGTATGAAAAGGTTGAATATATGAAGAGTAATGGTCTATATATGATTGGATGGATGACGTATGAAAGGGTGAAAATATGAAGAGTAATGGCAAACGGAAAAATAAAAGTGTCCCGCCCCTGGACACTTTTATTTTTCCGTTCGCCATTACTCTTCATATTTTCACCCTTTCATACGTCATCCATCCAATCATATATAGACCATTACTCTTCATATATTCAACCTTTTCATACGTCATCCAAAAAGTTAGAAATAGTACATATTTCTCTTTGAAATTAATATACATTTTTCACAAAAAAAGAAACGTATGCTGTGAAACTTTAAGTGTTGCTTTTAATCATACGCCGCAGTCCTTTATAAAATATTTTCTTATATCGTTCTTCATGCCCCGCCAAGAGAAGCGTTGTTTCGTCTTATAATAGGTTCGCCAAAATCCAGAGTGTCCTCCTGATAAGGGGTCATCATGATACAGGGATAAAAGTGAAGTCCGATGTTCGTCAGGGACAAAATATTTGTTATAGTTTTCTAATTTTAATGGAATGCGCTTTGATGTTTGAAGAACAACACGGCTTGGCTATTGTCATTAGGTATTTCTATAGCCAATCTTGACAAAGCGTCAGCATCACTAAGCTCTCTTCCAGAACGGTGATTGACCTTCATTTCAAAAGAACTAAGGAAGAGCTGCCACCTCGCAAGTCGATCTCTTAGATGACCACAGGAAAGTAACTGAGTTAAGGCGCGATGATCTGTGTGGACCACGAAGGGCTTGCCTTCCAAGTAGAATCTGAGATGTTTGACAGCCTTCAGAACAGCCAGACATTCTTTCTCCTTGATGGAATAATTTTGTTCAGCTCTAGAGAATGTATAAGAATAATATTAGGAGTACAAATAAGTTTTGAGGGATTTTTTTATAAATTCGAAGCTTTATTCAGAGAGAAATCAGTACAATATATTTCATTCAAAGTATTGTCCATCTTTAGCTACGACTTTTTCCCATCTTTCAGGCAGCATACGGATTCCGTGTTGAAAAAATTCCTCGTCTTTTGAGGCGATCCAAACATTGACCCAATTTTTCGCATCTTCGTAAGAAGTGAAGTGCTGCTCGGCCAGGCCATGTGTCATCGAACGGAACATGTGGTAGTCTGAAGGAGCAATGTCTGGTGAATACAGCGGGTGGGGTAGGACATCCCATTGAAGCGCCTCCAAAGTCTCCTTGACAACTTTTGCAACATGTGGCCGAGCGTTGTCGTGCTGATAGATCACCTTGTCATGTCTTTTGGCATATAGTGGGTGTTTAATCTTCAATGCTCGGCTTAATCGCATCAATTGTTGTTGGTAACGTTCTCCAGTGATGGTTTCGTTAGGCTGAAGTAGCTCATAGTAGATCACTCCGAGCTGATCCCACCAGATGCACAGCATTAGCTTCTTGCCATGAATATTCGGTTTGGCCGTTGAAGTTGATGCATGACCGGGCTTAACCCACGATTTTCTGCGCTTTGGGTTGTCGTAGTGAATCCACTTTTCGTCCCCCGTCACGATTCGATGCAAAAAACCCTTCCGATTTTGTCTTTTGAGCAGTAATTCGCACGTGCAAATATGGCGCTTGATGTTTCCTGGCTTGAGTTCATATGGAACCCAATTTCCTTGTTTTTGCACCATACCCATGACCTTGAGACGGTTCGAAATCGCTTGTTGAGTCACTCCCAAGGTTTCAGCGAGCTCCTCTTGAGTTTGGCTTGAATCTTCATCCAATAGAGCCTCCAACTCAGCGTCTTCGAACTTTATTGGCCTCCCTCCGCGTTCTTTGTCTCTGGTGTCAAAATCGCCACTTTTGAAACGCCGAAACCAGTACTCACATGATTTTATTGATAGAGCATGTTTACCATATGCCTCACACAGCAATCGATGTCCATCAGTTGCACTTTTCTTCAAATTAAAACAAAAAAGCAGCGCTTCCCGCAAATTGTGTTTTGTTGGCAAAAATGTTGACATGGTTAGAGCACCAAAAAAAAGGTTCCTTACACTTGAGTGAAAAGACTTCTTCTGATTTTTTTGGGGAAATGATGAAGCCTTAACATGAAACCTTACAAGGTCCGATGCTATTTATATAATATTTGTTGTGGCTTCTTTTGCAAATCCCTCAAAACTTATTTGTACTCCCAATAACTAATTACTCTGAGCGGATGTGGCTTCTTCTTATTTACATCTCTTTGGTATAGAACTGCCCCTGTTCCATAATAAGACGTGTCGGTAGATAGTTCGTAAGGCAAGGACTCATCCGGAATTGCCAAGATTGGTTTGGAGGTTATGATGTCTATCAGCTTTAAATAAGCCTCTTCACACTCAGTAGAGAGAGACCACATGAACACTGAATATTTTTTCTTTAAATTATCCAACGGTCGGACTATCTTGGAATAATTGGGTATGTAGGCTCTAAAATGTCCAGTGAACCCGGTGAAGCATTGGAGCGACTTTAGATCGTAAGGGCGTTTCATAAGTTTAGCCTTTTCTATCACTTCTTCCTTCATTTGTTTTGAATTGCCGTTGATGATTCTACCCAAAAGTTCCACCTCAGCGACACAAATATGGCATTTGTCCATATTAAACTTATTCAGCCTATGAAGAATGTCGTAGGTGAGGGAAGCACACTCATCAAGTGTGGGGGCACCACAACAGATATCATCAAGGTAGACGAACACTCTGCGTTCCAGCAAATCATCTAATATCTCGCTTATTACTCGTTGAAATTTAGGAGGCGAGTTCTTCCACCCAAATGGTAACCTAGTAAATTCATAAAGCCCATCTGGAGTAGCAAAAGCAGAGAACCTTCTAGTGGCTTTAGTTAGGCCAACTTGCCAAAAACTGTCTTTCAAATCAATTTTGGTAAAGTATTGACATCCTCCAAATTGATTGATAATTGTGTCGATTCTGGGGAATGGAAAAGGGTCCAAGAAGGTCTCCTGATTTAATCGTCGATAATCGTACAGAGTCGATAAGAAGAATCCTTCTTAGGAACCAAAATACAAGGTGATGCATATTCCGAATTAGAACGAGTAATTATACCCCTAGCCAACAACTCCTCAATTTTTCTAGCAGTCCACCTTCTCTTATGATCCGACATAGGATAGGGTTTGCACGCCACTATGTTGTTATTGGGCTTTAGCAGAAAGTCTACCTCAGATTTAGGGAATTACTTTTTAGAAGTATGGCAAAGTTCGGGGAATTTAGTCCTCAAGTCATCGATGGTAGCAACAACTTCTCTTGATCTCAAAGAAAAGCACTTGATATCGTCTGTACCAAAGTCCCATTTAATTCTGAATTTTTTCATCGTTGGCTTCCCAATCAAGATCTCAAAAGGCATATCTTCAAGGACTATGGCAGTGACCTTGATCTTATGATTATCAATTTCTAACTCGAGGTCAATACACTCTGACGAAAAAGCATCGTTCTGATTTATGGTAGTCAATTTTGTTTTTGATGGAACACTTTTCCATTGATATTTATCTAGAACGCTTTTTCGTATTAAATCAATAGAGGAACCCGGATCTAGAAATGCTTTTATTGTCACACCATTAACATTAAATAATAACATGGAATCGGGTGAGGAAACAGAAAGATACAATGCCATTTTTGACAGCGGGATAGGCCAACCCTGGCTTGCTAGTTTTTTGAAAAGGTGTTCTTTTGATTCAATGGACCAACGCATGGCCTATGCCTTTCAAGGACTTTTCTTAGTTCCATCAGGGTTGCGAATTGGGTTACCGCCAACCTTTGTTGCATCTCTACAGGCAGGCCATGCAAGATGCCAGTTATCAAGACCTTTTCAGGAGCTCCAGGTAGTCCCAGCTGTAGCAACCTCAACTTCTTATAGAAATAATCAACATAGGAACCGTTGCGATAATTGCCACTTAATAGCCTTATCATACTTGGAAATGGGGTCTTCCTGAAATGCTTCCACAAAGTCCTTCCTCCACTCCTCCCAATCTTCATCGGATGCACTTCTATCGTGACTGTCGTACCACGCCAGTGCCATATCCTCCAGGTGAGCACGCATTCCATTAATTCTGGTGTGGCACGACTTCCAATTATTATTTTCACAGAGAACTTCGAAATTTGTAATCCAAATGGAAGGCTCCATATTCCTTCCATTGAACTTCTCAATGTCCATTCGGGCCACAGGAATCCTCTCCTGCCCCATGCATAGTTGTAATTATGAGAGCTTATTAATCATCCGTTGTTGATTATTCAGAATATTAAGAAGAGTAGCTCCGCTGGGATCCGCTGGAATTTCTCCTGGAGTAGGTTTCTCTACTTTACCTAACAATTCTTCTCTAAGATCAAGCTTGACTTGTTTAACGTCGTCAGACTTCTTTTGTTCCACTATACCAGTATCTTGGGAGCTCTTCTTTCCTTTACTCCTAAGATTGTATCCATGTTGTAATATATTTTTAAAATGTTTAATTAAGATCAGCCGAATTAAAGAGGCTATATCGAAATTATAAGGCACAACCTGCCATATAGAACAGAAACACAAGACTTTATTGTTCTACATACTCTTAGTTATATCTAAAACTTGATTTGCATATTTACAAAAGTTTTTAAATAAGAAGTTAATTATCATACAGGTTTTACTACAAAAATAATTTCAAATCTCTCAGAAAAAAAAGATCCGAAATGCAGCTGTATAAACAAAACGTCAAAAGTGTGCTATCTCATCATCTGTTTGATTACCAAAATGCTAGATAAGAAAAAAATATTTTTGCGCTGTTTTTCATGCACAAACCAGTAATCCCGGGATTTTTCTAGCAGAATCCCGAGATTTCGGGATCATTATTTGGCTCCGGGATCCCGGGATTGGAGGCCCTATACGCATCCTATGCCGCTATGAGATGCATCAGTTGTAATGACCGTAGGCAATTTTGGACAAAATAGAGCAAGTACCTGTCCCTTTTTAAGAGAGTCCTTTACTGTTTGCAAAACTTTTGCATGTTCTCCTCTCCACTTAAACGGAACACTTTTCTTAAGCAACTTTTGTAGAGGTTCCATAATTGTACTTTTGTTAGGGATGTATTTCTGGAACCAGTTTATCATTCCGATTAAGGATCTAAGACCTGACTTATCTTTGGGAGGAGGGGCATCTAAGAGAGGTTTCATCAACTCCTCATCCAGATGAACTCCATTATCATCAATTATGTGCCCTAAAAATTTTAAGGACTTCTGCCTGTAAATTGACTTTGCGTCATTTAGCATAAGGTTGACTTCTTTAAGTCTAGACAGAACTTGATTTAACTTTTTATCATGGTCTTCCATACTGCTATCCCCAATTATTATATCATCGAGGTAACAACTTACACCTTTAATGTCCATCAGAAGTTCACTTAAATATCTTTGAAAAGCACCTGGTGCTGAGCTCAGGCCATAGGGAAACCTTTTAAACTGGTAAATCCCCATATGAGTAATAAAAGCAGTGAGGTACCTGCTATCAGGTTTAAGTCTTATCTGGTGGTATGCCTGGGATAGATCCAAGTTAGTAAAAACTTTACAACCGAGCAAGGATGATAGTATGTCCTCAATTAGTGGAATTGGGTAGGCATCCAATATCACAGCCTTGTTTGGTTCTCTTAGGTCAACGCAAAGCCTTATTGAGCCATCTTTCTTTTTGGAGACCACAATGGGTGAAATCCATTTAGATGTAACAATGGGTTCAATGATGTCTATTTTCACCAGGCGTTGAATTTCCTTGTGTACTTCATCTAAAAGGACTGGTGGCAGTCTCCTTAGTTTTTGTTGTACCGGCGGTACACTCGTATCAACAAAGATTTTGTACTCAATGTCCTTTGCGAAGGGTAAAGTTTCAAGAATCTTGCTACTTTCAGTGATTTGGTTGACTTTTCCATCCTTTATGGAAAGCCCGAGTTTATTAAATAACTCCAATCCAAAAATAGGTGAGTCAGCTCTAACAACATGTAAAAGCGTATGTACAACAGTGTTACCATGCTTAATTTTAGCGGGAAGGTCACCAAGTACGTCAATAGCTTGCTGCGTATAGCTTTTTAGTGCTACCGAAGCTGGGTTTAATTTAATTTTTTCAAAGTATTTGGTGTACAAACTCTCTGGAATCAATGACACTTAGGATCCTGTGTCAACTAGGAACTTTATAAGAACATTACTTGTTCCACCATTAACATTCAAGTCCATTTCAAACTTTGAAGGCTGATGAATTGGTTGGTTACATTGTGCCATTGTAATGTTCTTAACTGAAAACTTAGATAAACAATACTTTTTAAAATGCCCTACCTTCAGGCACTGGTGACACTTTACATCCTTAGCAGGACAATCAGGACTTGTAGCTTTGTTGTCTTGTCTTAAATTTGAAAAAAATACAATACAAGGTCCCGATGGCTTAACCTGAACTAAAAGCTCCTAGCTTTACAGTAATGCTGGAAACTGACTTGAAAAATTATAAATTGATAAATCAATATCTTTGTTGCAGTGATCAGAAGAATTGAGTCACAACGCTGGATGGCGAGGCCTAAAGTAGAAAACAGTGATGAATAATTCAATACTTATTGAAAGAAATATTTATTTAAATATCACACAAATTAATATTAATACAAATATTATTAAAATTTATGAGAGATAGTTCTTTTTCAGGCCTGTCAAAACCAAACGTTGGCGTTGAGACAGCTTTGTTTACCGGAGATGCGGGGTATTCTTTTTTGCTCGCGCATGCGCGGGGGGGCAGCGGGTGCAGTGTTTCCAGCGCTCGGTTGGCCCAAAGGTACCTATGGTCGCGTCACTCTCCCACCTTGACCTTTTGAACTTTGCTATAGGGTCAATAAGTAAAAAAAAAAAAAAAAAATCTTAATCTTGATTGTAGCTGGACAGGTAAATTGAATCGGATCAAAAATGCGATGGCAGGCTGACAAGATACTTACTTCTCTTTGTGATTGATTTTTCTTCATCTATATTTTTTAATGACTGCACATTAATGGCAATAGTGTCAGTCTGAAGGTGCCATTTCATACCCAAAATAGAGGTTGGATCTTGTTCTGTGATTCCAGGTTCATTCCACATCCAGTCTCGTAACTCAAATTTGGCTTGCATCATGATGTCGGAGGATTCCTTGATAAAATTTTTGACATCATGTGTAGATGACAAACTAAGAATGCAGTTGTCAACGTAAAAACTTCGGGCAAGAAGTTCTGCGCACCTATTATCTTGAAACTGCAGCAGGCTCAAATGATACTTAATGGTTGCAGCTAGCAGAAAAGGACAGAAAAAGACAAAGTCTACCTCAATCAAAATAAAACCATCAACATATTCAATATGTATCACCCACCAAACAATAAACTTATTGACGATGGAACAATGGCTCAATTTCTTACAGACAACACTATTATTGTAGGTGACCTTAATGCCAAACATCAACTATGGGGATGTTCCACGCCAAACCCAAGAGGCAAAATACTTTCAAACTTATTTGACGACAATGCCTTCATGTGCTTAAATGATGGGAATCCTACCCACCATTCCTACAGTTATAATACCGCACAAGCCCTTGATATAAGTTTTTCCAGTCCTGACATTTTCCACAAATGTAAATGGCAAATATTAAAAAGTATTGGAAGTGATCATTTGCCTATTTTGATAGAAATTAGCACCAAGACCAAAACCAGCTCAATTAAAGAAAAATTCTGGAACTTCAAAAAGGCTAATTGGAATCTTTACCAGCAAAACACCAATGAAGACTTTAGAAAAGCACCCACTAGGATAAAAGATCTGGAACAAAATTGGATATCTTTCAAAAACACCATTATTAAAGCAGCCAAAGTTTCAATACCAAGAGGTAATATTAAGAAATGGATTCCAAATTATACACACCAGGCAAAAGATATTCAAACACTTATAACTAAAAGAAATGAACTACAAAAAAAGTGCACCCAAAACCAAACAAATTGTAGAACTGAACTGAACATTGTGAATGCAAAAATAAAAAGATTATACATAAATATGAAAAGGGAAAAATGGAAACAAACTTGTGAAAACCTGAACCCTAGAAACCCAAATACAAAACTTTGGCATTTGGCAAAACAAATTGACAGAGCCCAGCCACAAACTGAAAACACAAATATGATTAAGAATACAGATGGTACCCCAGCAACTAATAACAACATTGCTGCTAATCTTTTAGGTAATTCATATCAAATAAGTAGTAAAATCAAATTTGAAATAAAAGATAAGAAAGTTGAAAAAAAGGCCCGAAAGATTATCCATGACTGTAAAAACGTCACTAGCACTCATAATATTTTCCATGAAAAAATCAATATGAAAGAGCTAGATTATGCATTAGAAAACACTGACCTGAACAAGACTCCTGGGCCAGATGGAATCCATGGCCAAATGATATCAAACTTGGGCAAAAATGGCAAAGAAAAACTTCTTGATATTTTCAATAACTCCTGGAAAACTGGAAAATTGCCTCAAGACTGGAAAACTGCAACAATAATTCCTATTAAAAAACTTGACAAATCTGCTGATGACCCAAAAAACTACCGACCTATCTCCCTCACAAGTATTTGCTGCAAATTAATTGAAAAAATTATACTCAGACGACTCACCTACCACCTCGACACAAGAAATCTCTTACCAAAAGAACAATATGGATTTAGGAAAGGACATGGGACAATAGACCAACTCTTATTTTTCACACAAAAGGTAAAAGATGCACAAAACAGAAAACCAACTAACCACACAATAGCTGCTTTTTTAGACCTTACACAAGCTTTTGATAAGGTATGGAAAAACAAGTTAATTACAAAATTATACAAACATTTCAAAATTGATGGAAAAGCTATCACTTGGATAAATGATTTCCTTAAAAATAGATACATCAGGGTCAAATATAATGGCACTCTATCTAAAACCTTCAAATTGTACCAAGGATTACCACAAGGATCAGTCCTTAGCCCAACTCTCTTCACCCTATTTATTGCAGGCATAGAAGAAAAAATTTCACATAAAACCAATATTGGACTTTTCGCTGATGACATAATTCTATGGAGCAGCAATACTAACTGGAAAAAAGCTGAAAGAGATTTGAACAAGACTCTTTTCCACCTAGAAAAATTTTCTAATAAACATAAATTAGAATTTAACCCTCAAAAATCTGAAACCTGTCTTTTTACTACCGATAAGAAACTATACAAAATAAGACCAAAAATTATTCTGAAAGAACAACAATTGCAATATAATAAACATCCTAAATATCTTGGCTACACCCTGGATCCAGAAATTAACTCCAGTAAACATATTGAAGAAGTTATTAGAAAAGGAAGAGACCGACTAAAAATCCTGAAATATATTTCAGGAAGAGAGTGGGGAGCCGATGCAACCACACTAAAATTAACTTACACATCTCTAATTAGACCTATCCTGGAATATGGATATCAAATCTATGGTACAGCATCTGAAACAAATCTAAAATCACTGGAAAGGATACAACTAAGTGCAGCTAGAATTATTACAGGTCTTCGAAATACCTGCCCTAATGATATTGTACTTTACGAGGCAGACATTATGCCCTTAAAGGATAGAAGAAGCTACAATCTGCCAAAATATATAAACAAAATCAAGAGTTATGGAAACAAACACAGAACTTCCAAGTACATACTTAATTGGGAATCCAATTTAAGACTCAAAAAAGAAGGCCCTCTACACCTGGCCAAAAGAAATGAATTTTTAAAATATAAAGTGGAAAAAAATTATTTAGCAGAAAAAAATTCTCCATGCAAACCACTACAAAATGTTATTTTTAATGCCACTTTAAATGAACCCACCAACAAACAATACCAAAATCCAGAATACTTAAAACAATTATCATTAGAAATAATTAATAACATTCCTAAAAATGCAATAACTATCTATACCGATGGTAGCAGAGACGAGCTAGGACACACTGGCAGTGGCTGTCTCATCAAAACCACAAATGGCATTGAGAAAATGAACAGAAGAAACCCAGATTTTTGCTCAGTCTTCAGATCAGAACTTATAGCCATCTATGAAGCCTTAAAATCCATCAGAAATACTAATTATCAAAATATCTGGATTCTTACTGATAGTAGAAGTGCCATACAACACTTGAGTCACACAGGGGAACTCAGAGACAAAGTAAGCAGGAACATAATTGGTTATCTCCAAAAACTCTCAAAAACCTCAAATATTCACCTTCAATGGATACCCTCACACGTTGGCATTGAAGGCAATGAAGCTGCTGATGTGCTAGCGAAAAAAGGCACAAAAGAACCCTTGCCACAGAAAAATAAACTTACTTTTAAAGAAATAGAAACAATAGCCAAAACAAAAATAAACAAGAACTGGAGGATCCCACCTAAGCACAGTTGGTACAGTGGAGTGAATCCAGGAGAAGCTCTGAAGATCAGAAATAGACAGCATCAAACAACACTAACAAGATTTAGAACAGGCCATCTCAAGCCATTGAAGATAGAAAATAATAACAAAATTTATCCCACTTGCCCAAAATGTAGTTTGGTACCTGCAGCTCCAGAACACATTTTGGGTTGCATTAGATGCACTAAACAGGACCTTTGGGAGAGGCCGCTGCTCATCATAAAACAGCTCGAGGAGCATGAACTCATGGAATTCGTGTAATCTTTACACAAGGGGATAAGAAACAACAACAACAGAAAAGGACTTGATGTAAGGCCAAAAACTACTCGGCAATGCCTGTAAAATTTTAGTGTCTTCTGGTCCTTTTTCCACCAAAGGAACCGAAGGAATTCACGATCTTCTTCTCGAACCTGAATCTGGAGAAAAGCTTTTCGCATGTCTGCAATGATTCCATACTTTCCAAGTCTAAACCGCAAGAGCAAATCAGGAATGAGCTCAATCAGGTTGTCTCCTTTTTCCAGATATTGGTTTAATGATGGGAGCCCCTTTTTCTTGCAACTTGCGTCGAATACTGGACGAATAGGAGTGGTGTGACTATCCTTGAGCACTGGGCGATGAGGAAGATAACTGCACTCCTCCCATTTATCCTCAACTTCCTCGATGAATCTCTCTTTTTCCCACTCCTCAAAAATAGTATCATACTTCTCATACAGCATCTTGCCCTGGACATTCCTTGTTGTAGTCAGCAATCTATTTTCTGTAGTTCGGCGATTGACCGGAACTGGTGGATGTCCAGCTATCCATGGTAGTGACACGATGTACCTTCCGCTTTCGTCTCGTTTCACAGTCTCCTTGAAATGAGTGTTGGAGGCTTCGATTAAATCTTTCCTAGATTTTGTTTCTGCTGCATCCATGATGCCAAGCACATCTAATTTCCATAAATCCTGAACGTCGAAACTGTTAACGTGAAATGAAGTCACGATCAGGCATGCATCTTCCATGTCTTTCCCTATTGCTGGTCCCATTACTGTCCACCCCAACTTGGTTTCTGTTGCCACAACTTCATTTTGCAATATTTGCATTCTGCCTGTCAGAATGCTGCTAAGCAAGTCTGAACCAATCAACATGTGGATTGATATCTCTTCACCTTGGCATATGTCAGTCAAGTTGATCCCTCGAGCTTTTAACTCATTGAGTATAGTATGATCCTGTACTTGACTGATGTGTCCACAAATTACTTCCTGATCCAAGAATTTGAGATCATCCATGTATTCGTTGTTGAGGCTGGAAACATTTACTTTGTACACATTGTGCTTCTTTTGACGAATTTCTCCGCCTCCAAACAGATTGTGGGTAAGTGTAACTTGCTGCACTCTCTTTAGGCCCAGTGCGTCCACCATTCTCTTTGAAATATAGGACCGCTGGGATCCACAGTCAAGCAACACTCGAACATTATGCTTCCCCTTTGGTCTGCTTATCTTGACTATCAGAGTTTGTAGATAGACTCCTCCCACGGTAGCATTGTTTAAAGTTGTTGACGTGAATTGATTGGCGGTCTCTTGCTTTGTTGCAGGACTTTCCCTTGAAACCTTTAGTTCCGCTTTTTGGAGATGAGAAGTCTTCTGGGCTTCCAAAGTAGGACACATAATGGGGTAATGCTTCCCTCCGCAGACAGGGCAACGTGGCTTAATCCGGCATTTCTTGAATCCGTGGCCAGGAAGCAGGCACCAAAAACAAACATTCTTCCCTTTAGCCTTATCTTTCTTCTCTGGTAGATGCATCCGCTGTCCACTGTAGCATTCTTGACTCGGGTGACCATTCCCACAAAAGATGCCGTTGTTTCGCATCTTAGTGGTGTTGGCGAGGTCAGTAGCCGTCGGCATTTTACTTCCAGTATTCTTCTTAGAAAGAGATTTCCTGTTTGATCAATCATCCTTCGCATCTTGATTGTTGTCGATCTTGAACGCTGCTTTGGCCATATTCACTCGACTCTCGCACTTCACTTCTGTCTTCAAAAATGTCATGAGTTGTGTCAACTTATCCTGTACTCCTCTTCCGCTCACCGTATATTGACTTCGTTCCCATACTCTAAGGGTGTCCTCTGGTAGCGCTGATTCGACGAGTGGGTACAGCATAGCCGCAAACTTGTCACGAGCGACGCCCAATGTTTCTAATGCTCGCAGTTGTGTCTCCAGTCTATCGTAAAGCTTCACTACAGACATCTTACCTTCGGCTCTCACATTCTGAATTACATTCTGAAGCAGGTCACGTACATAAATCTCAACAAGCATTTCATCCTCTCCAAAACGTGATTTGATATACTCGATGACTTTAGGGTAGTTGTCGGCACTCGGTGGAAAACTTTCGACTGCTTCTCTTGCCTCGGAGTTCTCGGCGGTGGCTTGAAAGAGATACTGAAACTTAGTTTCTGGAGGCATCTGTGGATCCCGGTCAATCGTGCTGAACTGACTCCAGAATGTAATCCATTCTCTTGGTTCTCCCCCAAACTTCTTGAACTCCAGCTTCGGTAGTCGATAGTTCATTGCTGCTGTGCCGCTGATTGTACTAACGGCATCCTTTTCCGCAAGAGCCTCGTAATCAGTCATAATGTTACTGAAATTATCTTCGTACTCACAAACGGATTCGTACTCGGCAGTTAAAATGTCTTCAGACACTGATTCTCGTAGCAGAGCTTCTTCCATCCTCATGTCCAATATTGAAAGCTTTTCATGGTGGGTCTGGAGTCGGCGGAGGATTTTCTCTACATCTGCTTTCTTGACTTCCTTCTTCTTGATCTCTGTTTCGAGCTCATTGAACGCCTTGGTGAACCTTGTACGCACTGGCATCCTAAGCTTTTTCAGTTCAGCACTACTAACTGGTTGGTCAGCCATCCTGAGAAGTAATCACTGGTTCACAGTTGCACCTTTGTGTAATCAGTAATTCTTCAATCTGTATCCTGCTGGCTGCGCCAAAATGTTTTCTTGTCTTAAATTTGAAAAAAAGACAATACAAGGTCCTGATGGCTTAACCTGAACTAAAAGCTCCTAGCTTTACAGTAATGCTGGAAACTGACTTGAAAAATTATAAATTGATAAATTAATATCTTTGTTGCAGTGTGATCAGAAGAATTGAGTCACAACGCTGGATGGCGAGGCCTAAAGTAGAAAACAGTGATGAATAATTTAATACTTATTGAAAGAAATATTTATTTAAAAATCACACAAATTAATATTAATACAAATATTATTCAAAACCAATTATTAAAATTTATGAGAGATAGTTCTTTTTCAGGCCTGTCAAAACCAAACGTTGGCGTTGAGACAGCTTTGTTTACCGGAGATGCGGGGTATTCTTTTTGCTCGCGCATGCGCGGGGGGCAGCGGGTGCAGTGTTGCCAGCGCTCGGTTGGCCCAAAAGTACCTATGGTCGCGTCAAGCTTTATGCTTACCTCCACAGTGCAGACACTTGAAGTTTGTCGAGATCTTTTTGCGCTCCCGAAGATTAGGCTCAGTGCGGCGATCATTAGCAGCGATCTTATTTATCCCTTCGGGCGTATTATCGAACATCTTGTTGTCCTCCTGGGCCTTCTCGTACTGAGTAGCAAGTTGCACCACTTGATCCAGGTTTAAGTCCGTAGTCTCCACTAGAAGCCGATCCCGTAGTTGCTTGATTTTGGTTCCGACAATGAACCGATCCCGATTCAATTTGTCTTCCATAGAACCATAGGCACAGTCTTTAGCCAGCGCGCGTAGTGGCGATATGTAGTCAGCGATTGTCTCGCCTTGTAATTGCCTTCAATCATTAAACTTCATCCTGATTACCCAAGGGCGAGATTTAACAACATATCTCTCTGCCTTAGAAGATCAATAGCTTCACTTAAGGAAGTGACAGTACTGGCCTTGGGCAACATGTAATATTGCCGTTGTGCTTCAGCTCCAACACTGTTCAAGAAGATAGCAATTTTTCTGTTTTCTTCCACATTTAGTTTATCCTCAGCAATCATGTAGTTGTTGAAATAACGAACATATTCGTCAAAGTCCATGCTTTGGATGCCATCTTGCAGGAACGGGAGAGTTTACCGGCAGCCATCTTGAATTATTTGTTTACATTCCAAAAAAAAATCAATTAAAAAAAATTGATCACTTTACCTTGAATCCTCGCCGCCACTTTGTTATGTTTGTTTAATTAACGACAAAGGCCAGTTTAAAGGTTCTATGGTGAAGAAGGAAACAGTTTATTAACGGTGACGTCACAACATCACAAGTTCCTTTCCCAAACGATGATTGATCTTCATTTTGAAGGAACGAAGAAACATTTGCCAACTGGCTAGACGGTCTCTCAGTTCACCACAACTTAGAAGTTGCGTCAAGGCTCGATGATCTGTGTGCTCTACAAACGAGCGACTCTCCAGATAGGATTGGAAATGTTTCACCGCTTTAAGCACCGCCAACCACTCCATTTCTGTGAAAAGTAATTCGGCTCTGACATGGTAAAAGTGTAGGAGTAGTAGCTGATCACTCGGAGTTGTTTACACTTCTTCTCCAGATGGTCCCGTTGGTACAGAATAGCTCCTGTTCCCTAATAACTAGCATCCGTTGCCAACTCGAAAGGAAGTTGTTGTGTATAAAAGTGGGCCTTGTATTTGAAATGATAAGATATGGGTTGATTTTAAATGTTTTAATTATCTTGGAATGAGATTACATAATATAACACACAATAAAAATAAAAGTACATACTTGAGGTGTGACATCGAAGGCGGTAAACAATCGAAAAAAGTTTATTCGATTACATCTTATATTTACAACGCAACGTTGTCGAATCTATTTCCAACATTATTAAAAATATATAACAGAAATCCATCGTCAGGGACCCGTAGAACTGGTTCTTCTGTAATCATTCGAAGAATTTGCTGCTCATAACTGGACTTCCATTCAAATGGAACATCTTTTCCTTTCATCTTGTCCAAAGGCAGCATCATACGAGTGTAGTCTTGGGTGTGTAGGGGCCGCTGCAGGCGTGTTACAATATATTTATAATTCAAGAATTAATTACTAAATCACATTAAATTTAACTAGTGTGTGTGTGTGTGTAATTTTATTATCGTTTTTATACGAAAACAAGCATGTTCTTCGTCTACAACAATAACATTTTGGTATTTACAATTATTGATTTAAAATAATAAGAAATAAAATTATATGAAATAAAATAATATGCCTTACTCCATGATTAAGTTTTGTGGGAAACAACAAGGGTTTAGTGATATCAGGAAATTGCGCAATGAGGTTGAATGTACTGTTGGCCTTGACTGTGGTGATACTACCCTCGAATGGCTTCACAGATAATTTCTAGGTTAGTAAGTCCATCAATTAATTTCCTTTTGTTAATATCAACCAAATGATTATATTTAAATAGAAAATCTGCACCCAATATGCCCTCTTTACATTAGCTATTATAAAAGTCCATTGGAAGTCTCTGCGGAGGCCTAGATCCAGGTTAAGTATTTTAACACCAAAAGTTTTTATTTTGGAACCATTTGTCGCGTATAGTTTGTTAGCAGCAACACATAAAATTCCGAGGATAAGTTTCTTTTATTTCAAAAATAATAATATCTTGAGCTTTCGGGCGTAAACAACCCTTCTTCAGGAATATTTGAAAACAAATTTTTTGAAAGAATCCGGTCCGCTTCATCCAGGACCAGCACTTTGAGATCTTCCAAAGAGAAGTTCTTGGTCTTTTTTAGATGGTGTGAAGGAGGCGCCCAGGGGTGGCGACACTCACACGGGGCCTCAGCTTGTTGAGCAGCAGGGCCTGTTGTTCATAGCAGTCCCCTCCCGTTAGATGGACCACCTTTAAGTCAATATATTTGCCCACATTTTTAAACTGAACTGCAACTTGGACTGCCAGTTCCTTGGTTGGTTCCAGTACCAGTGCATAGTGGAGGCCGTCCTTGCGCTGAATGTCCATTAAGATTGGTAATATAAAGGCGCCGGTCTTCCCGGAACCCGGCTCTGAAGTAACAATTACATCCTTGCCGGCAGCGATATGGGGGGTCGCTTCTGCTTGGATAGAGGTGGGACGTTCCCACTTCATCGAAATGGCTCCATCTAGGAGGAGGCCTTTGATACCCAATTTTGCAAATTCAGTGCGTATAGTTTGTAATCACTTTCTTGTTTGAATTGAGCAGTGGCTGGAATGATGCTCACATCAGCACCAGTGTCAACTAAAAATTTTAATTTCGATATTTTATCAAAAACCAACAAGCGGTATTTGCGACATGGTTCATTATAACCTGCAGTAGAATTTTTCGCTGCTTCTACTGCAGGTTGGAGTTTGCCGTTTGATCAACTTGTGGTGTTCTATTTATGGTGATTTTATATTCCCAGCTGCAAGGTTGGACACACTTTCCGGGTAGGCATTTTTTTCCAAAGCGATAATGATAATAGCATAGTTTTCCATTTGGGTTGAAACGACGGTTAGATCTGCTTCTGGATCGAGTTCGCGCCGAATTCGATTGTCGGTTATCTCTTCTTGAGTAATGGTCGACATTGATTTGTGAGATTTGTCGTTCGAGTTCTGAGATCTTATCTAGAAGAACTTTGTTAGTATCAGATTTAGATTTAGTAGTCATGTCAGTTATTTTGTCTGCCATTGCTGCCAATTTGTTTACATCTTCATCGCTGACTAATAATATCGCTTTAAAAGAATCTGGTAATTTATCAAGCCATAAGGTCCTGATTAGTTTTCAGAAATATCTGGTGTAGCGATGGCTCTCAATTTTTGTAGTAGCTGGCTAGGTTTCATATTACCTAATTCGACACCAGTTATTAATCGTTTTATACGAGCATTTTCACTTTCTTTAAGCCAATTAAGCAAGCGCGCCTTTGAATCAGCAAATTTTGTTTTACTCTCACTTGAAACGATATCCCAAATATTTTCAACGTATTTTGGGTCTAACTGGGACACTAAATAATTAAACTTGGTTTCTTCTGTAGTGATATTATTTATTTTAAACTGGGCTTCTACTTAAAAAAAACAAATTTCAGGCCTATCGGTCCAAAAAGGGGGTATTTTAATGCTAACTCTATGTATTTCAGAATTAGGGTTTGAACTAACAGTTTCATTTTTTTCCGCCATTTTGAATAAAATAAAAATGATAAAATAGTGATAAAATTGGCTCAAAGATTGTTGGTGGGCTGCAGGCGTGTTACAATATATTTATAATTCAAGAATTAATTACTAAATCACATTAAATTTAGCTAGTCATTTTATTATCGTTTTATACGAAAACAAGTGTGTTCTTCGTCTACAACAATAACATGAGAAAATAATGATGATAATATTTTTTAGAATTAAGCTGTTGTTTTTTATTTTGGTATTTACAATTATTGATTTAAAATGATATGATTCCCTACAGATGTACACACGGAAATGATTGGTGAGCCCAGTTAAACACTGGAGGGACTTTAAATTATATGGTCGTCTCATATTTTTACCTTTTCTGTAACTTCGAATCTTATTCGTTTGGTGTCTCCATCTATGTCTCGTTCTAATAAATCGATTTGAGGAAGGCAGAATTGATATTTGTCGAGATTCAGTACCAGACATTCTGCGCTTAGGCATTGAAGTACCCTATAGGTTAGATCGGCACATTCTTGCTGGGTGTAGCCGCCACTGCAGATATCATCGATATACACCACTACCTTTTCTTTTAACAAATCCCCTAAGACGGATGTCATCATGCGCTGGAACCTTGCAGGGGAATTTTTCCATCCGAAAGGAAGCCTTAAAAACTCATAATGTCCAGTTGGAGTGACAAAAGCAGCAAATCTTCGAGTCCTTTCCGTAATTCCCAGTTGCCAGAATCCGTCACTCAGATCGAGTTTTGAAAAGTAGCGACATCCTCCAAACAGATTTATGATATTGTCAATTCGGGGAAATGGGAAAGGGTCTGCTGTAGTTTTGTCATTAAGTCTGCAGTAGTCAATGCATAAGCGAAAATCATTCTTTTTGGGAATCACAATGCAAGGAGATGCAAGTTCTGAACTGGATGGTCTGATTATTTTCTCATTTAGCATCGTTCTTATTTTCATATCCAACCATGATCTCTTTTTGGCAGAGAGTTGGTATGGCTTTGCACTAATCACTTTAAAATTTTTCTGAAGCTCAAAACTGGTCTCAAATTTAGGAATGGGCGGAAGCTTGTGTATACAAATACTGGGGTATTTCACTTCGACATCTGCTTTAGTGATGGGGTCATCAGTAGTGGAAAAGAGAGAAATTTCATCTGTCTAGAAATGCCATCTTAATCTCATCGACTTTAGCGTGGGCTTCCCGAGGAGCAAGTCAAACGGTATATTCTGCAGTACATTTCGACTGTGCTATTATTCATCTCCAGTTTTAGATCGACGGCTTCAGTGGCCTTGAACTTTGTTTTATTTATTGTGCTGATAGAAGTATTTGTAGGATATGTGTCCATCGGTTCTCTTTGACTACTCTAGGATGGATTAAATTAAGAGACAAACTACTATCCAAATAAGCTCTTACTGGAACCTTATTGATTCTTACCTACACGAGTGAATGCGGCGCATTGCACATTAGAAAAATGATCGATTTTGACCATGGGATCGGCAAATCCAGATTTAGTTTTTTTTTTAAGCGCCCTGGGGATTTTCCACTGTGCATACCGCAGCGTCATTCAGGTATAGGGCATGGTTTCTCTTTGTTCCGGAAGACTTTTCTCCCCTGGAGATCCTATTGAAGGGCCGGCATCTCTCCAGAACTTTCCTCAGCTGGGATAGTGTTGAGATCTGGCATACAGCCAATTGCTGCTACAATTCTTCTGTTTTCTATAAGAATATTCCAAATAGGATCCGCCTCGGTATTGCCACTTGATATTTAGAGATTGGATCTTCATTGAACGCCCCAATAAATTCTTCACACCAATCCTCCCAATTGGCTTCTTGAGATTCGGGAGACTGACAATCATACCACATACAAGCAGTGCCTTCAAGGTAGGCTCTTAATTCCATTAGTCTTTGCCCTGAAGCTTTCCCAGCCGTTGTTCATGCAGAGGTTGTCATAGACTCGGATCCATGTTCTTGGATCGATTGACAACATTCTGCTATCTCTTGACCTGCTGATCCACAAGCTCATTCACTAGTTATTGTTGTGAGAGTACCAAGCCAATCAGTGCTTCGATAGATCATTCTGGTCCAGAATCCTTTTCTATTTTCACTTAATCTCCTTCAGGTCCTAGAGTTTTAGGACAAGCTTTAGATCTCATATTTTGAATCTTCCTAAAAATCCTGTCAGCTGCGCCAATTCTGTAGCATCACGCTAGGAAACAATTGAAAAATCACATTTATTGCAAGACTCTCTTGGCCAAAAAAACTTCCTTTTATATATTCTCTACCATATTTACACAATCTCTCAAAACTTTAAACAAATATGTGACATTTAATATCTTCGAAATTTATATAGCTGATAGGATCCAGCAAACCGCATCTAATATATCAATTTTTTTTGCTACTTGTTTTTGTTAGGGTATAAGTTGAAGCTGGACTAGATGATATAGGTGGTTAGTATGTGTTTGTTAGCTCGTGTTTGATGCCAAGTTGCTCTAGCCTAGTTTTAAATTCATGGTTGCAATATTCGAGTCCATTGTTGGATCTTAGCACCTTTAGCTTATGTCCGGTTTCTCTCTCATCCCTAGCGAGATACGAGTCGAAGTGTTTCATCACTTCGTTTTTATGTTTAAGGCAAAACAGGGTTATCTTTCTAGAATAATCATCAATGAATGTTAGAAAATATGCGCTTCCTCCAATAGATCTAACAGGCATTGGACCACAAATATCAGTGTGAACTAATTCTAATGGTCTTTTAGATCTTATATTCCTAATGGGTTTGTGTGGCTCTTTCGTGGACTTTGCTACACAACAATCATCACACAGACTTCGATCCATGGAGGAGATCTCTAACCCCTTAACTAATTCCCCCATTGCCATTCTCTCAATTGGGTCATTGTTTACATGACAGAATCTCTGATGCCATAGTTCTAATGTTTGTTTTTGTGAACTCTTTTGACTGTTAAACAATTCAGAGTTTGGTAAAATGACTCTACCCTTCATGACATACAATCCATTTTCATCATGTGCTATTACAACAATTTGGTTCTCCGAATCGAAAACTTGCGCACTTCTGTTCGCAAAATTAACTATCTTGCCCTTATTTTCCATGCGCGAGACTGACAATAGGTTTCGTCGCACATTAGGGACATACAGCACATTACATAGTTTTAGGTCAACGTGGTGCTTACCCACATAGGCATTGAACCTTATGTCGCCGCATCCTTCCGCTCGTGTAGTCCCGCTCGCTCTTAGGATCGGATCCGACGTTATTCCTTGGAAGTTGGTGAACCACTCCCTTTTGTTACACACGTGGTGAATCGCGCTGCTGTCGATCACCCAAGAGTTTTCAGGGATGGCGCAGGATAGGGCTGTTAGCATTTCGCTTCCCGCTATCTCGTGAGTGCTACATCTCGGTGGTTGCAAATTTGGAGCTGGAGTTTTAGCCTTTCCTCTGCATGATCTTGCGATATGTCCTTCCTTGCCGCACTTGTAGCAGGTGAAATTTTTCTTCTTCTTGTCTTCCTTTCTGGTCGTTGTCCCGAACTGCAAAGCTTCATTTGTGTTATTCACACGTCGGGCCATCCTTCTCTCGTATTCTGCTAGCAGCACATGTTTTACCTTGCTAGAGGTGAATTCCTTGTCTTCTACGTTGCTGAAGGTCATGATGATTCCGTCGTATGACTCCGGTAGGCCAGCAAGCATTGAATAGGCGAGGTTTTGATCTTGCATTTTTGCGCCTGCCTCTCTTAAGTGATCCGAACAGATCTTCAGGCTCCCCAAATAGTTCGTCATCGTCTCTTGTTCTTCGAATCTTATGGAGATGTTCCAAGGTATCCCATGCTTCTCGTGCAGTGGTACAGTCCATTATATGAATCTGTTGGCTCGGTGAGATCGTTAGTGCTATCATAGCCAACGCCTTTTCTTGCTTCATGTTGAAGATTGTTCTTGAGGCTTCTTCATCGGGTGCTGGCTCCGTAACATACTTCCAGAGTTCTCTTTCGATTAGCATCATCTTCATATTATACTTCCAGCTTCTGTAGTTCTGATCATTGAGTTTCTCAAGGGGCGTGTTGATCAGCGTCGAGGTCATCTTGCACGTGGTGTCTCGAATTAACCACGCTCTGCTACCAGATGTTGGGCTATAAGTTGAAGCTGGACTAGATGATATAATAATGGAAGGAAGTAGTCAATTATCCCACTACATCTGCCGATTGAAATGGATAGATTAGAAGCACGCAGAGTTGACGCGAACAACAGGCAAGTGTTAAGCTCCTTTATTTAAACTAATGGGGGAGGAAGGATGGACTGCCCCCTGGGCAGCACGGTGATTGGCTGGCCGTGACGTAGTGGTGAGTAAGTCCTCCCTGGCAGAAGTAGGCTTATTCAACGTTGTTATGTTTGTTTAATTAACGACAAAGGCCAGTTTAAAGGTTCTACGGTGAAGAAGGAAACATAGTTTATTAACTTTTAAAATATACGCGTGGTCTCATGCTACCATTCGCGATCGGCTTTTTTCTTCTACCCCCGCGCATGCGCGGCGGCTACGTCATGTCCGGTGACATAACTAAGACCTGACTTATCTTTGGGAGGAGGGGCATCTAAGAGAGGTTTCATCAACTCCTCATCCAGATTAACTCCATTATCATCAATTATGTGCCCTAAAAATTTTAAGGACTTCTGCCTGTAAATTGACTTTGCGTCATTTAGCATAAGGTTGACTTCTCTAAGTCTAGACAGAACTTGATTTAACTTTTTATCATGGTCTTCCATACTGCTATCCCCAATTATTATATCATCGAGGTAACAACTTGCACCTTTAATGTCCATCAGAAGTTCACTTAAATATCTTTGAAAAGCACCTGGTGCTGAACTCAGGCCATAGGGCAACCTTTTAAACTGGTAAATCCCCATATGAGTAATAAAAGCAGTGAGGTACCTGCTATCAGGTTGAAGTTTTATCTGGTGGTATGCCTGGGATAGATCCAAGTTAGTAAAAACTTTACAACCGTGCAAGGATGATAGTATGGCCTCAATTAGTGGAATTGGGTAGGCATCCAATATCACAGCCTTGTTAGGTTCTCTTAGGTCAACGCAAAGCCTTATTGAGCCATCATTCTTTTTGGAGACCACAATGGGTGAAATCCATTTAGATGTAACAATGGGTTCAATGATGTCCATTTTTACCAGGCGTTGAATTTCCTTGTGTACTTCATCTAAAAGGACTGGTGGCAGTCTCCTTAGTTTTTGTTGTACCGGCGGTACACTCGTATCAACAAATATTTTGTACTCAATGTCCTTTGCGAAGGGTAAAGTTTCAAGAATCATGCTACTTTCAGTGATTTGGTTGACTTTTCCATCCTTTATGGAAAGCCCGAGTTTATTAAATAACTCCAATCCCAAAATAGGTGAGTGAGCTCTAACAACATGTAAGAGTGTATGTACAACAATGTTACCATGCTTAATTTTAGCGGGAAGGTCACCAAGTACGTCAATAGCTTGCTGCGTATAGCTTTTTAGTGCTACCGAAGCTGGGTTTAATTTAATTTTTTCAAAGTATTTGGTGTACAAACTCTCTGGAATCAATGACACTGAGGATCCTGTGTCAACTAGGAACTTTATAAGAACATTACTTGTTCCACCATTAACATTCAAGTCCATTTCAAGCTTTGAAGGCTGATGAATTGGTTGGTTACATTGTGCCATTGTAATGTTCTTAACTGAAAACTTAGATAAACAATACTTTTTAAAATGCCCTACCTTCAGGCACTGGTGACACTTTACATCCTTAGCAGGACAATCAGGACTTGTAGCTTTATGTTTACCTCCACAGTGCAGACACTTGAAGTTTGTCGAGATCTTTTTGCGCTCCCGAAGATTAGGCTCAGTGCGGCGATCATTAGCAGCGATCTTATTTATCCCTTCGGGCGTATTATCAAACATCTTGTTGTCCTCCTGGGACTTCTCGTACTGAGTAGCAAGTTGCACCACTTGATCCAGGTTTAAGTCCGTATTCTCCATTAGAAGCCGATCCCGTAGTTGCTTGATTTTGGTTCCGACAATGAACCGATCCCGAATCAATTCGTCTTCCATAGAACCATAGGTACAGTCTTTAGCCAGCGCGCGTAGTGCCGATATGTAGTCAGTGATTGTCTCGCCTTGTAATTGCCTTCGATCATTAAACTTCATCCTGATTACCCAGGGGCGAGATTTAACAACATATCTCCGACTTAGAAGATCAATAGCTTCACTTAAGGAAGTGACAGTACTGGCCTTGGGCAACGTGTAATATTGCCGTTGTGCTTCAGCTCCAACACTGTTCAAGAAGATAGCAATTTTTCTGTTTTCTTCCACATTTAGTTTATCCTCAGCAATCATGTAGTTGTTGAAATAACGAACATATTCGTCAAAGTCCATGCTTTGGATGCCATCTTGCAGGAACGGGATGAGTTTACCGGCAGCCATCTTGAATTATTTGTTTACATTCCAAAAAAAAAATTGATCACTTTACCTTGAATCCTCGTCGCCACTTTGTTATGTTTGTTTAATTAACGACAAAGGCCAGTTTAAAGGTTTTACGGTGAAGAAGGAAACATAGTTTATTAACTTTTAAAATATACGCGTGGTCTCATGCTATCACTCGCGATCGGCTTTCTTCTTCTACCCCCGCGCATGCGCGGCGGCTACGTCACGTCCGGTGACGTCACGACATCACAAACGTCTTCAAAATTTTTATGTGATTAAATATAAATGTGCCTTACATGTGAGATTATGTAGTAGGGGCTCGAAAGGATAGTCCACTGATGTCCGTTAATGGGGTTGCCGACTGTGGGGTGTCCTTGATGGCACTTTGAGGCTGGTTGGATATTGGCCTTCTGTTTCTTGAGATTGTTTGGGTGCTACAAACCTATGGTCTGAAGGATGGCGTCTTGGACACTCAGAGTTCCAATGGTTTCCATTGTAATAGTGGCATGGTGAGGACAATTGATTTACATTAGAACAGTACCTTGGTGTACTATGGTGAGGTGGCTATCGAGCGTTCAATTTCCTATTGGGAGTTCTGTTTGTTTGCATGGTGTTATGGTGGTCCCATAGAGGTGGATATGAGGTTGGTTCTGGTGTTGGTGGCGCTGTGGAGGGGACATTTGTCTTTTTCACCCTGGTCACTATGGAATGCCAGTCTGCGAGGGTTTTGGGCGCTATGGCCCTTACTAGGCATTGGTCATTTTAAGGAAGTTTTAGTACCTCTATGGTGATGCTGGTGGGGAGATCTAGTTCTACTCCCATTGTATTTTGTTTTTATAGTACTCTTGGAGTACGGTTTGTGATGTCAATTTATGATAGAAAAAATTGGAGAAGGTTACTTCTATAACCCCTGGATATAAATCTGTTAGGATTTGTCGTAAACTATCCTACGTTCTGTTTGCGAGTCCTAGGTGTAAGAACTGTTTGAGCGACTCACCTTTGAGAAGCCCGCGGAGACGCTCTAGCTTTTCTTTGTCTCGTAGGTAGTTTTGTTCTGCGCTGTTGTCGAATTGGTGCAGGAAGTCGGAGGCTGGGTATGAACCATCTTATGGCGGTAAATCTATTTCCCGGTGAGGGCTCGGATGACTTCTGCAAGTTGTGCCACAATGTTTGTAACTGTGGTTGGTGGTGATTGCATTGGCATCGCTCTACTCTCCAGGTTCCATTTTTATGCGTTGTCCTCGGTATAATCCTGGCGGCTTAATGTAGTGATGTGTTTATCCTGTCGGATGACTGTGGTGTGGTTGGTTAGATGCAGTCGTGGTGGTCAGAGTGGTTTCAGGCGTGAATGAATTGCACAAAAGGACGAGACATGTTTGTGTACGTGGCTGGCGCTGTCGAGGGGGTCTGACCCCTAGGGGGTCTCAGAGAGGGACTGATCTATTTCTGAGCAAGAGGGGGCACTTCTGGTAATCCGTCTATGTTTTTCGGACCGACGATGTAATCAGAGACCGTTCTCCTGTCTGGCGCCGGCTGTCACTCAATATAATTTTATTATTTAGTTTTGGCATTACATGATGGTCAAACTGGAAAGTTGAATTGTGTCTACAGTTTTGGTTGTTACACTATAACTATATTACATATGGGGATATTGAAATACAAGGTGCGTTCATTAATTTCCAGGACTGCTCTGTATCTTTGAAAAAATAGAACAAATAAAAAAACTAATTTAATATTTTTCAAAATATGCCCCTCCTGCCTCAATACACCCGTTCCATCTTTTTTTCCAATTGTCGAAGCAGGAGATAAAATCACTTTTTGAGAGGTTCCTCAGGGTTGCCTTCGATTCAGCTTGTATCATATCAACATTGTCAAATTTCCGTCCTTTCAAGTTCATTTTCAATTTAGGATAGAGGAAAAAGTCATTGGGGGCTAAGTCGGGGGAATAGGGTGGATGAGGGATCTGTATGGTTGAATGCTTGGCCAAGAACTGCAAAACAACATGGGCTGTGAGCGGCCGCGCAATACCGACGTGAAGTATCCATTCATTGTTTTGCCATCTTTCAGGTCTTTTAAGGCGCACTGCGTCCCTTAAGCACCTCATTATCCCCAAATAAACGGATAGTCCAGTCTCTGAAAATAATTCTTCTGTTAGATTTAATTAACTCCTTTATTTTGAGCTTGTTTTCTTCGCAACGAAATGATCTTGGACGCCCAGTATGCTGCTCATCGTTTACCTTTTCCCGACCTTTTTGGAAGCGTGAAAAATCATTCAAAAGTTCTTGAATGGGATAAAGCCGCATCGCCAAAAGCTTCTTTAATCAATTCATACGTCTCAGTAGCACTTTTTTTTCAATTTAAAACAAAACTTAATGCAGATTCTCTGCTCTTCGAAAATGGCCATTTTAAAATTAGAAATGTGAACCTTACAAGGAAGTTGTTTTGTTCTATTTTTAGATCGGCGCGTGCACCACGAGACTCGTGCTTTCAGTCAGGTGTGGTCGAATGTCCAATATTCAACTCTGTAAAAAAATATTTTCTCTAGCTTTTTTATTCATTTTATTTTTTAACCAGTCCTGGAAATTAATGAACGCACCTTGTATATTACAACATATATTGGCCAAATATCAGGGAACAGGCTAAATCAATGTTTAGTTGATTTCTGTTCCACTAGATGGCGCTCTGCTATCTAAAAAGCACATGTGCTTCTGGTCAGGATATGCCTTCTTTATTTTAATATTCATATATATGTTAAAAAATCTAATATTTATATATATACTAGCGGACGTACCCGGCTTCGCCCGGGTTTTACCCGAGTAAAGGTTTGTCTAACGAATCTCTCGTAAAGTGAACATTTTTTCCCGGTCCCTTGAAAAATACTCGATAAGTTGAATAAAATCAATATTAATTGGTTCCCTCGGTAATTGGAAGTTAAAGGAATAGTATCTTGCCTTGGAATTGTATCATTATTCTTGTCTCAAATAAATTGCCGTGTCATCCTGAATTTTGTCTTTCCTAATTTTCTACATTACAAAATCATCGTATCATCATGATAATATTTAGAGCAGATTGTTGAATTATAACAGATAAATTAGACTATTTATCTTGATTATTTTTAGGCGAAAAGTTATTTCAAAAATTTTATTTGCTAGAAACCTTCCCAGTACTATACTAAATAACTTCCCAAAGTTTCATGGTGTTTCAATGAGTGGTTTGGTCAGGCATAAAGGACAGACACACATACATTCATTTATATATATATATATTTTTTTGTTATATACATAGATATTTTTTAAAAACTCAATGGGTATTTTCCAGAATGTTGGCACTAATATTTTTTTCCAACATATATACTTGTTGTCGATATATGTAATTAAGTATTTTTAAAAAAACTTTTTTTTTTTTCAATTTGTAGCTAAATGAATATATATATTCACATTTTCTTTTTTTCTACTTTTAAAAGTTTTTGATTTTTCTCTTTAATATTTGTGTGTGTCAAGTTCCGGGTAAAATAAAAATTGTAAATCCTTACCAATTATATACCTGAAATTTTCTTACTCTATATACAGTACACCTATCCCCTGATTTACATGGTAGATACGTTCCTGAGAAAAACGTGTAAATCGAGGGATAGGTGTATATTTAACTGTCAAATCTGAATGAGTGTTCGCCCCCTCATGAATCAGAGTCTCCTAATATTCTTTTCAACATAGGTAGTATAGAGTAGAATATCGCATTTTAGTATAGTGCGATTAAAAAAAAAAAAAAAAAACTAATTTGGAAAACCGTGTAAAAGCGAAAACGTGTAAAACAAGTACCGTGTAAATTGGGGGATAGGTGTATTTGTATTTTTGTAAACATCCTGTACATATTTTCTTATGTTTTTATTTAGGGGTATACATATATATATTCCAACTCTCGGCCATTGTTAAAAGTATTGCAAATTATAAAAATATTGGATATTATATATATATTTATGGTAATAAAAATAAATATATTTTAATACCTTCAAAATGGTTTGATCTTTTATTGATTTTTATTTGATGATAAGGTTCAACAACAATGATATGTATATCTACAGTAATAACTACACTTGTAATTTCTCTTGAAATTTCTTGGCCCTCTCTAATCCAGCTCCTTTCTAAATTCTAACAATGGCAATTGTAGACCAATGTATATCTACAGCAATAACTACACTTATGAATTCTCTTGAGATTTCTTGGCCCTCTCTAATCCAGCTCCTATCTAAATTCTAACAATGACAATTGTAGACCAATGTATATCTACAGCAATAACTACACTTATGAATTCTCTTGAGATTTCTTGGCCCTCTCTAATCCAGCTCCTATCTAAATTCTAACAATGGCAATTGTAGACCAATGTATATCTACAGTAATATCTACACTCAACATCTCCTGAGAGCTCTCTATAGACCAGTTCCTATTAAAATCCCAACAATTGGTCGTCAATAGACTCTTTTAAAGAAAGTATAGTTTAAGAATATTCCAATTCAGAAAGTTAATAAATATAGGTTTGGAGCCGATAACTTCCATTATGGAATACTTTATTTTAAATTTTTTTGAAAAATCTTCTAAACATGAATTTTAGTCCTAGATTTTCAATTTAATGCACTTTTTATTTTAATGCTCCTCACCTTGGGCCAAGAACTCTCGGGAGACATCAAGTGTAGATATACATTTATTTATTTATTTCAACACACAAAACGCGATATCCCGGCTAAGGATAATTGCGTCGAAGATATACATTGGTCTACCATAACATTTACAGCCCAAAGTCCTGTTTGAAAAAATATCAAAAGGGCAGACGAAGTTTGTTGCTTAAAGCATCATTAGTCGCTCTTAACCTCATCTACGACTGACTGAACTTTACAGAAGTGAGACATCGTTTGTTCCCTGATTTAAATGATCTAACTCTTTCACATCAGTACTTTGTTATAAAAATTTTATGAACTCTGTAAAATAATATGTGTAGGATAAATAGTTTCTAAAGCTGTACATAGATGGCGCTGTTAGGACAAACCTTAGCTAATTGTATATTGTACCTTTTATTCCCAAACCTTTTTATGCTTATATTTATATTACATTTTTCTATACCTAAAACTATATTTAGTTCTTAATTAAATTAATTTTTTTGTTAACCACCCACTTCCTTATATTTCAAAATAATATGTACTTTGACTAAATATTTTAATAAACTGGTTATTCATTGGCGAATCGTGTTTGTGATCATTTACTATAATACGACAAATACATCTAAATTTGTGAATATTTAATTCTAATACAATATAATACACTGCGGCCTGTGATTGTAAAACGACACTTGAAGTTACACGCATGAGTTTCTTTTCAAAGAAAAATCAAATTTTTATTTCAAGGTGAAATATCGACTATTTCTAACCTTTTTGGATGAGGTATGTTTATATGTTTTCATAATTAATCCTTTCATACCTCATCCAAAAAGGTTAGAAATAGTCAATATTTCACCTTGAAATAAAAATTAGATTTTTCGTTGTAAAGAAACTCATGCGATGTAACTTAAAGTGTCATTTAATTCTAAGTTATAATTTGTTTGCTGTTTTGTTTCCTCTGTATTAAGCGCAAATATTTCAATATGGCGCCTGTTTGATTAATAAAAGAATTTTTAAAAGAATTGTAATTTAGTTATCTCCATTACTAAAAAAAAAAAAAAAAGGTAAATATTGATGTTTTTTTAAATATTGAATAGGAATCAACAAAGATGTTTTAAAGTGTTCATTACTGAGGTTGGCCATTATGGATTGCCATTTTACACTGTACTGTCTCATTTAATTACAGAGCTTTTTGAAAATTATAATTATCTCTACTACAGGTGGTACAGGCCATGATGATCATCGTGGGTAGTATTTGGTGACTAATTTTACTCTAAGTGCACCACATGTCTTCACAAGCGGAAATCAGTTTGACCTTTGCACTTACAAGTGTTCCAGAGCCCTGTTTTAAGAAATCTAAACCATTTTTGACGCATATGATTCTTTTTGAAATTAAACAAATTTCTACTGCCCTTACTGCAATGATAAAATAGTGGGAGAGCCTGTCTCATCATTGGTGAACCCTCCCGACGATTTCGCCAGTTTAATCTACCATACCGCTGTAATATTGAAAATATATTTCAAATAAAATATGGACATAAGCTAAGAGGACAGTAGAAATAGATACAGTATAACCTCGTTAATTCGACACATCCCAATTCGACACTCGGCGATAATTCGACCATGTTCCGATGTCCCGACCTCCGGCCTATCAAATAACAAACCGTAATTCGACAGTATCGATAATACGACAGTTCCGATAGTTCGACCATTTTAAAATTCGAATTTCGACAGTTGAATGTTATTTTACATGCAACTTTACCGCTAAACGGTATTACGGCGGCGACGATCGGCATCGGCGGGCGCCCATACGATCGCGCCTGCGCACTTTTGGTTTCTGGTTAGTTTAAGTTTCACTTTGCAGTGCCGTTGCGCAATTTCGCAGATGTCATTGTTGTTTTTTTTTACGCGGGAATTTCGGCATCATGCGCTAACTAATAATTTTTATTTTTTTATTTTTAACATTGAAATATTTTAGCTATTTTTAAATTTATAAATAATTTCTTTTTAAATAAATAAATCTTTATAAAATGATCCAACAATGATTATGATAACATTTTATTTCAATATTCCATTTCTGTGTTATTATAAAAGATTTAAACACAAAATTAATAACACCTGCAGCAGCAGTGGATGCCTTTAATACATTAAAATTTATTTATTAAAAGACATTTCAGAGGAAGAAAGGCATGCATGTTTTTTCAAAATGCCATCTGGAATACATCCTGAATAGGATTTCAGTGCAAAAACAGATATCTATAAAAGAATTTTTTAAAAGATCTCTTCATGATTATTTTAAAATAATATTTTAAAATTTTCTTTTTATATATTTACCATATTTATTTCCTTTCAACTGCTATATTTTTCAATTAGAATAAAATATTATTTAATATATTATATTTAATATTTTAATGTCTGTAGAGTTAATATTTGATTATATTACTAAAAAGAAACACATTGCCAATAAATTTATTTGTTACAATTATTTATGTTTCTAAAATATGTATTAATGCCATTTTGTCACTGATACTAAAAGTTAATCATGAAAATAATATAAAAACACACAATGGTTTCAATTAATATCATTAATTTATATTACAAAGCTATTTTAAAAAAATATTATTTTAGCGAGTTAGATGATTACCTAATCATATAACCTTAATTCAACACTTCCTTTAATTCAACCGAAAGCTCTGATCCCTTGGGGTGTTGAATTAAAGAGGTTCGACTGTATATGTAATTATAAATAAGGTTACTTGCACTCACTGTGGGATTTTGTAAAAATCAGGGGCTATTGGAGTAATATTTTTAATTAGAAAAAAGTGCACAATGTGTGTGCGGGTTTGATCCCGAGTTGTAGCTAATGAGAATCGATAGTGTAGTATACCTTCCTTGATCTCATCATTCTTCAAGGTATATATACCTCCAGTATGGTGTATATTGTAAAATGGATGACAAGGCCAAGTTTCCAGAGTAAAGTTGGGGAAAGAGGGGTGGACTCCAGCTGCCATGTTGCAGGCGCCAAAAGCAGCATTCCTGTGTGGGGAAGTGATATATAGCTAGCAATAAATATGTTGACTTTTTTGTTATATAGAACATTTATAATTGACTTCATCTTTTGAGTTTAATTAAACATTTTAAAACGTTTCTTTAACTTAAAATATAAAATTTATTTAATTCGAATTTGTTTATGATAGTTTAATTAGAAAAATATGGGTTTTGATATATATAGCTAGCAATAAATATATATATACTAGCGGATGTACCCGGCTTTGCCCGGGTTTACCCGAGTAAAGGTTTGTCTAACGAATCTCTCGATAAAGTGAACATTTTTTCCCGGTCCCTTGAAAAATACTCGATAAGTTGAATAAAATCAATATTAATTGGTTCCCTCGGTAATTGGAAGTTAAAGGAATAGTATCTTGCCTTGGATTTGTATCATTATTCTTGTCTCAAATAAATTGCCGTGTCATCCTGAATTTTGTCTTTCCTAATTTTCTACATTACAAAATCATCGTATCATCATGATAATATTTAGAGCAGATTGTTGAATTATAACAGATAAATTAGAATATTTATCTTGATTATTTTAAAGCGAAAAGTTTTTTCAAAAATTTTATTCGCTAGAAACCTTCCCAGTACTATACTAAATAACTTCCCAAAGTTTCATGGCGTTCCAATGAGTGGTTTGGTCAGGCATAAAGGACAAACAGACACACACACACACACATACATTCATTTTTATATATATAGATATATGTTTCTATGAAAATGTTAATCTGCAAGACGCAGGTTATCATCATCCCTTTTTGATTTGTTTTTGTCACTTTGGCGGTTCGAAAATAAACAATTGTACGCTCCAGGAACCTGGATTACTTAAATAAATAAATAAACAACAAAAAGCTGTATCAGACATTATAAAGACAATAAAGATTTTCTGATAATAAGAAAGTACAAAGATGTTGCATTTGGCGACGAGGATATAAGAGTAAGTACCCTTGAATTTCGAAGTAAATATTTTTAGAAAATATCTTTGATCTTGCATATAATTGAAAGTTATTTTTAAAAGACACAAATTGCAAAGTTTTAAGATGCAAGTTTAAGATAGAGTAAAAGAAAATTTTAAGAAGTTATGTTTTATTATAAATATATATATTGCACATATATGTTGTTATAAAAGAAAATGGCTAGTTACCAATTTGAAGAATATAATGAGGAAAGTGAAACTTTTGAAACGTTTTATGAACGATTGGAACAGTTTCTCATATTGGAGGAAGCAGGGGATGAGAAGAAAAAGGCTTATCTCCTAACCCTCATGGGAAGTAAAACATATGGTGTTTTGAAGAATTTGTGCAGTCCTATTCTACCTAAAAATAAAACCTTTGATAACCTAATAGATATCTTGAAAAGGCACTTCTCTACAAAGCGTTCAATTGTAGTAGAGAGGTTCATTTTTTTTTAAAAGAATGCAATTAAAGGAAGAAAGCTTCTCGGATTACTTGGTGGAAATTAAGCGTTTGGCTTCCTCGTGCAACTTTGGAGGATTTCTGGAGGATTCTTTACGTGATAAAATAGTCTGTGGTTTATATAATGCCAAAATACAAAATAGAATTTTGTCGGAGGGCGACATTTCTTTGGCTAAAGTAATTGAAATAACATTATCTATGGAAGCGGCCGAGAAAAATACAAAATTATTCCATTTGGAGCAGGGTGAAGATTGTGTGGATAAGTTGAGGATGGAACGCAAGGTTGAATCAAATTTCCAGAATGGCAAATGTAAACATTGTGGTAAACTGCATAAAGAACCATGTAGATTTGAGGAGGCGATATACTTTAAGTGTAATAAAAAAGGACACATTGCCCCAATATGTTGGAGCAGTAGAAGAAATCTAAGGCAACATCAGAATCAGCCAGGAAATATACATCAGATAGGAGACCAAGAAGAGGAGGAAGAGTATGTCCAGAAAATTATAAGCGTGACGATTCCTGAGTATAAAATTAATTTTGACTCAAGTGACCCTCCGTATCTGATGGAGTTAAAAGTAGAAGGAAACTTTATTAAATTTGAAATGGATACGGGTAGTGGTCTAACACTGATATCGGAAAAGGATTTTAAAAATAGTCTTCCACATTTGAAATAGGAAAAAGCGAGTATTATTGTAAGAACTTATGGTGGTACCCATTCTGGGTAAAATCAATGTCAAAGTGGAGTGTCAAGATATGACTTACAAACTTAGAGCGTTGGTGGTGAAAGGAGCAAAGAGGGCTTTGATGAGAAGAGAATGGATAAAGAGATTGAAATTGGGCTGTTTCGCGGTAAAACATATACCTGTGGAAATTAACATTGAGGAAATTTTGAAGGAAAATCAAGCCTTATTTGTGGAGACAACTGAACCAATAAAAGGTTTCACATTTTCAGTAAATGTGTGTGATGTGAATCCAATTTTCCATAGGGCTCGTCCGGTGCCTTTCGCCATTAGGCCAGCAGTTACTGAAGCATTAGACAAAATGGTGGCTAAGGGTTATCTATGTGAGGTGGCGAGCAGTAAATGGGCCACTCCAGTGGTTGTAGTGCCGAAGAAAAATAAAGAGATCAGAATTTGCTGCGACTTCAAGGTAACTCTAAATAGATATTCGTACACTGCGGCCTATCCCCTTCCCACACAGCAAGATTTATTCTACATATTGGCCAAGGGAAAATACTTTTCTAAATTGGACTTGAGGAGCGCTTATCTGCAATTAGAGGTGGACCCAGGCACCCGACCGTTACTAACGATAAATACCCATAAAGGGCTTTTCAGGTTTAAGAGAATGCTATTTGGATTGGCAAATGCGCCCAGTTATTTTCAATCTGTAATGGATAGGGTTTTGTCGGGTATAGGAGGCGTAATTTGTTATATTGATGATGGCCTTATAGCCACAGCATCAATTGAAGAACATCTGGCGTTGTTGAAGACTATATTTGCTCGCTTGGCGAAGTATAATATCAAACTAAAGAAAGAAAATGCCTATTTTTGCAAAAAGAAATTTAATATTTAGGACATCTTGTCACGGGAGAGGGCATCAGACCTTTGGATCATAAGGTACAAGCAATACAGAAAGCCAAAACGCCTACGAATATCTCTGAATTAAGATCATTTCTTGGTTTAGTTAACTTTTATGGGAAGTTCATACCCAATTTTCCAGAGCTTTTAAAGCCTCTTCATGAGCTTCTTCACAAAAAACGTCCTTGGGTTTGGACAAAGGAATGTGGAGAGGTCATTGACAAGTGCAAGAATTGCATTACCTCTGAGAGGGTGCTAGTCCCATATGATACGACTTTGCCATTGTGTTTGGCCACTGTTGCATCGCAGATTGGAGTGGGCGCTGTGTTGTCACATATTATAGAAGGCCAGTAGAGACCGATTATGTATGCCTCACGGACTTTATCGGGAGCAGAACATAATTATTCTCAGATTGAGAAGGAGGCTCTAGCCATTATTTATGGAGTAACCAAGTTTCATCAATTTATTTATGGAAGTAAATTTATCCTTATTACATACCATAAGCCATTGGTGACCATTTTGGGCCCAAGATCAGGAATCCCCACCTTATCTACTTCAAGATTGCAGCGTTGGGCGCTTATTTTGTCAGCTTATACTTACGATATTAAATTTCGAAGAACTCATGACCATGGGAATGCAGATCTTCTGTCACGTTTTCCTGTGGGTTGTGAAGAAATTCCAAGACTAAATAATGTCTATGCTTTATCCTATGTGGAAAAATTGCCAAATACAGCAGAGGAAATTGCCACGGAAACTGAAAAAGACGAAGTGCTCTCATTGGCCAAATTTTATACTCAGCAAGGCTGGCCTGAAAAGGTGGCTGATCACTTCAGACCTTATTTTCAAAAGAAACTTGAGCTAACTGTAGATGGGAAGTGTTTGGTTTGGGGAATGAGAGTCGTCATTCCACCATCTCTCAGAATAAAAATGTTGAACTGTCTTCATGAGACTCATTCCGGTATGAACAAAATGAAGGCTGTAGCAAGATCACATTTTTGGTGGCCAAATCTAGATACTCAAATCGAGTTTTTGGTAAATAAGTACAGAAGCTTTCAGCAATCCCAGGATGGGTCAAATAAAGGAAAATGGCAACCCTGGAGATGGTCAACCAGACCTTGGCAAAGAATTCATATTGATTTTGCAAATAAGGAAATCATCAATTTATTAATAGTAGTAGATAGTCATTCAAAGTGGATGGAAGCCATCCCAATGAGAGAGACCACCACACGCAAAACCATTGAGCAACTACGGCGACTTTTTTTCTTCCTATGGTTTACCGGAAGAACTTGTGTCTGATAATGGACCTCAGTTTACTGGTAGTGAAATAAAAGTTTTCTGGAAGGAAATGGAATTAAACAAACATTGATCCCGGCGTACCACTCGCAAAGTAATGGCTTGGCTGAAAGAGCGGTTAGAACAATTAAGACTGCTCTGGATAAAAATTTAAAAAAAATTGGGATACCATTCAAGACACCTTATCAAAAGTTCTTCTGGCATATCGAAGCACCCCGCATGTGACAACGGGAAAGACTCCATCAGAGCTCTTTATTGGGCGTGCGCTTCGAACCAGAGTATCGTTGATACATCCCAGCTTGGCATCTAGAGTTAGGGACCAGCAAGCCAGGCAAATGAAGTATGATCGGCGAACCCATTTGGAAGAATTCCAGATATATGGTTTAGTGTGGTGTAAAAACTTTAGAGGTGGTGGTAAATGGATCCCAGGAAAAATTGTGGGCAAGAAGGGAACTAGAGTCTACATCATTTTGATCCACGGACAAGTAAAGGCCTATCACAGGGATCAAATTAGAAAAAGGTGGAGAAATGGTGAAGAAGATGAGAGTAAAGATGGAGAGCGTCAACCCGAGCACTCAAGAGGAGCAGGTCCCAGTGCCATAATCTCGGAGGTTGTACGAGACAGAGGTTATATGGAGTCGCTGTCGCCAGGACTAACTAGCCAGCGGTCGGATCAAGATTCAGAGGTTCAGAGTGATACAGACGATGGAAAGTCATTAGAGCCTCTTCGCTCGCTGGACCCCGAGGCCATGAGAGAGGAATGTCCTGTTAAAAGGCGGAACCCACCTCGAACCAGGAGACCTCCTGTGAGATTTCGTGTTTGAAGAGAGAAGATGGTGATATATAGCTAGCAATAAATATGCATATATATGTTTCTATGAAAATGTTAATCTGCAAGACGCAGGTTATCATCATCCCTTTTTGATTTGTTTTTGTCACTTTGGCGGCTCGAAAATAAACAACAAAAAGCTGTATCAGACATTATAAAGACAGTGAATATTTTCTGATAATAAGAAAGTACAAAGATGTTGCAGGAAGGACATAGTTTGGTGACATCTTCGGCGAGGAGAAGACGTGGCGACTTGCCTCCGGGCGTATGGATGATCCTGCAAGGCGGTGCCAGGAGAGCCTGACATCGGAGCGGCCTACAAGGCGGTGTAGTCCAAGCTGGACGTGTATAGTGTGGAGCGGAACGCTTCACAAGAGTGACATCCACGACGCCAAGGATTCTTTTGACGGGGAGGTTGAAGACAAGTCCCACTCATTGTATTCCTTCTGTTCAGTGAGAAATATAATAAAGCGCTAAATTTAGCTGCATCCCTTCGAACTCACGTGTATATCTTTGTGGCATCCTGATTATACAAAGATCACGAACAGCCACTGGGTACGAAGTAACAATATTGCTACTGACAATGACAAGGCCAAGATACCATAGTAAAGTTGGGGAAAGAGGGGTGGACTCCAGCTGCCCCCGCTGCCATCTGGCATGCGCCAAAAACAGCATTCCTGTGTGGGGAAGGGGAGAGTCTGGTGGTATCGGCGGCGAAGAGAAGACGTGGCGATTTGCCTCCGGACGTTAGGATGATCCGGCAAGGATAGCCAGACATCGGAGGGGTCTACAAGACGGTGTAGTCCAGTCTGGACGTGTATTGTGTGGAGCGGAACGCTTCACAAGAATGAAATCCACGACGCCAAGGATTCTTCTGCCGGGGAGGTTGAAGGCAAGTCCCACTGATTGTTCTCCTTCTGTTTAGAGCCATAATAAAGCGCTAACTTTAGCTGCATCCCTTCGAACTCACGTGTGTATCTTTGTGGCATATTGAGTATACAAAGTACACGAATAGCGTCTGGGTATGACGTAACATTAGGTGTCAGAAGCGGGGATTGCAGCTTAGTTAATTTTAATTGAAGATTTTATTTTGCGCTAATTTAAAAAGAAACATGGAAGAACTAACCAATCTCGAAATTGAATAATTCAAGAAATTGTCTACTCTCTGATGAACCAGAAAGTAAATGAGTTCAGAGAAGACGTTAGATCGATTAAAGAAAGGATTACTCCATTGGAATCTCGAATGAACCGACTCGAGCATAATCGGAATGTCAAACGTTCTGCCACACCCATGCCTTGCGAAGTTAAGGTCAATGTACACCAGCCAGAAAATCCTTATGGCTTTTCAAAAACAACCACAGCAACTAATAGCCCACATACTCAATGTTTGAGGGGACAAAAGACGAGTCCAGGTGATGAAGCACCTGGCAATACCATCACAACAATGAGCGTCACGTCGGGAGACGTCGTTAATGGACTGATAGAATCTACGCTAGAATATTCTCCTGTGATCCAGAAGTCCGCAGAGTGTCGACAGCAGGAAATTATCCAGACTGGTTGTGTAGCGGAGGAGAGCGAGCTGATAGCCTCCGACGGCTGTGGCACGGGTGTTTTGAACCAAATCAAGGACGGAAGGAGAGTGCCCTCCAGGTGAGACACAGTGCGAAAATTCAACCCTTGGGATCCGTTCTGAAATACTCAAGGAAAACAACAACAATCTTGGGAGCTGCAGTGCGACGGCGTGGCTGAATTCTGCGATGGTGTCAGACTGTCAGGGACTACCGCGGCGATTCAACTAGACAGGACGGAGCTGGGTGCTCCGTGGAAGTGCGACAAGGCTAGATGGTTGAAGCACCCCGAAGTTGGAGCCGGCGACCCGACTGAACGGGATAGAGCATTGGACGCTCTGTGGGAGTCCGACGACAATGTCTGACAGAAAGACAGATCAGTGGCGTTGGAACTGATTGAGAGTGGGAAGAAAGCCCGAGTTGGGATGTGGATAAAAAACTGGATTCTCGCCATTCTTTCTTCTATATGGTAGAGAGCTGGTGTCTCTCCTAAACAACATCCAAGTCGAAATCGAAACTAACGCCGGTAATTATGATGAATATGTTAATGAATTACGGAAGAGGGTTTAGAATTGCCGAAATGTAGACATCGACAACACATAAAAAAGTTCAAGAACGGATGAATAAATATTACAATGAAAATCATCGCGATTTTAAATACAACATAGGAGATTTGGTAGACATTTGGACACCGATAAGGAAAATAAGTGAATGCTAAAAGCTTCTAAGAAGATACTTTGGACCATAAATAATATCATGAAAACCTTCAGAGGTGAACTACAAGATGAACCCAACATAGACTCACACGTCGTCCATATATCAATAATGTAGCCCTACTTCCAAAGAATTAAAGAAAGCCACGAGGACGTGGTGGAGCCTAAAGGAGGGAATAATGTCACAGAATAAATCTTCTGTAGTGGCCTACTCTGCAAATTATCATCAATGTCGGGTTATCATCCTGATGTCAGCATTTTATTTGTGAAAAGTTTGTAGATATATATCTCGGTTGTATTATCTATCTGGAAAATTTGGTGAATACCTTTCGTGTTAAAATAAATTTCTTTTATGATCACTCGTTCTGGTCTCACTTATAATCTTGATATGGAACCATCGAATATTGATGTGAAGCAAACCTCTAGGACAATATACATTGACTAATATTTACAATTTTAAATCTCCGGTCACGACCAACTGCTGCATGTTTCGACATCATTTCCTTTTGTTTTTTTCATTTTCCATTGTTTTACTTGAAATTCTATAGAATATTTCTTGGTATGAGACCATTTTTCTATCTTGTTTTTTCATTATAGTCGCAGTCTTTTTGGAATGTTTGGTTTGGAAGACTATCAATGTTAATTTTTTGAAGTAGTCATTAATACTTTCAGTATGGAGGTCATTTTCAATTTTTGAATTTCTTAAATTAAAGGCGGCTTCTAATATTCTCTTTAAGGTCTTGTTCCAAAGGTTTCCAATATCTTGTATTGCTTTATTGGCTAAGATAAAAATTGGGGCATATATATATCCTTATTAAAAATAAAGAAGGAATATCCTGACCAGGAGCACATGGGCTTTTTAGATGGCAGAGCGCCATCTAGTGGAACATAACTCAACTAAACATTGATTTAGCCTGTTCCCTGATATTTGGCCAACCTATTTCTTGATAAATCAAGAAAAGCCATCCACGAACGCGTTTCGCGCTGTTGGCGCTCTTCAGCGTGGAGCAGGCTGTACCACTGCGACCAAAAATCTTTTTGGTCCCAGAGGCTTCTTGAGAAATGGGTATTTATGGCCAACAGCGCGATACGCGTTCGTGGATGGCTTTTCTTGATTTATAATGAAAATTGGTTGGCCAAATATCACCTAACAGGCTAAATCAATGTTTAGTTTATTTATGTTTCACTGGTTGACGCTCTATCATCTAAAAAAGAAATGTGCTCGTGGTCAGGATATGCCTTCTTTATTTTTAATATCAAAACCTGACATTTTTTTGCTATTATCTTTTCACATATGTAAGAATGTGTCAAATCATTAAGTTATAGAATGAAAGTTTACTTTTATTACTTGAAACATTTATAATCTATTTTTTTCTGCATTTGTGAGGTTAATGATGTTCTCGATGTGTTTTTGGAAGACAGATGATGATCCAATAATAATTCTTGACATCGAACACTTTCATTGTGGAAATGTATTTCTTTGATCGTCTCAATATTTTGTTTCTTTAATGCGAGAAACTTCCGTATTTTGAGGGTTCATTTATATTTGCTAAGTTTCGCACCATATTTCTGCATATAGACAGGCCTCACGAAGTTTATTGTAAATTAATCATTAGCAAAAAATCATCAGCATAGAGGTGTAGAGTGGTTCCTTTACAACGAATGAATTCATAAAAAAAAAAAAATAAATATGTCAAAGAATGTAGAACCGGTGATTAAGTGACCCCTGCTAGAATGCTGGGACATGGGAAGCCTTCATTATTTTTATGCATCTTTAGAATTTTTTTCTTTAAAGACCAATCTTAATAATATCTTTTTCTATTTAATCGACTTTAAAATGCTGGCTATCATGGGACAGGCCTTTCTAATCTACGCCTAATTTGGAATGCTGCTTCTGGTTTCAAATCAGGCCTATAACCGTTTAGCCCAGGGGTCAGAAAAACTTTTGAGTCGGAAGAGTCAAAGATTAGAATTTACAAAATTTCAAATTTTTTAAAGAGCCACACCATTTTTTCTTGCCAACAATAAATAGTACTCGCATAAATAATATTAACGTATGGAACTATATTAAGAGCCGCAGCTTTTTTTTTCACATTCAAAGTGCCGCATGTGGTTCTCGAGTCGCATTTTGCCGACCCCTGGTTTAACCAATAAACGTCAAGAAAAATTTCATCATAAATACCTTCTATTAACTGATCGCACAATCTTTCTTCTAAGGTGCTTCTAAATTCGCATTTTTAGCTTTCTTTTATATTGTAGCTATATAGTCTTTAATAGATTCATTTAAATCACTAGCGCTTCTGCTCGAAAATAATTTTCTTTCGACATTTGTATTCTTGGTTGGGTTAAAATGTGATCCCATTATTTTCAGCAGTGATTCAAACCCTTTTGTGCTAGGCTTGATTGGCGCAAATAAATAATTTAATAAACGATAATTGCAGTTTCCAATTAAATTTGAAAAGGCTGGAACTTTATTTTTATCACCTAATTATTTGTGAAAATTATTGTTCCATTCTTTTTCTATATACGTCTCCTAATCTTCGTCGTTTGCGTTGAATATGTCGAACGACAACATCTTTGAAAAATTGTAGTAAAGGTCTTCAGTTTCCAAAATTTTAATTATTTAGCTTTATCATTCGTCGTGTATTTTCTCGCGGCGTAAGTCATTATTCTTTACTAATAATTATTCAATACACTTTTAATATAATATACTTTATATATGTGTGTAAAAAAAAAACAATAAACAATAAAAAATATAAAATACTAGCGGACGTACCCGGCTTCGCCCGGGTTTTACCCGAGTAAATGTTTGTCTAACGAATCTCTCGATAAAGTGAACCTTTTTTCCGGTCCCTTGAAAAATACTCGATAAGTTGAATAAAATCAATATTAATTGGTTCCCTCGGTAATTGGAAGTTAAAGGAATAGTATCTTGCCTTGGAATTGTATCATTATTCTTGTCTCGAATAAATTGCCGTGTCATCCTGAATTTTGTCTTTCCTAATTTTCTACATTAAAAAAATCATCGTATCATCATGATAATATTTAGAGCAGATTGTTGAATTATAACAGATAAATTAGAATATTTATCTTGATTATTTTTAGGCGAAAAGTTATTTCAAAAATTTTATTTGCTAGAAACCTTCCCAGTACTATACTAAATAACTTCCCAAAGTTTCATGGCGTTCCATTGAGTGGTTTGGTCAGGCATAAAGGACAGACACACACATACATTCATTTATATATATATACTAGCGGACCCGCCCGGCTTCGCCCGGGTTTTACCCGAGTGAATGTTTGTCTAACGAACATTTGTTAAAACAATTCTCTTTAAACTTATAAAACGTACTCGGCTTCGCCCGGGGTTTTACCCGAGTAAAGGTTTGTCTAGCGAACATTTGTTAAAACAATTATCTAAAAACTTATTAAAAAATAAAAAAGATATATTTGATAATTTGAAACTCGTAAATTTGAATCTCTCGATAAAGTGAACATTTTTTCCCGGCCCTGTGTGCCTTGTCATCCTGAATTTTGTCTTTCCTAATTTTCTACATTAGAAAATCATAGTTTTATCTAGTGAACATTTTTTCCCGGTCCCTTGAGAAATACTCGATAAGTTGAATAAAATCAATATTAATTGGTTCCCTCGGTAATTGGAAGTTAAAGGAATAGTATCTTCGCCTTGGAATTGTATCATTATTCTTGTCGCAAATAAATTGCCGTGTCATCCTGAGATAATCTTACTTTTGATAAATAATATTTAAGAAAACAAACTTAGTGATAAGAAAACTTGTTATCATCGTCACAATGGGGGCGCTGCTTGCGAGTTAAATCTACAAATCTGCAAATAACTCTAAGGATATTCAAGATATTCATGAAATTATTTTTCAAAAACCTTCCCGGTGATATACCTAATAATATTCCAAAATTTCACGGCGATTGGATGTATGGTTTTTGAATCTATAGAGTACAGACAGACAGACATTCAATTTTATATATATAGACTAGCGGACGTACCCGGCTTCGCCCGAGGTTTTACCCGAGTAAAGGTTTGTCTAACGAACATTTGCCCGTGTTTTACCCGAGTAAAGGTTTGTCTAACGAATCTCTCGATAAAGTGAACATTTTTTCCCGGTCCCTTGAAAAATACTCGATAAGTTGAATAAATTCAATATTAATCGGTACCCGAGTAAAGGTCTGTCTAACGAACATTTGTTAAAACAATTCTCTATAGACTTATAAAAAGAAATAGATATATTTTGATAATTTGAAACTGATAAAGTGATCATTTTTTCCCGGTCCCTGTGTGCCGTGTCATTCTGAATTTTGTCTTTCCTAATTTTCTACATTACAAAATCATCGTTTTATCTAGTGAACATTTTTTCCCGGTCTCTTGAAAAATACTCGATAAGGTTGAATAAATTCATGGTCGTTTATGGAAGATGGACGAAGTTCCCGGAGGTCATCTTGGGCAAGCTCCCGCGAGGCTTTTTTTCTTGTCTACTTGGCATAGCTGTGTCACCAACTCTGCCCTGATTGGTCGGTGGGTACTTTGACTGTCGGCCGGCGGCCGGGCGAATCCATTCTCGCACGGGGTCTGCCCCACTCCAAACTTTTGGCAAAGCACTTTCTAATTAAAGATTATTGTCTTAAATAATCTTTAAGAACAAAAAGTATAATAATTGAACGATAGGAAATTATAGTAAATAATTATACTAAACTAAATGATGTAAAAATAATTATACATGAAATTTGAAATAAGTTTTAGAAAAGTTATCGTAAAGTCCACGGGAAAAGATGTAGCCAAAACAAATAGGTTTATAACAGTGACACGTGAGCACCCGCCTCGAGACGCGCTCCTCTCTCCTAACATTACTCCCCCTCTTGAAAAAACCTATCTCCGTCTCAATGGTGGCGCTGCTTGCGAGTTAAAGCTACAAATCTGCAAATAACTCTAAGGATATTAAAGATATTCAAGATATTATTTTTCGTAAACCTTTCCGGGGATATGCCTAATAATATCCCAAATTTTCACGGCGATTGGATGTATGGTTTTTGAATCCATAGAGGACACACACACAGACACACACACAGACACACACACAGACATTCAATTTTATATATATAGATTAGCAGTAATTAAACGTAACAGTAAGAAAATGTTGATTTTAATATATGTAAATAGAGTCTCTTAAGAAAGACCACCTAAAAACATGACTCAACTTGTTTCTCCTGTAGGTGGTCTCTCATTGGAGGTTCTAATTGATATTAAAGAATCTCTAATAGACCTTTAATAAGAGACTGCCTCTCGGAGAGACGGTTTAAGCTACGATTTTAGGCATCCTCTCAATGGAAGCTCTACTGTATCTACTTTTTCACACTGTTTGGCTTAATAAATGCCATTTTAACCATTTTAAATGTGTATCAATCGAGTTTTTTTTAATATTTTATATCCAAAATCACTTCATTTCAATTCATAGGGATTTCTTAACATTTTTTTTTGTCTTCATTCAGCTCACTTTCTATTATATTTTAAGCCATTGTTCCATTATACATATTTAATACCGTTTACACTGTTTTACTTTAAAAAATGTCGATGAAATGAGTAGTTTGGTCCGGCATAAAGAAGAGGCATATAATCATTTTTTTCTATATGCATGATAATATTATTTCATTTTTATATATATAGATAGATAGAGATTTACTCTTCATTGTTGGCTTTTTATCTTACATTCATTCTTCATTGTTGGCTTTTTATATTACATTCACTCTTCATTGTTGGCTTTTTATCTTACATTCACTCTTCATTGTTGGCTTTTTATATTATATTTACTCTTCATTGTTGGCTTTTTATCTTACATTCATTCTTCATTGTTGGCTTTTTATATTATATTTACTCTTCATTGTTGGCTTTTTATCTTACATTCATTCTTCATTGTTGGCTTTTTATATTACATTTACTATTCATTGTTGGCTTTTTATCTTACATTCACTCTTTATTGTTGGCTTTTTATCTTACATTCATTCTTCATTGTTGGCTTTTTATCTTACATTCACTCTTCATTGTTGGCTTTTTATCTTACATTCATTCTTCATTGTTGGCTTTTTATATTACATTCACTCTTCATTGTTGGCTTTTTATATCATATAGAAAATCATAGTTTTATCTAGTGAACATTTTTTCCCGTGTCACATTGCCGTGTCATCCTGAGATAATCTTACTTTTTATAAATAATATTTAAGATAACAAACTTAGTGATAAGAAAACTTGTTATCATCGTCACAATGGGGGCGCTGCTTGCGAGTTAAATCTACAAATCTGCAAATAACTCTAAGGATATTCAAGATATTCATGAAATTATTTTTCTAAAACCTTCCCGGTGATATACCTAATAATATCCCAAAATTTCACGGCGATTGGATGTATGGTTTTTGAATCTATAGAGTACAAACAAACAGACAGACAAACAGACAGACAGACATTCAATTTTATATATATAGACTAGCGGACGTACCCGGCTTCGCCCGGGTTTTACCGAGTAAAAGTTTGTCTAACGAATCTCTCGATAAAGTGAACATTTTTTCCCCGGTCCCTTGAAAAATACTCGATAAGTTGAATAAAATCAATATTAATTGGTTCCCTCGGTAATTGGAAGTTAAAGAAATAGTATATTTGCGTTGGAATTGTATCATTATTCTTGTCTCAAATAAATTGCCGTGTCATCCTGAATTTTGTCTTTCCTAATTTTCTACATTACAAAATCATCAATTTATCTATTCTCCCAAAATATATGTTGTAGATCTATATATAAAAAAATGAATGTATGTGTATGTGTGTGTGTGTGTCTGTCTGTCTGTCCTTAATGCCTGACCAAACCACTCATTGGAACGCCATGAAACTTTAAGAAGTTATTTAGTATAGTACTGGGAAGGTTTCTAGCAAAATAAATTTTGAAATAACTTTTCGCTTTAAAATAATCAAGATAAATATTCTAATTTATCTGCTATAATTCAACAATCTGCTCTAAATATTATCATGATGATACGATGATTTTGTAATGTAGAAAATTAGGAAAGACAAAATTCAGGATGACACGGCAATTTATTTGAGACAAGAATAATGATACAATTCCAAGGCAAGATACTATTCCTTTAACTTCCAATTACCGAGGGAACCAATTAATATTGATTTTATTCAACTTATCGAGTATTTTTCAAGGGACGGGGAAAAAATGTTCACTTTATCGAGATATTCGTTAGACAAACCTTTACTCGGGTAAAACCCAGGCGAAGCGGGTACGTCCGCTAGTAAATGATAAAACTAACTTTGACTTGTGCGCAATTAATAGGTAAAAAATCTTACTTTTGATAAATATTCTTTAAGATAATAAACTTAGTGATATTAAAACTTATAGATAAAAAACTTGTTAACATCGTCGCAATGGGGGCGCTGCTTTCGAGTTAAATCTACAAATCTGCAAATAACTCTAAGGATTCATGGTAAACGGTTTGCGGATTTCGAACAAATTAGAAAGAAGGAATCATATATCGCCGCAACTCTTTTTTATTAACGCGATAAAAGAAGCTTTCGGGCAAGCCCTTCTTCATCTAATTATAGTGTACAAACAAGGAGAGATTATATATCGTTTTAATATAAACAAAATAAAGGAAAGAAAATTACCACGCCCCTATCGCCCTCGTTTCAATAGCACCGCGTGGCCACGTCATGTCTGATCCTAACTTCAAATATAATATAGTACAAAGATATCTTAAAATAAATTTACGTAATTGAATAAATATAAATAATCAACTATATACAGTTCAAAGGATTTAGTGGAGACTTTTGAAGATTTTTAGGATAGAAGGGGAACGTACTGTGATGGCAACTGTATACTTTTGTTTAATGGTTTAGTAGGGTGCTTCATGGTTTCTATTGCTTCAAGAATGAGTCTTTGGGTTTTAGTTTTGGCATTTGTATGGAGGATTCTGGTATTATTGAAGTCTGGAGTGTGTCCGGTTTCCCTGACGTGGTCAACTATTAAGGAGTTTGGGTTTAGTTTAGAGATGTTTCTTTGGTGTTCTTTGATTCTGATTGAAAGGTCTCCTGATGTCTCGCCGATGTAGACACTATTGCAGTTGAGGCAGGGAATTTGGTAAACTAATTTTTTTTTCTGTTTCTGGTCGGTGCTTTTGGTGATTGGGTTTCTTAGAATCGAGGCCATGGAAGGTGAACCTCTGAAGATGGTTTTTATACCAAAACTTTTGAGTTTGCGGGCTATTGTAATTGTAGATTCTGTTTATGGTAAGTAACAGGTGGAGATGTACTGATTGGAGTTATTTCTGGGAGTCCCTGGTTTATATCTATTTCTTTTAATGAAAGGAAGCGGGTATCCAGATTTAAGAAGCTGGTTTTCGATAGATTTAAGTTCTTTATTGTATTCTATTTTTGATGAGCAGTGGGTGAAAGCTCTTTTCGTCAAGGTACGTACAACTGTTATTTTGTGGGAGATGGGAGAATTGGAGGCAAAGTGTAGGTACTGCGTTGGGGAGGTAGGTTTTCATATGATGTCAAAGACCTATACACAAGCCTTCCCCAGGACTTAATAATGGACTCCCTACAAACCATCCTAATCAAACATAAAGAAGCATACCCGGACCACTTTGCAATCCTGAAACTCACCGAAATCTGTTTAAAGAGCACAACAGTTAAATTCACAGGAGAATACTACAACCAAAAAAAGGCACACCGATGGGAAGCCCAGTGTCTACAATTCTAGCCGAAATAGTTCTCTCCACCATTGACTCATGGATCACTGAAGTAAACCCAACGAAATATTAATCTGGTCAAGGTACGTTGATGATATATTTTGCATAATCACAGAAAACAGTGAAAATCACATCCTAGAAACCCTCAATAGCTTTAACTCATCTATTCAATTTACAATAGAAAAAGAAAATAAAAGAAGCCTGCCATTCCTTGACATTTTATTTACCAGAAATAGAACCGGTTTTACAACAAAAGTTTATAGAAAACCTACCTCCCCAACGCAGTACCTACACTTTGCCTCCAATTCTCCCATCTCCCACAAAATAACAGTTGTACGTACCTTGACGAAAAGAGCTTTCACCCACTGCTCATCAAAAATAGAATACAATAAAGAACTTAAATCTATCGAAAACCAGCTTCTTAAATCTGGATACCCGCTTCCTTTCATTAAAAGAAATAGAAATAAACCAGGGACTCCCAGAAATAACTCCAATCAGTACATCTCCACCTGTTACTTACCATATACAGAATCTACAATTACAATAGCCCGCAAACTCAAAAGTTTTGGTATAAAAACCATCTTCAGAGGTTCACCTTCCATGGCCTCGATTCTAAGAAACCCAATCACCAAAAGCACCGACCAGAAACAGAAAAAAAATTTAGTTTACCAAATTCCCTGCCTCAACTGCAATAGTGTCTACATCGGCGAGACATCAGGAGACCTTTCAATCAGAATCAAAGAAAACCAAAGAAACATCTCTAAACTAAACCCAAACTCCTTAATAGTTGACCACGTCAGGGAAACCGGACACACTCCAGACTTCAATAATACCAGAATCCTCCATACAAATGCCAAAACTAAAACCCAAAGACTCATTCTTGAAGCAATAGAAACCATGAAGCACCCTAAACCATTAAACAAAAGTATACAGTTTTCATCACAGTACGTTCCCCTTCTATCCTAAAAATCTTCAAAAGACTCCACTAAATCCTTTGAACTGTATATAGTTGATTCTTTATATTTATTCAAATACGTAAATTTATTTTAAGATATCTTTGTACTATATTATATTTGAAGTTAGGATCAGACATGACGTGGCCACGCGGTGCTATTGAAACGAGGGCGATAGGGGCGTGGTAATTTTCTTTCCTTTATTTTGTTTATATTAAAACGATATATAATCTCTCCTTGTTTGTACACTATAATTAGCTGAAGAAGGGCTTGCCCGAAAGCTTCTTTTATCGCGTTAATAAAAAAGAGTTGCGGCGATATATGATTCCTTCTTTCTAACTCTAAGGATATTCAAGATATTCAAGAAATTATTTTTCAAAAACCTTCCGGGGATATACCTAATAATATCCCAAAATTTCACGGCGATTGGATGTATGGTTTTTGAATCTATAGAGTACAGACAGACAGACAAACAGACAGACAGACATTCAATTTTATATATATACTAGACGAATGACCCGGGCAACGCCCGTGTTTTACCCGATTGAATGTTTTTATTCCAATACTATTTGTTACAATTATAAATTGGAGCCGTGGATGTCACTCTTGTGAAACGTCCCGCTCCAAACTTTACATGTACATTAGGTCAGCTGGTATTACCCCTCATTCAACGCTAGAGGCGCGAGCGAATTGACTTTTTGTAAATATACATAATTATAAAGATAGAAGCTTCAATATAAGATAATGATCATAATGATGATGCGCGCGCATCCGTGACATGAGGAATTGAGGACAGCGATGAGGAAAGACGGTCGTGACTATATATAGGGATAATAATAAAATAATAAAATAATAATAATATAATAATAATAATAATTATTATTATTATCATTAGATAATGATAATGATCATAATGATGATGCGCGCGCATCCGTGACATGAGGAATTGAGGACAGCGATGAGGAAAGATGGTCGTGACTATATATAGGGATAGATATAGTTTTTTTTTCACACGAAAAGCGTATTTACGCAAACTTGGCCTTAAATACCCATTTCTTGATTTCTCAGGAAGCCTCTAGGACCAAATTTTGGTCGTAGAGGTAGAATCTGAACCACGCTGACGAGGGCCAACAGCCCTAAACGCGCTCGTGGTTTACTTTCTTGATTTATCAAGAAAAATGTTGGCCAAATATCACGGAGAAAGTTAAATAAACGTTTATTTTTGCTCCACTAGATAGCGCTCTGCCATCTAGAAATGCTCATGATGCTCCAGATTTAACTCAATGACCTGTTAAAATTTCAGCAAGATGAGTTATATATTGAGGACGTGCTTAGCCGACCACGTTCACCCTACCAACCCCGGACAGGGAGAACAAGGTAGGCACTTCTAATGCTTTTCAACATGCAACAGATTGTTTCTTTCGTTCAGCAACTAACAAACTCTCATTCACCTCACGTATTCCCCTACCATTTTTTTGTTGACACAGGTGCGAGCGCCTAAACATAGTGTCTAATTATATCTACAAATATTTTGCGGTACCTAGAGCATCGCCCTCCTCCTGGAGCGTGGAGGAGGTGTGACCTCCTTGGAGTGTTGGGAGGTCGCTAGGTCTAACGACTGTCGTCCGGGTGGAGCCTCTTTAGGGTGGGTGTGTGTCCCCGTCCCGCCCGGGCACATAATAAAAAAAAAAACAAGAAAGTAAAAAAAACAAAAACAAATATCTTAATATAAAATTTCAAAATATTCAAATAAAACCCCATTTTATTCCTATAAATTCGATAGCAGGTTCCACCTCGACTTCGGGTCAATTTCACGCCTCCACAACTCTAGGACAAATAACCACGACAGAGAAGTTCCATATATTGGATGCTTCTCTGCTGTTTGGAATACTCTCCATAAACACCCTGAAAATTTTTTAAAATCAAATTGATTTCGAAATAGGCACCATGTTTCAGCTCCATGCCCTCTCGCCATGCTACACTTATCATTTCACACGTGTTTTAGTTTTACTGAGGTAAAACTTCAATAGGTCTTAGGACAGGCTGCTATTCTAGACCTGATCATTGAATGGTATAATGTTCTGATATTATTATAAGAAAGCATTAATCTCGATCATGATGCTTATATATTAGCATAACATTCACTGACTTTAAAATAAGAAAATCAGTCCGATATTGAAATATTTTCTAATTTACGGTTGAATATACACTGCGTGACATTGAAAATGGAACACCAAGAAATAGTGGCCAGAAAATTATGCAAATTTCAGGGTAGACGCGCCTAACCGAGTTATGCAAATGATGTAAAATGCGCAGCTCTCGTGCGCACATGGAGTAAGATATAAGGGAAGGAACTTGCAGAAAGGACAGTATTCGTGTCGTTATTTCTTCAAGGAAAATCATTGTATAAATTTTGTTCTTGTGTCAAAAGACACGTGTAATAACAGAGAATACCAGGTCATCGTAAACGGAGGCAGTTCAAGCAGACAGACGCTTTTACGAGGGGCATGGTGATCGGACTGAAAAGGGCAGGTTGGTCCATACGTCAAATCGCAGCTGATACACATCTTGGTGCGTCCACGGTGCACCGACTGTGGAGAAGATGGTTGGAACAAGGAAATGTGGCAATTTATAGGAATGTCGGTGCAACCAGAGTGACGTCAGCACGTGTGGATCGGCGTATCCTTCGACAAGCAGTGGCGGCCCCACAAGCCACTTGTAACGCCATCCTGCAACATGTGCAAGACACCCTAGATCATTCCATCTCGACCAGAACCATTTCCCGTCGATTGGTTACTAATGGCTTGCACTCATGCCGTCCGCTAAGAAGACTGCCATTGACCCCACCGAATAGGCGCCAACGTTTGGAATGGTGCCGGGCTAGATCGACGTGGATGACGGAATGGCACAGGGTCGTGTTCTCAGATGAGTCGCGTTTCTGCTTGTCCAGTGATAGTCGCCGTGTACGCGTGTGGCGTCGACGTGGAGAAAGGTCCAATCCGGCAGCAATTGTGGAACGCCCCACCGTGCGACAACGTGGAATAATGGTTTGGGGCGCAATCGCGTATGATTCCAGGTCACCTTTACTTCGTATTCAGGGCACTATAACGGCCCAACGATACGTTGATGATGTGCTGCGACCGGTGACACTCCCCTACCTTCAGGGGGTACCCAATGTCCTTTATCAGCAGGATAACGCCCGACCGCACACTGCTCGCATTAGCCAACAAGCTCTGCAAGATGTACAGATGCTTTCCTGGCCATCGTACTCTCCTGATCTCTCACCAATCGAGCACGTCTGGGACATCATTGGACGCCGTTTGCATGCCTTGCCACAGCCGCGTTCAGAAGACGAACTGTGGCAAACGGTTGAGAGGGAATGGAGAGCCATCCCTCAGGACGCCATCCGTACTCTGATTGACTCTCTACCTAGACGTGTTGCTGCGTGCATCGCCGTCCGCGGTGGTCCTACTTGCTACTAAGCCGACGCCGTTCTCGCTCTGTATTATGACTATCATTTTGAAATAAAGATAACTTATTGTTCGTCCCTGTCTCTCTCTATCTGCCGAGTTTCATCACTTTCTGGCCACTATTTCTTGGTGTTCCATTTTCAATGTCACGCAGTGCATATCCATCATTTTCTATCACAAAATTTGTATTTGGTTTAATTTGAATAGGCTTTGTATTTCATATATTTTAAACCGATTTTTAATTTAAACATATACGCTGTTAAATTTATTTTTTATTTGTAGTTTTAATATAAAAGAGTCTGAAAGTTGGCTTTGATATTTTGTTTTATATATAGAGATTATTTGGTTTCATCCGCCTTCTGCTCCTCGAATGAATATTTTATCCCCGAAAAATCGATTCTGAAAAACAAACATTA
>CP092880.1:29451885-29511843 GCA_030710605.1 Cordylochernes scorpioides | reverse complement strand
CATTGAAATATTGTCATCATCATTTTATGACTAAAAATAAGCCTTTTTGCCCAGTACTTGGTTAATTTTAATGTTTCTTGTTGAAAATGTAAAAAAATCTCTTTTAGTCTTTATATCCTGTTAAAATATCAGCCAGAATAGTTACGTATTGAGGACGTACATAGCCGACAAACATATATATATCGTAACTAGCGGATGTACCGGGCTTCGCCCGGGTTTTACCCGAGTAAAGGTTTGTCTAACGAATCTTTCGATAAAGTGAACATTTTTTCCCGGTCCCTTGAAAAATACTCGATAAGTTGAATAAAATCAATATTAATTGGTGCTCTCGGTAATTGGAAGTTAAAGGAATAGTATCTTGCCTTGATATTGTATCATTATTCTTGTCTCAAATAAATTGCCGTGTCATCCTGAATTTTGTCTTTCCTAATTTTCTACATTACAAAATCATCGTATCATTATGATAATATTTAGAGCAGATTGTTGAATTATAACAGATAAATTGAATATTTATCTTGATTATTTTTAGGCGAAAAGTTATTTCGAAAATTTTATTTGCTAGAAACCTTTCCAGTACTATACTAAATAACTTCCCAAAGTTTCATGGCGTTCCAATGCGTGGTTTGGTCAGGCATAAAGGACAGACACACACACACATACATTCATTTATATATATATAGATTTAAACAAAGATATGTAAGCAAAATAAAGTATGAAGTCTTTTCTAGTCGTCTCAAAGTGACACCAGTTTGCCACCGGACCCCAGGGGAGGGGAGGATGACCCACATAAGACTGATCAATGAGCATCAACACCCGGGGGATTCAGAGAGAAACAAAAAGGGGCGTTTTGGTCCGGATGTAGGAGTTAGGTTACAGTGGATATTTCGGACAGGCCCGCTCAGTACTTGGTCCGTGATCATCTCACGGCGGCCCTCGTGGCCGCCGTTTTGGCTCCTCTCTGCCCCCGCGGCTTCATGCAGGACACCGAGCTTTCCTCTGTTAATCCTCAACTTTCCCCTGGTTCTGGTGCCACTTGAGACATACTAGGAGAGCGTCTTTTGATCCCAAACTTTGTCCTTACTGTCCCGTGCGGACTTCCCACTCTGCACGCCTTGCCACTCAACCCCGACTGCTCCAACTCACTTATTGTCTTACCCGGGTTTACGACATATACATATATGTGATAATTAGCATATAGAAATATGTAACCCCACCACAACCTATGCAATGTATCGTCAAAAGATTTAATAAAAGTTAGGCTTCGCGAAAAAGGGAACAACAATTACAGGATTGCATCATCCAGGAGGTAAAGGTCCATAAAGTAATATTGTCATCGTCATTTTTCTGAAGAAAAATTGACTATTTTTGCCCAGTACTTTGTTAACTTTATTTTTTTTTTATCTAAAAATGCGACAAAAAACTTTTCAAGATTTTTCTCAATGTCCTGTTGAAATTTCAGCTAGATTAGGTCTTCATTGAGGATTTATATAGCCGAAAAACATACAAATCCTTTTTATTTTATATTTTACTAGCGGACGTACCCGGCTTCGCCCGGGTTTTACCCGAGTAAAAGTTTGTCTAACGAATCTCTCGATAAAGTGAACATTTTTTCCCGGTCCCTTGAAAAATACTCGATAAGTTGAATAAAATCAATATTAATTGGTTCCCTCGGTAATTGGAAGTTAAAGGAATAGTATCTTGCCTTGGAATTGTATCATTATTCTTGTATGGATGTACCCGGCTTCGCCCGGGTTTTACCCGAGTAAAGGTTTGTTTAATGAATCTCTCGATAAAGTGAACATTTTTTCCCGGTCCCTTGAAAAATACTCGATAAGTTGAATAAAAACAATATTAATTGGTTCCCTCGGTAATTGGAAGTTAAAGGAATAGTATCTTGCCTTTGAATTGTATCATTATTCTTGTCTCAAATAAATTGCCGTGTCATCCTGAATTTTGTCTTTCCTAATTTTCTACATTACAAAATCATCGTATCATCATGATAATATTTAGAGCAGATTGTTGAATTATAACAGATAAATTAGAATATTTATCTTGATTATTTCTAGGCGAAAAGTTATTTCAAAAATTTTATTTGCTAGAAACCTTCCCAGTACTATATTAAATAACTTCCCAAAGTTTCATGGCGATCCAATGAGTGGTTTGGTCAGGCATAAAGGACAAACAAACAAACAGACACACATACATTCATTTTTATATATATAGATTTTATATATCTATAAAAATGAAATTCAAAATCGATGTTTGTTATCGCGTTGCGCAAAATCAACAGAATGAATCTTTATGAAATTTCGCATGTAGGTAGCTGAAGATTTCCTTTAACATATAGGCTATTCAAAAAAACTGAAAAAGTTAATGTGCATTTAAAAATTAATAAAAACCAAAAAGTCTTAGTTCCAGCCTTTTACCGCTTGGGCGCAGCACTGGTCGCGACGATAAATGAATTTGATTGGTTAATAATTAACACGTGGTTTGTTTACACGATGAATGTTTTTAAAAGGTAAGATTATCCAATCGCCGTGAAACTTTAGGAAGTTATTTACTATACTACTGGGAAGATTTCTGGTTTGAATTTGATTTGAAACAAATATTCTTTGCAATTTTATTTGCAAATTTTCTACTTTCACTCGCAAGCAGCGCCTCTAGCGGTGTCTGGTGAAATTATATTTATGAATTGTAACAATGCTTAAAATATTTTCAAAGTATAATAAATTTAATTTGAGAATTTAGTAATATAATATTCCAATGACGTAAAAAATACTTGGCATTTCAATATTTATGTATATTTAAAGAAAAAAATTGTAACGTTTTTGTGTTAAATGTTAAAATATATTTTTACATTGTTAATTTAATTTGCTGTTGTTTTATAAAAATGATGATGCAACTTTAATTGTTGTTGTGAAAATATCTTTATTTACGGAGCTGCTAACCAAAATAAATGATTTTTGAGCCCCTAATTGTTGTTGTTTATTATCGTTTGTTTATATTAAAAAAAAAAATACATTGTATGTGATGATGATAACAAAAATGAATTTTTAAATTAATATATATAATTCATTAAGAAAAAAAGAATTAATTAATTATCAAATTCACAAAAGTGACAATATCTTATTTAAAATATAATAAACGTTTTCAAAAATTATGTGTGTGTTTTTTTCAAAAATATATTCAAACGCATATAACAATATTTATAAACGTTTATAAATCAATATATAGGTGGATTGGATGTTTTCTAGAATCGTGTCAACAAATGTTCGTTAGGCAAACTTTTACTCGGATAAAAACTGTGCGAAGCCGGGTACATTCGCTAAATACAGTTATTTACAAATCTTCGTTTGTGGCAAGATACTATTCCTTCAACTTCAAATTACCGAGTGGACCAATTAATACTGATTTTTTTCAACTTATCGAGTATTTTTCAAGGGACCGGGAAAAAATTATCGAGAGTGTAGACAAGTATAGATTCAGTAGGGATTGGATGTTTGCTAGAATCGTTTTAACAAATGTTTGTTAAGCAAACTTTTACTCGGGTAAAAATCGGGCGAAGCCGGAACATATATCCTTCCTTGTCCTTCCTTATATCTATAAAAATGAAATCCAAAATCGATGTTTGTTATCGCGTTGCGCAAAATCTACAAAATAAATCTTTATGAAATTTCGCATGTATATAGCTGAATATTGCGTTTAACATATAGGCTATTCAAAAAAACTAAAAAGGTTAATGTGCTTTTTAAAAAAAAATGTAGAACCAAAAAGCGTTAGTTCCAGCCTTTTACCGCTTGGGCGCAGCACAGTCGCGACGATAAATGAATTTGATTGGTTAATAATTAACACGTGGTTTGTTTACAAGATGAATGTTAGTTTGTTCACACGATGAATGTTTTTAAAAGGTAAAATTATCCAATCGACGTGAAACTTTAGGAAGTTATTTACTATACTACTGGGAAGATTTCTGGTTTGAATTTGATTTGAAATAAATATTCTTTGCAATTTTATTAGCAAATTTTCTACTTTCACTCGCAAGCAGCGCCTCTAGCGGTATCTAGTGAAATTATATTTATAAATTGTAACAATGCTTAAAATATGTTCCAAGTATAATAAATTTAATTTGAGAATTTAGTAATTAATATTCCAATGATGAAAAAACCTTGGCATTTTAATATTAATATATATTTAAAGAAAAAATTGTAACGTTTTTGTGTTAAATGTTAAAATGTAATGATAAAATATATTTTTACCTTGTTAATTTAATTTGCTGTTGTTTTATAATAATGATGATGCAAATTTAATTGTTTTTGTGAAAATATCTTTTTTTTACGGGCTGCTAACCAAAATAAATGATTTTTGAGCCCCTAATTGTTGTTGTTTATTATCGTTTGTTTATATAAAAAAATTACATTGTATGTGATGATGATAACAAAAATTAATTTTAAAATTAATATATATAATTCATTGAGAAAAAAAGTTTTAACAAATGTTCGTTAGGCAAACTTTTACTCGGATAAAAACTGTTCGAAGCCGGGTACATTCGCTAAATACAGTTATTTACAAATCTTCGTTTGTGGCAAGATAATATTCCTTCAACTTCAAATTACCGAGTGAACCAATTGATACAGATTTTTTCAACTAATTGAATATTTTTCAAGGGACCGGGAAAAAATTATCGAGAGTGTAGACAAGTATAGATTCAGTAGGGATTGGATGTTTGCTAGAATCGTTTTAACAAATGTTTGTTAGCCAAATTTTTACTCGGGTAAAAATCGGGCGAAGCCGGGAACATATATATATGTATATATATGTTTGTCGGCTATGCACGCCCTCAATATGTAACTAATCTCGCTGAAATTCGAACAGGACAGAGAGTTAAACCTGAAGAGTTTTTTTGTCGCACTTTAACCAAGAAAAATTATAAGGTATATAATCTATCCGCGATTCTGTAAGCGCTGGTTAGCTAGTCCATGTGCCATCACCAGAACAGGTGACAATCCGATGGAGCGATGTCTGGAGAGTATGACGGGTGGGGTAAGACTTTCCATCTGAAGTCTTTCAGGGTGTATTTTACCGATTGTGCTATTTATTGGCGTAACTGCCTTAATTGTTTTTGATATTGATGAGCAGTGACTTTTCGCCTGGGTGCAGAGGTTGGTAGTAATGTATGCCATGCTGATACCACCAGATGCACAAAATAACCTTCTTGCCATGGATATTGGGTTTGGCGGTCGAGGTTGTCGGCTGTCCTGGGCCTACCTATAATTTCTTGCGCTTCGGATTGTCAAAATACACCCATATTTCATCCCCAGTCACAATATGATGAATAAAATACTTTTTAAAACCTTTCCAGCAGGATTTCAGATATCGTTCTTCGAGTTTCCTTGATCTTTTCACTCAATTCGTGAGGCAACTATTTTACTTCCTTCTGGATATCTTCCATAGCATGCAATAATGAAATGATGTAACATTTTATGACCCCCAAATAAACTTTTTGGTCTCCTAATAGGCTATTTCAAAAATTTGGGGTTTAATTTCTTCAAGATACAACTATAATGTTTCTTTCAAATAACGTGTGATTTTTGTGTGAATAGACTTTTAATAGTCTATAATATTTTACTGCATTATCATGTATACACCAACTTGATAATTTTTTTCAGGAGTTTTATTGGAAAAGAGTTAAAGAATAAAAAAAGAGTCGGTGAACGAGAGAGTATAACCCTCGATTCCCGACAGCCATGAACCGGGATCGAACCCCGCGTTAATATTTTGTTTAATATATGAATAACCTTCACATATTATTTATTGTTGAAAATATCATAAACTAGGTTGCTATTTCTGAGCGGTACCTAATAAAGTGACTTTGGAACAAGGAAGAGTAAAATTGGATTTTGAACTCTCCCTTTATAGATACATTATCTGGCTTCTCCCGTGGTATATTAGAGTGATTGTTCGCTGAAACAATCTTGTTCCTGACTATTAAAGATGATCTTGCCTAGCTCATGTTCTGCTAGAGTGATTATACAAAGCGAATTTCATTTTTGTCCATCAAAAATGATGCAGCAATATTTCATCATAAAAAAAAAAAACACTAAAAATAGGTAAATTAGTCTAATACTTGTGAAAAAATAGTACAAATGTGATATTGTACTGGGATAAGGTGCGTAAATTATGAAAAAGAAAAAGGCATCTCCTTATCGTGCATCTGAAATTTGCTGATTGCTTGCGTCATTTATTCCGATAGATGGCGCAAGCCATCAGCAACTTTCAGATGTACGATGAGGAGATGCCTTTTTTTCATAGTCTAATACTTGTTTAATTTGAATTTAACTTTAATGCAAATATGACAAGAACATCTTCCATACTCTACAGTATATACTGTTGATATATCAGCCAATTTGTTATATTGAGGAAACTTATAAGGAACAAACAACTGAAAAAACACGCATTGTTCTTGTTCCTAAATCACTTTATTAGGTACCACTCAAAAAGAACAACCCAGTTTATGATAATTACAACAATGAATAATATGTAAAGGTTATTCACATATTAAACAAAATGTTAACGCGGGATTCACTCCCGGTTCATGGCTGTCGGGAATCGAGGGTGTTACTCTCTCGTCCACCGACTCTGAAAAAACACAAATACGTTCCTTGCCTATTATATACTGTATAGCGAGATATAGTAAAGGCGCAAAGGAAATGTTTAGTTTTTCCTTTTAAATTACTATTCTTTAAATTTTTGAATATAAAGGGTTGGTAAATGAATATTTCGTTTAAGATTCAAAGCCTATTATAATTAAGCCAAAAATCGCATTATATACATATACAGTAGAACCTCCCTATAAAGGACAACACCTAATTGCAGAACCAAAGTGTCCTTTAGGGAGAGGTGTCCTCTTAACGGAGATTTGCTAAATTGTAAAAATGGTAATTTTGTAAATGAAAACTGTCCTTTGTGGAGAGGTTTCCACTAGCGGGGTGTCCGCTAAAGGGAGGTTCTACTGTATATGAGTAGAACGATGATCTATTTTACTACTACTGTTCTTTTTTAGGCAAACTTTCACTCGAAAAAACTGTACGAAGCCGACTACACTTGCAAGCGATCAATAGCCGAGCACTTAAAGGTTTCTTACATACGCAATCTGCATATGTGTTGTTTGGGAATTAGAATTGCAAATAAGTGTTGCGGATAAACAAAGAGAAAGTTGGATATTTTTTAAGGTATATTTCTACAATAAAATGAACGTTTTATGACATTTAAAGAAATATTTATTTGAGTTTATCTAGCGGCGTTTTCTAATGGTCATGAATTTCAATTCATCAATGAATTATTATTATTATTTTTTTTAAATTTTGGATATTATGCATTCTATTATAAACTTTTTGCGTTTTTTGTTAATATCATCTCAAATGGATTAGGTCAGCAAATTTGATTGAAATGGAAGCCAACATTCAGCCATGGGCCAGAGTAGGAGCGCAATAGCCTGAAGATAAATGAAGACCACACGCAGACAAAAGTGCTGTATGAATATTTATTTATTTGAATTTGGGATAATTACCTTGTGTTTTTCCATTCAGCAATTTTGTCTGAAGATGGTGACAATGCTGTTACCGAAACGTCACACAATATTTATTTATTTGGATTTGTTCTTATTGCCTAGTGTTTATAATCTATAATTCAAAGTGTGCCTCATCAAGAAAAAATAGAAAAAGGACATATCCTAACACTCACACGACCATTATAGATGGCAGAGCCATCTAGTAGAATCAACTAAACATTGATATAACTTGTTACATGATATTTGGCCAACCCAATATCTTGATTTATCAAGAAAAGCCATCCACGAACGCGTTTCGCGCTCGTCAGCGTGGAGCAGGCTGTACCACTGCGACCAAAAATCTTTTTGGTCACAGAGGCTTCTTGAAAAACCAAGAAATTGGTATTCATGGCCAACAGCGCGAAACGCGTTCGTGGATGGCTTTTCTTGATTTATCAAGAAATTGGGTTGGCCAAATATCAGGGAACAGGTTAAATCAATGAATAGTTGATTTCTGTTCCACCAGATGGCGCTCTGCCTTCTGAAAAGCACATGGTCAGGATATGCCTACTTTGTTTTTGATATCAAGACCTGACCCACTTATTTTTTTCTATTGTTTTTTTCATATATATATATTTTAATATTCAACTATACTGGGTATCGCCATTATAGGGAAATATCACATTTTATAATATTTTGAAATATGAACCTATTAATAGTCTAATCTTAAGACTCAATTCACCTAATCCATAAATCCTATTTTGGTTTATAACAGACTAGACGGGTGACCCGGGCTTGACCCGTGTGCATATCTACCCGAGTGATATATATTTAGATAGGATTTTTTTATAATTGTTTATTATTAAAATTATCTATTTGTTTGCATCAGCATAATTTAATCTAATCTTTGATAGAGGGCGCTGTTCGTGAGCTAAGTAGAATGATTTGAATATATAGTTTTAATAATTGATTTATATATTTTTTAAAATAGCCTATCGTCTTCCCCGTATTTTTTACCTATGTATAGAAATTTTGGTTTGAATTAGTGAACTACTGCGATTTTGTATACCGGACATACAAACGAACAAACAAACATACAAACAAACAAATATACAAACATTCATTTTTATATATATAGAAAACTGCGTGACAACCTCTATTACCAAAGGTTTACATTTAAAGGTCATATATATGAGTTTATTAAAGTCATATTTGTAATTTATGGAACAATAACATTATAAATTATGATTTTTATAGAACACAAATATGCACGCATAATCGCGAATTTTTAAATAGCACAAGTATTTTTCAAGTGTCCTTGTGAAATATTCAAAATAAAATGCATGTGGCCCACTAACATGATTCATACTGAGAATAATGTTTAAATAAAATTATTTTGAAAATTAATTTTTTGAAGGAATTCCAAATAATCCTACGGTAGCTGCTTATCAACTATGAACTGCTGTAAACATTTAAAAAATAAATATAAGTAACTTTATTTGGCAAAAACAATGACATTCTACAAATATAATATTTAGATTTGATATTTACAACACACCATGGAAAATTATTTAAAATAAATCCGGGAACGAAAATTTATTTTGGAATTCCTAAGACTTCTCTCAGTTCCTCTGGATACCTATTCAATTTGATGATGTTGGCAATGGAGTGACAGAGCATATACATCAGACCAGGAATAACCAAGTAACTTGTTGCTCTGATGAGGTCGATTAAGGTCTCCAAGTCTTGTTTCAAGAAATTTTCATCCCATTCTGAGAACTTACGAGGCTGGTTGCATGGCTTTTCTAGAGGGTCTTCTACAAAAGGAGGATCATCTTTATGGTGCTTAAGCCAGTCTAAGATCATGTTGAAGATTTTGGAGTCTGTTTCATAAAGGATGAAGTCAGATTCTGTTCTTACTTTTTCCAGTTCTATTATTGGTTTGATGTTTTCCATCTTATTGACTAATTCCTGGTCAACTTCCAAAATCAAACCATCAGAAGTTTCAAACTTGACTTTTTCTGCCATAGCTGTGGCCATTTTTATTTTTTAATATTTCGAAAATAGTTATCGTTTTCTCTTTGTGTACCTGTGAGCTTTCGAATTTCGAAAAAAATATTAATCAGACTTAACTAAAAACACGAAACAAAATTATGATGATAACATTTTCAAAGAAAATGCTTAAAAATATATATATATATATTTATATATATATTTTTTTTTTACACTCTAAAAAAAATATTAAAAATATATATTTGATTCATATATGAGCAATTTTTAATATTAATTATTTTAAAATAATAGAAAAAAATAATAAAAATGTCAGGTGTTGTTATTAAAAATATTTAGGTAAGTTTGGCCTTAAATACCCATTTCTTGGTTTCTCAAGAAACCTCTGGAACCAAAAAGATTTTTGGTCGCAGTGGTACAGCCTGCTCCACGCTAACGAGCGCCAACAGCGCGAAACGCGTTTGTAGATGGCTTTTCTTGATTTATCATGAAAATGGATTGGCTAAATATCAGGGAACAGATTAAATCAATGTTTAGTTGATTTCTGTTCAACTAGATGGCGCTCTGCCATCTAAAGAGCACATGTGCTCCTGGTCAGAAAATGCCTTCTCTATTTTTAATATTAATTTTATGTATATTGTGTACGTTTTTGATTAAATAATATTCCATGGTGTCAATACCACAAATATAAATATTTCCATTTATTCAATATTGCATAGAACTTTAGCAAATCAATTCACATTGTAATTTCAATAATATTTTTTTTCATTTTGTACTCGGGGAGAATTTAGAAAGGAATTATTTTCTTCAGACTAAAAAATACGCGATAAGATGCGTTGAAATATAAACTGTAAAATCGAGGTTCAAGCTAAATAAAAATAATAATAATAAAAAAAATAATGTGATTTATGTGAAAAACAATAGAAAAAATAAATAATAAAAAGATCAGGTGTTGATATTAAAAATAAAAAAGGCATATCCTGACCAGAAGCACTTGTGCTTTTCTTGAATTTTCAAGAAAATGGGTTGGCCAAATATCAGGGAACAGGCTAAATCAATGTTTAGTTGATTTCTGTTTACTAGATGGCGCTGTAGGGGACATGTAAAAATTATTGTTTTGTATTTCTATTTTATGTAAATTTTATTTGCTTTTTAAAGTTCATATTTGTTTGTTGCAAATATGCAAAATATTTATCATCTAATTTATATATATTGTTAAGAAGAGTTTGAAAGTACATTTCATTTTATCCATTATTGTAAATTTGCCTAACCTAATTTGCATTTATGCTTTTGATTTTCTTTGTTCGCCTGTTTTACATGTTCTCTTATTTTTTCACCATTATAAATACAATCTTAACAATCATTAGATTAGATTTTTCCTCGACTTGTCCAGTGGACGGTTGTAAAATAAACAAAATAAACATTTATTTCCCGCTGTCTCCATGTTTCCTTGCGGCATCCCAGAACATCATCGCAACACTGGTGGAGATGCAGATCATACCATCAAAAATGAAGCTACCTTAAGAAGAAGCCGTCGTCTACGAGGACAACCTCCAATGAGATCCTTCAGTGCCTCTCCAACAAGACGCGCCATTGTGAATAAGATGACGCTACACCTTGGAACAACATTTTCTTCTGCCAGCCACCACCTCCAAGTCTGGAAGTATTTGGCGGATACTCAGACGAAGATCCTTCAGAATGGCTGGAAGAAATGAGTTGTTAGCAAGACAACAACGGTGGCCAGACGATGTCATGCTGGCACATGCCTGGAGCTACATGGACGGACCTGCGAAGAAATGGGCAAAACTCAACAGCCCTCACATTTTTTCGGCCTGGAGTGTATTCAAAAAGGCACTCCTGAGAGATTTCAGGAGGGCAGATACTGCCAAATTCAAATTAATAATGGACCTGCAAAACAGAATCCAGTAGCCCAATGAGTCAACTCTGCGTTACGCCGAGGATGTCCTCAACCTCTGTAACAAGGTCAACCCCAAAATGACAACGGACGATAAATTATACTACATGAAGACTGGTCTAAACAAATACCTGTCACTCAATATGATGATAACACCTTGCAGCACGGTCAAAGACTTTTTAGAACTAGTGAGGCGAATAGATCAACATCTAGTGGATTTTGAGCAGCGAAGAAGCTTCAGGCAAAATAACCGCCCGACCAGACCATTCCCTCCTAGGAGAAACTACAACAACCAAACAGACCATAGTCGTGGTTTCGACATACCTCGATTCCAAAAAGGATCGTTCGCAAATGATAGAAGACCAATCGCAAGTGACAGTAGACCAACCTTCGCCCCAGGTAGATTCGAGAGGGCTAGACCTAATGGCACAGGGATGGAACCGGTTGGAAACAATTATAGGAGCTCAGCACCAACCCCAATCAACAGAACCCCCGAGCAGTATCCCAGGAGGCAGACGTACACGACGCCCCCAAGTAACAGGCGTTATCAAAGGCCATTATACCAGGATCGAAGAATATGCTGGAACTGCTCCGAACAGGGACACATATCGAGGTATTGCCCTCGTAACACTGAACGACCGACTTACAATATCAGACCAAAACAGCGGCAGTTTTCAAGGTCCATGGAGAGAGAGAGAGAGAGAGAGAGAGAGACTATTGACTATTGACACACTTTTATTGACGTCTAGTCAATTTTTACAAAATGATTATGATAAAAGTAATGAATAAATAATGGGAATTTACAATGATTTTAGGAGCTAGGGAGGCTCCACCACCTTGATAAGGTTCTCCTCCAGACAAGGAGGGGGTCTTCTTGGACTCCCCGCATCTCCAGGCCCAGGAAGTACTTGTAGATGCGGGTCTTGGCGGACGCCATGATGGCCAGGGCGTCGTCCTCCAGGTCATGCCCGAAGATCCAGCTTTGCAGGTCAGGAGGCCGTTGGAGGATGGTGAAGGCCTCCAGGATGACAGGCCTGATCCGACTACAGGACCAGTAGCGGTGGGCCAGTGACAGGTCTCCGGACCCACAGGCGATGCAGGACTCCCGGGCTGAAGCCGGATGTGCTGGATGGGGAAGGGCGTGCAGGGCCAGCCGCACGGCAACGTCAGCATTGTGCCCCGAGAAGGCGCAACGCCGGAGGGAAGACCAGCTGATGGAGATGAGGATGCTGACGTGGGGGAACCACCGTCCGAACAGCTGGGTAATGGGCAGCGCAGCCAAGCGCGGACGCTCAAGCAAGCGGCGGGCTGTGCGGGTGGTTAGGCGCTGGAAGGCGGTGGTCGACCCGCGCACCACGATTGCGTCCGCCAGGCTGTCGACGCGATAACGTCCCCGGGCATTCTGGGTTATCAGGCGTGTGCAGAAGCTCCCCAGAGCAGGGACGTCCGTGAGGGCGCCACGCGTAGCGATGGTGATGTTTGGAGCAGGCCCGGTCAGTTCTCCGATGCGCCAGCCCAGCCATCTTGTAGGAGCCAGGAGCTCAGGAGGCCGCAGGAAACGGCAGTCGCCCACGACCCGAAGAGCCCGAAGAAGTGCAGGTTGTAAGATCCGGTGGTTTAGATCTAGGATCTCCGCGGCAGGCTCGAAGAGGTGAAGACTCCGACGACGCCGCGGGGGAAGCCAGATGCCAGGAGTGGACGCAGGAGTCAGCCACATCCCGCTCTCAGCGAGCCAAGAGTGAGCGTTACGGCCTCCACGCAGTGCTGCCTGGACACCCTTAAGGCACGACAGACGGAGCTGAGTGCCCACGTCGAGAAGTCCCATGCCTCCCACAGAGATCGGCCGCGCCAGGATGCTACTGGGAAGCCATGAGGTTCGATCGTGCCCCCACACGAATCGAGCCAATCTTGCCTGCAGTCTTCCGATGGTGGTCTCGCTGGGAAGGTAGGCCTGGAGATGATAGTAGATGGCCGAGAGCACCAGGCTATTGGCCGCTTTTGCTCGACCAGCAAGTGAGAGACCGCGGACAAAGGGGGACCACCTAGCAATGGCTCGCTCCAGCAACTCTTGCAGGTGTTGATCTTGAGCCGAAGTTCCCATTCCAGGAGTCACTAAGGTCCCTAGAATATTGATTTTCTCCCTGTTCCAGGAGATTGCCGACGGGGAGTCAGTGCGGTTCCTCCATCTCCCGCACCAGAGACCCTGGCTCTTACCGAAGTTGACTCTTATTCCTGACGCACGCCTGAAGTCCTCGAAGATCTTCCTGACGACCTCCAGCTGCCCATCCTCGCGGATAAGCAGGACGATGTCGTCGGCGTACGCCAGGACATTATCCCGGCCAAGTAGCTGTTCCAGGCGTAACAGGAGGGGCCCGGTGGAGATGGTAAAGAACGCTGCGCTGGCAGCGCATCCCTGCCTCACTCCGTTGAGCATGTGGAACAGAGGAGTTCTCCCAATCCCCTCAATCCTCGCCGCAGCCTCGGCCCCAGCGTAGAGCAGAAGAACCCACCCCACGAAGACTGGCGGCAGACCGACGGAGAGAAGAGTGGACACCAGGAAGCCTCTGTCCAGCGTGTCAAACGCTGACTCCAAGTCGATGGCGACGACTGCCAGTGGGGCTTCATCTCTGCAGGCAGTGGCAACTTCATCAGCTACGCGGGCTATGTTCCAGGCTGGTGTTCTACCTGGAACGGCGTAGCTCTGGCATTCAGGTACGATGTCTCGGAGATGGGGTCGCAGTCGCCAGTAGAGGACCCCGCTGAGGACTCTGTAGTCCGTCGTTGGCAAGGAGAGGGGTCGAAGTCCGGCTAGGCCCGGACCACCGTGCGGTTTTTCTATCAGGGACATTTCGCTGCGCCGCATGGAAGTGGGCAGAGCCCCGCAGAGCTGGGACGCCTCGAAGACCCGACGGAGTGCACTCGCGAAGTAATCCTCAAAACCCCTGAAGAGCTCGCAGGGCAAGTCATCCCACCCGGCCGCTTTCCCAGTTGGCAGACGACCGATGGCAGCACTATTTAAAAAATTGTAGAGGAATCGATGATTCGAGGCAACAGGAACCGGACTTTGATGTGAATAGCGAAGACGATTTTCCTACTTTGGGAGAAGCGTCAAAAAACTAACCCGACTGAATGGATCTCGGGCTTCTGGTGGTCGAATAAACTTGGTGATGAATCTTCAAAGAAATAAAACGACTCAGATAGAAATCAATAATTATACGGTTGAGGCATTAATCGACACCGGAGCGATGGTTAGCTGTATTGACGAGGAACTCTCATATAAACTAAAATTAAAAGTTGTCAAAGATAATAATCTGAAATTTTACACAAATATATTTACTGGCAATGCGTTTCTTTTAAATATCATCAAATATTAGAATATAAGAAACGCATTGCCAGTAAATTTATTTGTGTAAAATTTTAACGATAGATGGCAATAAAATTTAATTTAATAATAATCTGAATTTGAAAGCTGCAGGTGATCAGAAACTTAAAGCAAAAGGAAGGTCAATGGTATCATTCAATATGGATCAGGAAAAATATACAATTCAGATGATAGTGTTAGAAAAATGTAACCTCAAAATAATTCTGGGAGACGATTTCTTAAGCCAGTACAAAGCCTTAATAAACTGCCGAAACAATACTTTATGGATTGAATCCCCAAATAATATGAACCAAGATGATACAAGTTTAAAATATGCTAGGGCGGTTGAAGATAGAGTAATTCCTGAATTTAGCCTATGTCTAGTTAAGGGCTATTGCGAACCAACTACTGATGACAAGGAAATATTGATAGAGAATCTCTCATCGCTAATATCGAAATATGGCCTGATAACAACAAGATCTTTGCTAAAAAATACAAGGTTTCCTGATATTTGGCTTTTGAACCCTTCTTCAAAACCTATAAAAATTCATCGGCACATGAAAATAGGGATAATATCGGAAGAGTAGACAGGATGTACAAGACAGACCATCGAGCAGTTTCCTCCATTGATCTCAATTTTGACATAAATCCCGATTTATCTTCCGAGGAACGTAATCAGGTTTTGATGCTACTCTACGAATACAAAGAAATGTTCGCCGCACCAGACGATTACAAAGGGAGAACTCACCTTGTCAGACATAAAATTAAAACAAACAGCGATATTCCCATAAGAAAGAACCCCTACAGAGTGTCTTTGAGAGAACGCGAAATAATTAATAATCAAATAGATAAGATGTTGAAAAAATGTATAATTTCTCATTCATCGAGTCCATGGGCATCTCCTGTAATTCTCGTTAAGAAGAAAGACGGAACATTTAGATTCTGTGTGGACTACAGAAATTTAAACTCTATCACTGTTAAAGATCAATATCCGCTTCCTCGTATAGACGACTGCTTCGACTCTCTCCATGGGTCTAGATACTTCACATCACTGGACCTGTGTTCAGGATACTGGCAGGTGGAAGTTGAAGAACAAGATCGGGAGAAAACTGCTTTTGTGACACCTGACGGACTTTACCACTTCAACGTCTTACCTTTTGGTTTATTCAACGGCCCAGCAACTTTTGAAAGACTAATGGATAATATATTGAGGACCCATAAATGGAAAATCTACTTGTGCTACCTTGACGATGTGATAGTTTTCTCTGAAGATCTACCATCGCATTTGACAATATTGAAGACCATTTTGGGATGCTTAAGAAAAGCAGGATTGACACTCAATCTTTCAAAATGCAGATTCGCTTATAAAGAGCTCCTCTTATTGGGGCACGTTGTGTCAAAAGAAGGAATTACACCCGATCCAGAAAAAATTGCGAGCATAAAGGATTTCCCAGCCCTCAAAACAATTAAGAATGTCAGAGCTTTTCTCGGACTATGTTCTTATTATAGAAGGTTCATTAAAGAATTCTCAAAAATAGCATATCCATTACAAATTCTAACTCGTAAAAACCAGCCGTTTGAATGGGGAAAAGAACAAGAATAATATTTTCTAACTTTAAAAGAAAAGCTGAGTTCACCGGAGGTCCTAACTCATTATGATCCAAATAAACCCATAGGCCTCCACACCGACGCAAGCGATCAAGGACTTGGGGCAGTGTTCATTCATGTTGAAGACAGTGGTAGAGAGCGTCCAATTTCATATGCCAGCAGAACATTGCAGAAGGCTGAGACCAACTATTCAACTACGGAAAAGGAATGCTTGGCTATTATATGGGCAATTGGGAAATTCAGGCCTTATCTTTACGGCCGTAAATTCATCGTTTATACCGATCACCATAGTCTCTGCTGGATGGCCAAAGTAAAAAAATTATCTGGACGTTTGGCGCGTTGGTCGTTGGAATTGCAAGCCTACGATTTTACTATAAATTATAAATCTGGAAAAACACATTTAGATGCTGATGGATTATCGCGGTGCCCACAATTCCAGATAAAATTAAAATTTTACAAATTAATTATAACACCGAAGACTACGACGCTTACATTAAGAAAATTAACAACATGATCGACCAACACCCAAACAGCTACGGAGAAAACTTCACCAAACATAACGGAAAATTTATAAAAATAATCCTACCCCAACAGGCAACCCGTGGCTATTGGTCATCCCAAAGACCAAACAACTAGAACTCTTGGAACAGATGCATGATCATCCTATATCGGGCCACATGGGTATAAAAAGAACATACAACCGAATAAAAGATAAATATTTTTGGCCTTCAATGTTCAAAACAGTGGAGAAATATGTTTCCATTTGCCCTGAATGCCAGTTTTGTAAGACCCCATCCCAACAACCATCGGGACAATTGCAACCGATACCACCAGCGTCTAGACCGTTCGAACGAATAGGAATAGATCTTTTGGGTAGATTTCCCAAGTCCATCAACGGAAATAGGTGGATCGTTGTTTGCACAGACTATTACTCAAGGCATGTTTAAACAGCGGCGCTACCTCGAGGAACTGCCACAGAAATTGCCGATTTTTTATTGAAAAGAATAGTACTAAGACATGGAGCACCGAATATTTTAATTTCTGACCGCGGGCGTTCTTTCTTGAGCAAACTACTCACACAAGTTTTGAAAATTTGCAATACGATACATAAGAAAACGACAAGTTACCATCCACAGACAAATGGCCGAACGGAAAGAATGAACCGTACGCTGACAGATATGATATCAATGTACATTGACGAGAAGCACCAAAATTGGGACGAGATTCTCCCGTTTGTGACTTTCGCCTACAATTCCTCGGTACAAGAGACGACCGGCTATTCCCCATATTTTCTGATTCACGGAAGAGAACCGTTGACATTTCTGGACTCTACATTTGACTGGCCGGAAGTACCGCCTAAACCCGGAGACTTTGATGACTACATATCAAATCTCCTAACCATAGTTGAAGAATCAAAAAAGATTTCAATGGCTAGAACAATGGCACGGCAAGATAAATCAAAACAAGTATACGACAAACATCGCAGAGAAGTTAACTTTTCACCAGACGACCTAGTACTGATTTGGACATCGATTAGAAAAGTTGGAAGAGCGGACAAACTACAAAAAAAATTACATCGGACCATTCAAGATAATTAGGAAGACATCACCAGTAAATTATGAAGTAAAAGAAGTCACGGGAAGAGGCAAGAAAATTGTACATGTGTCAAGAATGAAACTGTACCGGACCCCAGACTTGAGGACAAGTCTTTTTCAAGGGGGAGAGTAATGTTAAGAAGAATTTGAAAGTACATTTTATTTTATCCATTATTGTAAATTTGTCTAACCTAATTTGCATTTATGCTTTTGATTTTCTTTGTTCGCCTGTTTTACATGTTTTCTTATTTTTTCACCATTATAAATGCCATCTCAACAATCATTAGATTAGATTTTTCCTCGACTTGTCCAGTGGACGGTTGTAAAATAAAAAAAATAAACATTTATTTCCCGCTGTCTCCATGTTTCCTCGCGGCACCCCAGAACATCATTGCAACAATATATTTTATATTTAATTGGATTCATTCTTTTTTTTTTTGTTGTCTGAATATAATAACAATAACAAGGTATAACGAGAATAGTTGATATTTATTCCGATAGATGGCGCAAGCCATTAGCAACTTTCAGTTGCACGATAAGGAGATGCCTTTTTCTTAAGGTATAACCTTAGTGATTACAATAAAATAAAACTTGATTTTGCAAGAAATGTTTATGTGGATTATTGTTAATTAACCACCACAGCGCTCTGCCATCTAAAAAGTACATGTGCATCTGATCAGGATATGCCTTTTTTTATTTTTTATGTTTTTTATGTAAAAACATAAGTTTTTATAATTTATATGAAAGTATTTTTTTAAAAATCTAACTTGTTTTTTTTTCTTTATTTTAAATTTACTTTCTGCTAATTCTTGGTTGATTATCCGTTTTTATTCTTTGTACCTTATCGTAACAGCCTGAAGGAAATTATTCTTTCATGGTGAGTTTCAAAATAAGAGAATTACTGGCAGATATATTGATTGGCTGCAGTGGTTGATTGAATGCTGTGGTAACAACGCCTGATATAGACAAACCTTTTTATCTTTGTATATTTGACACGTTTTGATATAATAAAAAAATACTTAAAGCCTATCTTATAGGGGAAATATCAGAGTAGGCGGCTTGTCATATCTGGAGTAATTGCTGGATCCAACTGTATAAAAAATATATATTATGAAAATTATATTCTTTGCCTTTTTGTGTTCTATTTAGATAATCAGATAAAGCCCCTAGATCCACCCGTCTTTCAATTACTAGGCACCACGTTTACGAACATTTGAATTAGTACGAGCGATTGTAAAACTAGTATTCTTGTGAATATTTATTTTCCTCGGGTGGGACGAATGTTGATGCTTTTTATATACCAGGCTGTATCAAAAGTTTGTTACGAAAGTGGAAGCCTGATATAAAATCTATTATTTAAATATATGCCAATACATTAGAACCTCCCTATAAAGGACACCTAATTGTAGAGCCAAAGTGTCCTTTAGGGAGAGGTCTAATATTACCGGAGAGTTGCTAAATTGCAAAAATGATAATTTTGCAAATGAAAATATGTCTTTTGTGGAGAGGGGTCCGCTAGCGGGGTGTCCGCTAAAGGGAGTTTCTACTGTATTAATGAACATGAATCAATACATATTTGCATAACATTTTATGACCCCCAAATATATATATATATATATATAAGCTATTTGGTTTCCTAATTGGCTATTTCAAAATTTTGGGGTCTAATTTCTTCAAGATACAACTATAATATTTCTTTCAAATAACGTGTGCTTTTTGCGTGAATAGACTTTTAATAGTCTATATAATTTAACTGCATTATCATGTATACACCAACTTGATAATTTATTTCAGGAGTTTTATTGGTAGAGAGTTGAAAAAAAAAAAAAAAAAAAAAAAAAAAAGAGTCGGTGGACGAAAGGGTAACACCTCGATTCCCGACAGCCATGAACCGGGATAGAATCCCGTGTTAACATTTTGTTTAATATATGAATAACCTTCACATATTATTTATTGTTGCAAATATCATAAACTAGGTTGCTATTTCTGAGCGGTACTAATAAAGTGACTTTGGAACAAGGAAGAGTAAAATTGGATTTTGAACTCTCCCTTTATAGATACATTATCTGGCTTCTGCCGTGGTATATTAGAGTGATTGTTCGCTGAAACAATCTTGTTCCTGACTATTAAATATGATCTTGCCTAGCTCATGTTCTGCTAGAGTGATTATACGAAGCGAATTTCATTTTTGTCCATCAAAAATGATGCAGCAATATTTCATCATAAAAAAAAAAACAAAAAAAAAACAAACACTAAAAATAGGTAAATTAGTCTAATACTTGTGAAAAAATAGTACAAATGTGATATTGTACTGGGATAAGGTGCGTAAATTATGAAAAAGAAAAAGGCATCTCCTTATCGTGCATCTGAAATTTGCTGATTGCTTGCGTCATTTATTACGATAGATGGCGCAAGCCATCAGCAACTTTCAGACGTTTGATGAGGAGATGCCTTTTTCATAGTATAATACTTGTTTAATTTGAATTTAACTCGAATGCAAATATGACAAGAACCTCTTCCATACTCTACAGTATATACTGTTGATATATCAGCCAATTTGTTATATTGAGGAAACTTATAAGGAACAAACACGACTGAAAAAAACACACATTGTTCTTGTTCCTAAATAACTTTATTAGGTACCGCTTAAAAAGAGCAACCTAGTGTATGAAAATTGCAAAAATGAATAATATGTAAAGGTTATTCACATATTAAACAAAATGTTAACGCGGGATTCAATCCCGGTTCATAGCTGTCGGGAATCGAGGGTGTTACCCTCTCGTCCACCGACTCTGAAAAACACAAATACGTTCATTGCCTATTATATATAGCGAGATATGGTAAAGGCTTAAAGGAAATGTTTAGTTTTCCTTTTAAATTACTATTCTTTTAATTTTTAAAATAAAAAGGGTTAATAGATGTTTATTTCGTTTAAGATTCAAAGCCTATTATAATTAAGCCAAAAATCACATCATATACATATACAGTAGAACCTCCCTATAAAGGACAACACCTAATTGCAGAACTAAAGTGTCCTTTAGGGAGAGGTGTCCTCTTAAAGGAGATTTGCTAAATTGTAAAAATGGTAATTTTGCAAATGAAAACTGTCCTTTGTGGAGAGGTTTCCACTAGCGGGGTGTCCGCTAAAGGGAGGTTCTACTGTATATGAGTAGAACGATGATCTATTTTACTACTACTGTTCTTTTTTAGGCAAACTTTCACTCGAAAAAACTGTACGAAGCCGAGTACACTTGCAAGCGATCAATAGCCGAGGACTTAAAGGTTTCTTACATACGCAATATGCATATGTGTTGTTTGGGAATTAGAAATGCAAATACGTGTTGCGGATAAACAAAGAGAAAGTTGGGCATTTTTGAGAAGTTATATTTCTACAATAAAATGAAAGTTTTATGGCATTTAAAGAAATATTTATTTGAGGTTATCTAGCGGCATTTTCTAATGGTCATGAATTTCAATTCATCAATGAATTATTATTATTTTTTTAATTTTGGATATTATGCATTCTATTATAAACCTTTTGCGTTTTCTGTTAATATCATCTCAAATGGATTAGGTCAGCGAATTTGATTGAAATGGAAGCCAACATTCTGCCACGGGCCAGATTAGGAACGCACTAGCCTGAAGATAATTGAAGACCACACGCAGACAAAAGTGCTGTATGAATATTTATTTATTTGAATTTGGGATAATTACCTTGTGTTTTTCCATTCAGCAATTTTGTCTGAAGATGGTAACAATGCTGTTACCGAAACGTCATACAATATTTATTTATTTGGATTTGTTCTTATTGCCTAGTGTTTATAATCTATAATTCAAAGTGTGCCTCATCAAGAAAAAATAGAAAAAGGACATATCCTAACACTCACACGACCATTATAGATGGCAGAGCCATCTAGTAGAATCAACTAAACATTGATATAACTTGTTACATGATATTTGGCCAACCCAATATCTTGATTTATCAAGAAAAGCCATCCACGAACGCGTTTCGCGCTCGTCAGCGTGGAGCAGGCTGTACCACTGCGACCAAAAATGTTTTGGCCACAGAGGCTTCTTGAAAAACCAAGAAATGGGTCTTCATGGCCAACAGCGCGAAACGCGTTCGTGGATGGCTTTTCTTGATTTATCAAGAAATTGGGTTGGCCAAATATCAGGGAACAGGTTAAATCAATGAATAGTTGATTTCTGTTCCACCAGATGGCGCTCTGCCTTCTGAAAAGCACATGTGCTCCTGGTCAGGATATGCCTACTTTGTTTTTAATATCAACACCTGACCCACGTATTTTTTTCTTTTGTTTTTTCATATATATATATATTTTATTATTCAACTATACTGGGTACCGCCATTATAGGGAAATATCACATTTTATAATATTTTGAAATATGAACCTATTAATAATCTAATCTTAAGACTCAATTCACCTAATCCATAAATCCTATTTTGGTTTATAACAGACTAGACGGGTGACCCGGGATTGACCCGTGTGCATATCTACCCAAGTGATATATATTTAGATAGGATTTTTTCAAATAATTGTTTATTATTAGCATTATCTATTTGTTTGCATCAGCATAATTTAATCTAATCTTTGATAGAGGGCGCTGTTCGTGAGCTAAGTAGAATGATTTGAATATATAGTTTTAATAATTGATTTATATATTTTTTAAAATAGCCTATCGTCTTCCCCGTATTTTTTACCTATGAATGGAAATTTTGGTTTGAATTAGTGAACTACTGCGAATTTGTATACCGGACATACAAACAAACAAACAAACATACAAACATTCAATTTTATATATATGGAAAACTGTGTGACAACCTCTATTACCAGAGGTTACATTTAAAGGTCATATATATATTCGTTTATTAAAGTCATATTTGTAATTTTTGGAACAATAACATTATAAATTATGATTTTTATAGAACACAAACATGCACGCATAATCGCGAATTTTTAAATAGCACAAGTCCTTTTCAAGTGTCCTTGTGAAATATTCAAATAAAATGCATGTGGCCCACTAACATGATTTATACTGAGAATACTGTTTAAATAAAATTATTTTGAAAATTTATTTTTTGAAGGGATTCCAAATGATCCTACTGTAGCTGCTTATCAACTATGAACTGCTGTAAACATTTAAAAAATAAATATAAGTAACTTTATTTGGAAAAAACAATGACAATCTACAAATATATAATGTTTAGATTTGATATTTACAACACACCATGGAAAATATTTAAAATAAATCCGGGAACGAAATTTTATTTTGGAATTCCTAAGACTTCTCTCAGTTCCTCTGGATACCTATTCAATTTGATGATGTTGGCAATGGAGTGACAGAGCATATACATCAGACCAGGAATAACCAAGTAACTTGTTGCTCTGATGAGGTCGATTAAGGTCTCCAAGTCTTGGTTCAAAAAATTTTCATCCCATTCTGAGAACTTACGAGGCTGGTTGCATGGCTTTTCTAGAGGGTCTTCTACAAAAGGAGGATCATCTTTATGGTGCTTAAGCCAGTCTAAGATCATGTTGAAGATTTTGGAGTCTGTTTCATAAAGGATGAAGTCAGATTCTGTTCTTACTTTTTCCAGTTCTATTATTGGTTTGATGTTTTCCATCTTATTGACTAATTCCTGGTCAACTTCCAAAATCAAACCATCAGAAGTTTCAAACTTGACTTTTTCTGCCATAGCTGTGGCCATTTTTATTTTTTAATATTTCGAAAATAGTTATCGTTTTCTCTTTGTGTACCTGTGAGCTTTCGAATTTCGAAAAAAATATTAATCAGACTTAACTAAAAACATGAAACAAAATTATGATGATAACATTTTCAAAGAAAATGCTTAAAAATAAATAAATATATCTTTCTTCTATATATATAAAATTGAATGTCTGTCTGTCTGTTTGTCTGTCTGTTTGTTTGTACTCTATAGATTCAAAAACCATACATCCAATCGCTGTGAAATTTTGGGATATTATTAGGTATATCACCGGGAAGGTTTTAGAAAAATAATTTCATGAATATCTTGAATATCCTTAGAGTTATTTGCAGATTTGTAGATTTAACTCGCAAGCAGCGCCCCCATTGTGACGATGATAACAAGTTTTCTTATCACTAAGTTTGTTATCTTAAATATTATTTATCAAAAGTAAGATTATCTCAGGATGACACGGCAATGTGACACGGGAAAAAATGTTCACTAGATAAAACTATGATTTTCTATATGATATAAAAAGCCAACAATGAAGAGTGAATGTAATATAAAAAGCCAACAATGAAGAATGAATGTAAGATAAAAAGCCAACAATGAAAAATGAATGTAAGATAAAAAGCCAACAATGAAGAGTGAATGTAATATAAAAAGCCAACAATGAAGAATGAATGTAAGATAAAAAGCCAACAATGAAGAGTGAATGTAAGATAAAAAGCCAACAATGAAGAGTATAGTAATATAAAAAGCCAACAATGAAGAATGAATGTAAGATAAAAAGCCAACAAAGAAGAGTAAATATAATATAAAAAGCCAACAATGAAGAGTGAATGTAAGATAAAAAGCCAACAATGAAGAGTAAATGTAAGATAAAAAGCCAAACAATGAAGAGTGAATGTAATATAAAAAGCCAACAATGAAGAATGAATGTAAGATAAAAAGCCAACAATGAAGAATGAATGTAAGATAAAAAGCCAACAATGAAGAGTGAATGTAATATAAAAAGCCAACAATGAAGAATGAATGTAAGATAAAAAGCCAACAATGAAGAGTAAATATAATATAAAAAGCCAACAATGAAGAGTGAATGTAAGATAAAAAGCCAACAATGAAGAGTAAATGTAATATAAAAAGCTAACAGAGTGAATGTAAGATAAAAAGCCAACAATGAAGAGTGAATGTAATATAAAAAGCCAACAATGAAGAATGAATGTAAGTTAAAAAGCCAACAATGAAGAGTAAATCTATATATATTATATATATATATATATATATATATATATATATATATATATATATATATATATATAAAAGTCAATTTCTGTCTGTCTGTCTGTTTCGCGATAAACTCAAAAACTACTGAACCAATTGGTACCATATTTTGCATGTCGCTTTTTATAAACCTGAGGAAAATTTTCGGCTGCATTTTGATTAGTATTTTTGGCTATTTCTTTTTTTTTCATTTGAAGAACTTTTTTTTACGCGGACTAATCCGGAATGGAATGAATACCTAAATATGGCCATTTTTTAAAGCATCGGTGGTTCAGTGGTAGAATGTTCGCCTGCCACGCGGGCGGCCCGGGTTCGATTCCCGGCCGATGCATTTTTTTTTTTTTACAATTTTTAAAACTCTTTTATATTATCTTATATATATAAAATTGAATGTCTGTCTGTCTGTACTCTATAGATTCAAAAACCATACATCCAATCGCCGTGAATTATCTCAGGATGACACGGCAATTTATTTGCGACAAGAATAATGATACAATTCCAAGGCGAAGATACTATTCCTTTAACTTCCAATTACCGAGGGAACCAATTAATATTGATTTTATTCAACTTATCGAGTATTTCTCAAGGGACCGGGAAAAAATGTTCACTAGATAAAACTATGATTTTCTAATGTAGAAAATTAGGAAAGACAAAATTCAGGATGACAAGGCACACAGGGACCGGGAAAAAATGTTCACTTTATTGAGAGATTCAAATTTACGAGTTTCAAATTATCAAAATATATCTTTTTTATTTTTTAATAAGTTTTTAGAGAATTGTTTTAACAAATGTTCGCTAGACAAACCTTTACTCGGGTAAAACCCCGGGCGAAGCCGAGTACGTTTTATAAGTTTAAAGAGAATTGTTTTAACAAATGTTCGTTAGACAAACATTCACTCGGGTAAAACCCGGGCGAAGCCGGGCGGGTCCGCTAGTATATTTATATATATATTTTACACTCTAAAATATTAAAAATATATATTTGATTTATATATGAGCAATTTTTAATAATAATTCTTTAAAAATAATAGAAAAAAAAAATAAAAAGGTCAGGTGTTGATATTTAAAATATTTAGGCAAGTTTGGCCTTAAATACCCATTTCTTGGTTTCTCAAGAAACCTTTGGAACCAAAAAGATTTTTGGACGCAGTGGTATAGCCTGCTCCACGCTAACGAGCGCCAACAGCGCGTAACGCCTTTGTAGATTGCTTTTCTTGATTTATCAAGAAAATGGATTGTCTAAATATCAGGAAACAGGTTAAATAAATGTTTAGTTGATTTCTGTTCAACTAGATGGCGCTCTGCCATCTAAAGAGCACATGTGCTCCTGGTCAGAAAATGCCTTCTCTATTTTTAATATTAATTTTATGTATATCGTGTAGGGTAATAATCTACTAGTATTGTCTCAGGTTTAACCACGTTTTTGATTAAATAATATTCTATGGTGTCAAACCACAAATATAAATATTTTAATTTTTTCAATATTGCATAGAACTTTAGCAAGTCAATTCACATTGTAATTCCAATAATATTTTTCCATTTTGTACTCGGGGAGAATTCAGAAAGGAATTATTTTCTTCAGACTAAAAAATACGCGATAAGATGCGTTGAAATATAAACTGTGAAATCAAGGTTCAAGCTAAATCTATCTATATTATATATATATAAAAATGAATGCATGTGTGTGTGTCTGTCCTTTATGCCTGACCAAACCACTCATTGGAACGCCATGAAACTTTGGGAAGTTATTTAGTATAGTACTGAGAAGGTTTCTGAAAAATAATTTTTCGAATAGCTTTAATATCCTTAGATTTATTTGCAGATTTGTACATTCAACTCGCAAGCAGCGCCACCATTGCGACGATGATAACAAGTATTTTTATCTATAAGTTTTATTATCACTAAGTTTATTATCTTAAAGATTATTTATCAAAATTAAAAGTTAGTTTATCATTTATCTACAACATATATATTGGGAGAATAGAATGTAGATAATTAGGAAAGACAAAATTCAGGATGACACGGCAATTTATTTGAGACAAGAATAATGATACAATTCCAAGGCAAAGATACTATTCCTTTAACTTCCAATTACCGAGGGAACAAATTAATATTGATTTTATTCATCTTATCGAGTATTTTTCTAGGGACCGGGAAAAATGTTCACTAAATAAAACGATGATTTTGTAATGTAGAAAATTAGGAAAGACAAAATTCAGGATGACACGGCACACAGGGACCGGGAAAAAAAGGCGACACTATTATATTACTGAAAAATATCTAAATTTCATAATTATTTGAAACCAAGGATTTCTGAATATTCCATTTTGAAGGGATAATATGTAGTACTGGTGAGTCCTGAAATAACAGTGACCCCAATGCTCATATTCTCCTCTTTTAATAGTGCTTTAGTTACATGCCTTGATTTACCATATAATCAAACAATGTACATATTTATAATATTTTCAGGTTATCGCACAAATTAAAATGACTGTATAAGAATAATATGATCAAGAAATTACTCTTCAAAGGGAATCGCAAACTATTAAAATTAAAATAAACTAAAAAGTATGAAGTAAAAATCATGAGTTGGTTAATTTTTCTATGTAAATCAATGAGGCACCTGTATAATATGATATTAAAAGGCTGATAATAAAAATTTATAAGATACTAGCGGATGTACCCGGCTTCGCCCGGGTTTTACTCGAGTAAAGGTTTGTCTAGCGAACATTTGTTAAAACATTTCTCTATAAACTTATTTAAAAAAAAAGATATATTTTGATAATTTGAAACTCGTAAATTTGAATCTCTCGATAAAGTGAACATTTTTTCCCGGTCCCTATGTGCCGTGTCATCCTGAATTTTGTCTTTCCTAATTTTCTACATTACAAAACCATCGTTTTATCTAGTGAAAAGATTTTCCCGGTCCCTTGAAAAATACTCGATAAGTTGAATAAAATCAATATTAATTGGTTCCCTTGGTAATTGGAAGTTAAAGGAATAGTATATTTGCCTTGGAATTGTACCATTATTCTTGTCTCAAATAAATTGCCGTGTTATCCTGAGATAATCTTACTTTTGATAAATAATCTTTAAGATATATTATAGATCTATTAATATTTAAGATCTTATTGATAATAAAACTTATATATATAAAAAACTTGTTATCATCGTCGCAATGGTGGCGCTGCTTGCGAGTTAAATCTACAAATCTGTAAATAACTCTAAGGATATTCAAGATATTCAATAAATTCTTTTTCAGAAACCTTCCCAGTACTATACTAAATAAAATCCCAAAGTTTCATGGCGTTCCAATGAGTGGTTTGGTCAGGCATAAAGGACAGACACACACACACATACATTCATTTTTAAAAGCTTTTATTTAACTTGCCTCCATGTCTGTCTGTCTGGATGTCTGTCGCCAAATCTTGTAATCAATTTTTAATATGCTTATAGGGCACCTAGAAATATGAAATTTGGTACACATGTTCAAACCTGATGACAATGCTAGCTGACCAATTTTCAGATTTCTGGGTTGTCAGGTTGGCCTAGAACGGACAAATTTCCAAATTTCATTTCAAATTTTGTATATTTAATTTTAATAGGCTGCTAGACCATATAGAATAATGAAACTCACAATACTCGCTCAGTCTAATTAATAATTGACAGATAGACAGACATACATTTATTTGTATATATAGAGATTAGCAGTAATTAAACGTAAAAGTAAGAAAATGTTGATTTTAATATGTGTAAATAGAGTCTCTTAAGAAAGACCACCTAAAAACATGACTCAACTTGTTTCTCCTGTAGGTGGTCTCTCATTGGAGATTCTAATTGATATTAAAGAATATTTAATAGACCTTTAATAAGAGACTGCCGCTTGGAGAGACGGTTTAAGCTACGATTTTAGGCATCCTCTCAATGGAAGCTCTACTGTATCTACTTTTTCACACTGTTTGGCTTAATAAATGCCATTTTCCCCATTTTGAATGTGTATCAATCCAGTCTATTTTTTTATATTTTATAGGCAAAATCACTTCATTTCAATTCATAGGGAATTTTCAACTTTTTTCTTTCGTCTTCATTCAGCTTACTTTCTATTATATTTTAAGCCATTGTTCCATTATACATATTTAATACCGTATAAACTGTTAATTTGAATACAGACACATTGAAAACCTTCTAATTAATGATGATAATTTTTAATGAATATTTTAATGGAATTTAGGAAATAAAACGAAACGAAAAAAGGAAATCTGACAAAAATAGCTTTATAACTTTCCCCAAAGTTCTAAATGGTCAAATATATATAAATATATATATATATATATATATATATATATATAGTGTAGAAACTATATAACAAAATTATAACAGTGATTCTAATTTTAAAAACTTAAGGAGCAAACTGATAATAATGATAACTTATATCAGTTAGATTTGATTAGATTAGCAAGCTAAATCTAAATTAATTATAATAATAAATAGTTATTTAATTTTATAGTCCAGTTTTGTATTAAGATTATCTTCACTATTATGATCATTTAAATACAAATTATAAAATTTGTAAAATGTTATTAATTTGTAGATAGAGAGAGAAAAAAAAATTCTTTACTTCTATTACATCCTCAAGTTAATTATATATTTATAATTAATAACAATAAAAAAAATTAACAAAGTAACGTCTATTACATCGGCTTTTACACGTCATTCAGACATACTCTAATCCTATATATAGAATAATCGAAGAGATAATATATATAATAGTTAGAAAAAAGAGAGAAAGACAGAACCATGCACTTTTAATCAAACTAATAATAAGGAAAAAAAAAAAAAAAGAGTTTTATAAAGAAGGTAGATAAGATTGTTAGTATATATATATATATTTTTTTATGATTTTATATTTTATCCTTTTTTTTTTTTTTTTTTAAAGATTTTTAAAGGTTTTTTTATTTTATAATATGATTATAAATAGTTGTATTTAGTAATATATCTATAGTATGAATTAACATTTGTTATAAGTTTGGATATTATGTTTTGAAACCCTAATGGTAGACCAGACATACACAAAAAACTTTAAATTGAAATAAATTGGAAAAAGAGATCTGCTGGAACGGGGATCATCAGATAAAATTCCAGCGACATTTCAACCCCTTCTTTATTATGTCATAGATCTCTTTTAAACCGTATTTTATGTGTTAATATTAAGTTGTTTCAGTGAAATATTTAAATGAACATATAACAGATACAAGTGTTAACAAATTCAAACTGTAAACCTACCTTGGACGCTGCGTCCTCCATTGTGTATATCTATTTCTGGCTGGCACATGTCGCGGGAGGGGAATGTCCCCCCTCATTTCAAATTTAGACCATTTATTCAGAATTTTTTTGAACAACAAGAAAATTAAAGAAGATAGGAAAAATAGTTAAAGGAAGAAAGCTAAGTTTTATAATCTTTACAGATAGTTATATCAAAATAACTGATTTAACACTTATTCATCTTTTAATATTCCTTTAAAAAGGCAAATTATAAGAGTTTAATAAAGCTATTAATTGTGCAAATTCATCTTTTTTAACTTCCATTTTCCTCCCCAGAAATTGGAGATTAAACAAAAATGAACTATATACTTTAACACTTTAAAAATCTTGTGAAAAAATCTTTTAATCAGTTATTTAATAAAAGTTTAATTAACTGTTAAAGATTATAAATTTGTATTAGTTAATATTAAGAGAAATTATAGAAAGTTGATTTCATAAATGGATATTTCCATTTATTTTTTTTTAAATATTTTATAATTGATATACTGTTGAAATATTTTACTTGTTTGATACTAAATTTGTTTTTAATAAATTCCATGTTTAAATTTTTAACATCTTCTATGAAATTATCTAATATATTATTTATTCTATAAAATCTTAGAAACTGACCATAATATATACCTTTACAGCAATTTAATGATATATTAGAATTCATATTACAGTATTTTATAATATTGAAATTATAATTACTCTTTTTATTATAAACTCTAACAGCACTATTTGTAAGGTCTATATTCAAGTCTAAAAAGTTAACTTTTTTGTTTCTATAAATTTTTTCATTGTTCTTAAGTTTCAAGTATTTAGGATATATTTCAGGTATTAATTTTTTAAACAGTGGATTATTAAATATTATTATGTCATCTACATATCGGAATATTTGCCAATTAATATTATTTTGTAGAAAGTATTCTCTTTCGTACCAGAATAATATTAAATTTGCAAGTAACGGACTAGAAGAAGTACCCATGGGAACGCCTTCTGATTGAATATATATTTTATTTTTAAATTCTATATAGTTAAAATTTAAAAATGTTTCCAGTAGAGTTTTTGCTGTTTTAAGATCTAATTTAAATGTTTTATATCTGTTATGAATAATTTTAATGTAGAAAGTTTTGTCATTAATTAATTCATTAAATAAATTGGTTATTTTATTATTTAGATCTCTTAAATTTATTTTAGAATATAGGTCCTCAAAGTCAAATGTGTGTACTGTTTCAATGTTTGTCCAATTGTTCATTAAATAATTAATGATTTTTTTATTTGAGTCGATAAATTTATAATTATATTTATTAGTTAATTTATTTATAATAAATTGTAGTGTTGAGGCTAATTGTATATCAATATTTTTTATGACTGAATTTATACCAGATGTGATTGTTCTGAAAGAAATAGGTTTTTTGTGTAGTTTAGGAATTATATAGAACTTTGGTATGTTTGGATTTTTGTGGTTATTATAAATTTTTAGTGAATTTTCAACATTTTTGATGTCTTTTTTGATTTTTGTGCCTGTAGTTCTAGCAAAAGTGTATTTATGATTATTATCAATTTCCTTTTTTAGTATATCGTGGTATAGATTTTTACAAATTAAAGATAAATTATTGGGACATTTATCTATAGGAGTGATAATATAGTCCTTCTGTAAATTAATTATATTTTCTTTGAAAGAAGGAATGTCTGAATTGGGTTTTGTGTATTTAAGTGTATTATTATAATAATTTATAATTTCCTTTTTAATATTATGTTTCCATTCCAGAAAAGTAAATTCTGGAATACTGTATTTTATACTAGTTTTATTTATGAAAAAATCTATATCTTTTAATATAGATTTAATTGTATTATTATAATTGTGTTTAATTTGAGGTATATATTTATACCCTTTATTTAAAATTTCTTGATATTCTGGATTTAAAAAAGAAAAGTTGCTAGTTAATATATGACCTGAGTACTTATATTTATCAATATAGTTGTTGCAATTACATTTAATTTTTTTAAAATTTGCCAAATTATTAATAAATTGGTTATAATTGCAAACTAAATTACCTATATTTTTATTGTATCTCCAGATTGTTTTAAAATTTAAATTTTTTATAGGGAAAAGATTATTGATGATTTGGTTATTAAAAATATCATTAAATTTAATATGATTAAATAAATTGTTATTAAATTTAATGATAATATTAATGTTATTAGTATTTTGTTTAATTTTTCTGTATTTAAAGATGTCGTGTGTGATATCTATTAATCTGTTAGTCAGATTATGAATTTTAATATATTCTATGAGTTTGATAAATTTATTATTATTTAGTTTAAATAATGTTTTAATAAATTTATCGACGAAGTTGTTAGTGTACATTTGTTTTGGGTCCAGTAATTCTTCAAATTCAATGTAACCTAATTTATTTGTAGTTTTACCTCTAGTTTTATTAGGTTTAGTTTTAAATTCATTTTTATATTTGCAACTGATTTCATAAGTTGAAATTTCTTCTGTTTGTGGTTTGTATGTGTAGTTTAATTCGTCGTTAAGTCCATAAGGGAATAATGTGTTGTGTTTATAAATGTAGTTGTTTTCTAATAATAGTCGTTGTTTTTTGTTTTGACATATGTCTAGTATTTCTATCTTAAAGTTGTTAAAAGTATGTAATTGATTGTGTTCTTTCATATATATATTACCAATTGATTTTTTAGCGTGGTTTCTATGTAGGTTTATTCGTATATTTAATGGATTACAAGTTTGTCCTATATATGATAGTTGACAAATTTGGCATGTTAATTTATAAATAGTATTCACTAATTTACAACTAGTTGTTTGAAAAGTGTCATGGTTCTTAAGAGAGGGACAAGTTTGACAATTTTTTCTTAGGCAATTCTTAGCGAGTTTAAATTAACATAAATTAAGAACAATGAAAAAATTTATAGAAACAAAAAAGTTAACTTTTTAGACTTGAATATAGACCTTACAAATAGTGCTGTTAGAGTTTATAATAAAAAGAGTAATTATAATTTCAATATTATAAAATACTGTAATATGAATTCTAATATATCATTAAATTGCTGTAAAGGTATATATTATGGTCAGTTTCTAAGATTTTATAGAATAAATAATATATTAGATAATTTCATAGAAGATGTTAAAAATTTAAACATGGAATTTATTAAAAACAAATTTAGTATCAAACAAGTAAAATATTTCAACAGTATATCAATTATAAAATATTAAAAAAAAAAATAAATGGAAATATCCATTTATGAAATCAACTTTCTATAATTTCTCTTAATATTAACTAATACAAATTTATAATCTTTAACAGTTAATTAAACTTTTATTAAATAACTGATTAAAAGATTTTTTCACAAGATTTTTAAAGTGTTAAAGTATATAGTTCATTTTTGTTTAATCTCCAATTTCTGGGGAGGAAAATGGAAGTTAAATAAAGATGAATTTGCACAATTAATAGCTTTATTAAACTCTTATAATTTGCCTTTTTAAAGGAATATTAAAAGATGAATAAGTGTTAAATCAGTTATTTTGATATAACTATCTGTAAAGATTATAAAACTTAGCTTTCTTCCTTTAACTATTTTTCCTATCTTCTTTAATTTTCTTGTTGTTCAAAAAAATTCTGAATAAATGGTCTAAATTTGAAATGAGGGGGGACATTCCCCTCCCGCGACATGTGCCAGCCAGAAATAGATATACACAATGGAGGACGCAGCGTCCAAGGTAGGTTTACAGTTTGAATTTGTTAACACTTGTATCTGTTATATGTTCATTTAAATATTTCACTGAAACAACTTAATATTAACACATAAAATACGGTTTAAAAGAGATCTATGACATAATAAAGAAGGGGTTGAAATGTCGCTGGAATTTTATCTGATGATCCCCGTTCCAGCAGATCTCTTTTTCCAATTTATTTCAATTTAAAGTTTTTTGTGTATGTCTGGTCTACCATTAGGGTTTCAAAACATAATATCCAAACTTATAACAAATGTTAATTCATACTATAGATATATTACTAAATACAACTATTTATAATCATATTATAAAATAAAAAAACCTTTAAAAATCTTTAAAAAAAAAAAAAAAAAAAAGGATAAAATATAAAATCATAAAAAAATATATATATATATACTAACAATCTTATCTACCTTCTTTATAAAACTCTTTTTTTTTTTTTCCTTATTATTAGTTTGATTAAAAGTGCATGGTTCTGTCTTTCTCTCTTTTTTCTAACTATTATATATATTATCTCTTCGATTATTCTATATATAGGATTAGAGTATGTCTGAATGACGTGTAAAAGCCGATGTAATAGACGTTACTTTGTTAATTTTTTTTATTGTTATTAATTATAAATATATAATTAACTTGAGGATGTAATAGAAGTAAAGAATTTTTTTTTTCTCTCTCTATCTACAAATTAATAACATTTTACAAATTTTATAATTTGTATTTAAATGATCATAATAGTGAAGATAATCTTAATACAAAACTGGACTATAAAATTAAATAACTATTTATTATTATAATTAATTTAGATTTAGCTTGCTAATCTAATCAAATCTAACTGATATAAGTTATCATTATTATCAGTTTGCTCCTTAAGTTTTTAAAATTAGAATCACTGTTATAATTTTGTTATATAGTTTCTACACTATATTAATTCATATGAGCTTGCTCTATGATATATTTTTTTTATATATAACATAATATACAAATTAAATTATATTATATATTCTAATATAAATAAATCTTCATACAAATTTTAATTATCTTTCATTGTTTGATTATAAAAAATAAATTATAAAAGTAATTCTAGAAAAAAAAATAATTTCAGAACTTTTGTTTTTTTCAGTGTTTTTGTTAGTTTAAAGATGTTTTTTTTATTAGTTATTCTTAAAAATATAACAGATAACAAACAGTAATATCTATATATAGATTAATTATTCAATTTATTACAAATTTTATCACCACAAAAACAATTAAGTAAAATATATTTAAAAAATTCATAAGAATAACAAACTAAAAAAACTAAAAAAAACTACAAACATATTAGTGTTAGCACCTCTTTTATGTTAATTTAAACTCGCTAAGAATTGCCTAAGAAAAAATTGTCAAACTTGTCCCTCTCTTAAGAACCATGACACTTTTCAAACAACTAGTTGTAAATTAGTGAATACTATTTATAAATTAACATGCCAAATTTGTCAACTATCATATATAGGACAAACTTGTAATCCATTAAATATACGAATAAACCTACATAGAAACCACGCTAAAAAATCAATTGGTAATATATATATGAAAGAACACAATCAATTACATACTTTTAACAACTTTAAGATAGAAATACTAGACATATGTCAAAACAAAAAACAACGACTATTATTAGAAAACAACTACATTTATAAACACAACACATTATTCCCTTATGGACTTAACGACGAATTAAACTACACATACAAACCACAAACAGAAGAAATTTCAACTTATGAAATCAGTTGCAAATATAAAAATGAATTTAAAACTAAACCTAATAAAACTAGAGGTAAAACTACAAATAAATTAGGTTACATTGAATTTGAAGAATTACTGGACCCAAAACAAATGTACACTAACAACTTCGTCGATAAATTTATTAAAACATTATTTAAACTAAATAATAATAAATTTATCAAACTCATAGAATATATTAAAATTCATAATCTGACTAACAGATTAATAGATATCACACACGACATCTTTAAATACAGAAAAATTAAACAAAATACTAATAACATTAATATTATCATTAAATTTAATAACAATTTATTTAATCATATTAAATTTAATGATATTTTTAATAACCAAATCATCAATAATCTTTTCCCTATAAAAAATTTAAATTTTAAAACAATCTGGAGATACAATAAAAATATAGGTAATTTAGTTTGCAATTATAACCAATTTATTAATAATTTGGCAAATTTTAAAAAAATTAAATGTAATTGCAACAACTATATTGATAAATATAAGTACTCAGGTCATATATTAACTAGCAACTTTTCTTTTTTAAATCCAGAATATCAAGAAATTTTAAATAAAGGGTATAAATATATACCTCAAATTAAACACAATTATAATAATACAATTAAATCTATATTAAAAGATATAGATTTTTTCATAAATAAAACTAGTATAAAATACAGTATTCCAGAATTTACTTTTCTGGAATGGAAACATAATATTAAAAAGGAAATTATAAATTATTATAATAATACACTTAAATACACAAAACCCAATTCAGACATTCCTTCTTTCAAAGAAAATATAATTAATTTACAGAAGGACTATATTATCACTCCTATAGATAAATGTCCCAATAATTTATCTTTAATTTGTAAAAATCTATACCACGATATACTAAAAAAGGAAATTGATAATAATCATAAATACACTTTTGCTAGAACTACAGGCACAAAAATCAAAAAAGACATCAAAAATGTTGAAAATTCACTAAAAATTTATAATAACCACAAAAATCCAAACATACCAAAGTTCTATATAATTCCTAAACTACACAAAAAACCTATTTCTTTCAGAACAATCACATCTGGTATAAATTCAGTCATAAAAAATATTGATATACAATTAGCCTCAACACTACAATTTATTATAAATAAATTAACTAATAAATATAATTATAAATTTATCGACTCAAATAAAAAAATCATTAATTATTTAATGAACAATTGGACAAACATTGAAACAGTACACACATTTGACTTTGAGGACCTATATTCTAAAATAAATTTAAGAGATCTAAATAATAAAATAACCAATTTATTTAATGAATTAATTAATGACAAGACTTTCTACATTAAAATTATTCATAACAGATATAAAACATTTAAATTAGATCTTAAAACAGCAAAAACTCTACTGGAAACATTTTTAAATTTTAACTATATAGAATTTAAAAATAAAATATATATTCAATCAGAAGGCGTTCCCATGGGTACTTCTTCTAGTCCGTTACTTGCAAATTTAATATTATTCTGGTACGAAAGAGAATACTTTCTACAAAATAATATTAATTGGCAAATATTCCGATATGTAGATGACATAATAATATTTAATAATCCACTGTTTAAAAAATTAATACCTGAAATATATCCTAAATACTTGAAACTTAAGAACAATGAAAAAATTTATAGAAACAAAAAAGTTAACTTTTTAGACTTGAATATAGACCTTACAAATAGTGCTGTTAGAGTTTATAATAAAAAGAGTAATTATAATTTCAATATTATAAAATACTGTAATATGAATTCTAATATATCATTAAATTGCTGTAAAGGTATATATTATGGTCAGTTTCTAAGATTTTATAGAATAAATAATATATTAGATAATTTCATAGAAGATGTAAAAAATTTAAACATGGAATTTATTAAAAACAAATTTAGTATCAAACAAGTAAAATATTTCAACAGTATATCAATTATAAAATATTTAAAAAAAAATAAATGGAAATATCCATTTATGAAATCAACTTTCTATAATTTCTCTTAATATTAACTAATACAAATTTATAATCTTTAACAGTTAATTAAACTTTTATTAAATAACTGATTAAAAGATTTTTTCACAAGATTTTTAAAGTGTTAAAGTATATAGTTCATTTTTGTTTAATCTCCAATTTCTGGGGAGGAAAATGGAAGTTAAATAAAGATGAATTTGCACAATTAATAGCTTTATTAAACTCTTATAATTTGCCTTTTTAAAGGAATATTAAAAGATGAATAAGTGTTAAATCAGTTATTTTGATATAACTATCTGTAAAGATTATAAAACTTAGCTTTCTTCCTTTAACTATTTTTCCTATCTTCTTTAATTTTCTTGTTGTTCAAAAAAATTCTGAATAAATGGTCTAAATTTGAAATGAGGGGGGACATTCCCCTCCCGCGACATGTGCCAGCCAGAAATAGATATACACAATGGAGGACGCAGCGTCCAAGGTAGGTTTACAGTTTGAATTTGTTAACACTTGTATCTGTTATATGTTCATTTAAATATTTCACTGAAACAACTTAATATTAACACATAAAATACGGTTTAAAAGAGATCTATGACATAATAAAGAAGGGGTTGAAATGTCGCTGGAATTTTATCTGATGATCCCCGTTCCAGCAGATCTCTTTTTCCAATTTATTTCAATTTAAAGTTTTTTGTGTATGTCTGGTCTACCATTAGGGTTTCAAAACATAATATCCAAACTTATAACAAATGTTAATTCATACTATAGATATATTACTAAATACAACTATTTATAATCATATTATAAAATAAAAAAACCTTTAAAAATCTTTAAAAAAAAAAAAAAAAAAAGGATAAAATATAAAATCATAAAAAAATATATATATATATACTAACAATCTTATCTACCTTCTTTATAAAACTCTTTTTTTTTTTTTTTCCTTATTATTAGTTTGATTAAAAGTGCATGGTTCTGTCTTTCTCTCTTTTTTTCTAACTATTATATATATTATCTCTTCGATTATTCTATATATAGGATTAGAGTATGTCTGAATGACGTGTAAAAGCCGATGTAATAGACGTTACTTTGTTAATTTTTTTTATTGTTATTAATTATAAATATATAATTAACTTGAGGATGTAATAGAAGTAAAGAATTTTTTTTTTCTCTCTCTATCTACAAATTAATAACATTTTACAAATTTTATAATTTGTATTTAAATGATCATAATAGTGAAGATAATCTTAATACAAAACTGGACTATAAAATTAAATAACTATTTATTATTATATATATATATATATATATATATATATATATGTTATATAAAGGTATTATTTAAAATGTTATATTAAAATATTAGTTTATTTAAAACTATATTTCATAGATACAAATACTGTTTAATCGACCGCCAGAGGTCATGCTTCCCCTATAAAAACTCGTTGTTGTTCTTCTCCGTTGGCCGGCTCAAACCTTTTGTACATTATGTAAATAAGCTTTTCTTTTTTTATTCTTACGCCTTAAGCCAGGCAGTAATTTTACCAAGTTATGTTTATCCTATAGCTCAATTAAAACAATATCTGATCAAAACCATTTTTGTTATTATACTTTCACAAGATTTTAGCCACGACTGCATTTCCATACCATAATCTTCAACATGATATAAATTCAAGAAGAAAATCAAATCTCTTTTTATTTAAATATAATATATATATATATATGATGTAATTCCACTATAGATGCGTGGAAAATTAGCAGTCGTTTGTGGCTGTCTCCGCCTCAATCATCATCTCTTTATTTTTCAAATCTTTTTAAACAAAAAAAAAAAAAATTACATACTCCATTTAGCTAAATCTTCAGAAAAAACAAAAAAAAAAAAATTACATTCTATCATTCAAAATGTATCACTACCCCCCACAAAAAAAAAAAAAAGTATTAATTTCCTTCTCAACGGAGGTTGGGAGGGGATGGAAGGTAAAGGATAAGATACATTTCGAAAGAAAAAAAATGCAAAAATTATATTACACAAGTAATTGTATTTACACAAGATACCATATTGTTAGAGGTAAAAGGCGACCAAAGCCTGTTAGTTGGGGAAAATCACAGGAAAAGGTGGCCCTACAAAACCTAACTAACAATAGGCAGAAAGAAGAAAAAAAAAAATGATATTTTAAAATTTGGACATTACATGTCTATGGAGACACTCTCCATGTAGAATCCCATTCCAGGGCAACTTTTAGTTATTTTCCCAATGAACCGCACCCCAGTTCTTGGAATTTATATGACCTCTTCCACCTTTGGTAAACCTCACAGGATACAACTGGTTCCGATTCAGTTTGGGTGTCTACCGAAACCAGCAGTAGTTTCTCCAGGGGCTCTGTGGGGTGATCTGGATTTTTAATGGAAGAGAATAAAACCTGAGGACTATCGGTGGAAGCTTGCTTGTTAGGTTCGACACCCAAGCATCTTTCTAAATCTTCTTCTTCCTGAAATGGGAATGATGGTTCAGTATTTTCTTCATTATCTTCAGTTACCGGATTCCAGAGCTTTACTTTAGAAATATTAACTATTGTTGCATGCTTATTTTTGGGTTGTCATGGCTTATCTATTTCTATGGTTTGTGGTGAGGGTATGGAAATTATGGTGTATGGTTCTGGGTAAAAGGCTGGCATAAGCTTACCTTGACCTGATTGGTAAGGGATTTTATAAAGGACCTTATCCCCTATTTTTAGATTAGGCGTTTTATTGGATTCATTATATCTTTTTACCAATTTAAGATGTAATTTTTCTGTATTTTCATTTGCAATTCTCCTAGCCTCTTCTATGGGTGGATATGCTCTTGTTAAATTATTGATATATCATGGCGTTATGCCAAAAAGTAAATAAACGGGAGGCATTTTAGTTATGGAATGAGGAATACTCCGATATTCTTCTAAGGCCTTTTGTAATAATTTGGGCCATGGTATTCTGGGATTTTGTTGATGGTGAAGTCTAAGTTTTGAGATAATTGTCGCATTCGCCCTTTCTACAAGCCCATTACATTGTGGGTGCGAAGGGGATGTCATTACGTGTTTTATGCCCTTTTCTTGTATAAATTTGTTAAACCTTTTGGACACAAATGAGGGATGCCTATTAGTAACAATAATTTTTGGTTTACCTACATTTAATAACTGATTTATTATATTGATGTACGTTGCTATAGACGTACTCTTAGAAGGATAAGCCCAGATGTATCTTGAGTGATGATCAACTATCACATGAAGACAATTCTTTGTACTGTTATAATCCCCTAATCCTAAAATACTGTCAAGGGCAACTACATCAAATGGTTTCTCAGCTAGTGGTAAATTACCCATGAGTCCATACGAAGGTGTAGTTGGCTTCTTTACAGACTGACATATTTTACATTTCAGAATATAATTTTTTATTTGTCCTATCATTCCTTTGAAATAATATTGTGCTGAGATAACTCTAGCCATTGAACTTATGCCTGGGTGTCCTAAACTTTCGTGAGCCCTACTTATCAATTGTTGTTGTAAGGAGGGTGGTACTATAATCCTATCTCTATTTTTTTAGCCTAATATAAGTAATACCGTTTTTAATGAAATATAGTTTAGATGAAGGCTTAAGTAATGATTTTTGTTCTTGTTCTATATTTTGAACAGTTAAGAAGCAGGTATATGGCAGTCGGGACAACATGTCGGCTTCATGATTCTCACATCCCTTATTATATTTAAATTCCAAATCATATTCTGATAATCTTAGCGCCCATCGGAATAATCTACCGTTAGTATGTTTGAAATTATTTAACCAAATTAATGCCTTATGGTCGGTATGAACTATCACATGTTGACCTGAAATATAGGGATGATATTTTTTACATGTTTCTATTATCGCCAATAATTCAAGTTCTGTTATTGTATACTTGGATTCTGCTCCCCTTAAAGCCCTACTATAAAACGCTATGGGTCTTAAGGTGCCATCAGGATACTCCTGTTTAAGTACGCCCCCTAAACCTGCAATACTAGCATCGCAAAAGATATGTGTAGCGAATAATGGATTATAAATTTGGAGTATTCTTTTCGAAACTAATGCTTCTTTAAGGGCTTCAAAACTCCTCTGACACTCTTCAATCCACGTAAATTTTGCATCTTTTTTCAATAGATCATTTAAAGGCGCTCTCAACTTATTAAAATTATTTATAAATTTTGCATAATGAGTAACGCTGCCCAAAAATGACCTTAAGCATCTTACATCACGAGGAGGGGGCAAAGATTTAATTATACCAACATTAGTACTTGAAGGAGAGATTTGATCTCCAAAAATTTCGTAACCCAAATAATTTATCTTTTGCATAAAAAACAAACATTTATCTTTCCTAAGTTGGATACCTTCCTTTTGTAGGATTGCAAATATTTCCCCAAGGTGTTCTAAATGGGATTCGGTATCTTTTGAGAAAACCAATATATATATCGTCAAAGTAAGATATTATATTTTTAAGTTCATATTTCTGCAATATGGAAGTGAGAATCCTGTTAAAAATAGCAGGAGCTGTCCGCAATCCAAATGGTAATCTGCACCATTGGTAAGAACCTTCTGTGGTGGTAAAGCAAGTAATAGGTTGATCTTTTTCATGTGAACCAATAGTCTAGTATGCACTTAAAATATCAAGGAACGAGAATACTTTTGAGCCTTGCACCTTTTGGATGATATTTTCAACTAAAGGAATTGGGAAACTATCTCCTATCAGTTTTGAAATCAATTTCCTAAAGTCGATACATAGTCTAGATTTATCATTTTCTCCCTTTTTATGTGCTAAAGTTACTGGCGAACTATATGGAGAAGAAGCATGCCTAATAATCCCATATTTTAATAATTGCCTAATTTGTTCCTTAATTATTTCGGTGTCCCTGGGATTATGTCGATAAGGTCTGAGACAAACAGGAGTTTTATCTTTGAGTCTTAACCTGGGGGGATCTACTTTTAATGGTCTAATATTATATTTGTTTTCACCAAAAATATCATTATAGCGACTTAATAAAATGTAGAAATTATTCTTAAGTTTGTCATCTTTATTTAGATAGCTGTCTTCTAGATTTGGCAAGGGTAAGGGTCGAAAGTTTGGTTGGTAAACGAGTTTAGATTTAAAACAAGAGGGGACATTTATGTTATATTGTTCAATAGTTCTATCTAAAAGAGGTAACTTTTTTATATGATTACATTTTCCTGAAAGTCTTAAACAATAATTATGTTTTTTTACAATATTTAACATTATTAAAAACACCAAAATATTTTTTTGAGTTATCACAATATTGCAAAGCATTGAGTTCATCTTTAGAAAATGTATATTGAAATTTGGATAAAAACACATTATTTTGCATAATAACATTCTCACCAAAATCAATCTTTAGGTTAAAATATTTCAGGTACTTAGTGGATATTATCAGAAAATTTAAATTTGGATTATCAATAATATAGAACAACATATTGTTGGTTATATCTCCAATTCTGATCGTTAAACAAATTTGTCCAAATATTCCAATACGGTTAGATACAGTGCTGATCATATTAGGTGTGTTTGTGTGTTGTTGGCTAGAGTTATTTATCTTATCTAAAAGGCATTCAGGTAATAGGTGTACAGAAATAATATTAATGTCACTGCCGGAATTAAAAAGTACTAAATAGGTTCCCAAGAGTGATGAATTTACCCCAACGTCACTCATCACTCCTGGGCATCACTATTGTTGCCTTACATTACCTCGAAAGTCTTGGTAAAACTGCTTTCGCCGGGTTTCTTGCCGGTCGCCAACCTCTCTGCCGGGGCGGGCACCTGAAGGAAGAGAATTCTGTGAAGGCGTTGCATTCCTTGAGTCGATATTTTGAAAGTCCCGTCAATATCTGGGGCCATTAAATGGTGAAGATGTCTCTTCATGTCGAAATCCTTCTTCCAGGGAAGATGCAATTTTAATCCACATGTCCAGATTAGCTGGATTTGCAGCGATCAAAAATGGTCTCAGCTTCGCGTTTACATTCGAAGAAAGCGCTTCCAGGGTCTGCTCCGAACTTATATTCAATATCTTTGCCAACTTCAATTTATTAAAATAGTAGTCCATAAGGGATTGCGATGGTAGCTTCTTTTCAGTCCAAAATTGCTTCATCAATCCACTTGTCGATACCGGGAAAAATGTATTCATAGCTTGGTGAAGTTCACCCAACGTAAACACGTCCTGGCACATCGAGGCGTATATCTCTAACGCTTTTCCCTTAAAAATGCTCGGGAACATTGATAAAGCATCCTTTTCTGAAATACTTTGAAGTTTGACTATCCTTTCGAAAAGATTTCGCCATTCTTGATACGTAAGGCCTGTATCAGGGTTGAAAATCGGCAAAATTTCTTTAATTGAAATGTCTATTTTCGCTCCGGTAACAACCTCTTCTTTCTGTAAAATTTTCAAGTCTTTCTTCGGTGTCATTTCGAATTTATTTTAAATTCTTACCGTTGTATGTAAGAATTTTTTTTTCCTTCTTTTCTTTAAATATTCCTGGCAGGAACCTTGCTTTGGTCTTGATGAAGTATAAGATATTCTTAGGATCTTCCCGTAGGCAGCGATCCTGTCGACTTGCTGATGTAATTCCACTATAGATGCGTGAAAAATTAGCAGTCGTTTGTGGCTGTCTCCACCTCAATCATCATATCTTTATTTTTTCAAATCTTTTCAAACAAAAAAAAAATTACATACTCCATTTAGTTAAATCTTCAGAAAAAACAAAAAAAAAACATTCTATCATTCAAAATGTATCATATATATGTGATGATGAGTTGCTGTCGACTTATCTGTGATGAGATCCTGTCGGCTCATGTAATGAGAGGAGAATTCCAGTAGCTTTTGTAGAGATCCTGTCGACTACTGAAATAAAAGTTGAAGTCCTGGTAGCTCTTGTTGTACTGTGTTGACCAAGAGGAACAGTCAGGATGTAGAGTTTTCCAGTACCTCTCTGCACCTTGGAAGACCTTTAAAAGTTCTCACAAAATACAGGCAGTCGTGGTCGAGGCAGAGTGGAAAGCTGGGGATATCCACACAAAAAACGAAGACACAGTTACACTAAGAAAGTTCCGTTAACAGATAAAAGCTGAGCTAGAAGCGCAAGATGGAGATAGACGAATTCTTCCTAACTACATGTTGGATGAGATCGACATAACATACGACCGACGTGAGCTGACGCTAAGGGTGAACTAAACTCAACTGAACTGAACTGTACTGAGCTGTCAAGCCACTGTAAGGTGATGATTTATAGGTTAAAGACGGGGTGACCTTATGTGACATGGGCGTTTCTGAGAAAAGGGGGGCCTTGGCATGTCCAGGTGTGAGAGGGGTCTCTGCATTCCACCACATGTGACAGTGTGGGTGGCCTTGTTTGTGGGAATTGTAAATCTACCTGATTTATGAGTTCCATCTTTAGACTGTTGTTTTGGCAATACTATGCTCGATCTCTGCTTTAGCTCAACTCTTAAATCTATTACAGATTTTATTTATTTATCCACTTTGTACAAATTACATTACATAGGTGATGCAATGACACGATTAATCATGCGCATAATTATTTATAGATGTGTCTCTATATACAACATGACAATCTTGTTATAAGTTATCTACACAATATGAGGTTGTTGTTTTAAATTACCATAGATGGGCCCCGGGAGTGAAAGGGTTTATCCGGGTTTAGGCGGGTAAAGCCTCTCTAACACAGGTAAGTAATTAAAATTTCTTTTAATTAATTTAAACTGTGAGGGTTAAAAAGGCTATAACAAGATGATATTTGTTGGATATATAAAAGTGAAATAAAAATGACATTTTGTTTGATTAACAAAAAAGATGATTAAAATAAAATGATGACATAAAAATTCACATTCTAAGAGAATATTGGTGGGCGTTGGACAGGGTTAGTAGTTAAAGAATAAGCAATTGTGAGATTTACACATGCAATCAAATACTTAGGTCCAGGTGCAAAGCGAGGATATGGACTTGAGCGTCTTCCTATGCAATGTTTCACCTGTGATCCTGTATAAGGGTTACAGTGTTTTGTCACAATTATTGGGTTAAAAGTTGTTGAAGAAAAGTTGCTTATTAATATGATTGAGAAAGGAGTGAAATAGAGCCATGCGATAAGTAGAATTGTAGCGACAGTAGGTGATCTGACTTGACTCGAAATCAAAGGTTGAATGTGGTCCGCTAGAGCTGAAAAAAAAAGTTGAAAGTTGAAAAACGTGAACGCTTTGTGAATGCGTTGGTGATTTGCTCTGCGGATGAAATGAAATAAACTCTTGAAGCATGTTCAGACCAGAAGTTTGGATTGGTAAGTCTGGGGAACGGTGTTCTCAAAGAGAAAATTACGAAATCAAAAAATAAATTGTCAAGCAGTGCTGTCGTTTTTCTACGTTGTTGTGACGCAATGACTGAAAAGATAGTGATGAAAAATATAGGGGATTGGTTAAAGAATATGATTGTTGAAAACGATTGTTGTAGATGCCCGATAGTGGATGATAAACTTTGTCAGATAATAAAGGTATTTAAACAAATAAAATATAGTGAATAGAAATATAGAAATATGATTGCGGGTACAAAAAGTGTAAGTGGACAAAATTAAACCTGTAATATATAAAATATATAATAAATAATAAAATAAAAATAATTTTTGAAACAATTAGATGTTTTACAATACTAAAATAATATCATGAAAAATAAAAGTAAATTTGATTAAAGGTTTTTTTTTTTTTTTTTTTAAATGTTGGATTAAAAAATTTGTTTATATAATTGAAAGGTAAGAATAAGAATAATTATTCAAGATTTTATACAAAATTTTAATATAATTGAAGGTTATTAATGATTGGATAAATTTTAAGTAGTGTAAAATTGAACAAATATTGTCTCTTTTGACGAAAAGTTACAGTTGTGGTGTGTGACTAGATTATATCCCTTTGGTAACATCGGTGTTTCTATGACTCTGAAACTGGGAATATGTGAAATGATCTTTTCGTTTGTCCTCAATGCTGGTATGTAGAGAATGATTTCTCTTTCGCGTTAAAAAGTCTATATAAGACTTAACCAAATTGTTTTAATTGGTGTTATCAATTAACATGTAAAATGTTTAAAGTATGTTGTGTTGTGATATCTCGTTGGTGAGATTTGTGAGATTCTCGAGGAAATCTAAATGAGTAGTGTGACACATGTGTTCAAAATGGCGTCATGAAGCTAGCGGTCAAGAAGATCTGCCTTGAGGGGGAAGAGAGAAGATATTCTCAAAAGATAACAGTGACCAGGGGAGTGACGTCATAAAGAGCGTCCACTTCCTTTTTTTTTTTCACGGAAATTCTATTTGTGGGGTGGTCACACGTGCGGGGTGTTTATTTTCTGTCTTGCTTGAAACTGACTTTCTCTCTCTTCTTTTGTTGAAGTTTGGCAATTTTCTTGCCTATTTGAAAATATAGTTTTCTCGATGTTCGTAAGTGTTGTGTCTCGAAATCAGTTTAGACTTAGTAAACTTGTTATACGATGATTTCAGGCTAGAAGTGAGTGAAAGATATGACTTTCGACGTGTACACGCTTTGAGGTGAGAAGTCATAGGCATGAAGGCGTCTTTGGCCTGAAAAGTGAAAAGGTTTTGTGGTGTAGCGCTATGACACGAAGTGAGAAATGTGAATGAAAAGGTGTCACGTGAAGTCTTAGTTTGGTACAAATCTAACCTGTTTCACCATGAATAACAAATTTAATAAAGTCATGGGTGGTTGTTGTATGAAACACATCGAGAGAATATTTGACTGTTAGTGGATTTGGCACGTTTAATGTGAAATTATTTTATTGTGGCGACGATATAGAGTTAAGTGGAGGCTTGTGTGGCTCAAGATTTGGATTTGTGTGTTAAGTCGCGCACTAAAAATTGTTGCCAATTGTATAAAGTGATGTGTGAGTGTTGTAACATTTGTTGAGAGAGATTTATTGATGCTTAATTATGCATGTAAAAAGTAGAGACGAGGGAGTGTATCTAAGTTAGAATAAAATGTTGTTAATAAGTTTGGTAGGTTGTGACCTAATTTAGCTACTGGCGATGAAGTGGAGGGAATCTTTATTTTCAACTTGTTTTGGGAAAGATAGTTGTTTTCCCTAGTGGTGTTTTTGAAGATATTGTATCTTCCGATTTTTGCAATTAAAAAAAATGTGTTTCACCTACGTTAATTTATATTTAAAAATTGATATTTTTGATCGTTGATTATGGTAGCGTGAAAATGTTCCTTGTAAAAAGGCAATGTCGTGAGAGTTACAAATAATTTGAATTGGGCGCTTACTTGAAATGGTGAACATTACCAAATTTTAAGAATTGATAAAGATATTGGTCTTTTGATATAAATATAACTAATAAGTAAAACAAAAATAAGTTGAGAATTATGATGAATGAGATTTTTTAAAAAATAATAATAATGAATTTTTTTTTTTTTTTTCAAGTCGTAGCTTTGGATAATGCCATTTTAGAGGTAAATTTAGGAAAGGCATGTAAGATTAGTAAATTAGTAAAAATGCGTGATGGGCGAATTTTTTTTTTTTTTTTAAGTAAAATTGAGAGTAATACCTTGAAATTTATAATCTGATTAAAAATTAAAGTAAATTTGATCAATGAAAATGTGAAAGTTTTAAAAATTGAATTAAAAAAATGGTATAAAAAAGGTAAAAATTGATTTTAAAATGCTTAAAGTGAAAATATAAATACAAAATTTATAGGGAATCAAGTTTTGAACTTGAGGATAAAGTTAAGGTAGGTTTTTTTAAAAACTTACAGTTGTGTGAAAGTTCAGTCAGGAAACTTGGTCTTGGCTTGTATTCCTGCTGACGTTGAAGACGCTCCATGTAGAGCTTGTAGACGCTTGTAGCTTCTGTGAAGTTGATTGTGGCTTGTTGCCTTGAGCATTGTCTCGACGATGTCAAGTCGAAGGTGTGGAACTTGTCACAGGGTTTGGGCCACATCGCTGCTCGGTTTCCATGTCTTGTGGAAATTTCGGCTGTCGTTGGCGCGGTCAGCTTGCTCCCGGCGTTGGCGATCGGTTAGCGGGTATGCGGAAGTCCGTTGGGGCGGCGTTTCTTCCGTAAATATCTTGGGGAGAGATTGCTTGGATGTTTCGTTGGTATGGCGGGCTTGTTCCTCCATCTTCGCTCTTTCTCGTTTCCTATCTGAACAGTCTTCTTACCTCTTCGTTGTGTCATCCTTCGTTTTGGTCATCCTGTCGGCTTAAATGTGATGATGAGTTGCTGTCGACTTATCTGTGATGAGATCCTGTCGGCTCATGTAATGAGAGGAGAATTCCAGTAGCTTTTGTAGAGATCCTGTCGACTACTGAAATAAAAGTTGAAGTCCTGGTAGCTCTTGTTGTACTGTGTTGACCAAGAGGAACAGTCAGGATGTAGAGTTTTCCAGTACCTCTCTGCACCTTGGAAGACCTTTAAAAGTTCTCACAAAATACAGGCAGTCGTGGTCGAGGCAGAGTGGAAAGCTGGGGATATCCACACAAAAAACGAAGACACAGTTACACTAAGAAAGTTCCGTTAACAGATAAAAGCTGAGCTAGAAGCGCAAGATGGAGATAGACGAATTCTTCCTAACTACATGTTGGATGAGATCGACATAACATACGACCGACGTGAGCTGACGCTAAGGGTGAACTAAACTCAACTGAACTGAACTGTACTGAGCTGTCAAGCCACTGTAAGGTGATGATTTATAGGTTAAAGACGGGGTGACCTTATGTGACATGGGCGTTTCTGAGAAAAGGGGGGCCTTGGCATGTCCAGGTGTGAGAGGGGTCTCTGCATTCCACCACATGTGACAGTGTGGGTGGCCTTGTTTGTGGGAATTGTAAATCTACCTGATTTATAAGTTCCATCTTTAGACTGTTGTTTTGGCAATACTATGCTCGATCTCTGCTTTAGCTCAACTCTTAAATCTATTACAGATTTTATTTATTTATCCACTTTGTACAAATTACATTACATAGGTGATGCAATGACACAGATTAATCATGCGCATAATTATTTATAGATGTGTCTCTATATACAACATGACAATCTTGTTATAAGTTATCTACACAATATGAGGTTGTTGTTTTAAATTACCATATATATATATATATATATATATATATTAAAAATAAAGAAGGCATCTCCTGACCACAAGCACATGTGCTTTTTTAGATGGCAGAGCGCCATCTAGTGGAGTAAAAATAAACTAAACGTTTATTTAGCTTACTCCGAGATATTTGGCCAACCCAATTTCTTGATAAATCAAGAAAAGCCATCCACGAACGCGTTTCGTGCTGTTGGCGCTCTTCAGCGTGGAGAAGGCTGTAACCATTGCGACCAAAAATATTTTTTGGACCCAATGGCTTCCCGAGAAATCAAGAAATGGGTATTTAAGGCCAAATTTGCGTAAAGACGCTTAACACATGAAAAAACAATAGAAAAAAATAAAAGATAAGTGGGTCAGGTGTTGATATTAAAAATAAAGAAGGCATCTCCTGACCACAAGCACATTTCTATTGTTTTTTCATGTGTTAAGCGTCTTTACGCAAATTTGGCCTTAAATACCCATTTCTTGGTTTCTCGGGAAGCCATTGGGTCCAAAAAATATTTTTGGTCGCAATGGTTACAGCCTTCTCCACGCTGACGAGCGCCAACAGCGCGAAACGCGTTCGTGGATGGCTTTTCTTGATTTATCAAGAAATTGGGTTGGCCAAATATCTCGGAGTAAGCTAAATAAACGTTTAGTTTATTTTTACTCCACTAGATTTCGCTCTGCCATCTAAAAAAGCATATGTGCTTGTGGTCAGGAGATGCCTTCTTTATTTTTAATATCAACACCTGACCCACTTATCTTTTATTTTTTTCTATTGTTTTTTCATATATATATATATATATATATATATATATAATAATAAATAGTTATTTAATTTTATAGTCCAGTTTTGTATTTATTATTGTATTATTGTATTTGTATTTATTATAATTAATTTAGATTTAGCTTGCTAATCTAATCAAATCTAACTGATATAAGTTATCATTATTATCAGTTTGCTCCTTAAGTTTTAAAATTAGAATCACTGTTATAATTTTGTTATATAGTTTCTACACTATATATATATATATATATATATATATATATATATATATATATATATATATATATAGCAAGTGGCTATATAAATAAAGTTATACACAAAGATAAAATATAGATTTCAAAATTTTTTTTTTACTTAATTTTAATGCATTGTAAATTCTTCGTCTTCAGGGTCATTGGTAGTTATGTGGAAAATTTAGTGACATTTGGTTAAGTAGTTTCTGAGTTTATCGATAAACAGACAGACAAATTTTGATTTTTATATAAATAAATATAATACAGAGATAATAAATCAGAGTGCTGTATATATAACAGATTAATTAATATTTATCCTTGTTTTTTTCCAAAAAAAAAAAGGTTTCTCAAAATAATAATTAGACAGAAACCTTTCTGGTAGTATATTAAACAATTTCTCAAAGTTAAATTGCGATAAAATGAGTAGTTTGGTCCGGCATTAAGAAGAGGCATATAATCATTTTTTTCTATATGCATGATGATATTTAGAGCATATGGTTGAATTATAACAGATAAATTAGAATATTTATGTTAATTATTTTTAGGCGAAAAGTTATTTCAAAAATTTTATTTGCTAGAACCTTTCCAGTACCATACTAAATAACTTCCCAAAGTTTCATGGCGTTCCAATGAGTGGTTTGGTCAGGCATAAAGGACAGACACCACACACACACACACACACAATCCTTTGTATATCTGAAGGTGTGAAAGTATTTATTGATGACGTCACGGCGACTAGTCGACAATTATTAACAAATCAACCAAAATATCTACAGCTAGGGAATCTTGAACAAGCAAGCAAAGAAATATTTTAAAGATGATTTTATAAATACAGATTAATATATATTTTTATAATCTGTTGAACAAGTTCATTGAATAAAATTAAAGAATAAATTATTTCTAGCCACACACACATACATCTATTTTTATATATATAGATGATCTGGCTTTGTGTCTTCTACTCGAATGAATGTTTTCTGTTAGAATTTTGTTTCTGCATACTAAAAGTGAACTCGCTTCACCCGTGGTCTCTGCTCTTTTGGAATTTTTTCCCTATATAATTTTGTTTCTGATTATCAAACATGATACAGCAATATTTTCATTATCATTTTCTGACTAAAAAACAACTATTTTTTTCCCAGGACCTGTCAATTTCAATTTTTCTTGGCTAAAAATGCGACAATGCTGGAGGTTGCGAATGGATATTTTCAATAAATGTTCAAGACATGGAAGGAATTAGAAATCCAAATATTCAGATTCCTACCTAAAACGTCCTTGGAATTACAAGCAAATAAATGAGAAAAGCCAACAAATATATTAATTTTATCTGTTATAATTTAGTCATCTTATTCCAATATCATCACGCATATATTTATATTCATTATATATATATATAGGTGTTTGTGTAACTATATACCACCATACATTTCACGACACCTTTTTAAATAGTTCCCCTTTTTTAATTAGTATGTTGTTACTTTTAACTATTTAATCAATTGTTTAATTATAATTCAAATTTTATATGTACCAATTATCCCCTAACAATAATACACTGGGTGTCTCTAACTTTGTAATATAATTCAATAAATTTAGGGTTCCCAAAAGCAAAGAGACGCAGTTCTGTTAGTAACGGATTTTGCTTACGTCACTTCCGACCTCCCACGAGGAATTGACCAATCTGCTACGAGCAGGCTTGCAGCTATTTAAGGCCAACGTCGTCTCAGTGATAAGGCTTTTTTTTTTGAACTGGCATATATACGACTAAAAATAGCGTGAATAATCTTATCTATATATATATAAAAATGAATGTATGTGTGTGTGTGTGTGTGTGTGACAATTTTGACAATTAAAAAAATATTTATTGTCATCTTAGACAATATTACATCAATCAATCAAAGAGAGAGCGAAAGAGAAGAAAAAGAAAAAATTACAAAAAGAATGAATGAAAGATTTACAAATATATTACATATATTTTACAAGGGGGATGAAGATAGGAAACCTCGACGCTGGAGGGTCCTGGACCAGGCGATGAGCGGGTCCTCCACCGCTTCTCCGAGCCCAACCTGGACAAAGTAACGATAAATTCGCAACTTTGCCGACGCCAGGATGGAAAGGGCGTCGTCCTCAAGGCCGGACCAGCCGAAGATCCAAGCCTGCAGGTCAGGGGGCCGCCCTATGATGTTGAAGGCCTCTCTGATGAGAGGCCTGATGGAGCGGCAGCACCAGTAACGGTGGCCGAGGGAGCGGTCGATGGACCCGCAGGCAGGACAGGAGGGGCCGACCGAGGCAGGATGGGCCGGATGGGGCAGGGCGTGGAGGGCCAACTTGAGGGCCGCGTCAGCCTCGTGGCCCGAGTGGGCGCAGCGCCGCAGCGAGGCCCAGTCGATCCTGGATGGTGGTGGACCGATGGTGGGCGACCATCTCGAGGTAAACCTTGAGATGGGCGTGGCGGCGAGGCGCGGGCGATCCAAGGCCCGTCGGGCCGAGCGGGCCGTGAGGCCGTTGAGGAACGGCGTAGCCGTCCCTCGCAGCACCACGGCCGCAGCTAAAGAGCTAGATGGGGGTGCAGACTCCGCCCCGAAGCCCACGGCGTTCTCGGAGGTCAGCCTCCGACAGAAGGCGCCCAGGGCCGCGACGTCAGCCAGGGCCGAGCGCGTAGGTCGGGCGGTGAGGTGGCCCTCCGCGAGAATGTCCCGGATTCGGGCTCCGCGCCAGCGGGCAGGGGCCAGGAGGTCGGGAGGGCGAAGGAACCGGCAGCCACCGATGATTGGGATGTCCAGCAGCAGGGATGCGGGGACCGCCCGGTGATTGAGGCTCAGGATCTTGGAGGCCTCCTCCCACAGCTTCAGCAACCGGAGACGGCGGGGCTGGAGACGCGTGCCGTCTGGTGGAGGGCGGATCCAGGCCTCGCTGCCGCTGGCGACTAGCCAGTCGAAGCCGTTCCTGCCTCCGCGGAGCGCGACCTGCACACCCTTGAGGCAGGCGAGCTGGAGTTGGGTTGCCAGGTCGAGGAGGCCGAGGCCTCCGATGGCTACGGGCCTCGCCATGACGGCGGCGGGAAGCCACGCCGTGTGCTCGGGCCCCCAGACGAACCTCGCTAGTCTGGCCTGCAGCTTGGCGATGGTCGGGGGTGATGGCAGGTACCCGTGCAGGTGATGCTGGATGGTGGAGCCCACCAGCGAGTTCGCCGCTCTAGCTCGTCCGACGAGGGATAGGCCGCGGGTGAAGGGCGTCCATCTGCGGCAGGCGGACTCCAGGAGGGCGAGAAGATGCTGCTCCTGATGGGCTACGGAGCTTCTGTGGGCGATGAGGACCCTGATGGAGGTGGTCGACCAGGAGGCGCCGAGAGGGGAGTCGCCGCGGTTGCGCCAGGCTCCGCACCAAAGGCCCGCGCTCTTCCCGAGGTTGACGGCGATACCGGAGGCCCGCTTGAAGTCTTCGATGACGGTCGCCACCCGCTCGAATTCTTCGTCGCGATGGAAAAGGAGGACGATGTCGTCGGCGTAGGCGATGACGTTGCCCACGCCGAGGGTCAACTCCAGGCGACGAAGCAGCGGCCCCGTAGCGATGCTAAAGAGGGCGGCACTCACGGCGCAGCCCTGTCTTAGGCCGTTGAGGAGGGGGAAGGCGGTGGTGTGAAAGCCTCCAGCCCGGATCGTTGCGTCCGCCCCGGCGTACAAGATGTTAATCCAGCCCATGAAGGTCGGCGGGAGGTGGAGGGACGTCATCAGGGACTCCAGGAAGCCGCGGTCCAGGGAATCGAAGGCGGACTCCAAGTCGACGCCCATGACGGCCAGCGGCGAGCCCATGGCGGTTGCCTCCTCAACAGCATCCGTCACCTTGGCGATGTTCCAGGACGGGGACCTCCCGGGGACGGCGTAAGTCTGGCATTCCGGCACAAGGGTCCGCAGGTGGGGCTTGAGGCGCCGGTGAAGGATGGCGGCCAGGACCCTGTAGTCGGCCGAGGGCAGCGCGACGGGCCTGTAGCCGTCAAGGCCGCGACCTCCGCGGGCCTTGGGCATGAGGCAGATGGAGCTGCGCCGCGTCGACGGAAGTAGGGCACCGCGGAGCCGTGAAGCCGCGAACACCCGGGCCAGAGCTTCCGCGAAGAAGTCCTCGTTGAAGGCGACGAGGAGTTCGCACGGCAAGCCGTCCCAGCCGGGGGCCTTTCCGCGAGGGAGGTGCTCGATGGCGTTGGCGATCTCGCTGGGGCTGATGTCCGGCCGGTGGAGCGGGTCCTCCTCACTCAGCTCGCAGGTGGTGGTGGGCGCGCTGCTGGCGATGAAGGCAGCTCCCGCAGCTGGATCGGTGGTGGGACGGGCGAAGCGGGGCCGGAAGGTCGCGAACGCCCTCCGCCGAAGCTCGGGGCCCTCGATGACGTTATCATCGTCGTCCCTGATGACGCTGACCGGGCGTCGGAGGCGGATGGCGCGTGCCAGGTCCGGCAGCGATGGGTAGTCGGCCCGGATGGAGGAGGCCTCGAGCTGCGCCGCGATGTAACGTCTCGCCCTGTAGACGTAGCTGTCGCTGGCAGCGTGGCGTGGGTCGTGCAGGGATCTGGCCTCCGCCAGCAGCCCCGCCTTGATGGAGGTCCACCTATCCCAGAAGGTCCCGTCGTCGTCATCGTGCGCTGCGTCTTCCTCCAACTCCCGGATGTAGCCAGCCAGATGTTCGAGAGCAAGGTCCGAGCGGAGCATCGCGGCCAAGCGAGGCTGGGTGGGGGAGGAGACGGCGGTGGTGGGCGGGCCCACCTGGAGCAGCACGAGGCGGTGGTCCGAGAGGTGGTAGTGGCTGGTCGCGTAGATGGACACGCGATCCAGGACTCCAGCAGGGACGAGTATCTGTGCATGGCGACTCTGGTGGGCAGGTGGGCGGCGTCGAACTGGGTGGCCACGTCGACCAGCGCGGCCAGGTCCAGAAGAGCGGCGAGGGCATCTGACGATGATGATGATGAGGTCCCCCGATCCCTGGTATTAAAATCGCCGATGATCCAGCAGGCCCCCCCCTCCTCCTGTGCCGCTGTCGCCGCCAGGAGCTCCAGTTGCCGGTTTCGCTCCCGGGGTTCATGTGCCAGATGAACGGCGATGGCCGTCATCTCCTCGCCGTGGACATCTATTGTTGCCAAGGCGATGTGACCCGGCCACAGGATACGCTGTCGTAGCACGGCGACGCCTGGTCCGAAGACGCAGGCGAGTCCGGATCCCGAGATGGCTACGGGATGGGCCAATATAACAGCGCTGTAGCCGAGGCAGAGGTCTTGGCCGCTGCCCAGATGAAATGCGTTTGTCTCCTGGACAAACGCAATGTCCACGTGATGTTGTTTGAGGAGATGAAAAAGGGCAAGGCTCCTCCCCCGAGTGGCGAGCCCTCGCGCGTTGATGGTGGCGACGCGGTGGTTCATTGGCGCTGTAGATCTCGCCGGACCTTCCTGGTCTTCTGGAGGGTCTTGCGGATGGTGGAGTTGGAGTCTGGGCACGAGGCCTTGAAGGTGTCGTGCAACCTGTCGAGGGTAGCGACCTGTTCTTCTGTCAGCGTGGGCGCTAGCCTCTTCATGGTGGTCTCAGAGGTGAGGAGCTGCTGTGCGTCCTTGCAGTTAAGGCCGGGCAGCTTGTGCCAGTCGATGGAAAGGGTGGGGGTCTCCTCGATGTGCTTCAGCAGCTGTTTGAGTGCGGATTCTCCCCGGGCAGGCGTGGATGGAGGTGAGGTCAGCCCCTCCACCGACATCTCGTGGTCGAGCGGAGAGATGCGAGGCTCGGGGGGCCGCGGGGCAGCCAGGGAAGCAGGGTGGGCAGCAGGGGCGGGGTGGGTGACATCCATCTGTTCGGCAGGCTGGTGTGCCGAGGGGATCGCCTGAGCCTCGGTTGAAGTCTTCGCCGGTTGGACAGGGGACGCCGGTGTTGCGGGCGCCGGTGCCGGCTTCCTTGGCTGCTGAGGAGGAGGAGGAGGGGGAGGTCTTGCGTCGGTGGGAGACGCTGCTTGCCTGGGGTTGCCGTTCCCTTGCCTGGCGAGCGCTGGGCAGTTGGCTCTGCGGTGGCCCTGTTTACCGCATTTGGAACACTTGATTCCAAAGGAGAGGAAGGCCGACAGGGTGTCTCCCTTGGAGTGGATGGTTAGTCGGGTGGGCAGCGTCTCCAGCCTTACGCCCTCGTGGAGCAGGATGAACGCCTCCCGGCGGCCGTCGCTGAAGGCGTACTCCCCCATTTTGATCATGATGGGGGCGATGGAGGTGATGTTTCCATATTTACGCAGGGCCTGCACGATGGTGGCGTCCTCTACAAAGCCGGGGAGATTGGCCACGATTATCCTCTCGGCCCTCTTGCGGAAGGGGAAGACCTTGAGGAGTGTTCCCTCGATGTTCAGGCCCTCCTCCACCAGGCGGCTCGCAAGGTTCTTGCTCGCGAGGCCCACGATGTAGTGGCCATTCATCCTATTGAATTGTGTGATATTTTTGGGCCCTCCGACCAGGTTGCCAATTGCCTTGAGGTAGGAGTAGTCCGGGATGTCAGGGCACAGCTCCACGAAGATGTAGTTCTCGTGGTTGGTGGTGGCCTGCCTCGCCCTGGCGTCGGCGATGTTGACGCGTGTCGCCTTGATCTCCTGAGGCGGCACTGCTCTCGGCCCTGCTGGCCGCTTCCGCTGCTGGGAGCTGCGCTGCTCTCCAGGCTTGTTGGGCTGCCTTGCAGCGTGCTCAGGTGATGTTGAGCCGCGGCGCCTCTTCTTGCCCTTTACGACGATGAAGTCGTCGTTGGCGCCCACCTCCGTCATCTCGCTGTCGGCCCAGTTGAGCGAGGTCGGGCTGGCTGCAGTTGCGCTGGTCGTAGCAGCAGACTTCGGCGCCGTGACGTCACCACGCGCGGGGGCCGGATTTACATGCATATCGCCTGCCGGCGGATTTGCATCTTTTTGATTATTAGAAGAAATTTCAATTGTTTTCTTCATATTCTCGTTTTTTGGCGATAATTCCTCGCCTGTTTGTAGCAGGATGCTGGGCCTTTAAGGCACTTTTTCAGTACATCCTGGGCTCTCTGCCAGTACCACACTTGTCAGGTTAAACGCCCTTCACACGCACTCTAAAGGCGAAAACGGCGAACTCGCGAAAGCGTGGCCGCACGCTCGAGTGTGTGTGTGTGTGTGTCTGTCTGTCCTTTATGCCTGACCAAACCACTAATTGGAACGCCTTGAAACTTTGGGAAGTTATTTAGTATAGTACTGGGAAGGTTTCTAGCAAATATTTTTTTTTGAAATAACTTTTCTCTTTAAAATAATCAAGATAAATATTCTAATTTATCTGTTATAATTCAACAATCTGCTCTAAATAATATCATGATGATACGATGATTTTGTAATGTAGAAAATTAGGAAAGACAAAATTCAGGATGACACGGCACTTTATTTGAGACAAGAATAATGATACAATTCCAAGGCAAGATACTATTCCTTTAACTTCCAATTACCGAGGGAACCAATTAATATTGATTTAATTCAACTTATTGAGTATTTTTCAAGGGACCGGGAAAAAATGTTCACTTTATTGAGAGATTCGTTAGACAAACCTTTACTCAGGTAAAACCCGGGCGAAGCCGGGTACGTCCATACAAGAATAATGATACAATTCCAAGGCAAGATACTATTCCTCTAACTTCCAATTACCGAGGGAACCAATTAATATTGATTTTATTCAACTTATCGAGTATTTTTCAAGGGACCGGTAAAAAATGTTCACTTTATCGAGAGATTCGTTAGACAAACCTTTACTCGGGTAAAACCCGGGCGAAGCCGGGTACGTCCGCTAGTTAATTATAAAAACACTTTAAAAAAAAGCTTTTATTTAAAATGCACTAAAAATAACAAAATAAATATTTCTGAAGGGTTGCTTTTTTTTTCTGAAGGTACCATTTAACAAATAAAATAATAGACTTAGAAATAAAAGCAGTGGGGTTCAATAATAATAAATTTCAGATCAATGTGATTTTATATGAAGCAAATGATTAGCAAGATTATGCCTTTCATTAAATTTATACCTATTTGCTGTATAAATGATTATCATCCCCCACCGCTTTTATTTCTGAGTCTATTATTTTATTTGTTAAATGGTACCTTCAGAAAAAAAAAGCAATACTTCAGAAATATTTATTTTGTTATTTTTAGTGCATTTTAAATAAAGTTTTTTTTTAAAGTGTTTTTATAATTAATTATTATATATATACTAGCGCGGATGTACCCGGCTTCGCCCGGGTTTTACCCGAGTAAAGGTTTGTCTAACGAACATTTGTTAAAACAATTCTCTATAAACTTATAAAAAAAAAGATATATTTTGATAATTTGAAACTCGTAAATATGAACTCTCGATAAAGTGAACATTTTTTCCCGGTCCCTGTGTGCCGTGTCATCCTGAATTTTGTCTTTCCTAATTTTCTACATTACAAAATCATCGTTTTATCTAGTGAACATTTTTTCCCGGTCCCTTGAAAAATACTCGATAAGTTGAATAAAATCAATATTAATTGGTTACCTCGGTAATTGGAAGTTAAAGGAATAGTATCTTTGCCTTGGAATTGTATCAATATTCTTGCCGTTTCATCCTCAGATAATCTTACCTTTGATAAATAATCTTTAAGATAATAAACTTAGTGATAATAAAACTTATAGATAAAAAAACTTGTTATCATCGTCGCAATGGTGGCGCTGCTTGCGAGTTAAATCTACAAATCTGCAAATAACTCTGAAGATATTCAAGATATTCAAGAAAATATTTTTCAGAAACCTTCCCAGTACTATACTAAATAACTTCCCGAAGTTTCATGGCGTTCCAATGAGTGGTTTGGTCAGGCACAAAGGACAGACACACACACACACATACATTCATTTTTATATACGAGTATATATATATAGATAGATC
>CP092880.1:29260205-29451785 GCA_030710605.1 Cordylochernes scorpioides | reverse complement strand
AGGGGGCCGCCCGATGATGTTGAAGGCCTCTCTGATGAGGGACCTGATGGAAGAGCAGCTCCAGTAGCGATGGCCGAGGGAGCGGTCGACGGACCCGCAGGCAGGACACGAGGGGCCGGACGAGGCAGGATGGGCCGGATGGGGTAGAGCGTGGAGAGCCAACTTGAAGGCGGCATCGGGCTCATGCCCCGAGAAGGCGCAGCGCCGGAGCGAGGCCCAGTCGATCCTCGATGGTGGGCTGATGGTGGGTTCCCATCTTGCCAGGAATCGGGAGATCGGCTTGGCCGCGAGGCGCGGACGATCCAGGGCCCGTCTGGCCGAGCGGGTCCTGAGGCCTTTGAGGAATGGCGTGTCTGTCCCGCGCAGCACCACAGCCGCAGCTAATGAAGATGATGAAGATGGAGACTCCCCCCCGAAGCCCACGGCGTTCCCGGAGGTCAGCCTCCGGTAGAAGGCGCCCAGGGCCGCGGGTCAGCCAGGGTGGAGCGCGTAGGTCGGGCGATGAGGTGGTCATCCGCGAGAAGGTCCCGGACTCGGGCTCCGCGCCAGCGGGCAGGGGCCAGGAGGTCGGGAGGGGCGAAGGAACCTGCAGCCGCCGATGATTGGGATGTCCAGCAGCTGAGATGTGGGGACCGCCCGGTGATTGAGGCTCAGGATCTTGGAGGCCTCCTCCCACAGCTTCAGCAACCGGAGACGGCGGGGCTGGAGACACGTGCCGTCTGGCGGAGGGCGGATCCAGGCCCTCGCTGCTGCTGGCGACCAGCAGGGCTCCAGGTGGAGCCCACCAGCGAGTTCGCCGCTCTAGCTCGCCCGACGAGGGATAGGCCGCGGGTGAAGGGCATCCATCTGCGGCAGGCGGACTCCAGGAGGGCGAGAAGATGCTGCTCCTGATGGGCTACGGAGCTCCTGGGGGCGATGTCGAGCCTGAGGACCCTGATGGAGGTGGTCGACCAGGAGGCGCCGAGAGGGGAGTCGCCGCGGTTGCGCCAGGCGCCGCACCAAAGGCCCGCGCTATTCCCGAGGTTGACGGCGATACCGGAGGCCCGCTTGAAGTCTTCGAGGACGGTCGCCACCTGCTCAAATTCTTCGTCGCGATGGAAAAGGAGGACGATGTCGTCGGCGTAGGCGATGACGTTGCCTACGCCGAGGGTCGACTCCAGGCGACGTAGCAGCGGCCCCGTAGTGATGCTAAAGAGCGCGGCACTCACAGCGCAGCCCTGTCGTTGGCCTTTGAGGAGGGGGAAAGCGGTGGTGTGAAAGCCTCCGGCCCGGATCGTTGCGTCCGCCCCGGCGTACAAGATGTTAATCCAGCCCATGAAGGCCGGCGGGAGGCCGAGGGACGTCATCAGGGACTCCAGGAAGCCGCGGTCCAGGGAGTCGAAGGCGGACTCCAGGTTGACGCCCATGACGGCCAGCGGCGAGCCCATGGCGGTTGCCTCCTCAACAGCATCCGTCACCTTGGCAATGTTCCAGGACGGGGACCTCCCGGGGATGGCGTACGTCTGGCATTCTGGTACCAGGGCTCGTAGGTGGGGCTTGAGGCGCCGGTGGAGAATGGCAGCAGCACCCTGTAGTCGGCCGAGGGCAGTGCGATGGGCCTGTATCCCTCAAAGCCTTGACCGCCGCGGACCTTGGGCACCAGGCAGATAAAGCTGCGCCGCGTCGACGGAGGCAGGGCTCCGCGGAGCCGTGACGCCGCAAACACTCGGGCCAGAGCTTCGGCGAAGAAGTCCTCGAAGGCGGCGAGGAGTTCGCATGGCAAGCCGTCCCAGCCGGGGGCCTTTCCGCGAGGGAGGTGGCGGATGGCAGCGGCAATCTCGCTGGGGCAGATTTTGGGCCGGTGGAGAGGGTCCTCCTCGCCCAGCTCGCTGATGGGGGTGATCATGCTGTTGCCGATGAAGGCGGCTCCCGCAGCTGGGTCGCTGTTGGGACGGGCGAAGCGGGGCTGGAAGATCGCGTACGCCTTCCGCCGAAGCTCTGGGCCCTCGATGACGTTGTCGTCATCGTCCCTGATGACGCTGACCGGGCGTCGAAGATCGTGCGCACCAGGTCCGGCAGCGACGGGTAGTCGGCCCGGATGGAGGAGGCCTCGAGCTGCGCCGCGATGTATCCTCTTGCTCGGACGACGTAGCCGTCGCTGGCAGCGTGTCGCGGGTCGTGGAGGGATCTGGCCTCCGCTAACAGCCCCGCCTTGATGGTGGTCCACCTGTCCCACAACAGGATCCCGTCATCGTCGTCGTGCGCAAGGTCTTCCTCCAACTCCCGAATGTAGCCAGCCAGGTGTTCTAGGGCAAGGCCCGAGCGGAGCATCGCGGCCAAGCGAGGCTGGTGAGGGGAGACGGCGGGCAGGCCCACCTGGAGCAGCACGAGGCGGTGGTCTGAGAGGTGGTAGTGGCTGGTCACGTAGGTGGTCACGCGATCCAGGACTCCAGCAGGGACGAGGATCCGGTCCAGGCGGCTGCTCTCGAATTGGTCGCCGCAGCTAGCGACTCTGGTGGGCAGGTGGGCGGCATCAAACTGGGTGGCTACGTCCACCAGCGCAGACAGGTCCAGAAGAGCGGCGAGGGTATTCGCGGAGGACGACGAAGGCTCCCTGATGTTGAGATCCCCGAGGACCCAGGCCCTCTCTTGGATCGCTGTTGCCGCCAGGAGCTCCAATTGCTCTAGCCGCTCGCGGGGGTCGTGTGCCAGATGGGCGTTGATGATGGTCATCTCCTCGCCGTGGACATCGATGGCGGCCAAGGCAATGTGGCCCGGCCACAGGACATGCTGTCGTAGCACGGCGACGCCTGGCCCGAAGACGCAGGCGAGTCCAGATCCCGAGATGGCTACGGGTGGCGTGACTATGGCGCTGTAGCCGAGGCAGAGGTCTTGGCCTTGGTCAAGATGGAAGCTATTTGTCTCCTGGACAAACGCGATGTCCACTTGGTGTTGTCTGAGGAGATGACAGAGTACTAGGCTCCTCCCACGAGTGGCGAGCCCACGCGCGTTGATGGTGGCAACGCGGAAGTTCATTGAGCTCTTTGTTCAAGTTTTTTTCCGGGCGCCCACGAGCCACTTGTAGATGGAGGAGTTGGAGCGAGGTCGCAGGTTTATTAAGGCGCTGATCAGCCTGGTTAAGACGGGCCTCTGGACGGCTGTGAGCTTCGGCATCAGGGTGTCGAATTTCTAAGTAGAGGGGAGGGCATGCAGTACTGTTTCCTTTTGGAGGCCAAGCTTCTCGAGTTCGTCAAACACGGTGCTGGGGGCTTTCTTGATAAGGTCGTCGAGTGTGGCCCTGATCTTATTGCGCCCTTGGGATGTTGAAGACGAATCGGTTCTCTCCTCTTCCCGGTTCTCCACGTCCATCATCTCGATGTTTGTAGGAGCTGTCTCGCTCACGAGGGTCCTCGGGGCAGGAAGATGAGGAGGAGAGGCAACGATGGCTGGTTGAGTAGGGGTGCTGGTCCAGCAGGCTGAGGCGCCGTGGAGCGAGGGGCCGCGGGAGCTTTGATTGGCATCTCCCCAGGTGGAGCAGGGTGGGCAGCAGGGGCAGGCTGGGCGAGATCCAACGGTTCGGCAGGATGGGGCGCCGAGGGGATCGCCGGAGCCTCGGCTGATGTCTTCGCCGGTTGGACAGAGGACGGCGGTGTTGCGGGCGCAGGTGCCGGCTTCCTTGGCCACTGAGGAGGAGGAGGGGGGGGAGGTCTTGCGTCGGTGGGAGACGCTGCCTGCCTGGGGCTGCCGTTCCCTTGCCTGGCGAGCGCTGGGCAGTTGGCTCTGCGGTGACCCTGCTTCCCGCATTTCGAGCACTTGATGCCAAAGGAGAGGAAGGCCGGCAGGGTGTCTCCTTTGGACTTGATTTCCAGGCGGGTGGGCAGCCTGTCCAGTTTGACGCCTTCTTTGAGCAGTATGAATGCCTCCCGGCGGCCGTCGGTGAAGGTGAACTCCCCCATTTTGACCAGGATGGGGGTGATGGAGGTGACCCTTCCGAAAGTGTTCAGGGCGTTCACGACGGCGCTGTCCTCTACAAATCCGGGCAGGTTGGCGATGACGATTCGCTCGGCCCTCTTGCGGGAAGACCTTGGGGGTGGGAGGTCGATTTTTCGGTTAAAACTGGGCGTGCAGTGTGAGACCAAAGATTCAAGGACCAAGCGCTGGTACTTGTTCCTGACGCCCTTGTAAACGCATACAGCGCTGTCCAAATTGAACGAGTGGCGAAATTCTGTGATGTGTTGGCATAAGAGAGACTTGCGGTCGTTGGTGCGTATGTTGCGGCTGTGTTCAGATAATCTGGTGCGGATAGATCGACCGGTTTCTCTGATGTAACACTGTTCGCAATCGAGACAGGGAATTTTGTAAATTGCGTTGGTGGCGGTTAGGGGATTAATTTTAATCGAACTTTTTGTAATCGGATGGCGTAAGGAAGTATAGAGGGAAGGGGTATTATTAAAATAGATACGTATTCCGAATTTGCATAAAAAGAAAGAAATGTCGGAGTTCCTGGCCGAAAACGGGAGAACACAAAGGTCTTTGTAGGGGGGAGGGACTGTTTTGGTGGAATTAAGCGAGTAAAAATGATGACGAATAAAATCATGAGGATAACCGGCGGATGAGAGATGATTGTATATACAATACGTTTCTCATTCTTTTTGAAACAGTCGAGGGAACAGAGAGTGTAAATTCGCTTGGAAGGGGTTTTAACAGTGGTGATTTTGTGGGAAATCGGGGCGTGGGACTTGAAATGTAAGTAGGAGGGGGCGGAATTGGGTTTACGGTAAATGGTTGTGTGGAAGGTGTGTTCAGTATTTACAATTAAAACATCTAAATACGGGATGCAATTAAATCATGACGGGTTGTGTGTAAAATGGAGATCAGGATTATAAGAATTTAAAGCATTAAGAATGGGGAGGTGGTCTGTGTCGCGGTGGAGGCAGAAAATGTCGTCGACATACCATGACCACAACTCGATCCCCAGGTAGTTTTGGGACAAAAACCAGCGGTCCAAGTTGGACATAACAATCTCGGCTGCGACTGTGGATAAAGGGCTCCCCATTGGAGAGCCCCTCGTCTGTATGTAGAAACTGCCGTGGAATTCTAGGGTGTTCAAGGCGAGGCAAATATTGAACAAATCTAGGATAACTTGTTGCTCTTTGGTGGGGAAGGTAGAAGAAAGTAGAAGTTGTTTGAGGCCTTCAATAATCAGGGAATGTGGAAGACATAAAAATAGTGAGGTCACGTCAAAGGTTGAAATGGCAAGACAGTCGGATCGGGGAATGTTCCTTAACCTGGAGATAAAGTCAGTGAGATCTTTGACCGAGTGAATGTTGTGAGAGCTGACTAAAGGTTTTAAAAGAGTGCAAAGGTATTTTGCCAGCGGAAAAGCGGGGGAAAAGTGGTAGGCAACAATGGGCCTGAGGGGGATGTCGGGCTTGTGGGCCTTTGGCAGGCCGTATATGTAGGGGACACCGGAAATATTGGAGGTGAAAGTTAGAAACTGGTCGGAAGTGATGCCTTTGGTACATCTGAGTGATTCGAGGGCTGTTTTGTAGGAATTAGCGATGTCTTTGACTTGGTTGGGTGAGATTTCGTGAAACGTGTTAGGATCGGCAAGAATGTCTGTCATTTTTTGCTTGTAGTTTTGGGCTTTGAGTACAACTACCTGGGATCCTTTATCTGACTTAGTGATGAGGATGTCGTGCTGAGCTTTGAGGGATTTTAGCACGGTGATATCTTGGTTGTTGCATCTGAGGTTGGGAGAGGATTTCCTGGGGGTGGGCTGAAGTGTGTTGGCAATGAAGGAACGGATGCGGGATTTATCAGTATGGGATTGATTTTGTAGAGCGGATTCAATGCAACTGATGGTATATAGAGGGTCAGATTCCCTGGGGAGACGGAAGTTGACACCCTTCATCAACAGGGAGGTCTGAGGATCTGAGAACTTTATGTCAGTAAGGTTGACGATGGTATCTTTAGAAGAGGTCGGGGGGTGAAGAGTTCCCAAAATTCTAATTTCTTCTGATGACGGCGATCAATGGTATAGTTCTGGGAATTGACGCGGGCAGTGATCGTTTTTAGAAGGGAGGTGAGTTCATGGGGGTGGGTTCTGGAAGAAAGGAGCCAGAGTAGATTTCTGTTCTGTATTTATCGACAACGCGATAACAGCCAAAGCTCTATCCTTTTGAGCTTTTAGTTGAGCATCTTGGGTATCTTCATCTTTAATCATCACACACACACACATCCCACAAGCCCTTCTCAATTAGTATCATCTTGATGTTGTACTTCCATGAGCGGTAATTTTGTCTGTTCAATTTTTCAACCGCCGCCGTTGTTGCACTAATGGCCGCCATGGTGACGCAGCAAATTTCCGACGAGGGTAAGCGGAGGTAGCTTCGCTTAAAGAATTTTGCTCACAAGGATATGCAGAACTTGAACCACAGAGCTAGGGAACCACGCTCTGCTACCACTTGTTGGATCGGTGGTTCAATCAGATGCAGAATAGATTGAAATATATAAGTTTTAATATATCTCTTACGACATAGCAAGCAGCCAGAACAAGGGATAAACAGGAAGTGAAGGGAAAGGTGCAGCACCTCTAGTGGTCGTGGTTGGAAGCTCCTCAATGCCACGTCGTCCCGTGACGTAGGCGTGCTGGAAGCCACTGCGTATTTGAAGGAAGCACACAGTTCAGCAATTGGCATGGCTCCTTTCCATTTGAACCAGGGAGAGCAACCTAAATAGGTGCTGTGATGGCAATTATGATTTTTAACTGCCGCTTCTAGGCAACACTTCCATCCTCCGGGGAAATTTGGATAACACTCGACAAAAGTTTTGATTTCTTGGATCACCCGCTCGGCTAAAACCATTTCTAGCAGGGTGATATGGGCTGGTGTGTCTGATTTCAATATTGTTCTTTCGAGTCCAAAGGTAGAATTCACCTTGGGTAAATGAAGTTCCTCGGTCAGAAATAATTCTTTTAACGTTCTGTAAAAGTGGATGATATGCGAAGTAGTTCTTCAGTGTTTTCCCAGACTGTTTCATTTGGCGTGGACGATCCTCGCCTCATCGACCACCACCAGAAAAGATTGGGTGGAAACATTATATTCAGATTTATTTTTGAATTCAGCGAAATCGATATGAATGGTATGGAATGGGACATCAGATTGAATGGGCAAGATCATCTGGTCTGGGGTGGATCGGTATTTTGATTTCACTTTCTGGCATGTAGGACACGATTGAACATCGAATGTCTTTTTTCATGTTTTGTCACCAAAATTGGCTCTTTATAGTGTAATACATTCTCTAGAATTCTGCATGGCCTCCAGACTTCGGATCATCGTGGTATAGATTTAGTATGCTGGGAACCTGTTCTGGTATAAGAAGAAAAGATTTATTTTGTTCATCATATTTCATTTCTATAGATTTATGCTTTACCCAGAGCGTTTGTTCGTCAGAATTGACGGGAACGTCTACAGACAGTCGCAATAACGCGTCGGCATCCGTTAGTTCCTTTCCCGAACGATGATTGGTCTTCATATTGAAGGAACGAAGAAACATTTGCCAACTGGCTAGACGGTCCCTCAGTTCACCACAACTTAGAAGTTGCGTCAAGGCTCGGTGATCTGTATGCTCTACAAACGAGCGACTCTCCAGATAGGATCGGAAATGTTTCACCGCTTTAAGCACCGCCAAAACTCCTTTTCTGTGACAAAGTAATTCTGCTCTGCCCTGGTAAAAGTGTAGGAGTAGTAGCTGATCACTTGGAGTTATTTACACTTCTTCTCCAGATGGTCCCGTTGGTACAAAATAGCTACAGTTCCATAATAACTAGCATCCGTTGCCAACTCGAAAGGAAGTCTATCGTCAGGGACCCGTAGAACTGGTTCTTCTGTAATCATTCGAAGAATTTGCTGATAAGCCTTCTCACAACTGGAGTTCCATTCAAATGGAACATCTTTTCCTTTCAGCTTGTCCAAAGGCAGCATCATATGAGTGTAGTCTTGGATGTGTAGGGGCGGCTGCAGGCGTGTTATAAATTTATAATTCAAGAATTATTTATTAAATCACATTTAATTTAGCTAGTAATTTTATTATCGTGTTTATACGAAAATAAGCATGTTCTTCGTCTACAACAATGACATGAGAATTTATGATGATAATATTTTTAGAATCAAGCTGTTGTTTTTTTATTTTAGTATTTACAATTATTGATTTAAAATAATAAGAAATAAAATTATATGAAGTAAAATAATATGCCTTACTCCATGATTAAGTTTCGTGGGAAACAACAAGGGAATTGTGCAATGAGGTTGAATGTACTGTTGGCCTTGACTGTGGTGATACTACCCTCGAATGTCGAAATGGCTTCACAGATAATTTCGAGGTTAGTAAGTCCATCAATTAATTTCCTTTTGTTAATATCAACCAAATGATTATATTTAAATAGAAAATCAGTACCCAATATGCCCCTCTTTACATTAGCTATTATTAAAGGCCATTGGAAGTCTGCGGAGGCCTAGATCCAGGTTAAGTATTTTAACACCAAAAGTTTTTATTTCGGAACCATTTGCCGCGTATAGTCTGTAATCACTTTCTTGTTTGAATTGAGCAGTGGCTGGAATGATGCTCACATCAGCACCAGTGTCAACTAAAAATTTTAATTTCGATATTTTATCAAAATCAAACAAGCGGTATTTGCGACATAGTTCATTATAACCTGCAATAGAATTTGTCGCTGCTTCTACTGCAGGTTAGAGTTTTCCGTTTGATCAACTTGTGGTGTTCTATTTATGGTGTTTCTATATTCCCAGCCGCAAGGTTGGACACACTTTCCGGGTAGGCATTTTTTTCCAAAGCGATAATGATAATAGCATAGTTTTTTATTTGGGTTGAAACGACGGTTAGATCTGCTTCTGGATCGAGTTTGCGCCGAATTCGATTGTCGGTTATGAGTAATGGTCGACATTGATTTTTGAGATTTGTCGTTCGAGTTCTGAGATTTTATCTAGAAGAACTTTGTTAGTATCAGATTTAGATTTAGTAGTCATGTCAGTTATTTTGTCTGCCATTTCCGCCAATTTGTTTATATCTTCGCTGACTAATAAGATAGCTTTAAAAGAATCTGGTAATTTATCAAGCCATAAGGTCCTGATTAGTTTTTCAGAAATATCTGGTGTAGCGATGGCTCTCAATTTTTGTAGTAGCTGGCTAGGTTTCATATTACCTAATTCGACACCAGTTATTAATCGTTTTATACGAGCATTTTCACTTTCTTTAAACCAATTAAGCAAGCGCGCCTTTGAATCAGCAAATTTTGTTTTACTCTCACTTGAAACGATATCCCAAATATTTTCAACGTATTTTGGGTCTAACTGGGACACTAAATAATTAAACTTGGTTTCTTCTGTAGTGATATTATTTATTTTAACCCTTTAAGCTCTAGGGCCCGAATGCTAACTATCACTATCAGGACCACACTAATTAAGCCTAAACTGATGATCAAGTAGTTGTTAAGTTAAAAATGTTATAAATAAATAAATATGATAGATAGAAGTATTCTGTAAAGTGCAATATAAAGATTCAAGTTCTTTTGAAGTATATTGTTGGGTTCTTTTTTTCAGCTCTTTGAGTTTGTTCTCCAAATTTTCAAAGATATAATTCTCTTTTTTCATTTCTTCTATTGAATTCAAATAAAAATTGGTCTCTTCAGCAAAATAAAAATGGAACAATAATTCTTTATTCTCACACAATTTATTTTTGAAGTATGTTTGTTTCTCATATAAAGAGTGGAACCGAAAGAAATTGTTCTCCATATCATTTCTCAGCGTGTGCATAAATTTTATTTCATCACTGGCTTTCTCAAATCTTTTACTCACATTGACTGTTAAATCGAACATGCATTCTTCGATCAACTCTTGTGATGGTTTAGCACTGTAGCTCAAAAGGATAAATTTTTCAAACAGTGGCTGCAATATTCTAGTGTTGTCTTCTTTTGCCCGTTCCAGCGCAGTTGTTACATCTTGAGTTTTTAATATAAGTTTTAAAAGGTTTGATTCTTCAAAAAATACCTTTGTTTTCCTTTCTCAATGATAATGATGTTTTCACTAAAATCCAAAATATCTAAAACTTGACTTACATTGATTATTCGAGTCTTATAACCACTAAGCAAAGAAGGAATTCCTATATTTGCATATTGTCCACGAATATTATCATTGAGGTTGGTTTGAGCGTTTCTAGTGAACTCGAGCAAACCGTGAATCGACTTGTCAAAACTGATATCACTAAAGAAGTCTTCGAGAACCTTGCAATCCACAATATCAGAGTCCATAGTGATGAGGCGGTGAAAGAAGAAGTTGCGGATATCTCCAATGATTTTTCTGTTTTCTTCCCCAATGAAGAGTTGAATGAAGATGACCAGATTTTCCCACTCTCCAAAAAACCAATGGAGTCCGAATGCCTCAAGAAAGTTTAGGAAGACATTAAAATTTCGATTTGTGAGCATGACATCCTCGCAATCACATATTTCACTCAGGAAATTTAAAAGACGGTCAATTTTTTCCTTAACTTCTTTAGCTTTAATGTCAGTGGAATGGTTGTATTCCTCCATGGTAATTTGTCCCAGCAAGCTGTTGTGTGGCCCATCTTCAATGTCTGCCACTAGAGGGATTCTCCTCCGCTACCGTCTTCCCGGTCAGTCCGTACGGCCACACGTCCGGAGCCCACCTGCTGCGTCTGTTGTCACCGCCGTTTTCCTCGCTGCAGGTCCCGTTGTCACCAGACAGACTTCTCTCCACAGACTGCCATGTCTTCTCGGCACACAAATCCCCCGCAGGCCGGCCGGCTTCCTTCCACCACGGCACCAGCGGGCGGCACAGCGGCTTAGAGATAAAGTAAAAAAACAAAAATATTGAGATAAAATAATAAGGAAGATAATATAAAAACTTATCTTAGTCTTGAGATGATATCCCGATATCCTGGATGATGCTTCTTTTCAAGCTTCAATCACTTTTTGCATTTCTTTATCTCTTGAAATCTTCATATGCTTTTTCTTTTCTATCACGTCCGGCTCACCAATGTGGTGTGTCGATTTACTGGTCCAGCGATGGCTCAGAAAGTCTCTCAAAGTTAGTGTTTTATTGAAGTTTCTTGATAACTACATTCATATGGGAAGACAAAAAGGACAACACCCCGGAATGTACATCTGGTCCTCTCTGGATTCCTCCGCTGTGCCGCCCTCTGGTGACGCGGTCGTCCTGGTAATTTATGGCGGCCGCCTGTCTATTTTTCTTGGCGGCGGCGGGGTGCTGCATCCAGCAGGCCCCCACATGACAATTTTTTTTGACAATTAAAAATTATTTATTGTCTTCTAGACAATATTACATCTTTTCAAAAACAAAGAGAGAGAAAGAGAGAGAGAAATATATTACATATAGGAGTAGAAGATATATACATTTATGATACATATTTTACAAATTTACATAGGAAGAAGGAGACCTCGGCGCTGGAGGGTCCTGGACCAGGCGATGAGCGGGTCCTCCACTGCGCCTCCGAGCCCAACCTGGACAAAGTAGCGATAAATTTGCAACTTTGCCGACGCCAGGATGGAAATGGCGTCGTCCTCAAGGCCGGACCCGCCGAAGATCCAAGCCTGCAGGTCAGGGGGCTGCCCTATGATGTTGAAGGCCTCTCTAATGAGAGCACCAGACAGCAGTGACAGCACCAGTAAAGGTGGCTGAGGGAGCTGTCGATGGACCCGCAGGCAGGACAGGAAGGGCCGACCGAGGCAGGATGGGCCGGATGTGGCAGGGCGTGGAGGGCCAACTTGAGGGCCGCGTCGGCCTCGTGGCCCGAGAAGGCGCAGCGCCGCAGCGAGGCCCAGTCGATCCTAGATGGTGGTGGACCGATGGTGGGCGACCATCTCGAGGTGAACCTTGAGATGGGCGTGGCGGCGAGGCGCGGGCGATCCAGGGCCCGTCGGGCCGAGCGGGTCGTGAGGCCGTTGAGGAACGGCGTAGCCGTCCCCCGCAGCACCACGGCTGCAGCTAGGGAGCTAGATGAAGGCGTAGACTCCGCCCCGAAGCCCACGGCGTTCTCGGAGGTCAGCCTCCGACAGAAGGCGCCCAGGGCCGAGCGCGTAGGTCGGGCGGTGAGGTGGTCCTCCACGGTGAGGTCCCAGACTCTGGCTCCGCGCCAGCGGGCGGGGGCCAGGTGGTCGGGAGGGCGGAGGAACAGGCAGCCGCCGATGATGGGGAGGTCCAGCAGCTGAGCAGTGGGGACCGCCCGGTGGTTGAGGCCCAGGATGTTGGAGGCCTCCTCCCAGAGCTTCAGCAGCCGGAGACGGCGGGGCTGGAGACGGGTGCCGTCCGGTGGAGGGTGGATCCAGGCTTCACCGCTGTTGCCGCTGATCAGCCAGCTGAAGGCATTTCTGCCTCCGCGGAGCGCGACCTGCACCCCCTTGAGGCAGGCGAGCTGGAGCTGGGTCGCGAGGTCGAGGAGGCCGAGGCCTCCGATGGTGACCGGCCTCGCCATAACGTTGGCGGGAAGCCACGCCGTGTGGTCTGGCCCCCAGACAAACCTCGCCAGTCGGGCCTGCAGCTTGGCCATGGTCGGGGGTGATGGAAGGTATCCATGCAGGTGGTGCTGGATCGTGGACCCCACCAGCGTGTTCGCCGCTCTTGCTCGTCTGACGAGGGAGAGGCCGCGGGTGAAGGGCGTCCATCTGCGGCACGCAGTCTCCAGGAGGGCCAGGAGATGCTGCTCCCGGTGGGCGACGGTGCTCCTGGGGGCGATGTCGAGCCCGAGGATCCTGATGGAGGTGGTCTCCCAGGAGGCGCTGAGAGGGGAGTCGCCGCGGTTGCGCCAGGCGCCGCACCAGAGGCCAGCGCTCTTCCGGAGGTTCACGCCAACTCCGGAGGCCTGCCTATAGTCTTCGAAGACGGTCGCCACCCGCTCGAAAACTCCGTCGCGATGGAATAGGAGGACGATGTCGTCGACGTAGGCGATGACATTGCCCACGCCGAGGGTCAACTCCAAGCGACGTAGCAGCGGCCCCGTGGCGATGCTGAAGAGTGCGGCACTCACGGCGCAACTCTGTCTTAGGCCGTTGAGGAGGGGGAAGGTGGCGGTGTAGAATCCTCCGGCCCGGATGGTGGCGTCCGCCCCGGCGTAGAGGATGTTAATCCAGGCCCTGAAGGCCGGCGGGAGGCGGAGGGACGTCAGCAGGGACTCCAGGAAGCCGCGGTCTAGTGAGTCAAAGGCGGACTCCAGGTCTACACCCATGACGGCCAGCGGCGAGCCTAGGGCGGTGGCCTCCTCGACGGCGTCCGTCACCATGGCGATGTTCCATGACGGGGACCTCCCGGTAACGGCGTAGGTCTGGCATTCCGGCACAAGGGTCCGCAGGTGGGGCTTGAGGCGCGGGTGAAGGATGGCGGCCAGGACCCTGTAGTCGGCCGAGGGCAGCGCGACGGGCCTGTAGCCATCAAGGCCGTGGGCCTTGGGCACGAGGCAGATGGAGCTGCGCCGCGTCGACGGAGGCAGGGCACCACGGAGCCGTAATGCCGCGAACACCCGGGCCAGAGCTTCCGCGAAGAAGTCCTCGCTGAAGGCGACGAGGAGCTCGCACGGCAAGCCATCCCAGCCGGGGGCCTTTCCGCGAGTGAGGTGCTCGATAGCGTTGCCGATCTCGCTGGGGCTGATGTCCGGCCGGTGGAGCGGGTCCTCCTCACTCAGCTCGCGGGTGGTGGTGGGCGCGCTGCTGGCGATGAAGGCAGCTCCTGCAGCTGGATCGCTGGTGGGACGGGCGAAGCGGGGCTGGAAGTCGTGAACGCCCTCCGCCGAAGCTCAGGGCCCTCGATGATGTTATCCTGCTCGTTCCTGATGACTCTGACTGGGCGTCGGAGGCGGATGGCGCGTGCTAGGTCCGGCAGCGATGGGTAGTCGGCCCGGATGGAGGAGGCCTCGAGCTGCGCCGCAATATAGCGCCTTGCCCTGTAGATGTAGCTGTCGCTGGCAGCGTGGCGCGGATCGTGCAGGGATCTGGCCTCCGCCAGCAGTCCCGCCTTGATGGTGGTCCACCTGTCCTATAGGATCCCGTCATCGTGCGCCATGTCTTCCTCGAGCTCCCGGATGTAACCAGCCAGATGTTCGAGAACGAGGTCCGAGCGGAGCATCGCGGCCAAGCGAGGCTGGGTGGGGGAGGAGACGGCGGTGGTGGGCGGGCCCACCTGGAGCAGCACGAGGCGGTGGTCCGAGAGGTGGTAGTGGCTGGTCGCGTAGATGGACACGCGATCTAGGACTCCAGCAGGGACGAGGATCCGGTCCAGGCGGTTGGATTCGACTTGGTCGCCATGCATGGCGACTCTGGTGGGCAGGTGGGCGGCGTCGAACTGGGTGGCCATGTCGACCAGCGCGGCCAGGTCCAGAAGAGCGGCGAGGGCATCCGATGATGATGATGATGAGGGCCCTCGATCCCTGATATTAAAATCGCCGATGATCCAGCAGGCCCCCTCCTCCTCCTGTGCCGCTGTCGCCGCCAGGAGCTCCAGTTGCCGGTTTCTCTCCCGGGGTTCATGCGCCAGATGAACGGCGATGGCCGTCATCTCCTCGCCGCGGACATCTATGGTTGCCAAGGCGATGTGGCCCGGCCACAGGATGCGCTGTTGCAGCACGGCTACGCCTGGCCCGAAGACGCAGGCGAGTCCGGATCCCGAGATGGCTACGGGATGGGCCAATATAACAGCGTTGTAGCCGAGGCAGAGGTCTTGGCCGCTGTCGAGATGAAATGCGTTTGTCTCCTGGACAAACGCGATGTCCACGTGATGTTGCGTGAGGAGGTGACAAAGGGCAAGGCTCCTCCCCCGAGTGGCGAGCCCTCGCGCGTTGATGGTGGCGACGCGGTAACTCATTTGGGCCGTCCCTTAAGCACCCCCTTGGTCTTCTGGAGGGTCTTGCGGATGGTGTGGTTGGAGTCTGGAACCGAGGCTATGATGGTGTTGGCCAGCTCTTTGAGGGCGGCGACCTGTGCCACTGTCAGCAAGTGCGCTCGGTTCTTCATGGTGGTCTCAGAGGTGAGGAGCTTCTGAGCCTCCTCGCATTTAAGGTCGGGCAGCCCGTTCCAGTCGATGGAGAGGCTGGGGGACTTCCTGAGGTGCTCCAGCAGCTGTTCGAGTGCGGCCTTTCCCCGGGCAGGCGTGGCGGGAGGTGAGGACAGCTTCTCCTCCGACATCACGTGGGCGAGCGGAGGGATGCGAGGCTCGGGGGGCCGCGGGGCAGCCAGGGAAGCAGGGTGGGCAGCAGGGGCGGGGTGGGTGAGATCCATCTGTTCGGCAGGCTGGTGTGCCGAGGGGGTCACTGGAGCCTCAGTTGAAGACTTAGCCGGTTGGACAGGGGACGCCGATGTTGCGGGCGCAGGTGTCGGCCTCCTTGGCTGCTGAGGAGGAGATGGGGGGGGGGGGGCCTTGCGTCGGTGGGAGACGCTGCTTGCCTGGGGCTGCTGTTCTGCCTGGCGAGCGATGGGCAGTTTGCTCTGCGGTGGCCCTGCTTTCCGCATTTGGAACACTTGATTCCAAAGGAGAGGAAGGCCGACAGGGTGTCTCCCTTGAAGTGGATGGTCAGTCGGGTGGGCAGCGTCTCCAGCCTTACGCCCAGGCGGAGCAGGATGAACGCCTCCCGGCGGCCGTCGGTGAAGGTGAACTCCCCCATTTTGACCAGGATGGGGGCGATGGAGGTGACCCTCCCAAATTGGCCCAGGGCGGTCGCGATGGTGCTGTCCTCCACAAAGCCGGGCAGGTTGGCCACGACTATGCGCTCCGCCCTCTTGCGGAAGGGGAAGATCTTGAGGGTCGTTCCCTCGATTTCCAGGCCGCTCGCGACCAGAGGGTTCGCGAGGTCCTTGTTCTCAAGGCCCATGATGTAGTGGCCGTTCATTCGATTGAATTGTGTGATGTTTTTTGGCCCCCAAGTAGCGCGCTCATTGCCTTGAGGTAAGAGTAGTACGGGATTTCTGGGCACAGCTCCACGAAGACATAGTTCTCGTGGTTGGTAGTGGCCTGCCTCGCCCTGGCGTCGGCGATGTTGGCGCGTGTCGCCTTGATCTCCTGAGGCAGCACTGCTCTCGGCCCTGTTGGTCGCTTCCGCTGCTGGGGGCTGGGCTTCTCAGCAGGCCTGCCAGGCTGCCTAGCGGCGTTCTCTGGTGTTGAAGTGAGGCGCCTCTTCTTGCTCTTCACAACGGTGTAGCCGTCGTTGGAGTCCACCTCCGCCATCTCGCTGTCGGCCCAGTTGAGCGAGGCCGGGCTAGCTGGAGTTGCGCTGGTGGTAGCAGCAGTCTTTGGCGCCGTGACGTCACCACGCTCGGCGGCCAGATTTGCATGCATGTCGCCTGCCGGCGAATTTGCATAATTTTCAGATTCAGAAGAATTTTCTTTGAAATTCTTCAAATTACCGTTTTTTGGCGATAATTCCTCGCCTGGTTGAGACAGGATGCTGGGCCTTTCAGGCACTTGTTCAGCAGAGCCTGGGCTACCTTTTGGTGCCAAACTTGGCCTGTCCACGGACATTTGCACACACGCCAGAGGCGAAAACAGCGGAGCTCGCGAAAGCGTGGCCGCACGCTCGAGTGTGTGTGTGTGTAATTTTATTATCGTTTTTATACGAAAACAAGCGTGTTCTTTGTCTACAACAATAACATGAGAATTTATGATGATAATATTTTTTAGAATTAAGCTGTTGTTTTTTATTTTGGTATTTACAATTATTGATTTAAAATAATAAGAAATAAAATTATATGAAATAAAATAATATGATTTAAAATTATAAGAAATAAAATATGATTCCCTACAGATGTACACACGGAAATGATTGGTGAGCCCAGTAAAACACTGGAGGGACTTTAAATTATATGGTCGTCTCATATTTTTACCTTTTCTGTAGCTTCAAATCTTATACGTTTGATGTCTCCATCTATGTCTCGTCCTAATAAATCGATTTGAGGAAGGCAGAATTGACATTTGTCGAGATTCAGTACCAGACATTCTGCGCTTAGGCATTGAAGTACTCTATAGGTTAGATCGGCACATTCTTGCTGGGTGTAGCCGCCACAGCAGATATCATCGATATACACCACTACCTTTTCTTTCAACAAATCCCCTAAGATGGATGTTATCATGCGCTGGAACCTTGCAGGGGAATTTTTCCATCCGAAAGGAAGCCTTAAAAACTCATATGTTCAGTTGGAGTGACAAAAGCATTGAATCTTCAAGTCCTTTCCGTAATTCCCAGTTGCCAGAATCAGTCCCTCAGATCGAGTTTTGAAAAGTAGCGACATCCTCCAAACAGATTTATGATATTGTCAATTCGGGGAAATAGGAAAGGGTCTGCTGTAGTTTGGTCATTAAGTCTGCGGTAGTCAATGCATAAGCGGAAATCATTCTTTTTGGGAATCACAATGCAAGGAGATGCAAATTCTGAACTGGATGGTCTGATTATTTTGTCATTTAGCATCGTTCTTATTTTCATATCCAACCATGATCTCTTTTCCGCGGATAGTTGGTATGGCTTTGCACTAATCACTTTTAAATGATTCTGCAGCTCAAAGCTGGTCTCAAATTTAGGAATGGGCTGAACCTTTTGTATACAAATACTGGGGTATTTCACTTCGACATCTGCTTTAGTGATGGGGTCATCAGTAGTGGAAAAGAGAGAAATTTCATCTGTCGAGAAATCCCATCTTAATCTCAACGACTTCAGAGTGGGCTTCCCGAGGAGCAAGTCCAACGGTATATTCTGGAGTACAACAGCCCGAATTTCAACTGTGCGATTATTCACCTCCAGTTTTAGATCGACGGCTTCAGTGGCCGTGAACTCTCTTTTATTTATAGTGCTGATAGAAGTATTTGTAGGATGTGTGGTCCATCGGTTCTCTTTGACTACTCTAGGATGGATTAAATTAAGAAACGAACCACTATCCAAATAAGCTCTTGCTGGAACCTTATTGATTCTTACCTACACGTGTGAATGCGGCGCATCGCACATTAGAAAAATGATCGATTTTGACCATGGGATCGGCAAATCCAGATTTAGTTTTTTTTTAAGCGCCCTGGGGATTTTCCACTGTGCATACCGCAGCGTCATTCAGGTATAGGGCATGGTTTCTCTTTGTTCCGGTAGACTTTTCTCCCCTGGAGATCCTATTGAGGGGCCGGCATCTCTCCAGAACTTTCCTCAGCTGGGATAGTGTTGAGATTTGGCATACAGCCAATTGCTGCTACAATTCTTCTGTTTTCTATAAGAATATTCCAAATAGGATCCGCCTTGGTATTGCCACTTGATATTTAGAGATTGGATCTTCATTGAACGCCCCAATAAATTCTTCACACCAATCCTCCCAATTGGCTTCTTGAGATTCGGGAGACTGACGATCATACCACATACGAGCAGTGCCTTCAAGGTAGGCTCTAATTCCATTAATCTTTGCCCTGAAGCTTTCCCAGCCGTTGTTCATGCAGAGGTTGTCATAGACTCGGATCCATGTTCTTGGATCGATTGACGACATCCTGCTATCTCTTGACCTGCTGATCCACAAGCTTATTCACTAGTTATTGTTGTGAGAGTACCAAGCCAATCAGTGCTTCGATAGATCATTCTGGTCCAGAATCCTTTTCTATTTTCACCTCATCTCCTTCAGGTTCTGGAGTCTAGAGTTTTAGGACAAGCTTTAGGTCCCATATTATGAATCTTCCTAAAAATCCTGTCGGCTGCGCCAATTCTGTAGCATCACACTAGGAAACAATTGAAAAATCTCATTTGTTGCATGACTCTCTTGGCCAAAAAAACTTCCTTTTTCATATTTTCTTCCATATTTACACAATCTCTCAAAACTTTAAACAAATATGTGACATTTAATATCTTCGAAATTTATATAGCTGATAGGATTCCAGCAAACCGCATCTAATATATCAATTTTTTTTGCTACTTGTTTTTGTTGGGCTATAAGTTGAAGCTGTACTAGATGATATAGGTGGTTAGTATGTGTTCGTTAGCTCGTGTTTGATACCAAGTTGCTCTAGCCTAGTTTTAAATTCATGGTTGCAATATTCGAGTCCATTGTCGGATCTTAGCACCTTTAGCTTATGTCTGGTTTCTCTCTCAGCCCTAGCGAGATACGAGTCGAAGTGTTTCAGCACTTCGTTTTTATGTTTAAGGCAAAACAGGGTTATCTTTCTAGAATAATCATCAATGAATGTTAGAAAATATGCGCTTCCTCCAATAGATCTAACAGGCATTGGACCACAAATATCAGTGTTTGGTAAAATGACTCTACCCTTCATAACATACAATCCATTTTCATCATGTGCTATTGGAACAATTCGGTTCTCCGAATCGAAAACTTGCGCTCTTCTGTTCGCAAAATTAACTATCTTGCCCTTATTTTCAATGCGTGAGACTGATAATAGGTTTCGGCGCACATTAGGGACATACAGCACATTACATAGTTTTAGGTCAACGTGGTGCTTACCCACATAGGCCTTGAACTTGATGTCGCCGCATCCTTCCGCTCGTGTAGTCCCGCTTGCTCTTAGGATGGGATCCGACGTTATTCCTTGGAAGTTGGTGAACCACTCCCTTTTGTTACACACGTGGTGAGTCGCGCCGTTGTCGATCACCCAAGAGTTTTCAGGGATGGCGCAGGATAGGGCTGTTAGCATTTCGCTTCCCGCTATCTCGTGAGTGCTACATCTCAGTGGTTGCAAATTTGGAGCTGGAGTTTTAGCCTTTCCTCTGCATGATCTTGCGATATGTCCTTCCTTGCCGCACTTGTAGCAGGTGAAATTTTTCTTCTTCTTGTCTTCCTTTCTGGTCGTTGTCCCGAACTGCAGAGCTTCATTTGTGCTATCCACACGTCGGGCCATCCGTTTCTCGTATTCTGCTAGCAGCACATGTTTTACCTTGCTAGAGGTGAATTCCTTGTCTTCTACGTTGCTGAAGGTCATGATGATTCCGTCGTATGACTCCGGTAGGCCAGCAAGCATTGAATAGGCGAGGTCTTGATCTTGCATTTCTTCGCCTGCCTCTCTTAAGTGATCCGAACAGATCTTCAGTCTCCCCAAATAGTTCGTCATCGTCTCTTGTTCTTCGAATCTTATGGAGATGAACTGCTTATTCAGTTGGAGGATTCTTGACCTTGACTTGGGTTCGTATACTTGTTCCAAGGTATCCCATGCTTCTTGTGCAGTGGTGCAGTCCATTATATGAATCTGTTGGCTCGGTGAGATCGTCAGTGCTATCATAGCCAACACCTTTTCTTGCTTCATGTTGAAGATTGTTCTTGAGGCTTCTTCATCGGGTGCTGGCTCTGTAACATACTTCCAGAGTTCTCTTTCGATTAGCATCATCTTTGTATTATACTTCCAGCTTCTGTAGTTCTGATCATTGAGTTTCTCAAGGGGCGTGTTGATCAGCGTCAAGGTCATCTTGCACGTGGTGTCTCGAATTAACCACGCTCTGCTACCAGATGTTGGGCTATAAGTTGAAGCTGGACTAGATGATATAATAATGAAAGGAAGTAGTCAATTATCCGACTACATCTGCCGATTGAAATGGATAGATTAGAAGCACGCGGAGTCGACGTGAACAACAGGCAAGTGTTAAGCTCCTTTATTTAGACTAATGGGGGAGGGAGGATGGACTGCCCCCTGGGCAGCACGGTGATTGGCTGGCCGTGACGTAGTGGTGAGTAAGTCCTCCCCGGCAGAAGTAGGCTTATTCAACGTTGTTATGTTTGTTTAATTAACGACAAAGGCTAGTTTAAAGGTTCTACGGTGAAGAAGGAAACATAGTTTATTAACTTTTAAAATATACGCGTGGTCTCATGCTACCATTCGCGATCGGCTTTCTTCTTCTACCCCCGCGCATGCGCGGGTGGCTATGTCACGTCTGGTGATGTCACGACATCACATCTTTCCCCTTTCCTGTAACACTTGGACCGTAGTCGCGAAGCGATGGGAGAACTGTCAGGAGGTGGGGTAGACTCCTCCTGGCTGGCGTGGTCATCCAAATGTAGGGCAGGATGTATTCCCAGTTCATGTCGGGTGTCAGGACGGGTGTAGATCCCGGCACACTTCTGGTACAGTCTCAGTCTGCGGGCATTCCACACTTTACCGTCGGATAGCACAAATGTAAATGGTCGCAGTTGTTTGGTTATGGTGAACGGGCCCCTAAACTTGGAACGTCCCTTCATGACGGGATCACCCGCTTGGACTTTCATCTGATCTCCAACTTGTAGTTAAGGACTACAGCTTTTACTTTCACTGTCGCTCTTGTCTTCCTGACGGCAAGCTTCCTCAGGTGGCTTTGTTTTAACTTCCTTATCGAACACGTGCACCAAAGTTCTCAAAGTTCTTCCATGGAGCACTGCTGAAGGTGTTTGCTTCGTAACGGTGTGCGGTGTAGATCTGTATTCTCTCAAGGACAGTTGTATCGTTCTTTTAACCTCTGTATGCTGTAGGTGTGCTGTCAGGATCGTTGACTTTAGAGTTTTATTGAAGTTTTCCACTTCTCCGTTGCAAGCTGGGTGGTGGGTAACAGTCCGTATATGCTTAATGCCATTGCTCCCCAGGAAGTCTTCAAACTCCTCGGAGATAAAGGGTGTTCCATTGTCGGTGACAATCTCACGTGGGAATCCCTCTCTAGAGAAAACATCTTCCAAAAAGTTTATTATCACTTTAGAGGTAGTCTTGTTCGTACAGAATACTTCGGGCCATTTAGATGTGTAGTCAATTAGAGTTATAGCAAACCTGAATCCAATCTTGGTGTCAATGAAGGGTCCAACTATATCCAGGCCAAGTTTAGTCCAGGGATTTGCTGGCCTTTCAACAGGAGTTATGGAGACTCGAATAGACTTTAGTCTCTTGTCGTGGTTCTTACATACCCAGCAATTGGTTACTAAGTCTTCCATGTCTTTATCCATCTCGGGCCACCAATAGCTTTCTCTTAACCTTTGCTTAGTTCTGACCATTCCCTGATGAGCTTTATGAACAAAGGATAGTAATTTATTTTGGAGAGATACTGGTACTAGAATTTTTCCTTTTTCATTCAAGATCAGGTCCTCCTGAACTGAAAGATCCTTTCTTAATCTGAAGTATTTATTTAATTGTGAAGATTCATTATTACTCCATGGTTTCATCAGTTGCTCTTTTAAGGCAATAATTTCAGGGCACAGTGAACATTCTCTCAGGAATTCCTCTTCACTGATAGCTAACATGTCCTGATTGATCGATGCAATTAGTTCAACTTCACCATCATAGTCCTCATGGGATGATAGCGATAATCTGGAGAGATAATCAGGTAATACGTTATCTCTTCCCTTTTTGTATTCGATGTTGTAATCAAAGTTCATGAGCCTTGCAGACCATCTTGCAATTCTCAGTACTGCTCTATCGTTGCCTTTAGTTGTAGGCATTGTCGTTAGAGAGGATTGATCCGTTCTCAAAGTGAACTTCAGACCCCAGACCCATCTTCTAAACTTTTCACCAGCCCAGACACAAGCGAGGGCTTCTTTTTCAACAATTGAGTATTTCCTCTCAGCATCAGAAAGTGTTCTTGAGGCACACGCCACAATGCGCCCCTCTCCCTTTTCTGACAGCTGTGAGTCTACGCCCATAGGGCCTCCAATCCCGGTACATATTTTCAATCCCTGGATTCGGGATTTCTTTTTTCTCAATCCCGGGATTGAAAAAACATTTTCGTCTTTCTACGCCAAGAGGTATATCGTTTCGTTCGTTATATTTTTAATTTTTTCTTTTATATAGTGCCAATGACGTGGCACTTACTTCGATGAAAACAACCTGAAAGCCATATATTTCGCGCCTGCTTATGAACTAAATCATTGCTTTTGGGTTACAGTTTGAAATTATCTGTCAATTACTGTACACACATCTGGAAAAAAATACTGTTCTTGGAACTCTTAGACCACATCTCTTAATGCAGTGTTGGGCAGTAATCCATTCAAAGTAATACATTACCTTGTAATTACGATTACTTTGCAATGCATTACTTTGCAAAAAAAATCTGGAGATTGTGAATAAATTGCTTCAGGGAATAAGGGATGTGCTACCTCTAGGCTAACGTTAAATGGATAAGTGTCCTCATTGTCATCCTCGGAAAGGTCAGATTCTGCTTCATTTACTGTTGCGGAAACAAATTCAGGAACAACCCTCTCTTTTTTCTTAGCATAAAGTACATCCATCATTTGTTGACCCACCGACGCATTTCAAAATCCTTTTGCACGCTATACACTGTGCATTTTGGCCAGATCCGTCTCGTAGGTAATTTCACCAGATTCCTTCTAATTTAAAAGGAATAAACTTCGCCATCACAATCAAGAAGTGATAAGCTTACCAAAAATGTCAGACGCGTTTTCTATTGAGAAATAACAAGATCCGATAATATTGTTTTAGAGACTTTGTTTTATGTTTGTATAAGTTGAAAACTACTTTAGGCTGATGCTTGATAGTGACGAAGCATTTAATGAAATGACATTAAATAAATTTTATTTGAATTAAATGACAAAAAAGCTAGCGAGGGTTTCACAAAATGAACAGCAAAGCAGTGCGTTCATGATGACCCATGCATACAGAGTACAGGATGGAGAGTATAAACATAGATTTAAAAAATATATATAAAACAATTTGGAGCCCAGATAAGAGGTTAGTGGCGGGTCCATGTTATACGCAGGTCCGCCACAAAAATGAAGGGATGCCCCTACTATCTAAGAAGCCACTATTTGCATGTCAACAAAAACTGGGGGCCCCCTCCATGTATACTGCTGCATACTCTCATTCTAGAGGCTGCCATTTTGGAAAGATCTTGCAGAATAACCCTTCGTTATTAGTGCATGAAAATTGTAATATATTTTTAAAATGTTTAATTAAGATCAGCCGAATTAAAGAGGCTATATCGAAATTATAAGGCACAACCTGCCATATAGAACAGAAACACAAGACTTTATTGTTCTACATACTCTTAGTTATATCTAAAACTTGATTTACATATTTACAAAAGTTTTTAAATAAGAAGTTAATTATCATACAGGTTTACTACAACACCCGCCACCGATAATCGATCATCGCTCCCGAGATGATCCCGTTCCAACGGCTGGTCTAATGGTGAAAGGTCTTATATTCGAGATGTGTGCCGTTCTGGGAATCTTATCATTAGTTTGGTATTTAACATATTTAGGGTATCCATCCATGAAGGTTACCTCTGTTACTCGATGAGGCCCTGTCTGGTGCCATTCTTTTCCAACTCTTTGATGTCTGACTAGAATAAAATCGCCAATTTTTAGCTCGGGTGGCGTGGTTTTATTACGATGATTGAAATAGAGCTTCGTTCTTTGTCGGTATTGGTTCTGCTCGGTTGGGGTTTTTTCGGTTTCATGAAGGTCACACTGGAGATCGAGTTCTTTATCGGCAGGCAAGATGGGAGAAGTTCCGGTAAACTTAAACAAAGGAGAGCAACCCAGGTAAGAATTGTATGACCTATTGTGATATTTCACTGCTGCTTCTAAACCATTTTTCCATCCGCCTTTAAAATGGGAATAACAAGAGAGAAAAGTTTTTATATCTCGTATTGCCCTTTCGGCTAAACCATTTCCTGCGGGGTGATAAGGCGAAGATGTTATCAATCGTATGCCCTTAGAGGCTGCCCATCTAGGAAACTCGCCGTATACAAATGATCTTCCTTGATCCGATATAATGGTCTGTACTGCCTTTAAATCATCGTGTCCTTCAAAATATTTTATCAGTGCACGACCATGTTGTCTCATGGCTTTAGCTTGAACCAACCTGGTGGCCTCATCAATAACCAATAAAAATGTAGATTTTTTATCCTTAACGCCAGAAGGAGCCTCTGCAAAATCTATGTGCACCGTATGATAAGGTACATGGGACTGAGAAGGCAAAATCATTCTAGAAGGCCGGCACCTATATTTGAACTTGATGTTTTGACATGTAGGGCAGGATGCCACATATTTTCTTATAAAGCAACACTTAAAGTTTCACCGAATACGTTTCTTTTTTTGTGAAAAATCTATATTAATTTCAAAGAGAAATATGTACTATTTCTAACTTTTTGGATGACGTATGAAAAGGTTGAATATATGAAGAGTAATGGTCTATATATGATTGGATGGATGACGTATGAAAGGGTGAAAATATGAAGAGTAATGGCGAACGGAAAAATAAAAGTGTCCAGGGGGCGGGACACTTTTATTTTCCGTTCTCCATTACTCTTCATATTTTCACCCTTTCATACGTCATCCATCCAATCATATATAGACCATTACTCTTCATATATTCAACCTTTTCATACGTCATCCAAAAAGTTAGAAATAGTACATATTTCTCTTTGAAATTAATATAGATTTTTCACAAAAAAAAGAAACGTATGCGGTGAAACTTTAAGTGTTGCTTTATAATCATACGCCGCAGTCCTTTATAAAATATTTTCTTATATCGTTCTTCATGCCCCGCCAAGAGAAGCGTTGTTTCATCTTATAATAGGTTCGCCAAAATCCAGAGTGTCCTCCTGATAAGGGGTCATCATGATACAGGGATAAAAGTGAAGTCCGATGTTCGTCAGGGGACAAAATATTTGTTATAGTTTTCTAATTTTAATGGAATGCTTTGATGTTTGAAGAACAACACGGCTTGGCTATTGTCATTAGGTATTTCTATAGCCAATCTTGACAAAGCGTCAGCATCACTAAGCTCTCTTCCAGAACGGTGATTGACCTTCATTTCAAAAGAACTAAGGAAGAGCTGCCACCTCGCAAGTCGATCTCTTAGATGACCACAGGAAAGTAACTGAGTTAAGGCGCGATGATCTGTGTGGACCACGAAGGGCTTGCCTTCCAAGTAAAATCTGAGATGTTTGACAGCCTTCAGAACAGCCAGACATTCTTTCTCCTTGATGGAATAATTTTGTTCAGCTCTAGAGAATGTATAAGAATAATATTAGGAGTACAAATAAGTTTTGAGGGATTTTTTTATAAATTCGAAGCTTTATTCAGAGAGAAATCAGTACAATATATTTCATTCAAAGTATTGTCCATCTTTAGCTACGACTTTTTCCCATCTTTCAGGCAGCATACGGATTCCGTGTTGAAAAAATTCCTCGTCTTTTGAGGCGATCCAAACATTGACCCAATTTTTCGCCTCTTCGTAAGAAGTGAAGTGCTGCTCGGCCAGGCCATGTGTCATCGACGGAACATGTGGTAGTCTGAAGGAGCAATGTCTGGTGAATACAGCGGGTGGGGTAGGACATCCCATTGAAGCGCCTCCAAAGTCTCCTTGACAACTTTTGCAACATGTGGCCGAGCGTTGTCGTGCTGATAGATCACCTTGTCATGTCTTTTGGCATATAGTGGGTGTTAATCTTCAATGCTCGGCTTAATCGCATCAATTGTTGTTGGTAACGTTCTCCAGTGATGGTTTCGTTAGGCTGAAGTAGCTCATAGTAGATCACTCCGAGCTGATCCCACCAGATGCACAGCATTAGCTTCTTGCCATGAATATTCGGTTTGGCCGTTGAAGTTGATGCATGACCGGGCTTAACCCACGATTTTCTGCGCTTTGGGTTGTCGTAGTAAATCCACTTTTCGTCCCCCGTCACGATTCGATGCAAAAAACCCTTCCGATTTTGTCTTTTGAGCAGTAATTCGCACGTGCAAATATGGCGCTCGATGTTTCCTGGCTTGAGTTCATATGGAACCCAATTTCCTTGTTTTTGCACCATACCCATGACCTTGAGACGGTTCGAAATCGCTTGTTGAGTCACTCCCAAGGTTTCAGCGAGCTCCTCTTGAGTTTGGCTTGAATCTTCGTCCAATAAAGCCTCCAACTCAGCGTCTTCGAACTTTATTGGCCTCCCTCCGCGTTCTTTGTCTCTGGTGTCATAATCGCCACTTTTGAAACGCCGAAACCAGTACTCACATGATTTTATTGATAGAGCATGTTTACCATATGCCTAACACAGCAATCGATGTCCATCAGTTGCACTTTTCTTCAAATTAAAACAAAAAAGCAGCGCTTCCCGCAAATTGTGTTTTGTTGGCAAAAATGTTGACATGGTTAGAGCACCAAAAAAAAGGTTCCTTACACTTGAGTGAAAAGACTTCTTCTGATTTTTTTGGGGAAATGATGAAGCCTTAACATGAAACCTTACAAGGTCCGTTGCTATTTATATAATATTTGTTGTGGCTTCTTTTGCAAATCCCTCAAAACTTATCTGTACTCCCAATAACTAATTACTCTGAGCTGATGTGGCTTCTTATTTACATCTCTTTGGTATAGAACTGCCCCTGTTCCATAATAAGACGCGTCGGTAGATAGTTCGTAAGGCAAGGACTCATCCGGAATTGCCAAGATTGGTTTGGAGGTTATGATGTCTATCAGCTTTAAATAAGCCTCTTCACACTCAGTAGAGAGAGACCACATGAACACTGAATATTTTTTCTTTAAATTATCCAACGGTCGGACTATCTTGGAATAATTGGGTATGTAGGCTCTAAAATGTCCAGTGAACCCGGTGAAGCATTGGAGCGACTTTAGATCGTAAGGGCGTTTCATAAGTTTAGCCTTTTCTATCACTTCTTCCTTCATTTGTTTTGAATTGCCGTTGATGATTCTACCCAAAAGTTCCACCTCAGCGACACAAATATGGCATTTGTCCATATTGAACTTATTCAGCCTATGAAGAATGTCGTACAATCGTGAAGAATGTCGTACAATTATTGTAGGTGACCTTAATGCCAAACATCAACTATGGGGATGTTCCATGCCAAACCCAAGAGGCAAAATACTTTCAAACATATTTGACGACAATGCCTTCATGTGCTTAAATGATGGGAATCCCACCCACCATTCCTACAGCTATAATACTGCACAAGCACTTGATATAAGTTTCTCCAGTCCTGACATTTTCCACAAATGCAAATGGCAAAATATTAAAAAGTATTGGAAGTGATCATTTGCCTATTTTGATAGAAATTAGCACCAAGACCAAAACCAGCTCAATTAAAGAAAAATTCTGGAACTTCAAAAAGGCTAATTGGAATCTTTACCAGAAAAACACCAATGAAGACTTTAGAAAAGCACCCACTAGAATAAAAGATCTGGAACAAAATTGGATATCTTTCAAAAACACCATTATTAAAGCAGCCAAAGTTTCAATACCAAGAGGTAATGTTAAGAAATGGATTCCAAATTATACACACCAGGCAAAAGATATTCAAACACTTATAACTAAAAGAAATGAACTACAAAAAAAGTGCACCCAAAACCAAACAAATTGTAGAACTGAACTGAACATTGTGAATGCAAAAATAAAAAGGTTATACGTAAATATGAAAAGGGAAAAATGGAAACAAACTTGTGAAAACCTGAACCCAAGAAACCCGAATACAAAACTTTGGCATTTGGCAAAACAAATTGACAGAGCCCAGCCACAAACTGAAAACACAAATATGATTAAGAATACGGATGGTACCCCAGCAACTAATGACAAAAATGCTGCTAATCTTTTAGGTAATTCATATCAAATAAGTAGTAAAATCAAATTCGAAATAAAAGATAAGAAAGTTGAAAAAAAGGCCCGAAAGATTATTCATGACTGTAAAAATTTCACCAGCACTCATAATATTTTCCATGAAAAAATCAATATGAAAGAGCTAGATTATGCATTAGAAAACACTGACCTAAACAAGACTCCTGGGCCAGATGGAATCCATGGCCAAATGATATCAAACTTGGGCAAAAATGGCAAAGAAATACTTCTTGAAATTTTCAATAACTCCTGGAAAACTGGAAAATTGCCTCAAGACTGGAAAACTGCAACAATAATTCCTATTAAAAAACTTGACAAATCTGCTGATGACCCAAAAAACTACCGACCTATCTCCCTCACAAGTATTTGCTGCAAATTAATGGAAAAAATTATACTCAGACGACTTACCTACCACCTTGACACAAGAAATCTCCTACCAGAAGAACAATATGGATTTAGGAAAGGACATGGGACAATAGACCAACTCTTATTTTTCACACAAAAGGTAAAAGATGCACAAAACAGAAAACCAACTAGCCACACCATAGCTGCTTTTTTAGACCTTACACAAGCTTTTGATAAAGTATGGAAAAACAAGTTAATTACAAAATTATACAAGGATTTCAAAATTGATGGAAAAGCTATCACTTGGATAAATGATTTCCTTAAAAATAGATACATCAGGGTCAAATATAATGGAACTCTATCTAAAACCTTCAAATTGTACCAAGGATTACCACAAGGATCAGTCCTTAGCCCAACTCTCTTCACCCTATTTATTGCAGGCATAGAAGAAAAAATTTCACATAAAACCAATATTGGACTTTTCGCTGATGACATTATTCTATGGAGCAGTAACACTAACTGGAAAAAAGCTGAAAGGGATTTGAACAAGACTCTTCTCCACCTAGAAAAATTTGCTAATAAACATAAATTAGAATTTAACCCCCAAAAATCTGAAACCTGTCTTTTTACTACCGATAAGAAACTATACAAAATAAGGCCAAAAATTATTTTGAAAGAACAACAATTACAATATAATAAACATCCTAAATATCTTGGCTACACCCTGGATCCAGAAATTAACTCCAGTAAACATATTGAAGAAGTTATTAGAAAAGGAAGAGACCGACTAAAAATCCTGAAATATATTTCAGGAAGAGAGTGGGGAGCCGATGCAACCACACTAAAATTAACTTACACGTCTCTAATTAGACCTATCCTGGAATATGGATATCAAATCTATGGTACAGCATCTGAAACAAATCTAAAATCACTGGAAAGGATACAACTAAGTGCAGCTAGAATTATTACAGGTCTTCGAAATACCTGCCCTAATGATATTGTACTTTACGAGGCAGACATTATGCCCTTAAAGGATAGAAGAAGCTACAATCTGCCAAAATATATAAACAAAATCAAGAGTTATGGAAACAAACACAGAACTTCCAATTACATACTTAATTGGGAATCCAATCTAAGACTCAAAAAAGAAGGTCCTCTCCACCTGGCCAAAAGAAATGGATTTTTAAAATATAAAGTAGAAAAAAATTATTTAGCAGAAAAAATTTCTCCATGCGAACCACTACAAAATGTTATTTTTAATGACACTTTAAATGAACCCACCAACAAACAATACCAAAATCCAGAATACTTAAAACAATTATCATTAGAAATAATTAATAACATTCCTAAAAATGCAATAACTATTTATACCGATGGTAGCAGAGATGAGTTGGGACATACTGGCAGTGGCTGTCTCATCAAAACTACAAATGGCATTGAGAAAATGAACAGAAGAAACCCAGATTTTTGCTCAGTCTTCAGATCAGAACTTATAGCCATCTATGAAGCCTTAAAATCCATCAGAAATACTAATTATCAAGATATCTGGATTCTTACTGATAGTAGAAGTGCCATACAACACTTGAGTCACACAGGGGAACTCAGAGACAAAGTAAGCAGGAACATAATTGGTTATCTCCAAAAACTCTCAAAAACCTCAAAAATTCACCTTCAATGGATACCCTCACATGTTGGAATTGAAGGCAATGAAGCTGCTGATGTTCTAGCGAAAAAAGGCACAAAAGAACCCTTGCCACAGAAAAATAAACTTACTTTTAAAGAGATAGAAACAGTAGCCAAAACAAAAATAAACAAGAACTGGAGGATCCCACCTAAGCACAGTTGGTACAGTGGAGTGAACCCAGGAGGAGCTCTAAACATCAGAAATAGACAGCATCAAACAACACTAACAAGATTTAGAACAGGCCATCTCAAGCCATTGAAGATAGAAAATAATAACAAAATCTACCCCACTTGCCCAAAATGTAGCTTGTCACCTGCAGCTCCAGAACACATTTTGGCTTGCATTAGATGCACTAAACAGGACCTTTGGGAGAGGCCGCTGCTCATCATAAAACAGCTCGAGGAGCATGAACTCATGGAATTCGTGTAATCTTTACACAAGGGGATAAGAAACAACAACAACAGAATGTCGTAGGTGAGGGAAGCACACTCATCAAGTGTGGGGGCACCACAACAGATATCATCAAGGTAGACGAACACTCTGCGTTCCAGCAAATCATCTAGTATCTCGCTTATTACTCGTTGAAATTTAGGAGGCGAGTTCTTCCACCCAAATGGTAACCTAGTAAATTCATAAAGCCCATCTGGAGTAGCAAAAGCAGAGAACCTTCTAGTGGCTTTAGTTAGGCCAACTTGCCAAAAACTGTCTTTCAAATCAATTTTGGTAAAGTATTGACATCTTCCAAATTGATTGATAATTGTGTCGATTCTGGGGAATGGAAAAGGGTCCAAGAAGGTCTCCTGATTTAATCGTCGATAATCGTACAGAGTCGATAAGAAGAATCCTTCTTAGGAACCAAAATACAAGGTGATGCATATTCCGAATTAGAACGAGTAATAATACCCCTAGCCAACAACTCCTCAATTTTTCTAGCAGTCCACCTTCTCTTATGATCCGACATAGGATAGGGTTTGCACGCCACTATGTTGTTATTGGGCTTTAGCAGAAAGTCTACCTCAGATTTAGGGAATTACTTTTTAGAAGTATGGCAAAGTTCGGGGAATTTAGTCCTCAAGTCATCGATGGTAGCAACAACTTCTCTTGATCTCAAAGAAAAGCACTTGATATCGTCTGTACCAAAGTCCCATTTAATTCTGAATTTTTTCATCGTTGGCTTCCCAATCAAGATCTCAAAATGCATATCTTCAAGGACTATGGCAGTGACCTTGATCTTATGATTATCAATTTCTAACTCAGGTCAATACACTCTGACGAAAAAGCATCGTTCTGATTTATGGTAGTCAATTTTGTTTTTGATGGAACACTTTTCCATTGATATTTATCTAGAACGCTTTTTCGTATTAAATCAATAGAGGATCCCGGATCTAGAAATGCTTTTATTGTCACACCATTAACATTAAATAATAACATGGAATCGGGTGAGGAAACAGAAAGATACAATGCCATTTTTGACAGCGGGATAGGCCAACCCTGGCTTGCTAGTTTTTTGAAAAGGTGTTCTTTTGATTCAATGGACCAACGCATGGCCTATGCCTTTCAAGGACTTTTCTTAGTTCCATCAGGGTTGCGAATTGGGTTACCGCCAACCTTTGTTGCATCTCTACAGGCAGGCCATGCAAGATGCCAGTTATCAAGACCTTTTCAGGAGCTCCTGGTAGTCCCAGCTGTAGCAACCTCAACTTCTTATAGAAATAATCAACATAGGAACCGTTGCGATATTGCCACTTAATAGCCTTATCATACTTGGAAATGGGGTCTTCCTGAAATGCTTCCACAAAGTCCTTCCTCCACTCCTCCCAATCTTCATCGGATGCACTTCTATCGTGACTGTCGTACCACGCCAGTGCCATATCCTCCAGGTGAGCACGCATTCCATTAATTCTGGTACGGCACGACTTCCAATTATTATTTTCACAGAGAACTTCGAAATTTGTAATCCAAATGGAAGGCTCCATATTCCTTCCATTGAACTTCTCAATGTCCATTCGGGCCACAGGAATCCTCTCCTGCCCCATGCCTAGTTGTAATTCTGAGAGCTTATTAATCATCCGTTGTTGATTATTCAGAATATTAAGAAGAGTAGGTTTCTCCTGGAGTAGGTTTCTCTACTTTACCTAACAATTCTTCTCTAAGATCAAGCTTGACTTGTTTATCGTCGTCAGACTTCTTTTGTTCCACTATACCAGTATCTTGGGAGCTCTTCTTTCCTTTACTCCTAAGATTGTATCCATGTTGTAATATATTTTAAAAATGTTTAATTAAGATCAGCCGAATTAAAGAGGCTATATCGAAATTATAAGGCACAACCTGCCATATAGAACAGAAACACAAGACTTTATTGTTCTACATACTCTTAGTTATATCTAAAACTTGATTTGCATATTTACAAAAGTTTTTAAATAAGAAGTTAATTATCATACAGGTTTACTACAAAAATAATTTCAAATCTCTCAGAAAAAAAAGATCCGAAATGCAGCTGTATAACAAAACGTCAAAAGTGTGCTATCTCATCATCTGTTTGATTACCAAAATGCTAGATAAGAAAAATATATTTTTGCGCTGTTTTTCATGCACAAACCAGTAATCCCGGGATTTTTCTAGCAGAATCCAGAGATTTCGGGATCATTATTTGGCTCCGGGATCCCGGGATTGGAGGCCCTATACGCATCCTATGCCGCTATGAGATGCATCAGTTGTAATGACCGTAGGCAATTTTGGACAAAATAGAGCAAGTACCTGTCCCTTTTTAAGAGAGTCCTTTACTGTTTGCAAAACTTTTGCATGTTCTCCTCTCCACTTAAACGGAACACTTTTCTTAAGCAACTTTTGTAGAGGTTCCATAATTGTACTTTTGTTAGGGATGTATTTCTGGAACCAGTTTATCATTCCGATTAAGGATCTAAGACCTGACTTATCTTTGGGAGGAGGGGCATCTAAGAGAGGTTTCATCAACTCCTCATCCAGATGAACTCCATTATCATCAATTATGTGCCCTAAAAATTTTAAGGACTTCTGCCTGTAAATTGACTTTGCGTCATTTAGCATAAGGTTGACTTCTTTAAGTCTAGACAGAACTTGATTTAACTTTTTATCATGGTCTTCCATACTGCTATCCCCAATTATTATATCATCGAGGTAACAACTTACACCTTTAATGTCCATCAGAAGTTCACTTAAATATCTTTGAAAAGCACCTGGTGCTGAGCTCAGGCCATAGGGCAACCTTTTAAACTGGTAAATCCCCATATGAGTAATAAAAGCAGTGAGGTACCTGCTATCAGGTTGAAGTCTTATCTGGTGGTATGCCTGGGATAGATCCAAGTTAGTAAAAACTTTACAACCGAGCAAGGATGATAGTATGTCCTCAATTAGTGAAATTGGGTAGGCATCCAATATCACAGCCTTGTTAGGTTCTCTTAGGTCAACGCAAAGCCTTATTGAGCCATCTTTCTTTTTGGAGACCACAATGGGTGAAATCCATTTAGATGTAACAATGGGTTCATTGATGTCCATTTTCACCAGGCGTTGAATTTCCTTGTGTACTTCATCTAAAAGGACTGGTGGCAGTCTCCTTAGTTTTTGTTGTACCGGCGGTACACTCGTATCAACAAAGATTTTGTACTCAATGTCCTTTGCGAAGGGTAAAGTTTCAAGAATCTTGCTACTTTCAGTGATTTGGTTGACTTTTCCATCCTTTATGGAAAGCCCGAGTTTATTAAATAACTCCAATCCCAAAATAGGTGAGTCAGCTCTAACAACATGTAAGAGTGTATGTACAACAATGTTACCATGCTTAATTTTAGCGGGAAGGTCACCAAGTACATCAATAGCTTGCTGCGTATAGCTTTTTAGTGCTACCGAAGCTGGGTTTAATTTAATTTTTTCAAAGTATTTGGTGTACAAACTCTCTGGAATCAATGACACTTAGGATCCTGTGTCAACTAGGAACTTTATAAGAACATTACTTGTTCCACCATTAACATTCAAGTCCATTTCAAACTTTGAAGGCTGATGAATTGGTTGGTTACATTGTGCCATTGTAATGTTCTTAACTGAAAACTTAGATAAACAATACTTTTTAAAATGCCCTACCTTCAGGCACTGGTGACACTTTACATCCTTAGCAGGACAATCAGGACTTGTAGCTTTGTTGTCTTGTCTTAAATTTGAAAAAAATACAATACAAGGTCCCGATGGCTTAACCTGAACTAAAAGCTCCTAGCTTTACAGTAATGCTGGAAACTGACTTGAAAAATTATAAATTGATAAATCAATATCTTTGTTGCAGTGATCAGAAGAATTGAGTCACAACGCTGGATGGCGAGGCCTAAAGTAGAAAACAGTGATGAATAATTTAATACTTATTGAAAGAAATATTTATTTAAATATCACACAAATTAATATTAACCCTTAACTGGACGGGTGATTTTTACTTACGTAACTGGACGGGGTGGGTAGATTCAACCCACTTATGTACCTTTACGAAATAAGCGCTAAATAATGAATTAAATCAATATTTGAAAGATTATTTAATGATTACAAATGTTAATATACAGATTTTGACTTCTAAAAATTCTAAATATAATCTATTTACAGTTTTCACAAATAATTAAAAAATGTTTTTTACAGACGCTTAGTTGACATACAGAGCATAAGGTTTTCACTTTTCCCGCATTTTTTGATGGACATTTGTAGCACCTTTTTGGAGTATCAGATTCTTGTGGCATCGTAGATCCTCTTGATGTACTTGAACCATCATTATTTTTTAATTTTTTCATTGTCGTCTGTAATTCCACCGGGAGGGAATTTAGATTACGTGTGGCCAGGTGTTCATCAATCAAGGATCTCCTAAGATCAACAATAAAGGTACTTCTTTCTTTTTGATCCTTTTTATCAATCTGATAGTTGAAGATGATGTAAGAATTCAGAGCTGTGATATCTAAGAGGGCATAAAAAAGTGCCAAAGGCCATCTTCTGGATCGACGAGAGGTAGAAAAATTAGAGACCATTTGGTCAATGGTATCTACACCTCCTTTTGTTAGATTATAATCCATTATAATGTCAGGTTTTCCTGTTGTTTCATCACATTTATTGTCATGATGCATCGAAGATATAAGGATTACTGATTTTCTTTTTTTGGGAACATAGGAGACTAAAGTTTTTGTTCCAGAGAAACCAAAAATAGATGTTCCTGATTCTCTTTTAGGATGCGGTTGGAATTGTGGTGGATTCTGAGGTTTGTTCTTTCTCATCGTTCCTAAATATGTAAGGCCATGTTCTACTAATTCTATTGAAGTAAACCAGTTGTCTGCTGTAATATTTCTATTACTCTTCCAAAGTGGTCGACTAATATCTAAAACTATTTGGGTTGGCAGGGATAGTTCTTTTGACTTTGGAGTTTTAGATTTTCCTGTATATACCATTGCATTATACATATAATGTGTTCTTGAGTCTGCTAGTATCACTATTTTTATCCCATATTTATTAGGTTTTGAGGGTATATAAATTTTGAATGGACATTTTTCCCGAAACCCTACAAGCATTTCGTCAACAGTAAGGTATTCAGCAGGTGTATAACAACTTTTAAATTTTTCAATAATGGTTTGGGAAATATCTCTTATGGGTGAGAGTCTATCTTCTTTGCATCTTGTCTTGAAATTATCAAATCTAATACAAAGTAATAGAAAAGGGAAACGCTTCACACTCATTACAGAGCGAAAAATGTCACGGCCTGTTCCATCTGAGGCAAACAAAGATTCTACATTTTCATGACCTGATTTGTAAACTCCAGCTAGATACAACAAACCTGAGAATGCTCTTATTTCTATTTCACTTGTAAAATTTGAGTAAGTACTTTTGGTCAAATCTGAAATTCTTTGGCGAAATTCTTCAATTTTTGCATTTGTAAATTCAGATATTTGTTTTATAATTGCAGCAGTAAAAAATAAGTTGAATATATCTATGCCACAATTTGGCTTCGGTTTAGCAGGGCCTTTCAGACCAGGTAAGTGTGTAATTATGTTATGAGAACGGGTTCTTCCAATTATTGCATGATTCTTGTTCCACTTATAGCCATTTTTTCCCAATGAAACAATTACTTGAAGACATTTGAACAGTGGTAAGAATTGAATCACATTCCTCATCTGTACTGACATCTGAAGATTCGTTCAATGAATAATTTTCAGTTTCAGAATCATCATAAAAATTCTTATTCAAAATTTCGTCTTCCATTATAAATAGAATTTCAAAAATAAAAAGTCTTACCTTGATAAAAAAAAATAAGGAAGTTGTTTTTTTTTTTAATCTAAAAGAATAAATTCTACTTAGCCAAAGAAAGAAGTCTTATTTTATGAATGGAAGCTAAAAAATAGCTGAAGAAAGCGACTCAAGAATGAGCAATCAGCTATAACCCTAACATGAAAAATTCTCACGCTTCTGGACGGCATGGGCGGAATCCGCCCACACATGCAAATTTAACCGCCCTCCCAAAACTTATATTTTTAAACGATGAATGGAAATTGTTTGTATCACTGTAAAATTAGAATACACCAAAGCTGTTAGCTCTCAGTAAACGAAAAATATATTTTTTTCTTATATTAAGTTTATGCATGGGCGGAATCTACCCAACCCGTCCAGTTAAGGGTTAATACAAATATTATTAAAATTTATGAGAGATAGTTCTTTTTCAGGCCTGTCAAAACCAAACGTTGGCGTTGAGACAGCTTTGTTTACCGGAGATGCGGGGTATTCTTTTTTGCTCGCGCATGCGCGGGGGGGCAGCGGGTGCAGTGTTGCCAGCGCTCGGTTGGCCCAAAGGTACCTATGGTCGCGTCACTCTCCCACCTTGACCTTTTGAACTTTGCTATAGGGTCAATAAGTAAAAAAAAAAAAAAAATCTTAATCTTGATTGTAGCTGGACAGGTAAATTGAATCGGATCAAAAATGCGATGGCAGGCTGACAAGATACTTACTTCTCTTTGTGATTGATTTTTCTTCATCTATATTTTTTAATGACTGCACATTAATGGCAATAGTGTCAGTCTGAAGGTGCCATTTCATACCCAAAATAGAGGTTGGATCTTGTTCTGTGATTCCAGGTTCATTCCACATCCAGTCTCGTAACTCAAATTTGGCTTGCATCATGATGTCGGAGGATTCCTTGATAAATTTTTTGACATCATGTGTAGATGACAAACTAAGAATGCAGTTGTCAACGTAAAAACTTCGGGCAAGAAGTTCTGCGCACCTATTATCTTGAAACTGCAGCAGGCTCAAATGATACTTAATGGTTGCAGCTAGCAGAAAAGGACTTGAGGTAAGGCCAAAGACTACTCGGCAATGCCTGTAAAATTTTAGTGTCTTCTGGTCCTTTTTCCACCAAAGGAACCGAAGGAATTCACGATCTTCTTCTCGAATCTGAATCTGGAGAAAAGCTTTTCGCATGTCTGCAATGATTCCATACTTTCCAAGTCTAAACCGCAAGAGCAAATCAGGAATGAGCTCAATCAGGTTGTCTCCTTTTTCCAGATATTGGTTTAATGATGGGAGCCCCATTTTCTTGCAACTTGCGTCGAATACTGGACGAATAGGAGTGGTGTGACTATCCTTGAGCACTGGGCGATGAGGAAGATAACTGCACTCCTCCCATTTATCCTCAACTTCCTCGATGAATCTCTCTTTTTCCCACTCCTCAAAAATAGTATCATACTTCTCATACAGCATCTTGCCCTGGACATTCCTTGTTGTAGTCAGCAATCTATTTTCTGTAGTTCGGCGATTGACCGGAACTGGTGGATGTCCAGCTATCCATGGTAGTGACACGATGTACCTTCCGCTTTCATCTCGTTTCACAGTCTCCTTGAAATGAGTGTTGGAGGCTTCGATTAAATCTTTCCTAGATTTTGTTTCTGCTGCATCCATGATGCCAAGCACATCTAATTTCCATAAATCCTGAACGTCGAAACTGTTAACGTGAAATGAAGTCACGATCAGGCATGCATCTTCCATGTCTTTCCCTATTGCTGGTCCCATTACTGTCCACCCCAACTTGGTTTCTGTTGCCACAACTCCATTTTGCAATATTTGCATTCTGCCTGTCAGAATGCTGCTAAGCAAGTCTGAACCAATCAACATGTGGATTGATATCTCTTCACCTTGGCATATGTCAGTCAAGTTGATCCCTCGAGCTTTTAACTCATTGAGTATAGTATGATCCTGTACTTGACTGATGTGTCCGCAAATTACTTCCTGATCCAAGAATTTGAGATCATCCATGTATTCGTTGTTGAGGCTGGAAACATTTACTTTGTACACATTATGCTTCTTTTGACGAATTTCTCCGCCTCCAAACAGATTGTGGGTAAGTGTAACTTGCTGCACTCTCTTTAGGCCCAGTGCGTCCACCATTCTCTTTGAAATATAGGACCGCTGGGATCCACAGTCAAGCAACACTCGAACATTATGCTTCCCCTTTGGTCTGCTTATCTTGACTATCAGAGTTTGTAGATAGACTCCTCCCACGGTAGCATTGTTTAAAGTTGTTGACGTGAATTGATTGGCGGTCTCTTGCTTTGTTGCAGGACTTTCCCTTGAAACCTTTAGTTCCGCTTTTTGGAGATGAGAAGTCTTCTGGGCTTCCAAAGTAGGACACATAATGGGGTAATGCTTCCCTCCGCAGACAGGGCAACGTGGCTTAATCCGGCATTTCTTGAATCCGTGGCCAGGAAGCAGGCACCAAAAACAAACATTCTTCCCTTTAGCCTTATCTTTCTTCTCTGGTAGATGCATCCGCTGTCCACTGTTGCATTCTTGACTCGGGTGACCATTCCCACAAAAGATGCAGTTGTTTCGCATCTGAGTGGTGTTGGCGATCTGAGTGGTGTCGGCGAGGTCAGTAGCCGTCGGCATTTTACTTCCAGTATTCTTCTTAGAAAGAGATTTCCTGTTTGATCGATCATCCTTCGCATCTTGATTGTTGTCGATCTTGAACGCTGCTTTGGCCATATTCACTCGACTCTCGCACTTCACTTCTGTCTTCAAAAATGTCATGAGTTGTGTCAACTTATCCTGTACTCCTCTTCCGCTCACCGTATATTGACTTCGTTCCCATACTCTAAGGGTGTCCTCTGGTAGCGCTGATTCGACGAGTGGGTACAGCATAGCCGCAAACTTGTCACGAGCGACGCCCAATGTTTCTAATGCTTGCAGTTGTGTCTCCAGTCTATCGTAAAGCTTCACTACAGACATCTTACCTTCGGCTCTCACATTCTGAATTACATTCTGAAGCAGGTCACGTACATAAATCTCAACAAGCATTTCATCCTCTCCAAAATGTGATTTGATATACTCGATGACTTTAGGGTAGTTGTCGGCACTCGGTGGAAAACTTTCGACTGCTTCTCTTGCCTCGGAGTTCTCGGCGGTGGCTTGAAAGAGATACTGAAACTTAGTTTCTGGAGGCATCTGTGGATCCCGGTCAATCGTGCTGAACTGACTCCAGAATGTAATCCATTCTCTTGGTTCTCCCCCAAACTTCTTGAACTCCAGCTTCGGTAGTCGATAGTTCATTGCTGCTGTGCCGCTGATTGTACTAACGGCATCCTTTTCCGCAAGAGCCTCGTAATCAGTCATAATGTTACTGAAATTATCTTCGTACTCACAAACGGATTCGTACTCGGCAGTGAAAATGTCTTCAGACACTGATTCTCGTAGCAGAGCTTCTTCCATCCTCATGTCCAATATTGAAAGCTTTTCATGGTGGGTCTGGAGTCGGCGGAGGATTTTCTCTACATCTGCTTTCTTGACTTCCTTCTTCTTGATCTCTGTTTCGAGCTCATTGAACGCCTTGGTGAACCTTGTACGCACTGGCATCCTAAGCTTTTTCAGTTCAGCACTACTAACTGGTTGGTCAGCCATCCTGAGAAGTAATCACTGGTTCACAGTTGCACCTTTGTGTAATCAGTAATTCTTCAATCTGTATCCTGCTGGCTGCGCCAAAATGTTTTCTTGTCTTAAATTTGAAAAAAAGACAATACAAGGTCCTGATGGCTTAACCTGAACTAAAAGCTCCTAGCTTTACAGTAATGCTGGAAACTGACTTGAAAAATTATAAATTGATAAATCAATATCTTTGTTGCAGTGTGATCAGAAGAATTGAGTCACAACGCTGGATGGCGAGGCCTAAAGTAGAAAACAGTGATGAATAATTTAATACTTATTGAAAGAAATATTTATTTAAAAATCACACAAATTAATATTAATACAAATATTATTCAAAACCAATTATTAAAATTTATGAGAGATAGTTCTTTTTCAGGCCTGTCAAAACCAAACGTTGGCGTTGAGACAGCTTTGTTTACCGGAGATGCGGGGTATTCTTTTTTGCTCGCGCATGCGCGGGGGGCAGCGGGTGCAGTGTTGCCAGCGCTCGGTTGGCCCAAAAGTACCTATGGTCGCGTCAAGCTTTATGCTTACCTCCACAGTGCAGACACTTGAAGTTTGTCGAGATCTTTTTGCGCTCCCGAAGATTAGGCTCAGTGCGGCGATCATTAGCAGCGATCTTATTTATCCCTTCGGGTGTATTATCGAACATCTTGTTGTCCTCCTGGGCCTTCTCGTACTGAGTAGCAAGTTGCACCACTTGATCCAGGTTTAAGTCCGTAGTCTCCACTAGAAGCCGATCCCGTAGTTGCTTGATTTTGGTTCCGACAATGAACCGATCCCGATTCAATTTGTCTTCCATAGAACCATAGGCACAGTCTTTAGCCAGCGCGCGTAGTGGCGATATGTAGTCAGCGATTGTCTCGCCTTGTATTTGCCTTCAATCATTAAACTTCATCCTGATTACCCAAGGGCGAGATTTAACAACATATCTCTCTGCCTTAGAAGATCAATAGCTTCACTTAAGGAAGTGACAGTACTGGCCTTGGGCAACATGTAATATTGCCGTTGTGCTTCAGCCCCAACACTGTTCAAGAAGATAGCAATTTTTCTGTTTTCTTCCACATTTAGTTTATCCTCAGCAATCATGTAGTTGTTGAAATAACGAACATATTCGTCAAAGTCCATGCTTTGGATGCCATCTTGCAGGAACGGGATGAGTTTACTGGCAGCCATCTTGAATTATTTGTTTACATTCCAAAAAAAAATCAATTAAAAAAAAAATTGATCACTTTACCTTGAATCCTCGCCGCCACTTTGTTATGTTTGTTTAATTAACGACAAAGGCCAGTTTAAAGGTTCTATGGTGAAGAAGGAAACAGTTTATTAACGGTGACGTCACAACATCACAAGTTCCTTTCCCAAACGATGATTGATCTTCATTTTCAAGGAACGAAGAAACATTTGCCAACTGGCTAGACGGTCTCTCAGTTCACCACAACTTAGAAGTTGCGTCAAGGCTCGATGATCTGTGTGCTCTACAAACGAGCGACTCTCCAGATAGGATTGGAAATGTTTCACCGCTTTAAGCACCGCCAACCACTCCATTTCTGTGACAAAGTAATTCGGCTCTGACATGGTAAAAGTGTAGGAGTAGTAGCTGATCACTCGGAGTTGTTTACACTTCTTCTCCAGATGGTCCCGTTGGTACAGAATAGCTTCTGTTCCCTAATAACTAGCATCCGTTGCCAACTCGAAAGGAAGTTGTTGTGTATAAAAGTGGGCCTTGTATTTGAAATGATAAGATATGGGTTGATTTTAAATGTTTTAATTATCTTGGAATGAGATTACATAATATAACACACAATAAAAATAAAAGTACATACTTGAGGTGTGACATCGAAGGCGGTAAACAATCGAAAAAAGTTTATTCGATTACATCTTATATTTACAACGCAACGTTGTCGAATCTATTTCTAACATTATTAAAAATATATAACAGAAATCCATCGTCAGGGACCCGTAGAACTGGTTCTTCTGTAATCATTCGAAGAATTTGCTGCTCATAACTGGACTTCCATTCAAATGGAACATCTTTTCCTTTCATCTTGTCCAAAGGCAGCATCATACGAGTGTAGTCTTGGGTGTGTAGGGGCCGCTGCAGGCGTGTTACAATATATTTATAATTCAATAATTAATTACTAAATCACATTAAATTTAACTAGTGTGTGTGTGTGTGTAATTTTATTATCGTTTTTATACGAAAACAAGCATGTTCTTTGTCTACAACAATAACATGAGAAAATAATGATGATAATATTTTTAGAATTAAGCTGTTGTTTTTTATTTTGGTATTTACAATTATTGATTTAAAATAATAAGAAATTATATTATATGAAATAAAATAATATGCCTTACTCCATGATTAAGTTTTGTGGGAAACAACAAGGGAATTGTGCAATGAGGTTGAATGTACTGTTGGCCTTGACTGTGGTGATACTACCCTCGAATGTCGAAATGGCTTCACAGATAATTTCGAGGTTAGTAAGTCCATCAATTAATTTCCTTTTGTTAATATCAACCAAATGATTATATTTAAATAGAAAATCTGCACCCAATATGCCCTCTTTACATTAGCTATTATAAAAGTCCATTGGAAGTCTCTGCGGAGGCCTAGATCCAGGTTAAGTATTTTAACACCAAAAGTTTTTATTTCGGAACCATTTGTCGCGTATAGTTTGTTAGCAGCAACACATAAAATTCCGAAGATAAGTTTCTTTTATTTCAAAAATAATAATATCTTGAGCTTTCGGGCGTAAACAGCCCTTCTTCAGGAATATTTGAAAACAAATTTTTTGAAAGAATCCGGTCCGCTTCATCCAGGACCAGCACTTTGAGATCTTCCAAAGAGAAGTTCTTGGTCTTTTTTAGATGGTGAAGGAGGCGCCCAGGGGTGGCGACACTCACACGGGGCCTCAGCTTGTTGAGCAGCAGGGCCTGTTGTTCATAGCAGTCCCCTCCCGTTAGATGGACCACCTTTAAGTCAATATATTTGCCCACATTTTTAAACTGAACTGCAACTTGGACTGCCAGTTCCTTGGTTGGTTCCAGTACCAGTGCATAGTGGAGGCCGTCCTTGCGCTGAATGTCCATTAAGATTGGTAATATAAAGGCGCCGGTCTTCCCGGAACCCGGCTCTGAAGTAACAATTACATCCTTGCCGGCAGCGATATGGGGGATCGCTTCTGCTTGGATAGAGGTGGGACGTTCCCACTTCATCGAAATGGCTCCATCTAGGAGGAGGCCTTTGATACCCAATTTTGCAAATTCAGTGCGTATAGTTTGTAATCACTTTCTTGTTTGAATTGAGCAGTGGCTGGAATGATGCTCACATCAGCACCAGTGTCAACTAAAAATTTTAATTTCGATATTTTATCAAAAACCAACAAGCGGTATTTGCGACATGGTTCATTATAACCTGCAGTAGAATTTTTCGCTGCTTCTACTGCAGGTTGGAGTTTGCTGTTTGATCAACTTGTGGTGTTCTATTTATGGTGATTTTATATTCCCAGCTGCAAGGTTGGACACACTTTCCGGGTAGGCATTTTTTTCCAAAGCGATAATGATAATAGCATAGTTTTCCATTTGGATTGAAACGACGGTTAGATCTGCTTCTGGATCGAGTTCGCGCCGAATTCGATTGTCGGTTATCTCTTCTTGAGTAATGGTCGACATTGATTTGTGAGATTTGTCGTTCGAGTTCTGAGATCTTATCTAGAAGAACTTTGTTAGTATCAGATTTAGATTTAGTAGTCATGTCAGTTATTTTGTCTGCCATTGCTGCCAATTTGTTTACATCTTCATCGCTGACTAATAATATCGCTTTAAAAGAATCTGGTAATTTATCAAGCCATAAGGTCCTGATTAGTTTTTCAGAAATATCTGGTGTAGCGATGGCTCTCAATTTTTGTAGTAGCTGGCTAGGTTTCATATTACCTAATTCGACACCAGTTATTAATCGTTTTATACGAGCATTTTCACTTTCTTTAAGCCAATTAAGCAAGCGCGCCTTTGAATCAGCAAATTTTGTTTTACTCTCACTTGAAACGATATCCCAAATATTTTCAACGTATTTTGGGTCTAACTGGGACACTAAATAATTAAACTTGGTTTCTTCTGTAGTGATATTATTTATTTTAAACTGGGCTTCTACTTGAAAAAAACAAATTTCAGGCCTATCGGTCCAAAAAGGGGGTATTTTAATGCTAACTCTATGTATTTCAGAATTAGGGTTTGAACTAACAGTTTCATTTTTTTCCGCCATTTTGAATAAAATTAAAATGATAAAATAGTGATAAAATTGGCGCAAAGATTGTTGGTGGGCTGCAGGCGTGTTACAATATATTTATAATTCAAGAATTAATTACTAAATCACATTAAATTTAGCTAGTCATTTTATTATCGTTTTATACGAAAACAAGTGTGTTCTTCGTCTACAACAATAACATGAGAAAATAATGATGATAATATTTTTTAGAATTAAGCTGTTGTTTTTTATTTTGGTATTTACAATTATTGATATAAAATTATAAGAAATAAAATGATATGATTCCCTACAGATGTACACACGGAAATGATTGGTGAGCCCAGTAAAACACTGGAGGGACTTTAAATTATATGGTCGTCTCATATTTTTACCTTTTATGTAACTTCGAATCTTATTCGTTTGGTGTCTCCATCTATGTCTCGTTCTAATAAATCGATTTGAGGAAGGCAGAATTGATATTTGTCGAGATTCAGTACCAGACATTCTGCGCTTAGGCATTGAAGTACCCTATAGGTTAGATCGGCACATTCTTGCTGGGTGTAGCCGCCACTGCAGATATCATCGATATACACCACTACCTTTTCTTTTAACAAATCCCCTAAGACGGATGTCATCATGCGCTGGAACCTTGCAGGGGAATTTTTCCATCCGAAAGGAAGCCTTAAAAACTCATAATGTCCAGTTGGAGTGACAAAAGCAGCAAATCTTCGAGTCCTTTCCGTAATTCCCAGTTGCCAGAATCCGTCACTCAGATCGAGTTTTGAAAAGTAGCGACATCCGCCAAACAGATTTATGATATTGTCAATTCGGGGAAATGGGAAAGGGTCTGCTGTAGTTTTGTCATTAAGTCTGCAGTAGTCAATGCATAAGCGAAAATCATTCTTTTTGGGAATCACAATGCAAGGAGATGCAAGTTCTGAACTGGATGGTCTGATTATTTTCTCATTTAGCATCGTTCTTATTTTCATATCCAACCATGATCTCTTTTTGGCAGAGAGTTGGTATGGCTTTGCACTAATCACTTTAAAATTTTTCTGAAGCTCAAAGCTGGTCTCAAATTTAGGAATGGGCGGAAGCTTGTGTATACAAATACTGGGGTATTTCACTTCGACATCTGCTTTAGTGATGGGGTCATCAGTAGTGGAAAAGAGAGAAATTTCATCTGTCTAGAAATGCCATCTTAATCTCAACGACTTCAGAGTGGGCTTCCCGAGGAGCAAGTCCAACGGTATATTCTGGAGTACATTTCGACTGTGCTATTATTCACCTCCAGTTTTAGATCGACGGCTTCAGTGGCCTTGAACTTTGTTTTATTTATAGTGCTGATAGAAGTATTTGTAGGATATGTGTCCATCGGTTCTCTTTGACTACTCTAGGATGGATTAAATTAAGAGACAAACTACTATCCAAATAAGCTCTTACTGGAACCTTATTGATTCTTACCTACACGAGTGAATGCGGCGCATTGCACATTAGAAAAATGATCGATTTTGACCATGGGATCGGCAAATCCAGATTTAGTTTTTTTTTTAAGCGCCCTGGGAATTTTCCACTGTGCATACCGCAGCGTCATTCAGGTATAGGGCATGGTTTCTCTTTGTTTCGGAAGACTTTTCTCCCCTGGATATCCTATTGAAGGGCCGGCATCTCTCCAGAACTTTCCTCAGCTGGGATAGTGTTGAGATCTGGCATACAGCCAATTGCTGCTACAATTCTTCTGTTTTCTATAAGAATATTCCAAATAGGATCCGCCTCGGTATTGCCACTTGATATTTAGAGATTGGATCTTCATTGAACGCCCCAATAAATTCTTCACACCAATCCTCCCAATTGGCTTCTTGAGATTCGGGAGACTGACAATCATACCACATACGAGCAGTGCCTTCAAGGTAGGCTCTTAATTCCATTAGTCTTTGCCCTGAAGCTTTCCCAGCCGTTGTTCATGCAGAGGTTGTCATAGACTCGGATCCATGTTCTTGGATCGATTGACAACATTCTGCTATCTCTTGACCTGCTGATCCACAAGCTTATTCACTAGTTATTGTTGTGAGAGTACCAAGCCAATCAGTGCTTCGATAGATCATTCTGGTCCAGAATCCTTTTCTATTTTCACTTAATCTCCTTCAGGTCCTAGAGTTTTAGGACAAGCTTTAGATCCCATATTTTGAATCTTCCTAAAAATCCTGTCAGCTGCGCCAATTCTGTAGCATCACGCTAGGAAACAATTGAAAAATCACATTTATTGCAAGACTCTCTTGGCCAAAAAAACTTCCTTTTATATATTCTCTACCATATTTACACAATCTCTCAAAACTTTAAACAAATATGTGACATTTAATATCTTCGAAATTTATATAGCTGATAGGATCCAGCAAACCGCATCTAATATATCAATTTTTTTTGCTACTTGTTTTTGTTGGGCTATAAGTTGAAGCTGGACTAGATGATATAGGTGGTTAGTATGTGTTTGTTAGCTCGTGTTTGATGCCAAGTTGCTCTAGCCTAGTTTTAAATTCATGGTTGCAATATTCGAGTCCATTGTTGGATCTTAGCACCTTTAGCTTATGTCCGGTTTCTCTCTCAGCCCTAGCGAGATACGAGTCGAAGTGTTTCAGCACTTCGTTTTTATGTTTAAGGCAAAACAGGGTTATCTTTCTAGAATAATCATCAATGAATGTTAGAAAATATGCGCTTCCTCCAATAGATCTAACAGGCATTGGACCACAAATATCAGTGTGAACTAATTCTAATGGTCTTTTAGATCTTATATTCCTAATGGGTTTGTGTGGCTCTTTCGTGGACTTTGCTACACAACAATCATCACACAGACTTCGATCCATGGAGGAGATCTCTAACCCCTTAACTAATTCCCCCATTGCCATTCTCTCAATTGGGTCATTGTTTACATGACAGAATCTCTGATGCCATAGTTCTAATGTTTGTTTTTGTGAACTCTTTTGACTGTTAAACAATTCAGAGTTTGGTAAAATGACTCTACCCTTCATGACATACAATCCATTTTCATCATGTGCTATTACAACAATTTGGTTCTCCGAATCGAAAACTTGCGCACTTCTGTTCGCAAAATTAACTATCTTGCCCTTATTTTCCATGCTCGAGACTGACAATAGGTTTCGTCGCACATTAGGGACATACAGCACATTACATAGTTTTAGGTCAACGTGGTGCTTACCCACATAGGCCTTGAACTTGATGTCGCCGCATCCTTCCGCTCGTGTAGTCCCGCTCGCTCTTAGGATCGGATCCGACGTTATTCCTTGGAAGTTGGTGAACCACTCCCTTTTGTTACACACGTGGTGAATCGCGCTGCTGTCGATCACCCAAGAGTTTTCAGGGATGGCGCAGGATAGGGCTGTTAGCATTTCGCTTCCCGCTATCTCGTGAGTGCTACATCTCGGTGGTTGCAAATTTGGAGCTGGAGTTTTAGCCTTTCCTCTGCATGATCTTGCGATATGTCCTTCCTTGCCGCACTTGTAGCAGGTGAAATTTTTCTTCTTCTTGTCTTCCTTTCTGGTCGTTGTCCCGAACTGCAAAGCTTCATTTGTGTTAGTCACACGTCGGGCCATCCGTCTCTCGTATTCTGCTAGCAGCACATGTTTTACCTTGCTAGAGGTGAATTCCTTGTCTTCTACGTTGCTGAAGGTCATGATGATTCCGTCGTATGACTCCGGTAGGCCAGCAAGCATTGAATAGGCGAGGTTTTGATCTTGCATTTTTGCGCCTGCCTCTCTTAAGCGATCCGAACAGATCTTCAGGCTCCCCAAATAGTTCGTCATCGTCTCTTGTTCTTCGAATCTTATGGAGATGTTCCAAGGTATCCCATGCTTCTCGTGCAGTGGTACAGTCCATTATATGAATCTGTTGGCTCGGTGAGATCGTTAGTGCTATCATAGCCAACGCCTTTTCTTGCTTCATGTTGAAGATTGTTCTTGAGGCTTCTTCATCGGGTGCTGGCTCCATAACATACTTCCAGAGTTCTCTTTCGATTAGCATCATCTTCATATTATACTTCCAGCTTCTGTAGTTCTGATCATTGAGTTTCTCAAGGGGCGTGTTGATCAGCGTCGAGGTCATCTTGCACGTGGTGTCTCGAATTAACCACGCTCTGCTACCAGATGTTGGGCTATAAGTTGAAGCTGGACTAGATGATATAATAATGGAAGGAAGTAGTCAATTATCCCACTACATCTGCCGATTGAAATGGATAGATTAGAAGCACGCAGAGTTGACGCGAACAACAGGCAAGTGTTAAGCTCCTTTATTTAAACTAATGGGGGAGGAAGGATGGACTGCCCCCTGGGCAGCACGGTGATTGGCTGGCCGTGACGTAGTGGTGAGTAAGTCCTCCCCGGCAGAAGTAGGCTTATTCAACGTTGTTATGTTTGTTTAATTAACGACAAAGGCCAGTTTAAAGGTTCTACGGTGAAGAAGGAAACATAGTTTATTAACTTTTAAAATATATGCGTGGTCTCATGCTACCATTCACGATCGGCTTTTTTTCTTCTACCCCCGCGCATGCGCGGCGGCTACGTCACGTCCGGTGACATCACTAAGACCTGACTTATCTTTGGGAGGAGGGGCATCTAAGAGAGGTTTCATCAACTCCTCATCCAGATTAACTCCATTATCATCAATTATGTGCCCTAAAAATTTTAAGGACTTCTGCCTGTAAATTGACTTTGCGTCATTTAGCATAAGGTTGACTTCTCTAAGTCTAGACAGAACTTGATTTAACTTTTTATCATGGTCTTCCATAGTGCTATCCCCAATTATTATATCATCGAGGTAACAACTTACACCTTTAATGTCCATCAGAAGTTCACTTAAATATCTTTGAAAAGCACCTGGTGCTGAGCTCAGGCCATAGGGCAACCTTTTAAACTGGTAAATCCCCATATGAGTAATAAAAGCAGTGAGGTACCTGCTATCAGGTTGAAGTTTTATCTGGTGGTATGCCTGGGATAGATCCAAGTTAGTAAAAACTTTGCAACCGTGCAAGGATGATAGTATGGCCTCAATTAGTGGAATTGGGTAGGCATCCAATATCACAGCCTTGTTAGGTTCTCTTAGGTCAACGCAAAGCCTTATTGAGCCATCATTCTTTTTGGAGACCACAATGGGTGAAATCCATTTAGATGTAACAAAGGGTTCAATGATGTCCATTTTTACCAGGCGTTGAATTTCCTTGTGTACTTCATCTAAAAGGACTGGTGGCAGTCTCCTTAGTTTTTGTTGTACCGGCGGTACACTCGTATCAACAAATATTTTGTACTCAATGTCCTTTGCGAAGGGTAAAGTTTCAAGAATCATGCTACTTTCAGTGATTTGGTTGACTTTTCCATCCTTTATGGAAAGCCCGAGTTTATTAAATAACTCCAATCCCAAAATAGGTGAGTCAGCTCTAACAACATGTAAGAGTGTATGTACAACAATGTTACCATGCTTAATTTTAGCGGGAAGGTCACCAAGTACGTCAATAGCTTGCTGCGTATAGCTTTTTAGTGCTACCGAAGCTGGGTTTAATTTAATTTTTTCAAAGTATTTGGTGTACAAACTCTCTGGAATCAATGACACTGAGGATCCTGTGTCAACTAGGAACTTTATAAGAACATTACTTGTTCCACCATTAACATTCAAGTCCATTTCAAGCTTTGAAGGCTGATGAATTGGTTGGTTACATTGTGCCATTGTAATGTTCTTAACTGGAAAACTTAGATAAACAATACTTTTTAAAATGCCCTACCTTCAGGCACTGGTGACACTTTACATCCTTAGCAGGACAATCAGGACTTGTAGCTTTATGTTTACCTCCACAGTGCAGACACTTGAAGTTTGTCGAGATCTTTTTGCGCTCCCGAAGATTAGGCTCAGTGCGGCGATCATTAGCAGCGATCTTATTTATCCCTTCGGGCGTATTATCAAACATCTTGTTGTCCTCCTGGGACTTCTCGTACTGAGTAGCAAGTTGCACCACTTGATCCAGGTTTAAGTCCGTATTCTCCACTAGAAGCCGATCCCGTAGTTGCTTGATTTTGGTTCCGACAATGAACCGATCCCAAATCAATTCGTCTTCCATAGAACCATAGGTACAGTCTTTAGCCAGCGCGCGTAGTGCCGATATGTAGTCAGTGATTGTCTCGCCTTGTAATTGCCTTCGATCATTAAACTTCATCCTGATTACCCAGGGGCGAGATTTAACAACATATCTCTGACTTAGAAGATCAATAGCTTCACTTAAGGAAGTGACAGTACTGTCTTGGGCAACGTGTAATATTGCCGTTGTGCTTCAGCTCCAACACCGTTCAAGAAGATAGCAATTTTTCTGTTTTCTTCTACATTTAGTTTATCCTCAGCAATCATGTAGTTGTTGAAATAACGAACATATTCGTCAAAGTCCATGCTTTGGATGCCATCTTGCAGGAACGGGATGAGTTTACCGGCAGCCATCTTGAATTATTTGTTTACATTCCAAAAAAAAAAATCAATTAAAAAAAAAATTGATCACTTTACCTTGAATCCTCGTCGCCACTTTGTTATGTTTGTTTAATTAACGACAAAGGCCAGTTTAAAGGTGTCACGGTGAAGAAGGAAACATAGTTTATTAACTTTTAAAATATACGCGTGGTCTCATGCTATCACTCGCGATCGGCTTTCTTCTTCTACCCCAGCGCATGCGCGGCGGCTACGTCACGTCCGGTGACGTCACGACATCACAAACGTCTTCAAAATTTTTATGTGATTAAATATAAATGTGCCTTACATGTGAGATTATGTAGTAGGGGCTCGAAAGGATAGTCCACTGATGTCCGTTAATGGGGTTGCCGACTGTGGGGTGTCCTTGATGGCACTTTGAGGCTGGTTGGATATTGGCCTTCTGTTTCTTGAGATTGTTTGGGTGCTACAAACCTATGGTCTGAAGGATGGCGTCTTGGACACTCAGAGTTCCAATGGTTTCCATTGTAATAGTGGCATGGTGAGGACAATTGATTTACGTTAGAACAGTACCTTGGTGTACTATGGTGAGGTGGCTATCGAGCGTTCAATTTCCTATTGGGAGTTCTGTTTGTTTGCATGGTGTTATGGTGGTCCCATAGAGGTGGATATGAGGTTGGTTCTGGTGTTGGTGGCGCTGTGGAGGGGACATTTGTCTTTTTCACCCTGGTCACTATGGAATGCCAGTCTGTGAGGGTTTTGGGCGCTATGGCCCTTACTAGGCATTGGTCATTTTAAGGAAGTTTTAGTACCTCTATGGCAGTGTCGGGCAACCTTTTTCGAGTTGCGGCGCACTAAGCTTAATTTCTTTTTTCGCGGCGCACCTGTGGTTCTCACTATAAATTTCCTCGTAGGTAATTAAAATACAACAATAAATACTAGTAAAAATTTAAACATATATATCACATTTTATTAATTTTCAATATTAAATTAACATAATCAATGCGAGCATTGCGATTGTTTTTGAGAGCATATCAAATCAATACGGGGATCTACTTGTGAAAGACAAACGCGCATCTCCTCATCTATCATTTGAAGTCTTTCGCGCTTCTTAGACTTCATTTCTGTGAGTGTTGAAAAACCTTGCTCACACAGGTAGGAACTTCCAAATGGCAACAATGATTCGATGGCCGCATTACTAAGTTTAGGAAATTTGGAGTTTAAGCACAACCAAAACTCAGATAGCTCCTTTTCAGTGAATAGTCTTTTGAAAACTAAATCGTTTTCTAAATCAATTAAGTTTTCTTGCATTTCTTCTTCCAGATGTTGAATTTCACAGTGCATAAATGGGTTAACTACCCATTCCATCTTTTCAACGTCCAAGTAAGGAAAATATTTATCAAAAGAAGCGGATAGTAATGTCAAAGTTTCTTCGACTTCTTTTTTGATAATAGATTTTGATGGATTCTCTTGAACCATCGGAAAAGATGCAAAGTTTTCTTTAGCAATGTTTAAATTCCATAAACTGAGTTTTTCCTTAAACGCTTTCAACTTGGTGGAGATAGTGATAATGTTCTCCTGAGCACCTTGCAAATTTAAATTAAGGCTGTTTAATTTGTCGAAAATATCACTCAAAAATGAAACTCGTAACCACCAAACATCACTCATCATGAAAGGAAAATTAATCTCTTCGTTATCAATGAATGCCATTATTTCATTTTTCATTGAAATAAATCGATTTAAAACTTTGCCTTTCGACAACCATCTGACTTCAGTATGAAACAATAAATTTTTATAATCGGAATCCATTGCTTCACAAAATGTTGAAAAAATTCTCGATCGAAGAGCATTTGATTTGATGTAATTGACTACTTTGACAACTTCATCTAGAGTTGTGACAAGGATGGGAGGAACCGACTTTGACACTAACATTTGATATAGGCTTAGCAAAATACGGTTATTCTTTTGAGGATTTCTGGTTGTTTTTGTACTCACGTATGTTGTAGTTACGAGGACATCCCTTTAGATAAAAACAAATATATATTTATTTATGGAACGACTTGTTCCATTACATATATTGTTAAGACAAGTTAGCGGTAAACAATAACAGCAAGTTTGAAGGTAGAAGTTGGAAGTTACGTCATCGTAGTGACATCAGCATCTATGATGATTAAAGTCAAAGTCTGTGTAACAATTCCCTCCTTACTTTGGCTTTATTCCCACGATGCTGAGGCTCTCCAGGTGTTTCTTCATCTGGTCTCGGGATAGGTCCTTTGTGAAGATATCCGCCTCCAGGTCCTGAGATGGCTTGTACAGAAGGCAGATGTCTCTGGATTCATAACAGTCTCTCAAGAAGTGGTACTTTCTGTTGATATGTCTACAGCGACTGCTTTGTTTAGGGCTGGAGATCCAGTTGATCAATGACTGACTGTCTGTATAGATCGCAGTTGGTTTTTCCATGAAATTCCATTCTTCCAACTCTCGTAACAGGTTTATTATCCACTTGATTTGACAGCAGCTTTCACAAGCAGCTATCATTTCCGCTTCCATTGTGGAGAGGGCGACGAGTGGTTGTTTACTACTTTTCCAGTCTATAGTTGCTTCGCCGAGCTTCAATACATATCCGCCGTAGGATTTTCCATCATGAGTGGTCGACCAGCTGGCATCGGCGTAGGACTTCAGGATTCCAGTCTTCCCTCTTTCAAATTTCACTCCTAGGTCAATTGTTCCTCGTAGGTATCTCATAACTCTTTTGATTGCTGTCCAGTGCATCTGTTTTGGTTGTCTGGAGTACTGTGAAAGTTTGCTAGTGATGTAAGCAATGTCGGGTCTGGTGTTAACAGCTAGAAACATTAGCATTCCAAGGGCTTCTTGGTAAGTGTGCTGATCACAATTGTCATCTTCAATATGATTATCCAAATTGATTTCTTTGGAACCTGGTGTTGGAACTTCCTTACAATTTTCCATTCCATATTTCTGCAATATTTGTTGTACATAGTGGCTTTGCTGTAGCGAAATTCCCTCCTTGTCTTGTATGATCTTGATTCCCAAAAACATGCCTTTACATGTTACATCCTTTATTTCCAGGTGATGTCTCAATTTATTGATGAATCTGTTTGAGGTATCTTCAGAATCTGAGACAGTGATAAAGTCATCAACATATATCCCTACATAGAAGTATTTGTCTTCATTCTTCCATTTAAATAGGCAAGGATCAGATTTAAGTTTTTCCAGTCCACAGTCATGAAGTGCTTGACTGAATTTCTCATACCACGATCTTCCGGATTGAGGTAGACCGTAAATACTTTTGTTGAGTTTGCAAACTTTGTTTCTGTCTTGGACAAATCCAGCAGGTTGTTCCATGAATATTGTATTTTCAATGTTTCCATTTAGATAGGCTGCTTTCACATCAAATAGTTTAATGACTGAATCCTTTGTTGCTGCCATTGACAAAATAGTCCTGAGGGTGACATTTTTAATTACAGGGCTGAAACTTTCGTTGTAATCTCTTCCTGGGATTTGGTTGTATCCCATTGCAACAAGTCTAGCTTTGTAAGTTTTGTTTTCTTGGTCTTTAGATATTTTGAACACCCATTTACTTTTGACAACTTTAGCGTTTACAGGTCTAGGTACCAGTTCCCATACTTGATGCGAGTACATGTTCTGTATTTCCTCAAGCATTGCGTTCTCCCAATGTTTCTTGTCTTCGCATGCGATGGCTTCATTATAGTCTTTCGGAATGGTTTCATTCGTAGTAGCCAGAACGTAGTCATCGAATCTTTTAGGTATTGTTCGAGTTCTTTGTGGTCTGTCTGATTCACTTGACTCTGTCTGTCTGTTGTTCATGGTATCTGGTGCTGGCTCTTCAATATCAACATCTGATAGAACATGATTGTCCAGTTGTTCATCCTCCTGAATGAAGAAATATGTGTCAGTGTCCGTATTATTATCATTTTGTTTTTCTTCCGAGATGACATTATTGTTCTCTCTGAAGTGAATGTCTGCGGTTTCAAGAATGACTCTCGCTGTGATATCAAATACTCGATAAGCTCTTCTGCATCTTGAATAGCCTACAAATATTCCTCTCTTAGATTTAGCTTCTAGTTTGTGTCTTTGATGATTCTCGAGTTTATAAAAGACTTCACAACCAAATCTCATGATATGAGAGACGGATGGCTTTTTACCTTTCCATTTTTCCATAGGGGTAGTGTCTGGGTCATTAGTTGTGGGAGTTAGATAGTACAGATATGCAGCTGTATTCACAGCTTCTGCCCAGAAGTGTAGGGGTAATTGGGAGTCTGCCAGAAGTGTTTGGCCTTTGTCTAATAGTGTTCTGTTAGCTCTTTCAACTCTCCCATTGCTTCTTGGGGTGTACGGTGTAGTTAGTTCATGTTTAATTCCTCTGGATTCTATGAAGGTTTCAAGGTTTTTATTGATAAATTCTGTTCCGTTATCTGTTCTAAGTCTTTTAGTTTTGAGTTTAGCTCGTTTTCTCTCTTTACAATAAACTTCTTCAAAACTTCTGCTGTTGAGAGTTTATCTTTGAGAAATTCTACAAATATTCTCCTAGAAAATCCATCTACAATGGTCAAGAAATATTTACTTCCGCCCAAGGAGTTTATTCTCATTGGACCACAGAGATCGACATAAATGGCTTCAAAGGGGTAGCTTTCCTGATTGCCACCTGTGTGAACATAGGGTACTTTGGTCATTTTTCCCAATGAGCAAGCATCACATTGATCAAGGGTACCATTTATAGAGTCCAAGCCTTTTAGAAGATTGTTCTTCAAAATCAGGTCTAGTTTGTTGTCACTAGGATGTCCTAACCTTCTGTGCCATGCAGTCCTAGAATTGTCCTTTGAAATCAAGCAATGTTCATTTGGAACATGAGTTGCTTCAGATAAACGTGATAGGTTCAATGTGTACATGTTACCATCAAAGTTGCCTGTTCCTATTAGCTTGTCATCAGAAGAGTATATGTATGCTCCTTCAGAGTTCAAAAGACAGAGTTCCCTCTTCTTACTACGCTTGGAATGGACATTAGATTTCCTTTCAGGTGTGGTACATGGAGGACATTATGCAGGGTTACAGCGTTGTTAAGTTTGTCCTTACCTTGTACAGTAGCTTGGATTAATCCTGATGAGGCAGATTCGATGTGTCTCCCTTCTTCTGCCACTTGTATGCTTCTTCTCTCCTCCGTCTTGTGCTCGATCCAATCACCATGGGAAGTCATGTGGCTTGTGCACGCAGAATCAATTATCCACACGTCCTGAGTTGTCGGGCGTTCCTCCCTTGTGCTTGCATGTAGTGCGTATTCTGAAGTGGAGTCTCTTCGTTGGGATGGTTCCTCCGTTCGTTCTTGGATTTCTGACCTGGCTGTGTCTTTGTTTTGTTTTGGTCCTTTATGGTAGTTCCTTGTACTGGCCATGTTATTTTTGTTTGTTGTATTCTTTTGATTTCCTTTGTTGTCAGGGTTGAACCAACAGTCTTTCTTGAAATGTCCTTTTCTTTTGCAAATGAAGCATGATTTTTCTTTGAATTGGTTGCCTGATGATCTGAAAGCATTTTCAGGATGTTTGCTTCTGTCCTGTCTTTTCTTCTCGAAATCCAGTAGAGTTTGTCTCAAGTCTGGTAAGGAGATTTCTCTGTTTATTGACAGTGCTGCTGTGATCGTGTCAAAGTTAGGTGTGAGTCCTTCAACAATGTATCGTACAAGTTCTCTTTCTGTTACAGTCTTTCCTAGCTGGGTGATCTCTTGTGCCAGTTTCTGTGCTCGTACAATATACATGTTGACATTTTCATTTGGGTTCAATTTTAGTCTGGCTAGATCCAACATTAGGTCTATCCTTTTATTTTCTAGAGATCCTTCAAACCTTTTCTTTATGTCGTACCAAATTCTTTTGGCTCTTTTATCGCCTCGAAAGATGATTGTTAAGTCATCCGAAAGTGACAATATTATTAGGCTGTATGCTTCCCGATTCTTTTTCTTCCAAATATCATATTCTTGTTTATTTTTTGTAAAGTCTGGCTCGTCATTAACAATTACGTCCTCGAAGAGATCTTTTGAATCTAGAATTGCTTCCATTTTCATGGACCACGTTGTATAGTTATTTTCTGTTAACTGCTCGATTTTTGCTAAGTTATAGGTATCCATTTTTTATTCAACTTTTTCTTTTCTAAATTGGCGGTTAGTCCAATTATTTAATTTCTTTATGATTTAAATGGATCAATTGGCGGTTAGTCCAATTCGCGCGCCCAAACAACGCTCAGCTACCAAATTGATATAGGCATAGCAAAATACGGTTATTCTTTTGAGGATTTCTGGTTGTTTTTGTACTCACGTATGTTGTAGTTACGAGGACATCCCTTTAGATAAAAACAAATATATATTTATTTATGGAACGACTTGTTCCATTACATATATTGTTAAGACAAGTTAGCGGTAAACAATAACAGCAAGTTTGAAGGTAGAAGTTGGAAGTTACGTCATCGTAGTGACGTCAGCATCTATGATGATTAAAGTCAAAGTCTGTGTAACAACATTTCTCTATGAATCATACAGTGAACAAATTTGATATTTGGATTTTTTTATGACATGTGCTATCAATCCCTTTCTTGAACCTTTCATAGCTGGAGCTCCATCCGTACAGACGCTAACACAATTTTCCCATCTCAAGTTATACTTCATAACATTTTCATCAACTAATTCAAAAATGTCCGCACCAGTCGTTCTTTGTTTTAATTCTTTACAAAAAAAGTAGTTATTCACAATTTTTCCTGTATCGACGAACCTCAAAAATGCCAGCAATTGAGCTTTATTACTAATATCTGTGGTTTCAAGCTGTATAGCCCATTTTGTTGATGAATCATTAAAAGATTGTTTTATTTGCAACTCAATATCTTCTGACATATCTTCAATTCTTCTCGCAATAGTTTTTGATGATAGTGGAATTTTCGTAACCTTCTCCATAGCATCATTCGTTAACATACATCCAGCCACAATTTTTAAAGCAGGCAAGATAATTTCCTCTGCTTCCGCGTGAGCTTTCTTCTTTCGAGCGATGAGTCGAGCTATCATGTAACTAGCTGTTTGAGCTTCATCTGAGGTGGTCATAAATTTCTTGAATTTTTTTATTGCTTTTGAAAACTTGATCGTATATTTTCAAAGTAGCTTATTGGATTGTTCATCTGCTCCCGATGATTTGTCTCAATATGTCGAAGTAGTTTACTTGGCACCATTGTTTCGTTGCTGAGGTGTTTTTTTGGCAAATTAAGCAAAACGGCAGTGATGGATCATTAACAGATGGTATAAATCCATATTTGAGATAATCTTCAACGTATTTCCTCTTATTTCCAGTTGATTTTACTATTTTCTTATCTTCTTTATTTTCGTTTTGATTTTGTTTATCACTGGCACCTTCTCTAATTAGAAATCTCTCCATATAGTTTTGAGAGAATTTAGAAAACACACAAATATAATAATAAAATGTTTAAATAAAGTTACCTTGAGTTAAAAGTGAGTGAGAATTTCGTAACAAAAATATTTTTTTCCTTTTTTAACCAACAGATTTTACGGTGTACAAAACTTATTGTGTGAATGTGTGTGTGTTTTACAACATGCAAAAAAAAAAATGAAGAATTACTGCAGCAATACTTTGACGAAAACTCCGAATAAATTTTTAAAATAAATTTATAAATTTTTTTTGTTTTCTTTTTTTTAAGCTTTGTAGCTTTGAGTCTCTATTAATAAACAGCTGTGACAAAGATTGTAAATGACGGTTAAGTTTGGTCATATTATTTTAAAAATTAGGTATTTTCCCGCAGTATGTATTCAACTTTATTAAATAAAGTTGTTTTCGCGGATTGTTTTTTTTTTTTTAACTTATGATTTTAAATAGGTACGTACCTATTTGCATTTTTATTTTTTAATAATGGCACGTGCCAGTTATGTACGTCAAGATTATGTACATACGTTATATGAAATATAAAATTATGCAAACTGTTGTAATTATAATACCAAAATAAGTTTTATATAAAATGAAATTTGCTTTTTTTTTAATTTCATTTTTTATATGAAAATTTTTGAAAAAAAAATTATTAAAATTGATTAAAAATTATAAAAAATATTTTTTGAAACATTATTTTTAAATTTAACCAAAAGTTCTAAATACCTACAAAAATGTTCGCGGCACACCTAGAATTCTTCGCGGCACACCAGTGTGCCACGGCACACCGGTTGCCCGACACTGCTCTATGGTGATGCTGGTGGGGAGATCTAGTTCTACTCCCATTGTATTTTGTTTTTATAGTACTCTTGGAGTACGGTTTGTGATGTCAATTTATGATAGAAAAAATTGGAGAAGGTTACTTCTATAACCCCTGGATATAAATCTTAGGATTTCTCGTAAACTATCCTACGTTCTGTTTGCGAGTCCTAGGTGTAAGAACTGTTTGAGCGACTCACCTTTGAGAAGCCCGCGGAGACGCTCTAGCTTTTCTTTGTCTCGTAGGTAGTTTTGTTCTGCGCTGTTGTCGAATTGGTGCAGGAAGTCGGAGGCTGGGTATGAACCATCTTATGGCGGTAAATCTATTTCCGGTGAGGGCTCGGATGACTTCTGCAAGTTGTGCCACAATGTTTGTAGCTGTGGTTGGTGGTGATTGCATTGGCATCGCTCTACTCTCCAGGTTCCATTTTTATGCGTTGTCCTCGGTATAATCCTGGCGGCTTAATGTAGTGATGTGTTTATCTGTCGGATGACTGTGGTGTGGTTGGTTAGATGCAGTCGTGGTGGTCAGAGTGGTTTCAGGCGTGAATGAATTGCACAAAAGGATGAGACATGTTTGTGTACGTGGCTGGCGCTGTCGAGGGGGTCTGATCTATTCTGGTCTCAGAGAGGGACTGATCTATTTCTGAGCAAGAGGGGCACTTCTGGTAATCCGTCTATGTTTTTCGGACCGACGATGTAATCAGAGACCGTTCTCCTGTCTGGCGCCGGCTGTCACTCAATATAATTTTATTATTTAGTTTTGGCATTACATGATGGTCAAACTGGAAAGTTGAATTGTGTCTACAGTTTTGGTTGTTACACTATAACTATATTACATATGGGGATATTGAAATACAAGGTGCGTTCATTAATTTCCAGGACTGCTCTGTATCTTTGAAAAAATAGAACAAATAAAAAAACTAATTTAATATTTTTCAAAATATGCCCCTCCTGCCTCAATACACCCGTTCCATCTTTTTTTCCAATTGTCGAAGCAGGAGATAAAATCACTTTTTGAGAGGTTCCTCAAGGTTGCCTTCGATTCAGCTTGTATCATGTCAACGTTGTCAAATTTCCGTCCTTTCAAGTTCATTTTCAATTTAGGATAGAGGAAAAAGTCATTGGGGGCTAAGTCGGGGGAATAGGGTTGATGAGGGATCTGTATGGTTGAATGCTTGGCCAAGAACTGCAAAACAACATGGGCTGTGTGCAGCCGCGCAATACCGACGTGAAGTATCCATTCATTGTTTTGCCATCTTTCAGGTCTTTTAAGGCGCACTGCGTCCCTTAAGCACCTCAATATCCCCAAATAAACAGATAGTCCAGTCTCTGAAAATAATTCTTCTGTTAGATTTAATTAACTCCTTTATTTTGAGCTTGTTTTCTTCGCAACGAAATGATCTTGGACGCCCAGTATGCTGCTCATCGTTTACCTTTTCCCGACCTTTTTGGAAGCGTGAAAAATCATTCAAAGTTCTTGAATGGGATAAAGCCGCATCGCCAAAAGCTTCTTTAATCAATTCATACGTCTCAGTAGCACTTTTTTTTCAATTTAAAACAAAACTTAATGCAGATTCTCTGCTCTTCGAAAATGGCCATTTTAAAATTAGAAATGTGAACCTTACAAGGAAGTTGTTTTGTTCTATTTTTAGATCGGCGCGTGCGCCACGAGACTCGTGCTTTCAGTCAGGTGTGGTCGAATGTCCAATATTCAACTCTGTAAAAAAATATTTTCTCTAGCTTTTTTATTTATTTTATTTTTTAACCAGTCCTGGAAATTAATGAACGCACCTTGTATATTACAACATATATTGGCCAAATATCAGGGAACAGGCTAAATCAATGTTTAGTTGATTTCTGTTCCACTAGATGGCGCTCTGCTATCTAAAAAGCACATGTGCTTCTGGTCAGGATATGCCTTCTTTATTTTAATATTCATATATATGTTAAAAATCTAAGCGGACGTAAAATTACTGTTAAATTACTAGCGGACGTACCCGGCTTCGCCCGGGTTTTACCCGAGTAAAGGTTTGTCTAACGAATCTCTCGATAAAGTGAATATTTTTTCCTGGTCCCTTGAAAAATACTCGATAAGTTGAATAAAATCAATATTAATTGGTTCCCTCGGTAATTGGAAGTTAAAGGAATAGTATCTTGCCTTGGAATTGTATCATTATTCTTGTCTCAAATAAATTGCCGTGTCATCCTGAATTTTGTCTTTCCTAATTTTCTACATTACAAAATCATCGTATCATCATGATAATATTTAGAGCAGATTGTTGAATTATAACAGATAAATTAGACTATTTATCTTGATTATTTTTAGGCGAAAAGTTATTTCAAAAATTTTATTTGCTAGAAACCTTCCCAGTACTATACTAAATAACTTCCCAAAGTTTCATGGTGTTTCAATGAGTGGTTTGGTCAGGCATAAAGGACAGACACACATACATTCATTTATATATATATATATTTTTTGTTATATACATAGATATTTTTAAAAACTCAATGGGTATTTTCCAGAATGTTGGCACTAATATTTTTTTCCAACATATATACTTGTTGTCGATATATGTAATTAAGTATTTTTAAAAAAACTTTTTTTTTTTCAATTTGTAGCTGAATGAATATATATATATTCACATTTTCTTTTTTTCTACTTTTAAAAGTTTTTGATTTTTCTCTTTAATATTTGTGTGTGTCAAGTTCCGGGTAAATAAAAATTGTAAATCCTTACCAATTATATACCTGAAATTTTCTTACTCTATATACAGTACACCTATCCCCTGATTTACATGGTAGATACGTTCCTGAGAAAAACGTGTAAATCGAGGGATAGGTGTATATTTAACTGTCAAATCTGAATGAGTGTTCGCCCCCTCATGAATCAGAGTCTCCTAATATTCTTTTCAACATAGGTAGTATAGAGTAGAATATCGCATTTTAGTATAGTGCGATAAAAACAAAAAAAAAAAAAAACTAATTTGGAAAACCGTGTAAAAGCGAAAACGTGTAAAACAAGTACCGTGTAAATTGGGGGATAGGTGTATTTGTATTTTTGTAAACATCCTGTACATATTTTCTTATGTTTTTATTTAGGGGTATACATATATATATTCCAACTCTCTGCCATTGTTAAAAGTATTGAAAATTATAAAAATATTGGATATTATATATATATTTATGGTAATAAAAATAAATATATTTTAATACCTTCAAAATGGTTTGATCTTTTATTGATTTTTATTTGATGATAAGGTTCAACAACAATGATATGTATATCTACAGTAATAACTACACTTGTAATTTCTCTTGAAATTTCTTGGCCCTCTCTAATCCAGCTCCTTTCTAAATTCTAACAATGACAATTGTAGACCAATGTATATCTACAGTAATAACTACACTTAATGAATTCTCTTGAGATTTCTTGGCCCTCTCTAATCCAGCTCCTATCTAAATTCTAACAATGACAATTGTAGACCAATGTATATCTACAGTAATAACTACACTTATGAATTCTCTTGAGATTTCTTGGCCCTCTCTAATCCAGCTCCTATCTAAATTCTAACAATGGCAATTGTAGACCAATGTATATCTACAGTAATATCTACACTCAACATCTCCTGAGAGCTCTCTATAGACCAGTTCCTATTAAAATCCCAACAATTGGTCGTCAATAGACTCTTTTAAAGAAAGTATAGTTTAAGAATATTCCAATTCAGAAAGTTAATAAATATAGGTTTGGAGCCGATAACTTCCATTATGGAATACTTTATTTTATTTTTTTTTGAAAAATCTTCTAAACATGAATTTTAGTCCTAGATTTTCAATTTAATGCACTTTTTATTTTAATGCTCCTCACCTTTGGCCAAGAACTCTCGGGAGACATCAAGTGTAGATATACATTTATTTATTTATTTCAACACACAAAACGCGATATCCCGGCTAAGGATAATTGCGTCGAAGATATACATTGGTCTACCATAACATTTACAGCCCAAAGTCCTGTTTGAAAAAATATCAAAAGGGCAGACGAAGTTTGTTGCTTAAAGCATCATTGGTCGCTCTTAACCTCATCTACGACTGACTGAACTTTACAGAAGTGAGACATCGTTTGTTCCCTGATTTAAATGATCTAACTCTTTCACATCAGTACTTTGTTATATAAATTTTATGAACTCTGTAAAATAATATGTGTAGGATAAATAGTTTCTAAAGCTGTACATAGATGGCGCTGTTAGGACAAACCTTAGCTAATTGGATATTGTACCTTTTATTCCCAAACCTTTTTATGTTTATATTTATATTACATTTTTCTATACCTAAAACTATATTTAGTTCTTAATTAAATTAATTTTTTTGTTAACCACCCACTTCCTTATATTTCAAAATAATATCTACTTTGACTAAATATTTTAATAAACTGGTTATTCATTGGCGAATCGTGTTTGTGATCATTTACTATAATACGACAAATACATCTAAATTTGTGAATATTTAATTCTAATACAATATAATACACTGCGGTTTGTGATTGTAAAACGACACTTGAAGTTACACGCATGAGTTTCTTTTCAACAAAAAATCAAATTTTTATTTCAAGGTGAAATATCGACTATTTCTAACCTTTTTGGATGAGGTATGTTTATATGTTTTCATAATTAATCCTTTCATACCTCATCCAAAAAGGTTAGAAATAGTCAATATTTCACCTTGAAATAAAAATTAGATTTTTCGTTGTAAAGAAACTCATGCGATGTAACTTCAAGTGTCATTTAATTCTAAGTTATAATTTGTTTGCTGTTTTGTTTCCTCTGTTTTAAGCGCAAATATTTCAATATGGCGCCTGTTTGATTAATAAAAGAATTTTTAAAGAATTGTAATTTAGTTATCTCCATTACTAAAAAAAAAAAGGTAAATATTGATGTTTTTTTAAATATTGAATAGGAATCAACAAAGATGTTTTAAAGTGTTCATTACTGAGGTTTGGCCATTATGGATTGCCATTTTACACTGTACTGTCTCATTTAATTACAGAGCTTTTTGAAAATTATAATTATCTCTAGTACAGGTGGTACAGGCCATGATGATCATCGTGGGTAGTATTTGGTGACTAATTTTACTCTAAGTGCACCACATGTCTACACAAGCGGAAATCAGTTTGACCTTTGCACTTACAAGTGTTCCAGAGCCCTGTTTTAAGAAATCTAAACCATTTTTGACGCATATGATTCTTTTTGAAATTAAACAAATTTCTACTGCCCTTACTGCAATGATAAAATAGTGGGAGAGCCTGTCTCATCATTGGTGAACCCTCCCGACGATTTCGCCAGTTTAATCTACCATACCGCTGTAATATTGAAAATATATTTCAAATAAAATATGGACATAAGCTAAGAGGACAGTAGAAATAGATATATGTAATTATAAATAAGGTTACTTGCACTCACTGTGGGATTTTGTAAAAATCAGGGGCTATTGGAGTAATATTTTTAATTAGAAAAAAGCGCACAATGTGTGTGCGGGTTTGATCCCGAGTTGTAGCTAATGAGAATCGATGGTGTAGTATACCTTCCTTGATCTCATCATTCTTCAAGGTATATATACCTCCAGTATGGTGTATATTGTAAAATGGATGACAAGGCCAAGATTCCAGAGTAAGTTGGGGAAAGAGGGGTGGACTCCAGCTGCCATGTTGCAGGCGCCAAAAGCAGCATTCCTGTGTGGGGAAGTGATATATAGCTAGCAATAAATATGTTGACTTTTTTGTTATATAGAACATTTATAATTGACTTCATCTTTTGAGTTTAATTAAACATTTTAAAACGTTTCTTTAACTTAAAATATAAAATTTATTTAATTCGAATTTGTTTATGATAGTTTAATCAGAAAAATATGGGTTTTGATATATATAGCTAGCAATAAATATATATATACTAGCGGATGTACCCGGCTTCGCCGGGTTTTACCCGAGTAAAGGTTTGTCTAACGAATCTCTCGATAAAGTGAACATTTTTTCCCGGTCCCTTGAAAAATACTCGATAAGTTGAATAAAATCAATATTAATTGGTTCCCTCGGTAATTGGAAGTTAAAGGAATAGTATCTTGCCTTGGATTTGTATCATTATTCTTGTCTCAAATAAATTGCCGTGTCATCCTGAATTTTGTCTTTCCTAATTTTCTACATTACAAAATCATCGTATCATCATGATAATATTTAGAGCAGATTGTTGAATTATAACAGATAAATTAGAATATTTATCTTGATTATTTTAAAGCGAAAAGTTTTTTCAAAAATTTTATTCGCTAGAAACCTTCCCAGTACTATACTAAATAACTTCCCAAAGTTTCATGGCGTTCCAATGAGTGGTTTGGTCAGGCATAAAGGACAAACAGACACACACACACACACATACATTCATTTTTATATATATAGATATATGTTTCTATGAAAATGTTAATCTGCAAGACGCAGGTTATCATCATCCCTTTTTGATTTGTTTTTGTCACTTTGGCGGTTCGAAAATAAACAATTGTACGCTCCAGGAACCTGGATTACTTAAATAAATAAATAAACAACAAAAAGCTGTATCAGACATTATAAAGACAATAAAGATTTTCTGATAATAAGAAAGTACAAAGATGTTGCATTTGGCGACGAGGATATAAGAGTAAGTACCCTTGAATTTCGAAGTAAATATTTTTAGAAAATATCTTTGATCTTGCATATAATTGAAAGTTATTTTTAAAAGACACAAATTGCAAAGTTTTAAGATGCAAGTTTAAGATAGAGTAAAAGAAAATTTAAGAAGTTATGTTTTATTATAAATATATATATTGCACATATATGTTGTTATAAAAGAAAATGGCTAGTTACCAATTTGAAGAATATAATGAGGAAAGTGAAACTTTTGAAACGTTTTATGAACGATTGGAACAGTTTCTCATATTGGAGGAAGCAGGGGATGAGAAGAAAAAGGCTTATCTCCTAACCCTCATGGGAAGTAAAACATATGGTGTTTTGAAGAATTTGTGCAGTCCTATTCTACCTAAAAATAAAACCTTTGATAACCTAATAGATATCTTGAAAAGGCACTTCTCTACAAAGCGTTCAATTGTAGTAGAGAGGTTCATTTTTTTTTTAAAAGAATGCAATTAAAGGAAGAAAGCTTCTCGGATTACTTGGTGGAAATTAAGCGTTTGGCTTCCTCGTGCAACTTTGGAGGATTTCTGGAGGATTCTTTACGTGATAAAATAGTCTGTGGTTTATATAATGCCAAAATACAAAATAGAATTTTGTCGGAGGGCGACATTTCTTTGGCTAAAGTAATTGAAATAACATTATCTATGGAAGCGGCCGAGAAAAATACAAAATTATTCCATTTGGAGCAGGGTGAAGATTGTGTGGATAAGTTGAGGATGGAACGCAAGGTTGAATCAAATTTCCAGAATGGCAAATGTAAACATTGTGGTAAACTGCATAAAGAACCATGTAGATTTGAGGAGGCGATATACTTTAAGTGTAATAAAAAAGGACACATTGCCCCAATATGTTGGAGCAGTAGAAGAAATCTAAGGCAACATCAGAATCAGCCGGGAAATATACATCAGATAGGAGACCAAGAAGAGGAGGAAGAGTATGTCCAGAAAATTATAAGCGTGACGATTCCTGAGTATAAAATTAATTTTGCCTCAAGTGACCCTCCGTATCTGATGGAGTTAAAAGTAGAAGGAAACTTTATTAAATTTGAAATGGATACGGGTAGTGGTCTAACACTGATATCGGAAAAGGATTTTAAAAATAGTCTTCCACATTTGAAATAGGAAAAAGCGAGTATTATTGTAAGAACTTATGGTGGTACCCATTCTGGGTAAAATCAATGTCAAAGTGGAGTGTCAAGATATGACTTACAAACTTAGAGCGTTGGTGGTGAAAGGAGCAAAGAGGGCTTTGATGAGAAGAGAATGGATAAATAGATTGAAATTGGGCTGTTTCGCGGTAAAACATATACCTGTGGAAATTAACATTGAGGAAATTTTGAAGGAAAATCAAGCCTTATTTGTGGAGACAACTGAACCAATAAAAGGTTTCACATTTTCAGTAAATGTGTGTGATGTGAATCCAATTTTCCATAGGGCTCGTCCGGTGCCTTTCGCCATTAGGCCAGCAGTTACTGAAGCATTAGACAAAATGGTGGCTAAGGGTTATCTATGTGAGGTGGCGAGCAGTAAATGGGCCACTCCAGTGGTTGTAGTGCCGAAGAAAAATAAAGAGATCAGAATTTGCTGCGACTTCAAGGTAACTCTAAATAGATATTCGTACACTGCGGCCTATCCCCTTCCCACACAGCAAGATTTATTCTACATATTGGCCAAGGGAAAATACTTTTCTAAATTGGACTTGAGGAGCGCTTATCTGCAATTAGAGGTGGACCCAGGCACCCGACCGTTACTAACGATAAATACCCATAAAGGGCTTTTCAGGTTTAAGAGAATGCCATTTGGATTGGCAAATGCGCCCAGTTATTTTCAATCTGTAATGGATAGGGTTTTGTCGGGTATAGGAGGCGTAATTTGTTATATTGATGATGTCCTTATAGCCACAGCATCAATTGAAGAACATCTGGCGTTGTTGAAGACTATATTTGCTCGCTTGGCGAAGTATAATATCAAACTAAAGAAAGAAAATGCCTATTTTTGCAAAAAGAAATTGAATATTTAGGACATCTTGTCACGGGAGAGGGCATCAGACCTTTGGATCATAAGGTACAAGCAATACAGAAAGCCAAAACGCCTACGAATATCTCTGAATTAAGATCATTTCTTGGTTTAGTTAACTTTTATGGGAAGTTCATACCCAATTTTCCAGAGCTTTTAAAGCCTCTTCATGAGCTTCTTCACAAAAAACGTCCTTGGGTTTGGACAAAGGAATGTGGAGAGGTCATTGACAAGTGCAAGAATTGCATTACCTCTGAGAGGGTGCTAGTCCCATATGATACGACTTTGCCATTGTGTTTGGCCACTGTTGCATCGCAGATTGGAGTGGGCGCTGTGTTGTCACATATTATAGAAGGCCAGTAAAGACCGATTATGTATGCCTCACGGACTTTATCGGGAGCAGAACATAATTATTCTCAGATTGAGAAGGAGGCTCTAGCCATTATTTATGGAGTAACCAAGTTTCATCAATTTATTTATGGAAGTAAATTTATCCTTATTACATACCATAAGCCATTGGTGACCATTTTGGGCCCAAGATCAGGAATCCCCACCTTATCTACTTCAAGATTGCAGCGTTGGGCGCTTATTTTGTCAGCTTATACTTACGATATTAAATTTCGAAGAACTCATGACCATGGGAATGCAGATCTTCTGTCACGTTTTCCTGTGGGTTGTGAAGAAATTCCAAGACTAAATAATGTCTATGCTTTATCCTATGTGGAAGAATTGCCAAATACAGCAGAGGAAATTGCCACGGAAACTGAAAAAGACGAAGTGCTCTCATTGGCCAAATTTTATACTCAGCAAGGCTGGCCTGAAAAGGTGGCTGATCACTTCAGACCTTATTTTCAAAAGAAACTTGAGCTAACTGTAGATGGGAAGTGTTTGGTTTGGGGAATGAGAGTCGTCATTCCACCATCTCTCAGAATAAAAATGTTGAACTGTCTTCATGAGACTCATTCCGGTATGAACAAAATGAAGGCTGTAGCAAGATCACATTTTTGGTGGCCAAATCTAGATACTCAAATCGAGTTTTTGGTAAATAAGTACAGAAGCTTTCAGCAATCCCAGGATGGGTCAAATAAAGGAAAATGGCAACCCTGGAGATGGTCAACCAGACCTTGGCAAAGAATTCATATTGATTTTGCAAATAAGGAAAACATCAATTTATTAATAGTAGTAGATAGTCATTCAAAGTGGATGGAAGCCATCCCAATGAGAGAGACCACCACACGCAAAACCATTGAGCAACTACGGCGACTTTTTTTCTTCCTATGGTTTACCGGAAGAACTTGTGTCTGATAATGGACCTCAGTTTACTGGTAGTGAAATAAAAGTTTTCTGGAAGGAAATGGAATTAAACAAACATTGATCCCGGCGTACCACTCGCAAAGTAATGGCTTGGCTGAAAGAGCGGTTAGAACAATTAAGACTGCTCTGGATAAAAATAAAAAAAAAATTGGGATACCATTCAAGACACCTTATCAAAAGTTCTTCTGGCATATCGAAGCACCCCGCATGTGACAACGGGAAAGACTCCATCAGAGCTCTTTATTGGGCGTGCGCTTCGAACCAGAGTATCGTTGATACATCCCAGCTTGGCATCTAGAGTTAGGGACCAGCAAGCCAGGCAAATGAAGTATGATCGGCGAACCCATTTGGAAGAATTCCAGATATATGATTTAGTGTGGTGTAAAAACTTTAGAGGTGGTGATAAATGGATCCCAGGAAAAATTGTGGGCAAGAAGGGAAACAATAATAGACAGACATCGACATGGAAATTCAGAGAAAAATCGGCGAATTGGACCAAATTTGCTGAGAGTATTTCGCCTTCGGATTTACTGGATTTAAATTCAGCTTCTAAGCACATTGTCAATTGTGAAGATATTGATAATGTGGTAAACAAATTGACAAATTTAGTAATTGAAGCTGCATACTCTTCTCTCGACGTCAAGCATCACACCTCTATAAACACGACTACTTCCAAAAATTGGTGGAATAAAGAGCTTCAACAATTAAAAGAACATTTACATTATCTCAGGAATTTGTATTATAGAGGGGGTAACCTGAATCCGAGTATTTACAGAGCGGCAAGAAATAAATACTTAAGAGCCATCAATAGAGCAAAAAAGACGTCGTGGAAAATATTTATTGAAGAAAATGAGTCTACGAATGCTTTCGGGAATGCATACAGGATTTTTAAACGGTTAAGATCGGCCGATATTCAAGTGGGCATACCATTACTGAATAAAACTGCAGAATGCATGAGAGAGCAAAAGATGAAGGAAATGCTAACAGCATTTTTTTCCTGATGATGATGTGCGGTTGGACAATGAAGAACACACTTTAATTAGAAATCACATCCCAAGTTTTACCAACAGGGAAATCATTTTTATTACTGAAAAGGAAATAAAGGATTTGTGCTCGAATCTTAATATCAGAAAGGCTCCTGGTCCAGATAACGTGAGTAATTATATGATTAAGCACTCATTATTATCAATCCTACCCAGTTTAGTCAAACTCTTTAATGAGTGTCTGGTGCTGGGTTACTATTCTGAAAGCTGGAAACATTCGGTATTAAAAATTATTACGAAACCGCAAAAAGCTGACTACGAAGCAATTAATAGCTATCGCCCAATTTCACTAACATCAAATTTCTCAAAAATATTTGAAACGATCATTAAAATAAAATACTCAATTATTATAATCATAATAACTTACTGAGCCATAGACAACATGGATTTACGAAAGAAAATCTACAATAACGGCATTGGACAAAATAACCGAGACCATACTGAAACACAAACAAAACGAATTGGTTGCATTGATTGCCATTGATATAAGTGGTGCATTTGATAATGTGTGGTGGCCTGCCTTAATAAAAAGAATGGACGAAGACCACGTCCCAGCAGTTCTTATAAAAATTATCCAATCATTTTTAAATCGGAGAAGAAAAACAAGTCTCACCTTCTCGAATACAACAATTTCGAAATATTTATCAAAGGGATGTCCTCAAGGCGGACCATTATCACCTTTATTGTGGAATATAGTCCTGAATGATTTGTTGATCAACTTCGCATCCCCAAATTCTGAAATAATCTGTTATGCGGATGATGTTTCGATTGTTTGCTGGCACAAGACCATAGAAGGGTTAAAAAAATGAAACAGAAAGAACTTTAAATTATGTAATACAATGGTGTACAAGAAATAAGCTAAAGCTAAGCCCGGAGAAAACCGGCTTAATACATATGCACGGCAAACAAAATATTCCAATGGGAACTCCAAATTTCATAATAAAACCAGTGGAAGAGGTAAAAATTTTAGGTATAAAATTTTCTAATCACAGAATTAAGTCAAAAATTAACTTCACACCCCACATTAATGATATTCTTTGTAAAATCAACCGTATGAAAAATCTTTTGTTTTCGCTCTGTGGGAAGATGTGGGGATTGGATGCTAAAAAAAGATTAATTTTATATAAAACTCTTTTCAGGCCAATACTAACCTATGGATCTGAAATATGGTATAAATTTATTAATAAAAGAAGTAAGCAAAGATTAAACTCTCAGCAATATCAGATTCTTCTTTGGGTAGTGAGAGCCTATAAAACGACCTCATCAAATTGTATTCATAGTTTGGCAAAAATACCTATTCTCACAGATCAAATAGAATCGTTGATAATAAAATACGATTTGGCCAATTTATCAAAAGAAGAAATTAATGTATTCAGACCGCATGCCCCGACTATAATTCATAACTACATAGAATCAAGAATGGCTGAAACAATAGCTAACACTAATGAAACATTCAGAAAATTTTTCCCATTTGGAATTCCTTTTTATTTTCGTCCGAATTTTTATAACTCACAGTTCGTCACGGGTCATGGTAATTTTGGAGAATTTCTGTCGAAAATCGGGGCAACGGATGATCCTAGCTGTTTCTGTGGAAAAGAAAACCAAGACTCAATGCATTTATTGATGGAATGTCCGATATTCCACAGCTACAGAAGTAATCATTTTTATCCCATCGAAGAGGTTTGCGAATTTGTATATAACAAAGACACTTATGTAAAATTCAATAATTTTTGTAAGTTCATTTTGGATTTTCTCTTCTGTTTAAGAAAACCATAGTTTCAGTTTTAATTGTGTTTTTAACCGGTTATTGTGTTGTATATACTGAATTGTATATAGGTTGCTAAAATAATTTATTTTGGATTTTCTCTTCTGTTTGAGAAAACCATCGTTTCAGTTTTAATTGTGTTTTTAGTCGGTTATTGAGTTGTATATAGGTTGATAAAATAATCCATTTTGGATTTTCTCTTCTGTTTTAGAGTGCCATCGTTTAAGTTTTAATTATGTTTTTAGTCCGGTTATTAAATTGTATAAAATGAATTGTATATAATCTACTAAAATGTATTTAGGCGCAAGTATCCCGAGCTGGGATATCGCGTCCGATGTGTCAAATAAATAAAAAAAAGGGAACTAGAGTCTACATCATTTTGATCCACGGACAAGTAAAGGCCTATCACAGGGATCAAATTAGAAAAAGGTGGAGGAATGGTGAAGAAGATGAGAGTGGAGATGGAGAGCGTCAACCCGAGCACTCAAGAGGAGCAGGTCCCAGTGCCATAATCTCGGAGGTTGTACGAGACAGAGGTTATATGGAGTCGCTGTCGCCAGGACTAACTAGCCAGCGGTCGGATCAAGATTCAGAGGTTCAGAGTGATACAGACGATGGAAAGTCATTAGAGCCTCTTCGCTCGCTGGACCCCGAGGCCATGAGAGAGGAATGTCCTGTTAAAAGGCGGAACCCACCTCGAGCCAGGAGACCTCCTGTGAGATTTCGTGTTTGAAGAGAGAAGATGGTGATATATAGCTAGCAATAAATATGCATATATATGTTTCTATGAAAATGTTAATCTGCAAGACGCAGGTTATCATCATCCCTTTTTGATTTTTTTTGTCACTTTGGCGGCTCGAAAATAAACAACAAAAAGCTGTATCAGACATTATAAAGACAGTGAATATTTTCTGATAATAAGAAAGTACAAAGATGTTGCAGGAAGGACATAGTTTGGTGACATCTTCGGCGAGGAGAAGACGTGGCGACTTGCCTCCGGGCGTATGGATGATCCTGCAAGGCGGTGCCAGGAGAGCCTGACATCGGAGCGGCCTACAAGGCGGTGTAGTCCAAGCTGGACGTGTATAGTGTGGAGCGGAACGCTTCACAAGAGTGACATCCACGACGCCAAGGATTCTTTTGACGGGGAGGTTGAAGACAAGTCCCACTCATTGTATTCCTTCTGTTCAGTGAGAAATATAATAAAGCGCTAAATTTAGCTGCATCCCTTCGAACTCACGTGTATATCTTTGTGGCATCCTGATTATACAAAGATCACGAACAGCCACTGGGTACGAAGTAACAATATTGCTACTGACAATGACAAGGCCAAGATACCAGAGTAAAGTTGGGGAAAGAGGTGTGGACTCCAGCTGCCCCCGCTGCCATCTGGCATGCGCCAAAAACAGCATTCCTGTGTGGGGAAGGGGAGAGTCTGGTGGTATCGGCGGCGAAGAGAAGACGTGGCGATTTGCCTCCGGACGTTAGGATGATCCGGCAAGGATAGCCAGACATCGGAGGGGTCTACAAGACGGTGTAGTCCAGTCTGGACGTGTATTGTGTGAAGCGGAACGCTTCACAAGAATGAAATCCACGACGCCAAGGATTCTTCTGCCGGGGAGGTTGAAGGCAAGTCCCACTGATTGTTCTCCTTCTGTTTAGAGCCATAATAAAGCGCTAACTTTAGCTGCATCCCTTCGAACTCACGTGTGTATCTTTGTGGCATATTGAGTATACAAAGTACACGAATAGCGTCTGGGTATGACGTAACATTAGGTGTCAGAAGCGGGGATTGCAGCTTAGTTAATTTTAATTGAAGATTTTATTTTGCGCTAATTTAAAAAGAAACATGGAAGAACTAACCAATCTCGAAATTGAATAATTCAAGAAATTGTCTACTCTCTGATGAACCAGAAAGTAAATGAGTTCAGAGAAGACGTTAGATCGATTAAAGAAAGGATTACTCCATTGGAATCTCGAATGAACCGACTCGAGCATAATCGGAATGTCAAACGTTCTGCCACACCCATGCCTTGCGAAGTTAAGGTCAATGTACACCAGCCAGAAAATCCTTATGGCTTTTCAAAAACAACCACAGCAACTAATAGCCCACATACTCAATGTTTGAGGGGACAAAAGACGAGTCCAGGTGATGAAGCACCTGGCAATACCATCACAACAATGAGCGTCACGTCGGGAGACGTCGTTAATGGACTGATAGAATCTACGCTAGAATATTCTCCTGTGATCCAGAAGTCCGCAGAGTGTCGACAGCAGGAAATTATCCAGACTGGTTGTGTAGCGGAGGAGAGCGAGCTGATAGCCTCCGACGGCTGTGGCACGGGTGTTTTGAACCAAATCAAGGACGGAAGGAGAGTGCCCTCCAGGTGAGACACAGTGCGAAAATTCAACCCTTGGGATCCGTTCTGAAATACTCAAGGAAAACAACAACAATCTTGGGGAGCTGCAGTGCGACGGCGTGGCTGAATTCTGCGATGGTGTCAGACTGTCAGGGACTACCGCGGCGATTCAACTAAACAGGACGGAGCTGGGTGCTCCGTGGAAGTGCGACAAGGCTAGATGGTTGAAGCACCCCGAAGTTGGAGCCGGCGACCCGACTGAACGGGATAGAGCATTGGACGCTCTGTGGGAGTCCGACGACAATGTCTGACAGAAAGACAGATCAGTGGCGTTGGAACTGATTGAGAGTGGGAAGAAAGCCCGAGTTGGGATGTGGATAAAAAACTGGATTCTCGCCATTCTTTCTTCTATATGGTAGAGAGCTGGTGTCTCTCCTAAACAACATCCATGTCGAAATCGAAACTAACGCCGGTAATTATGATGAATATGTTAATGAATTACGGAAGAGGGTTTAGAATTGCCGAAATGTAGACATCGACAACACATAAAAAAGTTCAAGAACGGATGAATAAATATTACAATGAAAATCATCGCGATTTTAAATACAACATAGGAGATTTGGTAGACATTTGGACACCGATAAGGAAAATAAGTGAATGCGAAAAGCTTCTAAGAAGATACTTTGGACCATAAATAATATCATGAAAACCTTCAGAGGTGAACTACAAGATGAACCCAACATAGACTCACACGTCGTCCATATATCAATAATGTAGCCCTACTTCCAAAGAATTAAAGAAAGCCACGAGGACGTGGTGGAGCCTAAAGGAGGGAATAATGTCACAGAATAAATCTTCTGTAGTGGCCTACTCTGCAAATTATCATCAATGTCGGGTTATCATCCTGATGTCAGCATTTTATTTGTGAAAAGTTTGTAGATATATATCTCGGTTGTATTATCTATCTGGAAAATTTGGTGAATACCTTTCGTGTTAAAATAAATTTCTTTTATGATCACTCGTTCTGGTCTCACTTATAATCTTGATATGGAACCATCGAATATTGATGTGAAGCAAACCTCTAGGACAATATACATTGACTAATATTTACAATTTTAAATCTCCGGTCACGACCAACTGCTGCATGTTTCGACATCATTTCCTTTTGTTTTTTTTCATTTTCCATTGTTTTACTTGAAATTCTATAGAATATTTCTTGGTATGAGGCCATTTTTCTATCTTGTTTTTTCATTATAGTCGCAGTCTTTTTGGAATGTTTGGTTTGGAAGAATATCAATGTTAATTTTTTGAAGTAGTCATTAATACTTTCAGTATGGAGGTCATTTTCAATTTTTGAATTTCTTAAATTAAAGGCGGCTTCTAATATTCTCTTTAAGGTCTTGTTCCAAAGGTTTCCAATATCTTGTATTGCTTTATTGGCTAAGATAAAAATTGGGGCATATATATATCCTTATTAAAAATAAAGAAGGAATATCCTGACCAGGAGCACATGGGCTTTTTAGATGGCAGAGCGCCATCTAGTGGAACATAACTCAACTAAACATTGATTTAGCCTGTTCCCTGATATTTGGCCAACCTATTTCTTGATAAATCAAGAAAAGCCATCCACGAACGCGTTTCGCGCTGTTGGCGCTCTTCAGCGTGGAGCAGGCTGTACCACTGCGACCAAAAATCTTTTTGGTCCCAGAGGCTTCTTGAGAAATGGGTATTTATGGCCAACAGCGCGATACGCGTTCGTGGATGGCTTTTCTTGATTTATAATGAAAATTGGTTGGCCAAATATCACCTAACAGGCTAAATCAATGTTTAGTTTATTTATGTTTCACTGGTTGACGCTCTATCATCTAAAAAAGAAATGTGCTCGTGGTCAGGATATGCCTTCTTTATTTTTAATATCAAAACCTGACATTTTTTTGCTATTATCTTTTCACATATGTAAGAATGTGTCAAATCATTAAGTTATAGAATGAAAGTTTACTTTTATTACTTGAAACATTTATAATATATTTTTTTCTGCATTTGTGAGGTTAATGATGTTCTCGATGTGTTTTTGGAAGACAGATGATGATCCAATAATAATTCTTGACATCGAACACTTTCATTGTGGAAATGTATTTCTTTGATCGTCTCAATATTTTGTTTCTTTAATGCGAGAAACTTCCGTATTTTGAGGGTTCATTTATATTTGCTAAGTTTCGCACCATATTTCTGCATATAGACAGGCCTCACGAAGTTTATTGTAAATTAATCATTAGCAAAAAATCATCAGCATAGAGGTGTAGAGTGGTTCCTTTACAACGAATGAATTCATAAAAAAAAATATATAAATATGTCAAAGAATGTAGAACCGGTGATTAAGTGACCCCTGCTAGAATGCTGGGACATGGGAAGCCTTCATTATTTTTATGCATCTTTAGAATTTTTTTCTTTAAAGACCAATCTTAATAATATCTTTTTCTATTTAATCGCCTTTAAAATGCTGGCTATCATGGGACAGGCCTTTCTAATCTACGCCTAATTTGGAATGCTGCTTCTGGTTTCAAATCAGGCCTATAACCGTTTAGCCCAGGGGTCAGAAAAACTTTTGAGTCGGAAGAGTCAAAGATTAGAATTTACAAAATTTCAAATTTTTTAAAGAGCCACACCATTTTTTCTTGCCAACAATAAATAGTACTCGCATAAATAATATTAACGTATGGAACTATATTAAGAGCCGCAGCTTTTTTTTTCACATTCAAAGTGCCGCATGTGGTTCTCGAGCCGCATTTTGCCGACCCCTGGTTTAACCAATAAACGTCAAGAAAAATTTCATCATAAATACCTTCTATTAACTGATCGCACAATCTTTCTTCTAAGGTGCTTCTAAATTCGCATTTTTAGCTTTCTTTTATAATGTAGCTATATAGTCTTTAATAGATTCATTTAAATCACTAGCGCTTCTGCTCGAAAATAATTTTCTTTCGACATTTGTATTCTTGGTTGGGTTAAAATGTGATCCCATTATTTTTAGCAGTGATTCAAAGCCTTTTGTGCTAGGCTTGATTGGCGCAAATAAATAATTTAATAAACGATAATTGCAGTTTCCAATTAAATTTGAAAAGGCTGGAACTTTATTTTTATCACCTAATTATTTGTGAAAATTATTGTTCCATTCTTTTTCTATATACGTCTCCTAATCTTCGTCGTTTGCGTTGAATATGTCGAACGACAACATCTTTGAAAAATTGTAGTAAAGGTCTTCAGTTTCCAAAATTTTAATTATTTAGCTTTATCATTCGTCGTGTATTTTCTCGCGGCGTAAGTCATTATTCTTTACTAATAATTATTCAATACACTTTTAATATAATATACTTTATATATGTGTGTAAAAAAAAACAATAAACAATAAAAAATATAAAATACTAGCGGACGTACCCGGCTTCGCCCGGGTTTTACCCGAGTAAATGTTTGTCTAACGAATCTCTCGATAAAGTGAACCTTTTTTCCGGTCCCTTGAAAAATACTCGATAAGTTGAATAAAATCAATATTAATTGGTTCCCTCGGTAATTGGAAGTTAAAGGAATAGTATCTTGCCTTGGAATTGTATCATTATTCTTGTCTCAAATAAATTGCCGTGTCATCCTGAATTTTGTCTTTCCTAATTTTCTACATTAAAAAAATCATCGTATCATCATGATAATATTTAGAGCAGATTGTTGAATTATAACAGATAAATTAGAATATTTATCTTGATTATTTTTAGGCGAAAAGTTATTTCAAAAATTTTATTTGCTAGAAACCTTCCCAGTACTATACTAAATAACTTCCCAAAGTTTCATGGCGTTCCATTGAGTGGTTTGGTCAGGCATAAAGGACAGACAGACACACACATACATTCATTTATATATATATACTAGCGGACGTACCCGGCTTCGCCCGGGTTTTACCCGAGTAAAAGTTTGTCTAACGAATCTCTCGATAAAGTGAACATTTTTTCCCCGGTCCCTTGAAAAATACTCGATAAGTTGAATAAAATCAATATTAATTGGTTCCCTCGGTAATTGGAAGTTGAAGGAATAGTATCTTGCCTTGGAATTGTATCATTATTCTTGTATGGATGTACCCGGCTTCGCCCGGGTTTTACCCGAGTAAAGGTTTGTTTAACGAATCTCTCGATAAAGTGAACATTTTTTTCCCGGTCCCTTGAAAAATACTCGATAAGTTGAATAAAATCAATATTTATTGGTTCCCTCGGTAATTGGAAGTTAAAGGAATAGTATCTTGCCTTTGAATTGTATCATTATTCTTGTCTCAAATAAATTGCCGTGTCATCCTGAATTTTGTCTTTCCTAATTTTCTACATTACAAAATCATCGTATCATCATGATAATATTTAGAGCAGATTGTTGAATTATAACAGATAAATTAGAATATTTATCTTGATTATTTCTAGGCGAAAAGTTATTTCAAAAATTTTATTTGCTAGAAACCTTCCCAGTACTATACTAAATAACTTCCCAAAGTTTCATGGCGATCCAATGAGTGGTTTGGTCAGGCATAAAGGACAAACAAACAAACAAACAGACACACACACATACATTCATTTTTATATATATAGACTAGCGGATGTACCCGGCTTCGCCCGGGTTTTACCCGAGTAAAGGTTTGTCTAACGAACATTTGTTAAGACAATTCTCTATAAACTTATAAAAAAAAAATAATAGATATATTTTGATAATTTGAAACTCGTAAATTTGAATCTCTCGATAAAGTGAACATCTTTTCCCGGTCCCTTGAAAAATACTCGATAAGTTGTATAAAATCAATATTAATTGGTTCCCTCGGTAATTGGAAGTTAAAGAAATAGTATATTTGCGTTGGAATTGTATCATTATTCTTGTCTCAAATAAATTGCCGTGTCATCCTGAATTTTGTCTTTCCTAATTTTCTACATTACAAAATCATCAATTTATCTATTCTCCCAAAATATATGTTGTAGATCTATATATATAAAAATGAATGTATGTGTATGTGTGTGTGTGTGTCTGTCTGTCTGTCCTTAATGCCTGACCAAACCACTCATTGGAACGCCATGAAACTTTAAGAAGTTATTTAGTATAGTACTGGGAAGGTTTCTAGCAAAATAAATTTTGAAATAACTTTTCGCTTTAAAATAATCAAGATAAATATTCTAATTTATCTGCTATAATTCAACAATCTGCTCTAAATATTATCATGATGATACGATGATTTTGTAATGTAGAAAATTAGGAAAGACAAAATTCAGGATGACACGGCAATTTATTTGAGACAAGAATAATGATACAATTCCAAGGCAAGATACTATTCCTTTAACTTCCAATTACCGAGGGAACCAAATAATATTGATTTTATTCAACTTATCGAGTATTTTTCAAGGGACCGGGAAAAAAATGTTCACTTTATTGAGAGATTCGTTAGACAAACCTTTACTCGGGTAAAACCCGGGCGAAGCCGGGTACGTCCATACAAGAATAATGATACAATTCCAAGGCAAGATACTATTCCTTTAACTTCCAATTACCGAGGGAACCAATTAATATTGATTTTATTCAACTTATCGAGTATTTTTCAAGGGACGGGGAAAAAATGTTCACTTTATCGAGATATTCGTTAGACAAACCTTTACTCGGGTAAAACCCAGGCGAAGCGGGTACGTCCGCTAGTAAATGGTAAAACTAACTTTGACTTGTGCGCAATTAATAGGTAAAAAATCTTAATTTTGATAAATATTCTTTAAGATAATAAACTTAGTGATATTAAAACTTATAGATAAAAACTTGTTATCATCGTCGCAATGGGGGCGCTGCTTTCGAGTTAAATCTACAAATCTGCAAATAACTCTAAGGATTCATGTTAAACGGTTTGCGGATTTCGAACAAATTAGAAAGAAGGAATCATATATCGCCGCAACTCTTTTTTATTAACGCGATAAAAGAAGCTTTCGGGCAAGCCCTTCTTCATCTAATTATAGTGTACAAACAAGGAGAGATTATATATCGTTTTAATATAAACAAAATAAAGGAAAGAAAATTACCACGCCCCTATCGCCCTCGTTTCAATAGCACCGCGTGGCCACGTCATGTCTGATCCTAACTTCAAATATAATATAGTACAAAGATATCTTAAAATAAATTTACGTAATTGAATAAATATAAATAATCAACTATATACAGTTCAAAGGATTTAGTGGAGACTTTTGAAGATTTTTAGGATAGAAGGGGAACGTACTGTGATGGCAACTGTATACTTTTGTTTAATGGTTTAGGGTGCTTCATGGTTTCTATTGCTTCAAGAATGAGTCTTTGGGTTTTAGTTTTGGCATTTGTATGGAGGATTATGGTATTATTGAAGTCTGGAGTGTGTCCGGTTTCCCTGACGTGGTCAACTATTAAGGAGTTTGGGTTTAGTTTAGAGATGTTTCTTTGGTGTTCTTTGATTCTGATTGAAAGGTCTCCTGATGTCTCGCCGATGTAGACACTATTGCAGTTGAGGCAGGGAATTTGGTAAACTAATTTTTTTTTCTGTTTCTGGTCGGTGCTTTTGGTGATTGGGTTTCTTAGAATCGAGGCCATGGAAGGTGAACCTCTGAAGATGGTTTTTATACCAAAACTTTTGAGTTTGCGGGCTATTGTAATTGTAGATTCTGTATATGGTAAGTAACAGGTGGAGATGTACTGATTGGAGTTATTTCTGGAAGTCCCTGGTTTATATCTATTTCTTTTAATGAAAGGAAGCGGGTATCCAGATTTAAGAAGCTGGTTTTCGATAGATTTAAGTTCTTTATTGTATTCTATTTTTGATGAGCAGTGGGTGAAAGCTCTTTTCGTCAAGGTACGTACAACTGTTATTTTGTGGGAGATGGGAGAATTGGAGGCAAAGTGTAGGTACTGCGTTGGGGAGGTAGGTTTTCATATGATGTCAAAGACCTATACACAAGCCTTCCCCACGACTTAATAATGGACTCCCTACAAACCATCCTAATCAAACATAAAGAAGCATACCCGGACCACTTTGCAATCCTGAAACTCACCGAAATCTGTTTAAAGAGCACAACAGTTAAATTCACAGGATAATACTACAACCAAATAAAAGGCACACCGATGGGAAGCCCACTGTCTACAATTCTAGCCGAAATAGTTCTCTCCACCATTGACTCATGGATCACTGAAGTAAACCCAACGAAATATTAATCTGGTCAAGGTACGTTGATGATATTTTTTGCATAACCACAGAAAACAGTGAAAGTCACATCCTAGAAACCCTCAATAGCTTCAACTCATCTATTCAATTTACAATAGAAAAAGAAAATAAAAGAAGCCTGCCATTCCTTGACATTTTATTTACCAGAAATAGAACCGGTTTTACAACAAAAGTTTATAGAAAACCTACCTCCCCAACGCAGTACCTACACTTTGCCTCCAATTCTCCCATCTCCCACAAAATAACAGTTGTACGTACCTTGACGAAAAGAGCTTTCACCCACTGCTCATCAAAAATAGAATACAATAAAGAACTTAAATCTATCGAAAACCAGCTTCTTAAATCTGGATACCCGCTTCCTTTCATTAAAAGAAATAGAAATAAACCAGGGACTCCTAGAAATAACTCCAATCAGTACATCTCCACCTGTTACTTACCATATACAGAATCTACAATTACAATAGCCCGCAAACTCAAAAGTTTTGGTATAAAAACCATCTTCAGAGGTTCACCTTCCATGGCCTCGATTCTAAGAAACCCAATCACCAAAAGCACCGACCAGAAACAGAAAAAAAAAATTAGTTTACCAAATTCCCTGCCTCAACTGCAATAGTGTCTACATCGGCGAGACATCAGGAGACCTTTCAATCAGAATCAAAGAACACCAAAGAAACATCTCTAAACTAAACCCAAACTCCTTAATAGTTGACCACGTCAGGGAAACCGGACACACTCCAGACTTCAATAATACCAGAATCCTCCATACAAATGCCAAAACTAAAACCCAAAGACTCATTCTTGAAGCAATAGAAACCATGAAGCACCCTAAACCATTAAACAAAAGTATACAGTTTTCATCACAGTACGTTCCCCTTCTATCCTAAAAATCTTCAAAAGACTCCACTAAATCCTTTGAACTGTATATAGTTGATTCTTTATATTTATTCAATTACGTAAATTTATTTTAAGATATCTTTGTACTATATTATATTTGAAGTTAGGATCAGACATGACGTGGCCACGCGGTGCTATTGAAACGAGGGCGATAGGGGCGTGGTAATTTTCTTTCCTTTATTTTGTTTATATTAAAACGATATATAATCTCTCCTTGTTTGTACACTATAATTAGCTGAAGAAGGGCTTGCCCGAAAGCTTCTTTTATCGCGTTAATAAAAAAGAGTTGCGGCGATATATGATTCCTTCTTTCTAACTCTAAGGATATTCAAGATATTCAAGAAATTATTTTTCAAAAACCTTCCGGGGATATACCTAATAATATCCCAAAATTTCACGGCGATTGGATGTATGGTTTTTGAATCTATAGAGTACAGACAGACAGACATTCAATTTTATATATATACTAGACGAATGACCCGGGCAACGCCCGTGTTTTACCCGATTGAATGTTTTTATTCCAATACTATTTGTTACAATTATAAATTGGAGCCGTGGATGTCACTCTTGTGAAACGTCCCGCTCCAAACTTTACATGTACATTAGGTCAGCTGGTATTACCCCTCATTTTTACCGCTAGAGGCGCGAGCGAATTGACTTTTTGTAAATATACATAATTATAAAGATAGAAGCTTCAATAGAAGATAATGATCATAATGATGATGCGCGCGCATCCGTGACATGAGGAATTGAGGACAGCGATGAGGAAAGACGGTCGTGACTATATATAGGGATAATAATAAAATAATAAAATAATAATAATAATATAATAATAATAATTATTATTATTATCATTAGATAATGATAATGATCATAATGATGATGCGCGCGCATCCGTGACATGAGGAATTGAGGACAGCGATGAGGAAAGACGGTCGTGACTATATATAGGGATAGATATAGTTTTTTTTTCACACGAAAAGCGTATTTACGCAAACTTGGCCTTAAATACCCATTTCTTGATTTCTCAGGAAGCCTCTAGGACCAAATTTTGGTCGTAGAGGTAGAGTCTGAACCACGCTGACGAGGGCCAACAGCCCTAAACGCGCTCGTGGTTTACTTTCTTGATTTATCAAGAAAAATGTTGGCCAAATATCACGGAGAAAGTTAAATAAACGTTTATTTTTGCTCCACTAGATAGCGCTCTGCCATCTAGAAATGCTCATGATGCTCCAGATTTAACTCAATGACCTGTTAAAATTTCAGCAAGATGAGTTATATATTGAGGACGTGCTTAGCCGACCACGTTCACCCTACCAACCCGGACAGGGAGAACAAGGTAGGCACTTCTAATGCTTTTCGACATGCAACAGACTGTTTCTTTCGTTCAGCAACTAACAAACTCTCATTCACCTCACGTATTCCCCTACCATTTTTTTGTTGACACAGGTGCGAGCCTAAACATAGTGTCTAATTATATCTACAAATATTTTGCGGTACCTAGAGCATCGCCCTCCTCCTGGAGCGTGGAGGAGGTGTGACCTCCTTGGAGTGTTGGGAGGTCGCTAGGTCTAACGACTGTCGTCCGGGTGGAGCCTCTTTAGGGTGGGTGTGTGTCCCCGTCCCGCCCGGGCACATAATAAAAAAAAAACAAGAAAGTTAAAAAAACAAAAACAAATATCTTAATATAAAATTTCAAAATATTCAAATAAAACCCCATTTTATTCCTATAAATTCGATAGCAGGTTCCACCTCGACTTCGGGTCAATTTCACGCCTCCACAACTCTAGGACAAATAACCACGACAGAGAAGTTCCATATATTGGATGCTTCTCTGCTGTTTGGAATACTCTCCATAAACACCCTGAAAATTTTTTAAAATCAAATTGATTTCGAAATAGGCACCATGTTTCAGCTCCATGCCCTCTCGCCATGCTACACTTATCATTTCACACGTGTTTTAGTTTTACTGAGGTAAAACTTCAATAGGTCTTAGGACAGGCTGCTATTCTAGACCTGATCATTGAATGGTATAATGTTCTGATATTATTATAAGAAAGCATTAATCTCGATCATGATGCTTATATATTAGCATAACATTCACTGACTTTAAAATAAGAAAATCAGTCCGATATTGAAATATTTTCTAATTTACGGTTGAATATACACTGCGTGACATTGAAAATGGAACACCAAGAAATAGTGGCCAGAAAATTATGCAAATTTCAGGGTAGACGCGCCTAACCGAGTTATGCAAATGATGTAAAATGCGCAGCTCTCGTGCGCACATGGAGTAAGATATAAGGGAAGGAACTTGCAGAAAGGACAGTATTCGTGTCGTTATTTCTTCAAGGAAAATCATTGTATAAATTTTGTTCTTGTGTCAAAAGACACGTGTAATAACAGAGAATGCCAGGTCATCGTAAACGGAGGCAGTTCAAGCAGACAGACGCTTTTACGAGGGGCATGGTGATCGGACTGAAAAGGGCAGGTTGGTCCATACGTCAAATCGCAGCTGATACACACCTTGGTGCGTCCACGGTGCACCGACTGTGGAGAAGATGGTTGGAACAAGGAAATGTGGCAATTTATAGGAATGTCGGTGCAACCAGAGTGACGTCAGCACGTGTGGATCGGCGTATCCTTCGACAAGCAGTGGCGGCCCACAAGCCACTTGTAACGCCATCCTGCAACATGTGCAAGACACCCTAGATCATTCCATCTCGACCAGAACCATTTCCCGTCGATTGGTTACTAATGGCTTGCACTCATGCCGTCCGCTAAGAAGACTGCCATTGACCCACCGAATAGGCGCCAACGTTTGGAATGGTGCCGGGCTAGATCGACGTGGATGACGGAATGGCACAGGGTCGTGTTCTCAGATGAGTCGCGTTTCTGCTTGTCCAGTGATAGTCGCCGTGTACGCGTGTGGCGTCGACGTGGAGAAAGGTCCAATCCGGCAGCAATTGTGGAACGCCCCACCGTGCGACAACGTGGAATAATGGTTTGGGGTGCAATCGCGTATGATTCCAGGTCACCTTTACTTCGTATTCAGGGCACTATGACGGCCCAACGATACGTTGATGATGTGCTGCGACCGGCGACACTCCCTTTTAAAAATATATTCAAACGCATATAACAATATTTATAAACGTTTATAAATCAATATATAGGTGGATTGGATGTTTTCTAGAATCGTGTCAACAAATATTCGTTAGGCAAACTTTTACTCGGATAAAAACTGTGCGAAGCCGGGTACATTCGCTAAATACAGTTATTTACAAATCTTCGTTTGTGGCAAGATACTATTCCTTCAACTTCAAATTACCGAGTGGACCAATTAATACTGATTTTTTTCAACTTATCGAGTATTTTTCAAGGGACCGGGAAAAAATTATCGAGAGTGTAGACAAGTATAGATTCAGTAGGGGTTGGATGTTTGCTAGAATCGTTTTAACAAATGTTTGTTAAGCAAACTTTTACTCGGGTAAAAATCGGGCGAAGCCGGGAACATATATCCTTCCTTGTCCTTCCTTATATCTATAAAAATGAAATCCAAAATCGATGTTTGTTATCGCGTTGCGCAAAATCTACAAAATAAATCTTCATGAAATTTCGCATGTATATAGCTGAATATTGCGTTTAACATATAGGCTATTCAAAAAAACTAAAAAGGTTAATGTGCTTTTTTAAAAAAAATGTAGAACCAAAAAGCGTTAGTTCCAGCCTTTTACCGCTTGGGCGCAGCACAGTCGCGACGATAAATGAATTTGATTGGTTAATAATTAACACGTGGTTTGTTTACAAGATGAATGTTAGTTTGTTCACACGATGAATGTTTTTAAAAGGTAAAATTATCCAATCGACGTGAAACTTTAGGAAGTTATTTACTATACTACTGGGAAGAATTCTGGTTTGAATTTGATTTGAAATAAATATTCTTTGCAATTTTATTAGCAAATTTTCTACTTTCACTCGCAAGCAGCGCCTCTAGCGGTATCTAGTGAAATTATATTTATAAATTGTAACAATGCTTAAAATATGTTCCAAGTATAATAAATTTAATTTGAGAATTTAGTAATTAATATTCCAATGATGAAAAACACTTGGCATTTTAATATTAATATATATTTAAAGAAAAAATTGTAACGTTTTTGTGTTAAATGTTAAAATGTAATGATAAAATATATTTTTACCTTGTTAATTTAATTTGCTGTTGTTTTATAATAATGATGATGCAAATTTAATTGTTTTTGTGAAAATATCTTTTTTTTACGGGCTGCTAACCAAAATAAATGATTTTTGAGCCCCTAATTGTTGTTGTTTATTATCGTTTGTTAATATAAAAAAATTACATTGTATGTGATGATGATAACAAAAATTAATTTTTAAATTAATATATATAATTCATTGAGAAAAAAAGTTTTAACAAATGTTCGTTAGGCAAACTTTTACTCGGATAAAAACTGTTCGAAGCCGGGTACATTCGCTAAATACAGTTATTTACAAATCTTCGTTTGTGGCAAGATAATATTCCTTCAACTTCAAATTACCGAGTGAACCAATTGATACAGATTTTTTCAACTAATTGAGTATTTTTCAAGGGACCGGGAAAAAATTATCGAGAGTGTAGACAAGTATAGATTCAGTAGGGATTGGATGTTTGCTAGAATCGTTTTAACAAATGTTTGTTAGCCAAATTTTTACTCGGGTAAAAATCGGGCGAAGCCGGGAACATATATATATGTATATATATGTTTGTCGGCTATGCACGTCCTCAATATGTAACTAATCTCGCTGAAATTCGAACAGGACAGAGAGTTAAACCTGAAGAGTTTTTTGTCGCACTTTAACCAAGAAAAATTATAAGGTATATAATCTATCCGCGATTCTGTAAGCGCTGGTTAGCTAGTCCATGTGCCATCACCAGAACAGGTGACAATCCGATGGAGCGATGTCTGGAGAGTATGACGGGTGGGGTAAGACTTTCCATCTGAAGTCTTTCAGGGTGTATTTTACCGATTGTGCTATTTATTGGCGTAACTGCCTTAATTGTTTTTGATATTGATGAGCAGTGACTTTTTCGCCTGGGTGCAGAGGTTGGTAGTAATGTATGCCATGCTGATACCACCAGATGCACAAAATAACCTTCTTGCCATGGATATTGGGTTTGGCGGTCGAGGTTGTCGGCTGTCCTGGGCCTACCTATAATTTCTTGCGCTTCGGATTGTCAAAATACACCCATATTTCATCCCCAGTCACAATATGATGAATAAAATACTTTTTAAAACCTTTCCAGCAGGATTTCAGATATCGTTCTTCGAGTTTCCTTGATCTTTTCACTCAATTCGTGAGGCAACTATTTTCCTTCCTTCTGGATATCTTCCATAGCATGCAATAATGAAATGATGTAACATTTTATGACCCCCAAATAAACTTTTTGGTCTCCTAATTGGCTATTTCAAAAATTTGGGGTTTAATTTCTTCAAGATACAACTCTAATGTTTCTTTCAAATAACGTGTGATTTTTGTGTGAATAGACTTTTAATTGTCTATAATATTTTACTGCATTATCATGTATGCACCAACTTGATAATTTTTTTCAGGAGTTTCATTGGAAAAGAGTTAAAGGATAAAAAAAGAGTCGGTGAACGAGAGGGTATAACCCTCGATTCCCGACAGCCATGAACCGGGATCGAACCCCGCGTTAATATTTTGTTTAATATATGAATAACCTTCACATATTATTTATTGTTGAAAATATCATAAACTAGGTTGCTATTTCTGAGCGGTACCTAATAAAGTGACTTTGGAACAAGGAAGAGTAAAATTGGATTTTGAACTCTCCCTTTATAGATACATTATCTGGCTTCTCCCGTGGTATATTAGAGTGATTGTTCGCTGAAACAATCTTGTTCCTGACTATTAAAGATGATCTTGCCTAGCTCATGTTCTGCTAGAGTGATTATACAAAGCGAATTTCATTTTTGTCCATCAAAAATGATGCAGCAATATTTCATCATAAAAATAAAAAAAAACACTAAAAATAGGTAAATTAGTCTAATACTTGTGAAAAAATAGTACAAATGTGATATTGTACTGGGATAAGGTGCGTAAATTATGAAAAAGAAAAAGGCATCTCCTTATCGTGCATCTGAAATTTGCTGATTGCTTGCGTCATTTATTCCGATAGATGGCGCAAGCCATCAGCAACTTTCAGATGTACGATGAGGAGATGCCTTTTTTTCATAGTCTAATACTTGTTTAATTTGAATTTAACTTGAATGCAAATATGACAAGAACATCTTCCATACTCTACAGTATATACTGTTGATATATCAGCCAATTTGTTATATTGAGGAAACTTATAAGGAACAAACAACTGAAAAAAACACACATTGTTCTTGTTCCTAAATCACTTTATTAGGTACCACTCAAAAAGAACAACCAAGTTTATGATAATTACAACAATGAATAATATGTAAAGGTTATTCACATATTAAACAAAATGTTAACGCGGGATTCACTCCCGGTTCATGGCTGTCGGGAATCGAGGGTGTTACTCTCTCGTCCACCGACTCTGAAGAAACACAAATACGTTCCTTGCCTATTATATACTGTATAGCGAGATATAGTAAAGGCTTAAAGGAAATGTTTAGTTTTTCCTTTTAAATTACTATTCTTTAAATTTTTGAATATAAAGGGTTGGTAGATGAATATTTCGTTTAAGATTCAAAGCCTATTATAATTAAGCCAAAAATCGCATTATATACATATACAGTAGAACCTCCCTATAAAGGACAACACCTAATTGCAGAACCAAAGTGTCCTTTCGGGAGAGGTGTCCTCTTAACGGAGATTTGCTAAATTGTAAAAATGGTAATTTTGTAAATGAAAACTGTCCTTTGTGGAGAGGTTTCCACTAGCGGGGTGTCCGCTAAAGGGAGGTTCTACTGTATATGAGTAGAACGATGATCTATTTTACTACTACTGTTCTTTTTTAGGCAAACTTTCACTCGAAAAAACTGTACGAAGCCGAGTACACTTGCAAGCGATCAATAGCCGAGCACTTAAAGGTTTCTTACATACGCAATCTGCATATGTGTTGTTTGGGAATTAGAATTGCAAATAAGTGTTGCGGATAAACAAAGAGAAAGTTGGGTATTTTTGAAGGTATATTTCTACAATAAAATGAACGTTTTATGACATTTTTAAAGAAATATTTATTTGAGGTTATCTAGTGGCGTTTTCTAATGGTCATGAATTTCAATTCATCAATGAATTATTATTATTATTTTTTAAATTTTGGATATTATGCATTCTATTATAAACTTTTTGCGTTTTTTGTTAATATCATCTCAAATGGATTAGGTCAGCAAATTTGATTGAAATGGATGCCAACATTCAGCCATGGGCCAGAGTAGGAGCGCAATAGCCTGAAGATAAATGAAGACCACACGCAGACAAAAGTGCTGTATGAATATTTATTTATTTGAATTTGGGCTAATTACCTTGTGTTTTTCCATTCAGCAATTTTGTCTGAAGATGGTAACAATGCTGTTACCGAAACGTCACACAATATTTATTTATTTGGATTTGTTCTTATTGCCTAGTGTTTATAATCTATAATTCAAAGTGTGCCTCATCAAGAAAAAATAGAAAAAGGACATATCCTAACACTCACACGACCATTATAGATGGCAGAGCCATCTAGTAGAATCAACTAAACATTGATATAACTTGTTACATGATATTTGGCCAACCCAATATCTTGATTAATCAAGAAAAGCCATCCACGAACGCGTTTCGCGCTCGTCAGCGTGGAGCAGGCTGTACCACTGCGACCAAAAATCTTTTTGGTCACAGAGGCTTCTTGAAAAACCAAGAAATTGGTATTCATGGCCAACAGCGCGAAACGCGTTCGTGGATGGCTTTTCTTGATTTATCAAGAAATTGGGTTGGCCAAATATCAGGGAACAGGTTAAATCAATGAATAGTTGATTTCTATTCCCAGATGGCGCTCTGCCTTCTGAAAAGCACATGGTCAGGATATGCCTACTTTGTTTTTGATATCAAGACCTGACCCACTTATTTTTTTCTATTGTTTTTTTCATATATATATATTTTAATATTCAACTATACTGGGTATCGCCATTATAGGGAAATATCACATTTTATAATATTTTGAAATATGAACCTATTAATAGTCTAATCTTAAGACTCAATTCACCTAATCCATAAATCCTATTTTGGTTTATAACAGACTAGACGGGTGACCCGGGCTTGACCCGTGTGCATATCTACCCGAGTGATATATATTTAGATAGGATTTTTTTATAATTGTTTATTATTAACATTATCTATTTGTTTGCATCAGCATAATTTAATCTAATCTTTGATAGAGGGCGCTGTTCGTGAGCTAAGTAGAATGATTTGAATATATAGTTTTAATAATTGATTTATATATTTTTTAAAATAGCCTATCGTCTTCCCCGTATTTTTTACCTATGTATAGAAATTTTGGTTTGAATTAGTGAACTACTGCGATTTTGTATACCGGACATACAAACGAACAAACAAACAAATATACAAACATTCATTTTTATATATATAGAAAACTGCGTGACAACCTCTATTACCAAAGGTTTACATTTAAAGGTCATATATATGAGTTTATTAAAGTCATATTTGTAATTTATGGAACAATAACATTATAAATTATGATTTTTATAGAACACAAATATGCACGCATAATCGCGAATTTTTAAATAGCACAAGTATTTTTCAAGTGTCCTTGTGAAATATTCAAAATAAAATGCATGTGGCCCACTAACATGATTTATACTGAGAATAATGTTTAAATAAAATTATTTTGAAAATTAATTTTTTGAAGGAATTCCAAATAATCCTACGGTAGCTGCTTATCAACTATGAACTGCTGTAAACATTTAAAAAATAAATATAAGTAACTTTATTTGGCAAAAACAATGACATTCTACAAATATAATATCTAGATTTGATATTTACAACACACCATGGAAAATTATTTAAAATAAATCCGGGAACGAAAATTTATTTTGGAATTCCTAAGACTTCTCTCAGTTCCTCTGGATACCTATTCAATTTGATGATGTTGGCAATGGAGTGACAGAGCATATACATCAGACCAGGAATAACCAAGTAACTTGTTGCTCTGATGAGGTCGATTAAGGTCTCCAAGTCTTGTTTCAAGAAATTTTCATCCCATTCTGAGAACTTACGAAGCTGGTTGCATGGCTTTTCTAGAGGGTCTTCTACAAAAGGAGGATCATCTTTATGGTGCTTAAGCCAATCTAAGATCATGTTGAAGATTTTGGAGTCTGTTTCATAAAGGATGAAGTCAGATTCTGTTCTTACTTTTCCCAGTTCTATTATAGGTTTGATGTTTTCCATCTTATTGACTAATTCCTGGTCAACTTCCAAAATCAAACCATCAGAAGTTTCAAACTTGACTTTTTCTGCCATAGCTGTGGCCATTTTTATTTTTTAATATTTCGAAAATAGTTATCGTTTTCTCTTTGTGTACCTGTGAGCTTTCGAATTTCGAAAAAAATATTAATCAGACTTAACTAAAAACACGAAACAAAATTATGATGATAACATTTTCAAAGAAAATGCTTAAAAAAATATATATATATTTTTACACTCTAAAAAAAATATTAAAAATATATATTTGATTCATATATGAGCAATTTTTAATATTAATTATTTTAAAATAATAGAAAAAATAATAAAAATGTCAGGTGTTGTTATTAAAAATATTTAGGCAAGTTTGGCCTTAAATACCCATTTCTTGGTTTCTCAAGAAACCTCTGGAACCAAAAAGATTTTTGGTCGCAGTGGTACAGCCTGCTCCACGCTAACGAGCGCCAACAGCGCGAAACGCGTTTGTAGATGGCTTTTCTTGATTTATCATGAAAATGGATTGGCTAAATATCAGGGAACAGGTTAAATCAATGTTTAGTTGATTTCTGTTCAACTAGATGGCGCTCTGCCATCTAAAGAGCACATGTGCTCCTGGTCAGAAAATGCCTTCTCTATTTTTAATATTAATTTTATGTATATTGTGTACGTTTTTGATTAAATAATATTCCATGGTGTCAATACCACAAATATAAATATTTTCATTTATTCAATATTGCATAGAACTTTAGCAAATCAATTCACATTGTAATTTCAATAATATTTTTTTTTCATTTTGTACTCGGGGAGAATTTAGAAAGGAATTATTTTCTTCAGACTAAAAAATACGCGATAAGATGCGTTGAAATATAAACTGTAAAATCGAGGTTCAAGCTAAATAAAAATAATAATAATAAAAAAATAATAATGTGATTTATGTGAAAAACAATAGAAAAAATAAATAATAAAAAGATCAGGTGTTGATATTAAAATAAAAAAGGCATATCCTGACCAGAAGCACTTGTGCTTTTCTTGAATTTTCAAGAAAATGGGTTGGCCAAATATCAGGGAACAGGCTAAATCAATGTTTAGTTGATTTCTGTTTACTAGATGGCGCTGTAGGGGACATGTAAAAATTATTGTTTTGTATTTCTATTTTATGTAAATTTTATTTGCTTTTTAAAGTTCATATTTGTTTGTTGCAAATATGCAAAATATTTATCATCTAATTTATATATATTGTTAAGAAGAGTTTGAAAGTACATTTCATTTTATCCATTATTGTAAATTTGCCTAACCTAATTTGCATTTATGCTTTTGATTTTCTTTGTTCGCCTGTTTTACATGTTCTCTTATTTTTTCACCATTATAAATACAATCTTAACAATCATTAGATTAGATTTTTCCTCGACTTGTCCAGTGGACGGTTGTAAAATAAACAAAATAAACATTTATTTCCCGCTGTCTCCATGTTTCCTTGCGGCATCCCAGAACATCATCGCAACACTGGTGGAGATGCAGATCATACCATCAAAAATGAAGCTACCTTAAGAAGAAGCCGTCGTCTACGAGGACAACCTCCAATGAGATCCTTCAGTGCCTCTCCAACAAGACGCGCCATTGTGAATCAAGATGACGCTACACCTTGGAACAACATTTTCTTCTGCCAGCCACCACCTCCAAGTCTGGAAGTATTTGGCGGATACTCAGACGAAGATTCTTCAGAATGGCTGGAAGAAATCGAGTTGTTAGCAAGACAACAACGGTGGCCAGACGATGTCATGCTGGCACATGCCTGGAGCTACATGGACGGACCTGCGAAGAAATGGGCAAAACTCAACAGCCCTCACATTTTTCGGCCTGGAGTGTATTCAAAAAGGCACTCCTGAGAGATTTCAGGAGGGCAGATACTGCCAAATTCAAATTAATAATGGACCTGCAAAACAGAAACCAGTAGCCCAATGAGTCAACTCTGCGTTACGCCGAGGATGTCCTCAACCTCTGTAACAAGGTCAACCCCAAAATGACAACGGACGATAAATTATACTACATGAAGACTGGTCTAAACAAATACCTGTCACTCAATATGATGATAACACCTTGCAGCACGGTCAAAGACTTTTTGGAACTAGTGAGGCGAATAGATCAACATCTAGTGGATTTTGAGCAGCGAAGAAGCTTCAGGCAAAATAACCGCCCGACCAGACCATTCCCTCCTAGGAGAAACTACAACAACCAAACAGACCATAGTCGTGGTTTCGACATACCTCGATTCCAAAAAGGATCGTTCGCAAATGATAGAAGACCAATCGCAAGTGACAGTAGACCAACCTTCGCCCCAGGTAGATTCGAGAGGGCTAGACCTAATGGCACAGGGATGGAACCGGTTGGAAACAATTATAGGAGCTCAGCACCAACCCCAATCAACAGAACCCCCGAGCAGTATCCCAGGAGGCAGACGCACACGACGCCCCCAAGTAACAGGCGTTATCAAAGGCCATTATACCAGATCGAAGAATATGCTGGAACTGCTCCGAACAGGGACACATATCGAGGTATTGCCCTCGTAACACTGAACGACCGACTTACAATATCAGACCAATACAGCGGCAGTTTTCAAGGTCCATGGAGAGAGAGAGAGAGAGAGAGAGATTGAGATTGAAACTGATTTATTATAACGTCCATATAAGAATATATAAGACTAGCCGAGTGACCCGGGCAACGCCCCGGGTTTACTCGAAGGGCCCGCAGGTGAGAAACTATAGGCATTGGTTCCTATGCCTAAAAAATTATTTAAAATGAAAAAAGAAGAAAATATTAACAAATCAGAAAATAAAAGTGCAAACAACACATCTACACTACTTCAAGAACATGAGAGCACATGCACTGTGTAACCATACGTGTACCATTCGTAAAGACCCTGCTTAGGATTAAAATATATCCGAAGCATAACAATACAACCAACTCATGTTTTCTAAGCAATTTCAGGAAAGAAACTATAGGCATTAGTTGAAGAGTTTAAATAAATATATTTAGAGTGAAAAAATGACACAAATCAGCAAATAAAATTGCAAAAAATGCTACTATATCGCAGATAAGACAACATATAAAAGTAATGAAAATATTTAAAGGTCCTCATTAAAACTACATTTCTAGTTTTATATATACAATATAACCTCGATAATTCGACCATGTTTTGTTGTCTTGACCTACAGCCTATCATATAACAAAGTGTAATTCAACACTATCGATAATTCGACCATTTTAAATTTCAACAATTGTTTGTTGCTCAAATATAACTTCACTGCTAAAAAGGTATTACAGAGAAAATGGCTAAAATTGTAAATGTACAAAATGTATGTATAGAGCAGGGGAATAATAAATAAAGACCAAAATCAAATTAATTGATAATAAATAGATTATTGCCAAAAAAAAAAATACAAAAAATATTTTTTTCTCCTTTCTTATCTTCACTCAATCATATTAGAGTGTCAAGCTTGTAAAGCTTGAAATTAACAACCATCACGATTGGTTGAAGTAGAATGCGTCTGCCTTTGTCATCAAGACTGGGAGCACTACTCTGTGGCAGGCCACTGACTTAGCTCCAAAAGAATGTATCCCTGGATTAGGAGCCCTTACAAGGTACTATCAGCCGGGCCAGCTGAGCCCAGGTTTTTTTAGTGAGCTTGTTACTGCTCCCCCTCCTCCTTTTTCATCCTGGCTTGGGACCGGCAAAGGCGGAGTTTTTTTTCTTTCAGGTGAGAAACTTTAGGCATTGGTGAAAAGTGTAAATATATATTCTGGAAATGAAAAAAAAAAAGGATAAAATAAATCAGAATATAAATTTACAAACTATATTTCAGAGGAGACGATTTATAATAGGAATCCATTTAAATGACCTCATTAAAAACTACATTTTATATATACTTGGGTTCAACTTTACATGTATGCTATCCAAAGTTCGCACACTTGAAAAAGTCACATAAAGTCGTCTGTGCGTAAACACAGGCTCTTGTAGCAAAGGTTTGGCCTTGAGCCCTCTTTATAGTCATATATTTCAGACATTATACAGTGTGTTCAACTTTGGGTACTGTCAGTATATGTGCTTCAAGGACATGAGAGCACATGCGCTAGAACACCATACCTGTTCCATCGCAAAGATCCTATAGGCATTGGTGGAAGTGTAAATAAATATTTTGGAAATGAAAAAAAATTGCAGATATGACAACATATTAAAGGAATAAATTCATTTAAAAGACCTCATTAAAAACATAAAGTCGTCTGTGCGTAAACACAGGCTCTTGTAGCAAAGGTTTGGCCTTGAGCCCTCTTTATAGTCATATATTTCAGACATTATACAGTGTGTTCAACTTTGGGTACTGTCAGTATATGTGCTTCAAGGACATGAGAGCACATGCGCTAGAACACCATACCCGTTCCATCGCAAAGATCCTATAGGCATTGGTGAAAGTGTAAATAAATATTTTGGAAATGAAAAAAAATTGCAGATATGACAACATATTAAAGGAATAAATTCATTTAAAAGACCTCATTAAAAACAACAATTCTATATTTTTATATATACAATATAATCTAATTAATTCAACACACGATAATTCGACCATTTTTGGATGTCTCGACCTACGGCCTATCATATGACAAACTAATTCGACACTTTCGATAATTCAACTATTTTGGAAAATCAAATTTCAACAGTTGATATTTGTCTAAAACCCCTATTATTAACAACATATTAGACTGCAGAGTGCAAAAATGTAGAAAAGTGTATGTATATAATTGTATGCATATATTTGTATGTAAATAATTGTATGCAAATAATTGTATGTATAGATCAATGAGTAAAATAATTTTTTTTTTTTGCTTATCCCTAGTACACGTGGTACAGGCCTTGATAATCATGGTGGGTAGAGTAGGCGACTGCTTTAACTGTAAGTACAACCACATGTCTAAACATGTGAAAAGCAGTTCGACTTTGCATTTACAAATGTGCCAGAGCCCCGTTTGATTACTTGCGCTTGCTGGTGGGGTTGGACTTTTGCAAGAATCGGAAGCCATTGGAGCATTTTTTTTTTAATTTTTCAGAAAAAAGTGCCGAATGCGGGAATCGAACCCGGGTCGTAGCGGTCGAAAACCAACGGCTTAGACCATCCTTCACCAACCCCCAGTAAAATAAGTAAGTAAAAAGAAGACCAAAAATAAGTGATAATAATTTATTGAATAACAAATAAAATAAAAAATCTTTCAGGTGAAAAATTATAGGAATTGGTAAAAAAGTAAACAAGAGAAATAGCAATTGGGGTTTTGTGTCTGCGGCGAGTCATATTAGCACGCCTAGCTGTTAGGGGAGTGAGTCTTCCACGGCCTTTTCGAGGCATGACAGAAGACGCTGAAAAAAAAAGGTAAAATAAGAACCAAGCAGAGGAAAACTATAAAACTGAAAGCCAGGACAGGCATAAAAAGAAAATTCCAAGCATGTGAGGAAACAATTGATGGAAAAAAAAGGATTCCAAAAAAATACTGCAAAAAAGAAACCAGACACAAAAAGCAACAATTGAGTACACAAATACAGCATCAGCCTATTTATGAGAAGAAAAAAAAAAAAAACGACAGACACAAAAATGGAGCTAAATTTAAATGAAAAACTATAACAGATCAAGTAATCAAATCAGGCATTATGAAAGATACTGTAAAAAAGAAAATCAGACACAAAAATCAGACAAAAGAATAAATGAGATTTTATTCTTTAGTTCATTTATTAAATAAGACACAAAAATGGAGCTAAATTCAAATGAAAAACTATAACAAATTCATAAAAAAAAAAAAGACCTAATCCAAATGTCACCATCATCAGACAAAAGAAAAAATGATATTTTATTCTTTAGTTCATTTATTCTTTTGTCTGATGCTGTTGCTGAAACGTCACACACTATTAAATTATTTGGATTAGGTCTTATTAATGAGAAAAAAAAGATGCCAAAGAGAGATGAAAAGACGCCAAAAAAGATAACCAGATACAAAAATTGTGCTAAATTCAAATGAAAAACTATAACAAACACTTATAAAAGATAATTATTATAGAATAAAAGTAATAATTCAATCTACAATTCGAAAAATAATATAACCTCAGCCTATTTATGAGAAAAAAAACGTTGCCAAAGACATTAGGAAAGATACTGCAAATAGAAAACATACACAAAAATTGAGCTCTATTTAAATGAAAAACTATAACAAAGTACTTACAAATTATAATCATAATCAAATGAATCAAAAATATATATTATAAATAGCGAACCCGGCCACGCGTTGCTGTGGCTAAATTGTAATATGTTAAATTAACATTATACTAAACTATTCAGTACAGTAAAGTTAATATTCACTTATAAAGATAAAAATGTTTTAGCCGATCTAAAGCCCTACGGGATTGAGAATGGAACGTTACGTGTTAAAATTTGAAAGTGATTTTTATATATATCGATAATATAGCCCTTCATTGTAATCATTGATTATAATCACTGCATTAATAAATGTCAGTGAACTCGTTTATATGTATTGTTTTATGTTTTCGAGATATTCTAATAGAACGTTCTAACATTTTCTGTTAAATATTAATATATGCACAAACACAGAATATAATCACTATGTCTTAATTTCGCTATAATTATTGTTATAAATATTATTCTAAAATAATTCGCCAGAAATCGTCCTGATAGTATACTAAACAACTTCCCAAAGTTTCATGGCAAACATCTAAAATAAAATAATACTTTTAATACTTTGCTACAATATTAAAAAGAGGGGGGCTTAGGTGTTTAAAATGTAAAATGTGCTCTAAATAGTATTACATAGAGCCTTCATAACAAACATATTTAAAATAAACCAATCAAAATATAATAATGCTGTAAAAACAGACCTTTCTACAATAATATAAAAGAAACGAAAATAAAAAAAGACACCCACGCTGAGCCTCGAACCTAGGTTTGTTACAAATATTATTAAAAAATTGTGTATGTTAATTTTTATTTTAAAAAGCCTACATTTTAAATAAAATAATATTTTTAATAATTTGCTACAATAATATAAAAGAAATGAAAAAAAAAAAAAAACACCCACGCCGAGCCTCGAACCTAGGTTGCGGGGGTACGAAGCTGTGTACCTAACATATAAGCTAAGCTTGACGTTACAAATAAGATCATGCGAGGCTATTTAAGGCCATATGTCTGCCGCGAGGGGGCGCTGGTTGCGAGTGAATCTACGTTTTATCGTAAATAAAAATGCAACGAAAGGTTATTTCTAAAGAGTAATTAGCCAGAAACCATCCCGGTAGTATACTAAACATCTTCCCAAAGTTTCATCACGATTGGTTGTAGTAATAAGACAAAAGAACGCATTTCAAAACAAACGAATTGATGATGATAAATGCAAAAAATCTACGATTGTAAAATAGATTGATTTAAAAAATAAAAATAACTGTTAACATTAGGAAAATAAAAACAGGCCTATCATACGAAGAAAAAAATAACGAAAATTTTGGTATATAGATCGTTATGTGTAGTTCAGAATCTTCGGAGGAGATAGCTCACGACTTTACAATGGAAAACTCTGTTACGGTATTATCTATATAGATTAAATACAGATTAAATAAAAATATGAATAAATAAGATTATATAATGAAAAATACAAGAATAAATAGATATAAATATATAAAGCAATTGATAAATATACATATATATAAAATATATACAAGGTCTTCATTGGTGGCGCCCACCGCGAGAAAGACTCCGCCACCGATGGACTGCGAGAGTTCTTTCCCACAGGGTGGGCAGGTCGATGTGTTGGCTGGCATTACCCAACTCAAGACCAAGATGGTACTTGTAGATGGTAGCCTTCGCCACACTTGTTAGCTTCACTGCCTCGGGATGGAGGCCGACGCCGAAGAGCCAGGCCTGCAGATCCAGGGGCAAGTCGCAGGAAGCGAACACTTCCCGGAGCAGGGTTCGCACGGCTCGGCAACTCCAATATCTGTGGGCCAGCGACCCGTCGCTGGACCCACAGGCGGCACAGTTGGCACGCCTCGAGGCAGGATGGTCAGGATGTGGTAGGGCATGGAGGGCCAGCCGTAGGGCGACATCTGCGTCGTGCCTCGAGAAGCAGTTCCGACGCAGGTCGGCCCAGGGGATGGAGCGGGGCACATCCACGGTGGAGGTCCACCGGGCAGCCAGCTCTGCAGTAGGATGGGCCTGGAGCCGTGCCGAGTCCAATGCCCGGCGCGCCCTCTGGCTGGGTAGGCGGGTGATGGGGGTCGCCGATCCCCGCAGGACGATGGTCTCCGCCTCGTACTCCGCATGATAGCTGGAGCTGGCGTTTTCCCGCAGGAGACGTTGGCAGAAGGCCCCCAGGTGCTGCGCATCTAGGAGCGCGGCCCGCGTTGAGCGCGCAAGTGCAGGGGCGCCATCGGAGAAGTCCCCGACAGTCGCCTGTAGCCAGCGCTCGGGAGCCAGCAAGTCTGGCGGCCGCAGGAACCTGTTGTCACCTCGAAGACGCAGGGACCTCAGGCAGGCAGGATGAAGAACCCGGTGGTCAAGCTCGAGGACGCTGGACGCGGCCTCCCACAGGCTCAATAGTCTCCTCCTCCTAGGCGAGTGCCAGACGTCAGGAGCCGGCGGTGTCAGCCACGCCCGGCTGCGGACCAGCCAAGAGTAGCCGTTGGCGGCGCCGCGAAGAGAGGCCTGGACCCCCTTCAGGCAGGCGAGCCGAAGCTGGCCCGCGATGTCAAGCAGGCCGACGCCACCATCGGAGACTGGACGAGCCAGAATGCGTCCGGGGAGCCACGAGACTCGGCTCGTACCCCACACGAAGCGCGCCAACCGCGCCTGCAGCCGGCCGATGGTGGTTTCAGGTGGAAGGTAGCCATGGAGGTGGTGCAGGATGGAACCCAGGACCAGGCTGTTGGCCGCGCGAGCACGACCCACCAGCGACAGTCCGCGGGTGAAGGGCGACCACCTCGCGATGGCTCGCTCCAGCCTCCCCATCAGGTGTGAGGTCTGGGAGGCGACGGTGTTCCTGGTGGTGATGGTGCAGCCTAAGACGGTCAGCGACTCGGACGTCCAGGAGATTCCCAGAGGAGAATCCGTCCGGTGCTTCCAGGAACCGCACCAGAGCCCGCAGCTCTTCTTGAAGTTGACAGCCACCCCGGAGGACATGCGGAACTCTTCAAAGATCAGGGGCACGAGCTCAAACTGAGAGATAGAGACGAAACCAACTCTGTAAATGAGGACTATTTAAAAAATTGTAGAGGAATCGATGATTCGAGGCAACAGGAACCGGACTTTGATGTGAATAGCGAAGACGATTTTCCTACTTTGGGAGAAGCGTCAAAAAACTAACCCGACTGAATGGATCTCGGGCTTCTGGTGGTCGAATAAACTTGGTGATGAATCTTCAAAGAAATAAAACGACTCAGATAGAAATCAATAATTATACGGTTGAGGCATTAATCGACACCGGAGCGATGGTTAGCTGTATTGACGAGGAACTCTCATATAAACTAAAATTAAAAGTTGTCAAAGATAATAATCTGAAATTTTACACAAATAAATTTACTGGCAATGCGTTTCTTTTAAATATCATCAAATATTAGAATATAAGAAACGCATTGCCAGTAAATTTATTTGTGTAAAATTTTAACGATAGATAGCAATAAAATTTAATTTAATAATAATCTGAATTTGAAAGCTGCAGGTGATCAGAAACTTAAAGCAAAAGGAAGGTCAATGGTATCATTCAATATGGATCAGGAAAATTATACAATTCAGATGATAGTGTTAGAAAAATGTAACCCCAAAATAATTTTGGGAGACGATTTCTTAAGCCAGTACAAAGCCTTAATAAACTGCCGAAACAATACTTTATGGATTGAATCCCCAAATAATATGAACCAAGATGATACAAGTTTAAAATATGCTAGGGCGGTTGAAGATAGAGTAATTCCTGAATTTAGCCTATGTCTGGTTAAGGGCTATTGCGAACCAACTACTGATGACAAGGAAATATTGATAGAGAATCTCTCATCGCTAATATCGAAATATGGCCTGATAACAACAAGATCTTTGCTAAAAAATACAAGGTTTCCTGATATTTGGCTTTTGAACCCTTCTTCTAAACCTATAAAAATTCATCGGCACATGAAAATAGGGATAATATCGGAAGAGTAGACAGGATGTACAAGACAGACCATCGAGCAGTTTCCTCCATTGATCTCAATTTTGACATAAATCCCGATTTATCTTCCGAGGAACGTAATCAGGTTTTGATGCTACTCTACGAATACAAAGAAATGTTCGCCGCACCAGACGATTACAAAGGGAGAACTCACCTTGTCAGACATAAAATTAAAACAAACAGCGATATTCCCATAAGAAAGAACCCCTACAGAGTGTCTTTGAGAGAACGCGAAATAATTAATAATCAAATAGATAAGATGTTGAAAAAATGTATAATTTCTCATTCATCGAGTCCATGGGCATCTCCTGTAATTCTCGTTAAGAAGAAAGACGGAACATTTAGATTCTGTGTGGACTACAGAAATTTAAACTCTATCACTGTTAAAGATCAATATCCGCTTCCTCGTATAGACGACTGCTTCGACTCTCTCCATGGGTCTAGATACTTCACATCACTGGACCTGTGTTCAGGATACTGGCAGGTGGAAGTTGAAGAACAAGATCGGGAGAAAACTGCTTTTGTGACACCTGACGGACTTTACCACTTCAACGTCTTACCTTTTGGTTTATGCAACGGCCCAGCAACTTTTGAAAGACTAATGGATAATATATTGAGGACCCATAAATGGAAAATCTGCTTGTGCTACCTTGACGATGTGATAGTTTTCTCTGAAGATCTACCATCGCATTTGACAAGATTGAAGACCATTTTGGGATGCTTAAGAAAAGCAGGATTGACACTCAATCTTTCAAAATGCAGATTCGCTTATAAAGAGCTCCTTTTATTGGGGCACGTTGTGTCAAAAGAAGGAATTACACCCGATCCAGAAAAAATTGCGAGCATAAAGGATTTCCCAGCCCTCAAAACAATTAAGAATGTCAGAGCTTTTCTCGGACTATGTTCTTATTATAGAAGGTTCATTAAAGAATTCTCAAAAATAGCATATCCATTACAAATTCTAACTCGTAAAAACCAGCCGTTTGTATGGGGAAAAGAACAAGAATAATCTTTTCTAACTTTAAAAGAAAAGCTGAGTTCACCGGAGGTCCTAACTCATTATGATCCAAATAAACCCATAGGCCTCAACACCGACGCAAGCGATCAAGGACTTGGGGCAGTGCTCATTCATGTTGAAGACAGTGGTAGAGAGCGTCCAATTTCATATGCCAGCAGAACATTGCAGAAGGCTGAGACCAACTATTCAACTACGGAAAAGGAATGCTTGGCTATTATATGGGCATTTGGGAAATTCAGGCCTTATCTTTACGGCCGTAAATTCATCGTTTATACCGATCACCATAGTCTCTGCTGGATGGCCAAAGTAAAAAAAAAATATCTGGACGTTTGGCGCGTTGGTCGTTGGAATTGCAAGCCTACGATTTTACTATAAATTATAAATCTGGAAAAACACATTTAGATGCTAATGGATTATCGCGGTGCCCAATTCCAGATAAAATTAAAATTTTAAAAATTAATTATAGCACCGAAGACTACGACGCTTACATTAAGAAAATTAACAACATGATCGACCAACACCCAAACAGCTACGGAGAAAACTTCACCAAACATAACGGAAAAAAATATAAAAATAATCCTACCCCAACAGGCAACCCGTGGCTATTGGTCATCCCAAAGACCAAACAACTAGAACTCTTGGAACAGATGCATGATCATCCTACATCGGGCCACATGGGTATAAAAAAGAACATACAACCGAATAAAAGATAAATATTTTTGGCCTTCAATGTTCAAAACAGTGGAGAAATATGTTTCCATTTGCCCTGAATGCCAGTTTCGTAAGACCCCATCCCAACAACCATCGGGACAATTGCAACCGATACCACCAGCGTCTAGACCGTTCGAACGAATAGGAATAGACCTTTTGGGTAGATTTCCCAAGTCCATCAACGGAAATAGGTGGATCGTTGTTTGCACAGACTATTACTCAAGGCATGTTGAAACAGCGGCGCTACCTCGAGGAACTGCCACAGAAATTGCCGATTTTTTATTGAAAAGAATAGTACTAAGACATGGAGCACCGAATATTTTAATTTCTAACCGCGGGAGTTCTTTCTTGAGCAAACTACTCACACAAGTTTTGAAAATTTGCAATACGATACATAAGAAAACGACAAGTTACCATCCACAGACAAATGGCCAAACGGAAAGAATGAACCGTACGCTGACAGATATGATATCAATGTACATTGACGAGAAGCACCAAAATTGGGACGAGATTCTCCCGTTTGTGACTTTCGCCTACAATTCCTCGGTACAAGAGACGACCGGCTATTCCCCATATTTTCTGATTCACGGAAGAGAACAGTTGACATTTCTGGACTCTACATTTGACTGGCCGGAAGTACCGCCTAAACCCGGAGACTTTGATGACTACATATCAAATCTCCTAACCATAGTTGAAGAATCAAAAAAGATTTCAATGGCTAGAACAATGGCACGGCAAGATAAATCAAAACAAGTATACGACAAACATCGCAGAGAAGTTAACTTTTCACCAGACGACCTAGTACTGATTTGGACACCGATTAGAAAAGTTGGAAGAGCGGACAAACTACAAAAAAAAAAAAATTACATCGGACCATTCAAGATAATTAGGAAGACATCACCAGTAAATTATGAAGTAAAAGAAGTCACGGGAAGAGGCAAGAAAATTGTACATGTGTCAAGAATGAAACTGTACCGGACCCCAGACTTGAGGACAAGTCTTTTTCAAGGGGGAGAGTAATGTTAAGAAGAGTTTGAAAGTACATTTTATTTTATCCATTATTGTAAATTTGCCTAACCTAATTTGCATTTATGCTTTTGATTTTCTTTGTTCGCCTGTTTTACATGTTTTCTTATTTTTTCACCATTATAAATACCATCTCAACAATCATTAGATTAGATTTTTCCTCGACTTGTCCAGTGGACGGTTGTAAAATAAACAAAATAAACATTTATTTCCCGCTGTCTCCATGTTTCCTCGCGGCACCCCAGAACATCATTGCACAATATATTTTATATTTAATTGGATTCATTTTTTTTTGTTGTCTGAATATAATAACAATAACAAGGTATAACGAGAATAGTTGATATTTATTCCGATAGATGGCGCAAGCCATTAGCAACTTTCAGTTGCACGATAAGGAGATGCCTTTTTCTTAAGGTATAACCTTAGTGATTACAATAAAATAAAACTTGATTTTGCAAGAAATGTTTATGTGGATTATTGTTAATTAACCACCACAGCGCTCTGCCATCTAAAAAGTACATGTGCATCTGATCAGGATATGCCTTTTTTTATTTTTTATGCTTTTTATGTAAAAACATAAGTTTTTATAATTTATATGAAAGTATTTTTTTAAAAATCTAACTTGTTTTTTTTTCTTTATTTTAAATTTACTTTCTGCTAATTCTTGGTTGATTATCCGTTTTTATTCTTTGTACCTTATCGTAACAGCCTGAAGGAAATTATTCTTTCATGGTGAGTTTCAAAATAAGAGAATTACTGGCAGATATATTGATTGGCTGCAGTGGTTGATTGAATGCTGTGGTAACAACGCCTGATATAGACAAACCTTTTTATCTTTGTATATTTGACACGTTTTGAAATAATAAAAAAATACTTAAAGCCTATCTTATAGGGGAAATATCAGAGTAGGCGGCTTGTCATATCTGGAGTAATTGCTGGATCCAACTGTATAAAAAATATATATTATGAAAATTATATTCTTTGCCTTTTTGTGTTCTATTTAGATAATCAGATAAAGCCCCTAGATCCACCCGTCTTTCAATTACTAGGCACCACGTTCACGAACATTTGAATTAGTACGAGCGATTGTAAAACTAGTATTCTTGTGAATATTTATTTTCCTCGGGTGGGACGAATGTTGATGCTTTTTATATACCAGGCTGTATCAAAAGTTTGTTACAAAAGTGGAAGCCTAATATAAAATCTATTATTTAAATATATGCCAATACATTAGAACCTCCCTGTAAAGGACACCTAATTGTAGAGCCAAAGTGTCCTTTAGGGAGAGGTCTAATATTACCGGAGAGTTGCTAAATTGCAAAAATGATAATTTTGCAAATGAAAATATGTCTTTTGTGGAGAGGGGTCCGCTAGCGGGGTGTCCGCTAAAGGGAGGTTCTACTGTATTAATGAACATGAATCAATACATATTTGCATAACATTTTATGACCCCCAAATATAAGCTATTTGGTTTCCTAATTGGCTATTTCAAAATTTTGGGGTCTAATTTCTTCAAGATACAACTATAATATTTCTTTCAAATAACGTGTGCTTTTTGTGTGAATAGACTTTTAATAGTCTATATAATTTAACTGCATTATCATGTATACACCAACTTGATAATTTATTTCAGGAGTTTTATTGGTAGAGAGTTGAAGAATAAAAAAAAAAAAAAAAGAGTCGGTGGACGAAAGGGTAACACCTCGATTCCCGACAGCCATGAACCGGGATAGAATCCCGTGTTAACATTTTGTTTAATATATGAATAACCTTCACATATTATTTATTGTTGCAAATATCATAAACTAGGTTGCTATTTCTGAGCGGTACTAATAAAGTGACTTTGGAACAAGGAAGAGTAAAATTGGATTTTGAACTCTCCCTTTATAGATACATTATCTGGCTTCTGCCGTGGTATATTAGAGTGATTGTTCGCTGAAACAATCTTGTTCCTGACTATTAAATATGATCTTGCCTAGCTCATGTTCTGCTAGAGTGATTATACAAAGCGAATTTCATTTTTGTCCATCAAAAATGATGCAGCAATATTTCATCATAAAAAAAAACAAAAAAAAAAAAAAACACTAAAAATAGGTAAATTAGTCTAATACTTGATTCACCGCCAGGAGGCGAAACTGACCGGACGTGCGTCGCTAGGCTCCGCTAGTTCCGGTAAATATTGTTTTAAATATTCATTTTACTTATTGTATAATTTATAAAAGTTTTTATAAATTGTTTAATTAAAAATATTATAACCTTTTTTTAATTTGCAATCACTGTTTAAGAGTTTAGTCATTTTTGAAAGCCTTTTCAATTGTTGTTTTCGCACAAATATGCAAAAATAGAATATGGAAATAATTATTCAAACATTAAATGATAAGTTGGATGAAATTTATAACTATTTTGACAAAAAGTTCAACAAAATCAAAAAAATCTAACTAAAAATGATATTACATTTTTGTCAACTATGGTTAGGCAAACCAAGGATGGTATTTCAACTTTAAAAGAAATAAATAACCAAGATATATTGGAACTAATGAAAACAACAATTACAGATGTTATGGACCAAAAACTGAAAGGGATCCAAGATGAATTAGTTAAAACAACTCCAACATATGCTCAAGTAGCTCGTACAGAAACATCACAAGATTACATTAAAAAAAAACAAAATTTACATAAGGAGTTCACAATAGTGGCAACACCTATAAATGTGGAAGATAATACAAAAATGTATCAAACTATATCAGGCAAAGTTAAAAAGCTTAGGGACGAAGGAAAAAAAAATAAAGATTAACAAAATTATAAATGCTAGGAAATCTGTAATAATAAAGACCCCTACAGAATCAGACATGGAATCTCTAAATGATGAGTTAGGCAGGGCAGAGGAACTCGCAAATATCAGCAAAATTTTTATCCCCAAACCAAGAGATCCTACAGTAGTAGTCAAAAATGTTAATAAACTTACAGAAACCGCTAATTTTACTAAAACAATCTGCAGTATGAACCCTGAATTGAACGAAATGGAAAATGATATCCATGTTCTGTTTAGCATGAAATCGAACACGCCCCACCACAACATAGTTCTTAGGGTTTCTCCAAAGGTTTACCAGATCCTTAAAAATATGAATAATAAATTATATACTGACTTTGAACGCTGTTTTGTGGAATATAAGATTCTGGTAAAACAATGTCAGAAATGCCTTCAATTTAATCCCAACCATAAATTGGCCGATTGTACTAACGTCGAGATATGCAAATTATGCGGCGCGCAAGGAATTCATGACTGTTCAAAAATTTGCAATTGTTATAACTGTCTAAAACATCCTAAATTTAGAAACTCGCCGAATCATAGAGCTAATTCCTCGGACTGTCCTCTATACAAAATACAGATAGACAGAATTATCCAACGAACGAGATATCATCCAACCGACAATTAGGCAAATTTTGCAGCTAAGATTTTTGTTTATTTAGTTCGAATATGATGCAGGGAAAAGGAATTAAATGTTTACAACAAAATGTAAGAAAAAGTATCTTGGCACTGAATGAGCTTCAAGCTTCTATAAAAGACAACCCACCAGATATCATCCTAATACAGGAACCTTATACGATTGATAGAGATGTAATTTTCGATTTGGAATCTCAAATAGTGCATTCAACGACAGATGAACAAATTTACACTGCAACGATCTTTATGAATAAGAGTTTAAAATTTAATAAAATCAATAAATTCACAAACTCCTTTTGTACAACCACTTCTTTAAATTTAGCAAAATCAAATACTATTATCGCAAACTTTTATATACATCCACATAGATTTAATGACACTCATCGAAAATTTATCCAAGAGCTTCTGGAGACCTACAATCAACAACCTATTATACTATGTGGTGACTTTAATTCTAGACACCCAGTCTGGTTTGATCCGACTACAAACTCCAATGGTTTCAAATTCCACTCCATCATAGATGAACATAACCTATTTATTCATAATCTTAAGATACCCACCTGCCGAAATTCTAGCTTTATAGATCTTACGATTTCAAACAAAAAATCAATAAGTTTGGTACAAAACTGGAAGACGACTATATTGACGCACATTTCAGATCACGTAGCAATAACCTTTGACATTTATCACAATTTTAACAGGCAAAGGACAGTTCAAAACTCAACATGGAAATTTATAGAAAAAGATGCTGATTGGAAAACATTTACCGAAAAAATAGCAATACAAGACGTAGATAATATTATCACCATGATAAACCACGCGTCAAACATCAAAGATATTGACAACAGTGTAAAGACTCTCACAAATAATTAAAGAGGCAGCTTATCTGTCACTAAATGTCAAGACAAGAAGCGGAAATCATAAAGCAAATACATACTGGTGGGATAGGAAGCTGGAGAAAATGAAAAACGATTTCCACTATATTAGAAATTTGTATTACCGACATGGAAAGGTCCTTGAAAAGACCTATAAATCAATTAGAAATAAATATTTAAATAAAAGTAAAAGGGCAAAAAGAGCGAGTTGGAGAATTTTTATAGAAGAAAGTCATTCAAATAACTCATTTGGTAATGCCTACAGGATATTCAAGTCATTGAGATCGAAAAATAGAAATTTAGGATTACCACTAATAGATAATTTACCAGATCATTTAAAGACCGACAAAATAAAAAGTTTAATGAACGATCTATTTCAGGATGATATTGGAGGTTTGGATAAAGATGATCATATTTTGATTAGAAATTATACGCCTAAATATAAAAATAAAAGTAGTGTTTATATCGAATCTAAGGAAATAGAGGAAACAATTTTAAAAACAAATATTAAAAAAGCACCGGGCCCTGATTACATTAGTAACAATATGATTAGACAGGCTAAAATAAAAATAATCCCAATTCTGCATAAATTATTCAATAAATGTATAGAAATGGGATATTATCCGGATGAATGGAAAAAATCATTCTTAAAAATAATTCCAAAACCAGGCAAAACGAATTATGAAATAAATAAAAGTTATAGACCTATATCATTGACATCTAATCTATCTAAAACATTTGAGAATATAATAAAAAATAAATTAAGTAACTATTATTTAGAGAATAATTTAATGAGCTCAAGGCAGCATGGTTTTATGAAATCTAGATCAACAATTACTGGAATGGATAAAATTATAGAAACTATATTGAAACATAAACAAAAAGAATTGACTTCCTTGATAGCTATAGATATTGCGGGTGCATTCGACAATGCATGGTGGCCTGCTATTATAAAAAGAATGGATAATGATGATGTTCCTTCAGATTTAATACGGATCATAAAATCTTATTTGAATAATGAAAGGGAGGTGAAATTTACATACGAATCAGAAACTTTTTATAAGAAACTAACTAAAGGATGTCCACAGGGTGGACCTTTATCTCCACTTCTATGGAATATTTTGCTAAATGATTTGTTGATAAATTTTGATTCAATGAATGCAGATATTATATGTTATGCAGACGACGTTACAATAATTTGCTGGAATAAGACTATTGAAGGACTAAAAACCGCAAGTGAATACACCTTAAATTATGTGATCCAATGGTGTAATAGAAATAAATTAACGATCAGTACAGAGAAGACTAATATGCTATACCTACATAACAGACAAAAAATACCTATTAAGGTTAATAACAATATAATAATGCCGGTCAAGCAAGTAAAAATTCTGGGAATGAAATTTTCGAATCACAAATGGAAAAACAAAGTTAACTTTACACCGCATGTTAATGATATTCTGTGTAAGGCAGGACGTATGAAAAATTTGTTATGTTCACTAAGTGGCAATATGTGGGGTTTAGACACTGAAAAGAGGTTAACTTTATTCAAAACAATCATTAGGCCTGTACTTACATACGGTTCTGAAATTTGGTTCAAATATTTAAACAATCGTTGTAAACAAAAACTGAACTCCATGCAGTACCAGATCATTTTATGGGCAGTTAGAGCATACAAAACCACTTCATCAAACTGTGTGCATAGCTTGGCAAAAATTCCACTCCTAACAGACTATATAGAATCCAGAATAATCAAATTTGATCTAGCTCAAATGTCCATTGAAGATCTAATTACTTACGAACCCCATGCTCCAAGTATAGTCAAATCATTCTTACACGCAAAAATGAATGAAAATTTTGAGAACACTAATGAAATTTTCAGAAGCTTTTTCGTATTAGGAATTCCAAGATATTTCCGTCCAAATTTTTATAATATCCAATTCATTACAGATCATGGCAATTTTGGGAAATTTTTGGCAACTATCGGCGCCGTGAAGGAACCAGGATGCTTCTGCGGAAGTGAAATTCAAGACGCGAGACATCTACTTCTGGAGTGCCCAATTTTCCGGGATTTTAGGGAAAATAGATTTGGTCGTATTGGACAGCTTGATGAATTTGTAGACAAAAAAAGAAAAGTATACAAATTTTGATCAATTTTGTAAATACATATACAACTTTCTCTTGAATTGGAAAAAAGAGAAGGAATCTTAGAAAAAAAAAAAAGAACTGCGATGCTTGCTCTGTGTGTTTTGCTTTGTTGTTTGTTTTTCTCTTTGGACAATTTTCTTTAGTTAATTTATGTAAAATAATGAATTGAACAGGATTGTATATAGCCGAATTGCTGTAATGCAGTGAAATGTATTGACGCAAATATCCCTGAGTTTGGGATATCGCGTTTCATGATGTTAATAAAATTAAGTTAAGTTAATACTTGTGAAAAATAGTACAAATGTGATATTGTACTGGATAAGGTGCGTAAATTATGAAAAAGAAAAAGGCATCTCCTTATCGTGCATCTGAAATTTGCTGATTGCTTGCGTCATTTATTTCGATAGATGGCGCAAGCCATCAGCAACTTTCAGACGTACGATGAGGAGATGCCCTTTTCATAGTCTAATACTTGTTTAATTTGAATTTAACTCGAATGCAAATATGACAAGAAACCTCTTCCATACTCTACAGTATATACTGTTGATATATCAGCCAATTTGTTATATTGAGGAAACTTATAAGGAACAAACACGACTGAAAAAAACACACATTGTTCTTGTTCCTAAATAACTTTATTAGGTACCGCTTAAAAAGAGCAACCTAGTGTATGAAAATTGCAAAAATGAATAATATGTAAAGGTTATTCACATATTAAACAAAATGTTAACGCGGGATTCAATCCCGGTTCATGGCTGTCGGGAATCGAGGGTGTTACCCTCTCGTCCACCGACTCTGAAAAACACAAATACGTTCATTGCCTATTATATATAGCGAGATATGGTAAAGGCTTAAAGGAAATGTTTAGTTTTCCTTTTAAATTACTATTCTTTTAATTTTTAAAATAAAAAGGGTTAATAGATGTTTATTTCGTTTAAGATTCAAAGCCTATTATAATTAAGCCAAAAATCACATCATATACATATACAGTAGAACCTCCCTATAAAGGACAACACCTAATTGCAGAACCAAAGTGTCCTTTAGGGAGAGGTGTCCACTTAACGGAGATTTGCTAAATTGTAAAAATGGTAATTTTGTAATGAAAACTGTCCTTTGTGGAGAGGTTTCCACTAGCGGGGTGTCCGCTAATGGGAGGTTCTACTGTATATGAGTAGAACGATGATCTATTTTACTACTACTGTTCTTTTTTAGGCAAACTTTCACTCGAAAAAACTGTACGAAGCCGAGTACACTTGCAAGCGATTAATAGCCGAGCACTTAAAGGTTTCCTACATACGCAATATGCATATGTGTTGTTTGGGAATTAGAAATGCAAATACGTGTTGCGGATAAACAAAGAGAAAGTTGGGCATTTTTGAGAAGTTATATTTCTACAATAAAATGAAAGTTTTATGGCATTTAAAGAAATATTTATTTGAGGTTATCTAGCGGCATTTTCTAATGGTCATGAATTTCAATTCATCAATGAATTATTATTATTTTTTTTAATTTTGGATATTATGCATTCTATTATAAACATTTTGCGTTTTTTGTTAATATCATCTCAAATGGATTAGGTCAGCAAATTTGATTGAAATGGATGCCAACATTCAGCCATGGGCCAGAGTAGGAGCGCAATAGCCTGAAGATAAATGAAGACCACACGCAGACAAAAGTGCTGTATGAATATTTATTTATTTGAATTTGGGATAATTACCTTGTGTTTTTACATTCAGCAATTTTGTCTGAAGATGGCAACAATGCTGTTACCGAAACGTCACACAATATTTATTTATTTGGATTTGTTCTTATTGCCTAGTGTTTATAATCTATAATTCAAAGTGTGCCTCATCAAGAAAAAATAGAAAAAGGACATATCCTAACACTCACACGACCATTATAGATGGCAGAGCCATCTAGTAGAATCAACTAAACATTGATATAACTTGTTACATGATATTTGGCCAACCCAATATCTTGATTAATCAAGAAAAGCCATCCACGAACGCGTTTCGCGCTCGTCAGCGTGGAGCAGGCTGTACCACTGCGACCAAAAATCTTTTTGGTCACAGAGGCTTCTTGAAAAACCAAGAAATTGGTATTCATGGCCAACAGCGCGAAACGCGTTCGTGGATGGCTTTTCTTGATTTATCAAGAAATTGGGTTGGCCAAATATCAGGGAACAGGTTAAATCAATGAATAGTTGATTTCTGTTCCACCAGATGGCGCTCTGCCTTCTGAAAAGCACATGGTCAGGATATGCCTACTTTGTTTTTGATATCAAGACCTGACCCACTTATTTTTTTCTATTGTTTTTTTCATATATATATTTTTTAATATTCAACTATACTGGGTATCGCCATTATAGGGAAATATCACATTTTATAATATTTTGAAATATGAACCTATTAATAGTCTAATCTTAAGACTCAATTCACCTAATCCATAAATCCTATTTTGGTTTATAACAGACTAGACGGGTGACCCGGGCTTGACCCGTGTGCATATCTACCCGAGTGATATATATTTAGATAGGATTTTTTTTATAATTGTTTATTATTAACATTATCTATTTGTTTGCATCAGCATAATTTAATCTAATCTTTGATAGAGGGCGCTGTTCGTGAGCTAAGTAGAATGATTTGAATATATAGTTTTAATAATTGATTTATATATTTTTTAAAATAGCCTATCGTCTTCCCCGTATTTTTTACCTATGTATAGAAATTTTGGTTTGAATTAGTGAACTACTGCGATTTTGTATACCGGACATACAAACGAACAAACAAACATACAAACAAACAAATATACAAACATTCATTTTTATATATATAGAAAACTGCGTGACAACCTCTATTACCAAAGGTTTACATTTAAAGGTCATATATATGAGTTTATTAAAGTCATATTTGTAATTTATGGAACAATAACATTATAAATTATGATTTTTATAGAACACAAATATGCACGCATAATCGCGAATTTTTAAATAGCACAAGTATTTTTCAAGTGTCCTTGTGAAATATTCAAAATAAAATGCATGTGGCCCACTAACATGATTTATACTGAGAATAATGTTTAAATAAAATTATTTTGAAAATTAATTTTTTGAAGGAATTCCAAATAATCCTACGGTAGCTGCTTATCAACTATGAACTGCTGTAAACATTTAAAAAATAAATATAAGTAACTTTATTTGGCAAAAACAATGACATTCTACAAATATAATATCTAGATTTGATATTTACAACACACCATGGAAAATTATTTAAAATAAATCCGGGAACGAAAATTTATTTTGGAATTCCTAAGACTTCTCTCAGTTCCTCTGGATACCTATTCAATTGATGATGTTGGCAATGGAGTGACAGAGCATATACATCAGACCAGGAATAACCAAGTAACTTGTTGCTCTGATGAGGTCGATTAAGGTCTCCAAGTCTTGGTTCAAAAAATTTTCATCCCATTCTGAGAACTTACGAGGCTGGTTGCATGGCTTTTCTAGAGGGTCTTCTACAAAAGGAGGATCATCTTTATGGTGCTTAAGCCAGTCTAAGATCATGTTGAAGATTTTGGAGTCTGTTTCATAAAGGATGAAGTCAGATTCTGTTCTTACTTTTTCCAGTTCTATTATTGGTTTGATGTTTTCCATCTTATTGACTAATTCCTGGTCAACTTCCAAAATCAAACCATCAGAAGTTTCAAACTTGACTTTTTCTGCCATAGCTGTGGCCATTTTTATTTTTTAATATTTCGAAAATAGTTATCGTTTTCTCTTTGTGTACCTGTGAGCTTTCGAATTTCGAAAAAAATATTAATCAGACTTAACTAAAAACATGAAACAAAATTATGATGATAACATTTTCAAAGAAAATGCTTAAAAATAAATAAATATATATATTTATATATATATTTTACACTTTAAAAATATTAAAAATATATATTTGATTTATATATGAGCAATTTTTAATAATAATTCTTTAAAAATAATAGAAAAAAAAAATAAAAAGGTCAGGTGTTGATATTTAAAAATATTTAGCAAGTTTGGCCTTAAATACCCATTTCTTGGTTTCTCAAGAAACCTCTGGAACCAAAAAGATTTTTGGTCGCAGTGGTACAGCCTGCTCCACGCTAACGAGCGCCAACAGCGCGAAACGCGTTTGTAGATGGCTTTCTTGATTTATCATGAAAATGGATTGGCTAAATATCAGGGAACAGGTTAAATCAATGTTTAGTTGATTTCTGTTCAACTAGATGGCGCTCTGCCATCTAAAGAGCACATGTGCTCCTGGTCAGAAAATGCCTTCTCTATTTTTAATATTAATTTTATGTATATTGTGTACGTTTTTGATTAAATAATATTCCATGGTGTCAATACCACAAATATAAATATTTTCATTTATTCAATATTGCATAGAACTTTAGCAAATCAATTCACATTGTAATTTCAATAATATTTTTTTTCATTTTGTACTCGGGGAGAATTTAGAAAGGAATTATTTTCTTCAGACTAAAAAAATACGCGATAAGATGCGTTGAAATATAAACTGTAAAATCGAGGTTCAAGCTAAATAAAAATAATAATAATAATAAAAAAAAAATAATGTGATTTATGTGAAAAACAATAGAAAAAATAAATAATAAAAAGATCAGGTGTTGATATTAAAAATAAAAAAGGCATATCCTGACCAGAAGCACTTGTGCTTTTCTTGAATTTTCAAGAAAATGGGTTGGCCAAATATCAGGGAACAGGCTAAATCAATGTTTAGTTGATTTCTGTTTACTAGATGGCGCTGTAGGGGACATGTAAAAATTATTGTTTTGTATTTCTATTTTATGTAAATTTATTTGCTTTTTAAAGTTCATATTTGTTTGTTGCAAATATGCAAAATATTTATCATCTAATTTATATATATTGTTAAGAAGAGTTTGAAAGTACATTTCATTTTATCCATTATTGTAAATTTGCCTAACCTAATTTGCATTTATGCTTTTGATTTTCTTTGTTCGCCTGTTTTTACATGTTCTCTTATTTTTTCACCATTATAAATACAATCTTAACAATCATTAGATTAGATTTTTCCTCGACTTGTCCAGTGACGGTTGTAAAATAAACAAAATAAACATTTATTTCCCGCTGTCTCCATGTTTCCTTGCGGCATCCCAGAAACATCATCGCAACACTGGTGGAGATGCAGATCATACCATCAAAATGAAGCTACCTTAAGAAGAAGCCGTCGTCTACGAGGACAACCTCCAATGAGATCCTTCAGTGCCTCTCCAACAAGACGCGCCATTGTGAATCAAGATGACGCTACACCTTGGAACAACATTTTCTTCTGCCAGCCACCACCTCCAAGTCTGGAAGTATTTGGCGGATACTCAGACGAAGATCCTTCAGAATGCTGGAAGAAATCGAGTTGTTAGCAAGACAAACAACGGTGGCCAGACGATGTCATGCTGGCACATGCCTGGAGCTACATGGACGGACCTGCGAAGAAATGGGCAAAACTCAACAGCCCTCACATTTTTTCGGCCTGGAGTGTATTCAAAAAGGCACTCCTGAGAGATTTCAGGAGGGCAGATACTGCCAAATTCAAATTAATAATGGACCTGAAAAACAGAATCCAGTAGCCCAATGAGTCAACTCTGCGTTACGCCGAGGATGTCCTCAACCTCTGTAACAAGGTCAACCCCAAATGACAACGGACGATAAATTATACTACATGAAGACTGGTCTAACAAATACCTGTCACTCAATATGATGATAACACCTTGCAGCACGGTCAAAGACTTTTTGGAACTAGTGAGGCGAATAGATCAACATCTAGTGGATTTTGAGCAGCGAAGAAGCTTCAGGCAAAATAACCGCCCGACCAGACCATTCCCTCCTAGGAGAAACTACAACAACCAAACAGACCATAGTCGTGGTTTCGACATACCTCGATTCCAAAAAGGATCGTTCGCAAATGATAGAAGACCAATCGCAAGTGACAGTAGACCAACCTTCGCCCCAGGTAGATTCGAGAGGGCTAGACCTAATGGCACAGGGATGGAACCGGTTGGAAACAATTATAGGAGCTCAGCACCAACCCCAATCAACAGAACCCCCGAGCAGTATCCCAGGAGGCAGACGTACACGACGCCCCCAAGTAACAGGCGTTATCAAAGGCCATTATACCAGGATCGAAGAATATGCTGGAACTGCTCCGAACAGGGACACATATCGAGGTATTGCCCTCGTAACACTGAACGACCGACTTACAATATCAGACCAATACAGCGGCAGTTTTCAAGGTCCATGGAGAGAGAGAGAGAGAGAGAGAGAAAGAGAGAGAGATTGAGATTGAAACTGATTTATTATAACGTCCATATAAGAATATATAAGATTAAATACAGATTAAATAAAAATATGAATAAATAAGATTATATAATGAAAAATACAAGAATAAATAGATATAAATATATAAAGCAATTGATAAATATACATATATATAAAATAAATACAAGGTCTTCATTGGTGGCGCCCACCGCGAGAAAGACTCCGCCACCGATGGACTGCGAGAGTTCTTTCCCACAGGGTGGGCAGATCGATGTGTTGGCTGGCATTACCCAACTCAAGACCAAGATGGTACTTGTAGATGGTAGCCTTCGCCACACTTGTTAGCTTCACTGCCTCGGGATGGAGGCCGACGCCGAAGAGCCAGGCCTGCAGATCCAGGGGCAAGTCGCAGGAAGCGAACACTTCCCGGAGCAGGGTTCGCACGGCTCGGCAACTCCAATATCTGTGGGCCAGCGACCCGTCGCTGGACCCACAGGCGGCACAGTTGGCACGCCTCGAGGCAGGATGGTCAGGATGTGGTAGGGCATGGAGGGCCAGCCGTAGGGCGACATCTGCGTCGTGCCTCGAGAAGCAGTTCCGACGCAGGTCGGCCCAGGGGATGGAGCGGGGCACATCCACGGTGGGGGTCCACCGGGCAGCCAGCTCTGCAGTAGGATGGGCCTGGAGCCGTGCCGAGTCCAATGCCCGGCGCGCCCTCTGGCTGGGTAGGCGGGTGATGGGGGTCGCCGATCCCCGCAGGACGATGGTCTCCGCCTCGTACTCCGCATGATAGCTGGAGCTGGCGTTTTCCCCGCAGGAGACGTTGGCAGAAGGCCCCCAGGTGCTGCGCATCTAGGAGCGCGAACCGCGTTGAGCGCGCAAGTGCAGGGGCGCCATCGGAGAAGTCCCCGACAGTCGCCTGTAGCCAGCGCTCGGGAGCCAGCAAGTCTGGCGGCCGCAGGAACCTGTTGTCACCTCGAAGACGCAGGGACCTCAGGCAGGCAGGATGAAGAACCCGGTGGTCAAGCTCGAGGACGCTGGACGCGGCCTCCCACAGGCTCAATAGTCTCCTCCTCCTAGGCGAGTGCCAGACGTCAGGAGCCGGCGGTGTCAGCCACGCCCGGCTGCGGACCAGCCAAGAGTAGCCGTTGGCGGCGCCGCGAAGAGAGGCCTGGACCCCCTTCAGGCAGGCGAGCCGAAGCTGGCCCGCGATGTCAAGCAGGCCGACGCCACCATCGGAGACTGGACGAGCCAGAATGCGTCCGGGGAGCCACGAGACTCGGCTCGTACCCCACACGAAGCGCGCCAACCGCGCCTGCAGCCGGCCGATGGTGGTTTCAGGTGGAAGGTAGCCATGGAGGTGGTGCAGGATGGAACCCAGGACCAGGCTGTTGGCCGCGCGAGCACGACCCACCAGCGACAGTCCGCGGGTGAAGGGCGACCACCTCGCGATGGCTCGCTCCAGCAGCCCCATCAGGTGTGAGGTCTGGGAGGCGACGGTGTTCCTGGTGGTGATGGTGCAGCCTAAGACGGTCAGCGACTCGGACGTCCAGGAGATTCCCAGAGGAGAATCCGTCCGGTGCTTCCAGGAACCGCACCAGAGCCCGCAGCTCTTATTGAAGTTGACAGGCCACCCCGGAGGACATGCGGAACTCTTCAAAGATCAGGGGCACGAGCTCAAACTGAGAGAGAGAGACGAAACCAACTCTGTAAATGAGGACTATTTAAAAAATTGTAGAGGAATCGATGATTCGAGGCAACAGGAACCTGACTTTGATGTGAATAGCGAAGACGATTTTCCTACTTTGGGAGAAGCGTCAAAAAACTAACCCGACTGAATGGATCTCGGGCTTCTGGTGGTCGAATAAACTTGGTGATGAATCTTCAAAGAAATAAAACGACTCAGATAGAAATCAATAATTATACGGTTGAGGCATTAATCGACACCGGAGCGATGGTTAGCTGTATTGACGAGGAACTCTCATATAAACTAAAATTAAAAGTTGTCAAAGATAATAATCTGAAATTTTACACAAATAAATTTACTGGCAATGCGTTTCTTTTAAATATAATCAAATATTAGAATATAAGAAACGCATTGCCAGTAAATTTATTTGTGTAAAATTTTAACGATAGATAGCAATAAAATTTAATTTAATAATAATCTGAATTTAAAAGCTGCAGGTGATCAGAAACTTAAAGCAAATAGGAAGGTCAATGGTATCATTCAATATGGATCAGGAAAAAATATACAATTCAGATGGTAGTGTTAGAAAAATGTAACCCCAAAATAATTCTGGGAGACGATTTCTTAAGCCAGTACAAAGCCTTAATAAACTGCCGAAACAATACTTTATGGATTGAATCCGCAAATAATATGAACCAAGATGATACAAGTTTAAAATAAGCTAGGGCGGTTGAAGATAGAGTAATTCCTGAATTTAGCCTATGTCTGGTTAAGGGCTATTGCGAACCAACTACTGATGACAAGGAAATATTGATAGAGAATCTCTCATCGCTAATATCGAAATATGGCCTGATAACAACAAGATCTTTGCTAAAAAATACAAGGTTTCCTGATATTTGGCTTTTGAACCCTTCTTCAAAACCTATAAAAATTCATCGGCACATGAAAATAGGGATAATATCGGAAGAGTAGACAGGATGTACAAGACAGACCATCGAGCAGTTTCCTCCATTGATCTCAATTTGACATAAATCCCGATTTATCTTCCGAGGAACGTAATCAGGTTTTGATGCTACTCTACGAATACAAAGAAATGTTCGCCGCACCAGACGATTACAAAGGGAGAACTCACCTTGTCAGACATAAAATTAAAACAAACAGCGATATTCCCATAAGAAAGAACCCCTACAGAGTGTCTTTGAGAGAACGCGAAATAATTAATAATCAAATAGATAAGATGTTGAAAAAATGTATAATTTCTCATTCATCGAGTCCATGGGCATCTCCTGTAATTCTCGTTAAGAAGAAAGACGGAACATTTAGATTCTGTGTGGACTACAGAAATTTAAACTCTATCACTGTTAAAGATCAATATCCGCTTCCTCGTATAGACGACTGCTTCGACTCTCTCCATGGGTCTAGATACTTCACATCACTGGACCTGTGTTCAGGATACTGGCAGGTGGAAGTTGAAGAACAAGATCGGGAGAAAACTGCTTTTGTGACACCTGACGGACTTTACCACTTCAACGTCTTACCTTTTGGTTTATGCAACGGCCCAGCAACTTTTGAAAGACTAATGGATAATATATTGAGGACCCATAAATGGAAAATCTGCTTGTGCTACCTTGACGATGTGATAGTTTTCTCTGAAGATCTACCATCGCATTTGACAAGATTGAAGACCATTTTGGGATGCTTAAGAAAAGCAGGATTGACACTCAATCTTTCAAATGCAGATTCGCTTATAAAGAGCTCCTTTTATTGGGGCACGTTGTGTCAAAAGAAGGAATTACACCCGATCCAGAAAAAATTGCGAGCATAAAGGATTTCCCAGCCCTCAAAACAATTAAGAATGTCAGAGCTTTTCTCGGACTATGTTCTTATTATAGAAGGTTCATTAAAGAATTCTCAAAAATAGCATATCCATTACAAATTCTAACTCGTAAAAACCAGCCGTTTGTATGGGGAAAAGAACAAGAATAATCTTTTCTAACTTTAAAAGAAAAGCTGAGTTCACCGGAGGTCCTAACTCATTATGATCCAAATAAACCCATAGGCCTCCACACCGACGCAAGCGATCAAGGACTTGGGGCAGTGCTCATTCATGTTGAAGACAGTGGTAGAGAGCGTCCAATTTCATATGCCAGCAGAACATTGCAGAAGGCTGAGACCAACTATTCAACTACGGAAAAGGAATGCTTGGCTATTATATGGGCATTTGGGAAATTCAGGCCTTATCTTTACGGCCGTAAATTCATCGTTTATACCGATCACCATAGTCTCTGCTGGATGGCCAAAGTAAAAAAAAAAATATCTGGACGTTTGGCGCGTTGGTCGTTGGAATTGCAAGCCTACGATTTTACTATAAATTATAAATCTGGAAAAACACATTTAGATGCTAATGGATTATCGCGGTGCCCAATTCCAGATAAAATTAAAATTTTAAAAATTAATTATAGCACCGAAGACTACGACGCTTACATTAAGAAAATTAACAACATGATCGACCAACACCCAAACAGCTACGGAGAAAACTTCACCAAACATAACGGAAAAAAATTATAAAAATAATCCTACCCAACAGGCAACCCGTGGCTATTGGTCATCCCAAAGACCAAAACAACTAGAACTCTTGGAACAGATGCATGATCATCCTACATCGGGCCACATGGTATAAAAAGAACATACAACCGAATAAAAGATAAATATTTTTGGCCTTCAATGTTCAAAACAGTGGAGAAATATGTTTCCATTTGCCCTGAATGCCAGTTTCGTAAGACCCCATCCCAACAACCATCGGGACAATTGCAACCGATACCACCAGCGTCTAGACCGTTCGAACGAATAGGAATAGACCTTTTGGGTAGATTTCCCAAGTCCATCAACGGAAATAGGTGGATCGTTGTTTGCACAGACTATTACTCAAGGCATGTTGAAACAGCGGCGCTACCTCGAGGAACTGCCACAGAAATTGCTGATTTTTTATTGAAAAGAATAGTACTAAGACATGGAGCACCGAATATTTTAATTTCTGACCGCGGGAGTTCTTTCTTGAGCAAACTACTCACACAAGTTTTGAAAATTTGCAATACGATACATAAGAAAACGACAAGTTACCATCCACAGACAAATGGCCAAACGGAAAGAATGAACCGTACGCTGACAGATATGATATCAATGTACATTGACGAGAAGCACCAAAATTGGGACGAGATTCTCCCCGTTTGTGACTTTCGCCTACAATTCCTCGGTACAAGAGACGACCGGCTATTCCCCATATTTTCTGATTCACGGAAGAGAACCGTTGACATTTCTGGACTCTACATTTGACTGGCCGGAAGTACCGCCTCAACCCGGAGACTTTGATGACTACATATCAAATCTCCTAACCATAGTTGAAGAATCAAAAAAGATTTCAATGGCTAGAACAATGGCACGGCAAGATAAATCAAAACAAGTATACGACAAACATCGCAGAGAAGTTAACTTTTCACCAGACGACCTAGTACTGATTTGGACACCGATTAGAAAAGTTGGAAGAGCGGACAAACTACAAAAAAAATTACATCGGACCATTCAAGATAATTAGGAAGACATCACCAGTAAATTATGAAGTAAAAGAAGTCACGGGAAGAGGCAAGAAAATTGTACATGTGTCAAGAATGAAACTATACCGGACCCCAGACTTGAGGACAAGTCTTTTCAAGGGGGAGAGTAATGTTAAGAAGAGTTTGAAAGTACATTTTATTTTATCCATTATTGTAAATTTGCCTAACCTAATTTGCATTTATGCTTTTGATTTTCTTTGTTCGCCTGTTTTACATGTTTTCTTATTTTTTCACCATTATAAATACCATCTCAACAATCATTAGATTAGATTTTTCCTCGACTTGTCCAGTGGACGGTTGTAAAATAAACAAAATAAACATTTATTTCCCGCTGTCTCCATGTTTCCTCGCGGCACCCCAGAACATCATTGCAACAATATATTTTATATTTAATTGGATTCATTCTTTTTTTTTTGTTGTCTGAATATAATAACAATAACAAGGTATAACGAGAATAGTTGATATTTATTCCGATAGATGGCGCAAGCCATTAGCAACTTTCAGTTGCACGATAAGGAGATGCCTTTTTCTTAAGGTATAACCTTAGTGATTACAATAAAATAAAACTTGATTTTGCAAGAAATGTTTATGTGGATTATTGTTAATTAACCACCACAGCGCTCTGCCATCTAAAAAGTACATGTGCATCTGATCAGGATATGCCTTTTTTATTTTTTATGTTTTTTATGTAAAAACATAAGTTTTTATAATTTATATGAAAGTATTTTTTTAAAAATCTAACTTGTATTTTTTTCTTTATTTTAAATTTACTTTCTGCTAATTCTTGGTTGATTATCCGTTTTGATTCTTTGTACCTTATCGTAACAGCCTGAAGGAAATTATTCTTTCATGGTGAGTTTCAAAATAAGAGAATTACTGGCAGATATATTGATTGGCTGCAGTGGTTGATTGAATGCTGTGGTAACAACGCCTGATATAGACAAACCTTTTTATCTTTGTATATTTGACACGTTTTGAAATAATAAAAAAATACTTAAAGCCTATCTTATAGGGGAAATATCAGAGTAGGGCGGCTTGTCATATCTGGAGTAATTGCTGGATCCAACTGTATAAAAAATATATATTATGAAAATTATATTCTTTGCCTTTTTGTGTTCTATTTAGATAATCAGATAAAGCCCCTAGATCCACCCGTCTTTCAATTACTAGGCACCACGTTTACGAACATTTGAATTAGTACGAGCGATTGTAAAACTAGTATTCTTGTGAATATTTATTTTCCTCGGGTGGGACGAATGTTGATGCTTTTTATATACCAGGCTGTATCAAAAGTTTGTTACGAAAGTGGAAGCCTAATATAAAATCTATTATTCAAATATATGCCAATACATTAGAACCTCCCTGTAAAGGACACCTAATTGTAGAGCCAAAGTGTCCTTTAGGGAGAGGTCTAATATTACCGGAGAGTTGCTAAATTGCAAAAATGATAATTTTGCAAATGAAAACTGTCTTTTGTGGAGAAGGGTCCGCTAGCGGGGTGTCCGCTAAAGGGAGGTTCTACTGTATTAATGAACATGAATCAATACATATTTGCATAACATTTTATGACCCCCAAATATATATATATATAAGCTAATTGGTTTCCTAATTGGCTATTTCAAAATTTTGGGGTCTAATTTCTTCAAGATACAACTATAATATTTCTTTCAAATAACGTGTGCTTTTTGTGTGAATAGACTTTTAATAGTCTATATTATTTAACTGCATTATCATGTATACACCAACTTGATAATTTATTTCAGGAGTTTTATTGGTAGAGAGTTGAAGAATAAAAAAAAAAAAAGAGTCGGTGGACGAAAGGGTAACACCTCGATTCCCGACAGCCATGAACCGGGATAGAATCCCGTGTTAACATTTTGTTTAATATATGAATAACCTTCACATATTATTTATTGTTGCAAATATCATTAACTAGGTTGCTATTTCTGAGCGGTACTAATAAAGTGACTTTGGAACAAGGAAGAGTAAAATTGGATTTTGAACTCTCCCTTTATAGATACATTATCTGGCTTCTGCCGTGGTATATTAGAGTGATTGTTCGCTGAAACAATCTTGTTCCTGACTATTAAATATGATCTTGCCTAGCTCATGTTCTGCTAGAGTGATTATACAAAGCGAATTTCATTTTTGTCCATCAAAAATGATGCAGCAATATTTCATCATAAAAAAAAAACAAAAAAAAAAAAAACACTAAAAATAGGTAAATTAGTCTAATACTTGTGAAAAAATAGTACAAATGTGATATTGTACTGGGATAAGGTGCGTAAATTATGAAAAAGAAAAAGGCATCTCCTTATCGTGCATCTGAAATTTGCTGATTGCTTGCGTCATTTATTACGATAGATGGCGCAAGCCATCAGCAACTTTCAGACGTACGGAGATGCCTTTTTCATAGTCTAATACTTGTTTAATTTGAATTTAACTCGAATGCAAATATGACAAGAACCTCTTCCATACTCTACAGTATATACTGTTGATATATCAGCCAATTTGTTATATTGAGGCAAAACTTATAAGGAACAAACACAACTGAAAAAAACACACATTGTTCTTGTTCCTAAATAACTTTATTAGGTACCGCTTAAAAAGAGCAACCTAGTGTATGAAAATTGCAAAAATGAATAACATGTAAAGGTTATTCACATATTAAACAAAATGTTAACGCGGGATTCAATCCCGGTTCATGCTGTCGGGAATCGAGGGTGTTACCCTCTCGTCCACCGACTCTGAAAAAACACAAATACGTTCATTGCCTATTATATATAGCGAGATATGGTAAAGGCTTAAAGGAAATGTTTAGTTTTCCTTTTAAATTACTATTCTTTTAATTTTTAAAATAAAAAGGGTTAATAGATGTTTATTTCGTTTAAGATTCAAAGCCTATTATAATTAAGCCAAAAATCACATCATATACATATACAGTAGAACCTCCCTATAAAGGACAACACCTAATTGCAGAACCAAAGTGTCCTTTAGGGAGAGGTGTCCTCTTAACGGAGATTTGCTAAATTGTAAAAATGGTAATTTTGCAAATGAAAACTGTCCTTTGTGGAGAGGTTTCCACTAGCGGGGTGTCCGCTAAAGGGAGGTTCTACTGTATATGAGTAGAACGATGATCTATTTTACTACTACTGTTCTTTTTTTAGGCAAACTTTCACTCGAAAAAACTGTTCGAAGCCGAGTACACTTGCAAGCGATCAATAGCCGAGCACTTAAAGGTTTCTTACATACGCAATATGCATATGTGTTGTTTGGGAATTAGAAATGCAAATACGTGTTGCGGATAAACAAAGAGAAAGTTGGGCATTTTTGAGAAGTTATATTTCTACAATAAAATGAAAGTTTTATGGCATTTAAAGAAATATTTATTTGAGGTTATCTAGCGGCATTTTCTAATGGTCATGAATTTCAATTCATCAATGAATTATTATTATTTTTTTAATTTTGGATATTATGCATTCTATTATAAACCTTTTGCGTTTTTTGTTAATATCATCTCAAATGGATTAGGTCAGCAAATTTGATTGAAATGGATGCCAACATTCAGCCATGGGCCAGAGTAGGAGCGCAATAGCCTGAAGATAAATGAAGACCACACGCAGACAAAAGTGCTGTATGAATATTTATTTATTTGAATTTGGGCTAATTACCTTGTGTTTTTCCATTCAGCAATTTTGTCTGAAGATGGTAAAAATGCTGTTACCGAAACGTCATACAATATTTATTTATTTGGATTTGTTCTTATTGCCTAGTGTTTATAATCTATAATTCAAAGTGTGCCTCATCAAGAAAAAATAGAAAAAGGACATATCCTAACACCCACACGAGCATTTTAGATGGCAGAGCCATCTAGTAGAATCAACTAAACATTGATATAACTTGTTACATGATATTTGGCCAACCCAATATCTTGATTAATCAAGAAAAGCCATCCACGAACGCGTTTCGCGCTCGTCAGCGTGGAGCAGGCTGTACCACTGCGACCAAAAATCTTTTTGGCCACAGAGGCTTCTTGAAAAACCAAGAAATGGGTCTTCATGGCCAACAGCGCGAAACGCGTTCGTGGATGGCTTTTCTTGATTTATCAAGAAATTGGGTTGGCCAAATATCAGGGAACAGGTTAAATCAATGAATAGTTGATTTCTGTTCCACCAGATGGCGCTCTGCCTTCTGAAAAGCACATGTGCTCCTGGTCAGGATATGCCTACTTTGTTTTTAATATCAACACCTGACCCACTTATTTTTTTCTTTTGTTTTTTTCATATATATATATATTTTAATATTCAACTATACTGGGTACCGCCATTATAGGGAAATATCACATTTTATAATATTTTGAAATATGAACCTATTAATAATCTAATCTTAAGACTCAATTCACCTAATCCATAAATCCTATTTTGGTTTATAACAGACTAGACGGGTGACCCGGGATTGACCCGTGTGCATATCTACCCGAGTGATATATATTTAGATAGGAATTTTTTAAATAATTGTTTATTATTAGCATTATCTATTTGTTTGCATCAGCATAATTTAATCTAATCTTTGATAGAGGGCGCTGTTCGTGAGCTAAGTAGAATGATTTGAATATATAGTTTTAATAATTGATTTATATATTTTTTAAAATAGCCTATCGTCTTCCCCGTATTTTTTACCTATGAATGGAAATTTTGGTTTGAATTAGTGAACTACTGCGAATTTGTATACCGGACATACAAACAAACAAACAAACATACAAACATTCAATTTTATATATATGGAAAACTGTGTGACAACCTCTATTACCAGAGGTTACATTTAAAGGTCATATATATATTCGTTTATTAAAGTCATATTTGTAATTTATGGAACAATAACATTATAAATTATGATTTTTATAGAACACAAACATGCACGCATAATCGCGAATTTTTAAATAGCACAAGTCCTTTTCAAGTGTCCTTGTGAAATATTCAAATAAAATGCATGTGGCCCACTAACATGATTTATACTGAGAATACTGTTTAAATAAAATTATTTTGAAAATTTATTTTTTGAAGGGATTCCAAATGATCCTACTGTAGCTGCTTATCAACTATGAACTGCTGTAAACATTTAAAAAATAAATATAAGTAACTTTTTTTGGAAAAAACAATGACAATCTACAAATATATAATGTTTAGATTTGATATTTACAACACACCATGGAAAATATTTAAAATAAATCCGGGAACGAAATTTTATTTTGGAATTCCTAAGACTTCTCTCAGTTCCTCTGGATACCTATTCAATTTGATGATGTTGGCAATGGAGTGACAGAGCATATACATCAGACCAGGAATAACCAAGTAACTTGTTGCTCTGATGAGGTCGATTAAGGTCTCCAAGTCTTGGTTCAAAAAATTTTCATCCCATTCTGAGAACTTACGAGGCTGGTTGCATGGCTTTTCTAGAGGGTCTTCTACAAAAGGAGGATCATCTTTATGGTGCTTAAGCCAGTCTAAGATCATGTTGAAGATTTTGGAGTCTGTTTCATAAAGGATGAAGTCAGATTCTGTTCTTACTTTTTCCAGTTCTATTATTGGTTTGATGTTTTCCATCTTATTGACTAATTCCTGGTCAACTTCCAAAATCAAACCATCAGAAGTTTCAAACTTGACTTTTTCTGCCATAGCTGTGGCCATTTTTATTTTTTAATATTTCGAAAATAGTTATCGTTTTCTCTTTGTGTACCTGTGAGCTTTCGAATTTCGAAAAAAATATTAATCAGACTTAACTAAAAACATGAAACAAAATTATGATGATAACATTTTCAAAGAAAATGCTTAAAAATAAATAAATATATATATTTATATATATTTTACACTCTAAAATATTAAAAATATATATTTGATTTATATATGAGCAATTTTTAATAATAATTCTTTAAAAATAATAGAAAAAAAATAAAAAGGTCAGGTGTTGATATTTAAAATATTTAGGCAAGTTTGGCCTTAAATACCCATTTCTTGGTTTCTCAAGAAACCTTTGGAACCAAAAAGATTTTTGGCCGCAGTGGTATAGCCTGCTCCACGCTAACGAGCGCCAACAGCGCGTAACGCGTTTGTAGATTTCTTTTCTTGATTTATCAAGAAAATGGATTGTCTAAATATCAGGAAACAGGTTAAATCAATGTTTAGTTGATTTCTGTTCAACTAGATGGCGCTCTGCCATCTAAAGAGCACATGTGCTCCTGGTCAGAAAATGCCTTCTCTATTTTTAATATTAATTTTATGTATATCGTGTAGGGTAATAATCTACTAGTATTGTCTCAGGTTTAACCACGTTTTTGATTAAATAATATTCTATGGTGTCAAACCACAAATATAAATATTTTAATTTTTTCAATATTGCATAGAACTTTAGCAAGTCAATTCACATTGTAATTCCAATAATATTTTTTCATTTTGTACTCGGGGAGAATTCAGAAAGGAATTATTTTCTTCAGACTAAAAAATACGCGATAAGATGCGTTGAAATATAAACTGTGAAATCAAGGTTCAAGCTAAATCTATCTATATTATATATACGTATATAAAAATGAATGCATGTGTGTGTGTCTGTCCTTTATGCCTGACCAAACCACTCATTGGAACGCCATGAAACTTTGGGAAGTTATTTAGTATAGTACTGAGAAGGTTTCTGAAAATAATTTCTTAAATAGCTTTAATATCCTTAGATTTATTTGCAGATTTGTACATTCAACTCGCAAGCAGCGCCACCATTGCGACGATGATAACAAGTATTTTTATCTATAAGTTTTATTATCACTAAGTTTATTATCTTAAAGATTATTTATAAAAATTAAAAGTTAGTTTATCATTTATCTACAACATATATATTGGGAGAATAGAATGTAGATAATTAGGAAAGACAAAATTCAGGATGACACGGCAATTTATTTGAGACAAGAATAATGATACAATTCCAAGGCAAAGATACTATTCCTTTAACTTCCAATTACCGAGGGAACCAATTAATATTGATTTTATTCAACTTATCGAGTATTTTTCTAGGGACCGGGAAAAATGTTCACTAAATAAAACGATGATTTTGTAATGTAGAAAATTAGGAAAGACAAAATTCAGGATGACACGGCACACAGGGACCGGGAAAAAAAGGCGACACTATTATATTACTGAAAAATATCTAAATTTCATAATTATTTGAAACCAAGGATTTCTGAATATTCCATTTTGAAGGGATAATATGTAGTACTGGTGAGTCCTGAAATAACAGTGACCCCAATGCTCATATTCTCCTCTTTTAATAGTGCTTTAGTTACATGCCTTGATTTACCATATAATCAAACAATGTACATATTTATAATATTTTCAGGTTATCGCACAAATTAAAATGACTGTATAAGAATAATATGATCAATAAATTACTCTTCAAAGGGAATCGCAAACTATTAAAAATAAAATAAACTAAAAAGTATGAAGTAAAAAATCATGAGTTGGTTAATTTTTCTATGTAAATCAATGAGGCACCTGTATAATATGAATTAAAAGGCTGATAATAAAAATTTATAAGATACTAGCGGATGTACCCGGCTTCGCCCGGGTTTTACTCGAGTAAAGGTTTGTCTAGCGAACATTTGTTAAAACATTTCTCTATAAACTTATTAAAAAAAAAAGATATATTTTGATAATTTGAAACTCGTAAATTTGAATCTCTCGATAAAGTGAACATTTTTTCCCGGTCCCTATGTGCCGTGTCATCCTGAATTTTGTCTTTCCTAATTTTCTACATTACAAAACCATCGTTTTATCTAGTGAAAAGATTTTCCCGGTCCCTTGAAAAATACTCGATAAGTTGAATAAAATCAATATTAATTGTTCCCTTGGTAATTGGAAGTTAAAGGAATAGTATCTTTGCCTTGGAATTGTACATTATTCTTGTCTCAAATAAATTGCCGTATCATCCTGAGATAATCTTACTTTTGATAAATAATCTTTAAGATAATAAACTTATTGATAATAAAACTTATATATATAAAAAACTTGTTATCATCGTAGCAATGGTGGCGCTGCTTGCGAGTTAAATCTACAAATCTGTAAATAACTCTAAGGATATTCAAGATATTCAATAAATTCTTTTTCAGAAACCTTCCCAGTACTATACTAAATAAAATCCCAAAGATTCATGGCGTTCCAATGAGTCGTTTGGTCAGGCATAAAGGACAGACACACACACACATACATTCATTTTTTAAAGCTTTTATTTAACTTGCCTCCATGTCTGTCTGTCTGGATGTCTGTCGCCAAATCTTGTAATCAATTTTTAATATGCTTATAGGGCACCTAGAAATATGAAATTTGGTACACATGTTCAAACCTGATGACAATGCTAGCTGACCAATTTTCAGATTTCTGGGTTGTCAGGTTGGCCTAGAACGGACAAAATTCCAAATTTCATTTCAAATTTTGTATATTTAATTTTAATAGGCTTCCAGACCATATAGAATAATGAAACTCACAATACTCGCTCAGTCTAATTAATAATTGACAGATAGACAGACATACATTTATTTGTATATATAGAGATTAGCAGTAATTAAACGTAACAGTAAGAAAATGTTGATTTTAATATGTGTAAATAGAGTCTCTTAGAAAGACCACCTAAAAAACATGACTCAACTTGTTTCTCCTGTAGGTGGTCTCTCATTGGAGATTCTAATTGATATTAAAGAATATTTAATAGACCTTTAATAAGAGACTGCCTCTTGGAGAGACGGTTTAAGCTACGATTTTAGGCATCCTCTCAATGGAAGCTCTACTGTATCTACTTTTTCACACTGTTTGGCTTAATAAATGCCATTTTCCCCCATTTTGAATGTGTATCAATCCAGTCTATTTTTTCATATTTTATAGGCAAAATCACTTCATTTCAATTCATAGGGAATTTTCAACTTTTTTCTTTCGTCTTCATTCAGCTTACTTTCTATATATTTTAAGCCATTGTTCCATTATACATATTTAATACCGTATAAACTGTAATTTGAATACAGACACATTGAAAACCTTCTTAATAATGATGATAATTTTTAATGAACATTTTTAATGGAATTTAGGAAATAAAACGAAACGAAAAAAGGAAATCTGACAAAAATAGCTTTATAACTTTCCCCAAAGTTCTAAATGGTCAAATATATATAAATATATATATATATATATGTTATATAAAGGTATTATTTAAAATGTTATATTAAAATATTAGTTTATTTAAAACTATATTTCATAGATACAAATACTGTTTAATCGACCGCCAGAGGTCATGCTTCCCCTATAAAAACTCGTTGTTGTTCTTCTCCGTTGGCCGGCTCAAACCTTTTGTACATTATGTAAATAAGCTTTTCTTTTTTTATCTTACGCCTTAGCCAGGCAGTAATTTTACCAAGTTATGTTTATCCTATAGCTCAATTAAAACAATATCTGATCAAAACCATTTTTGTTATTATACTTTCACAAGATTTTAGCCACGACTGCATTTCCATACCATAATCTTCAACATGATATAAATTCAAGAAGAAAATCAATCTCTTTTTATTTAAATATAATATATATATATATATATATGATGTAATTCCACTATAGATGCGTGGAAAATTAGCAGTCGTTTGTGGCTGTCTCCGCCTCAATCATCATCTCTTTATTTTTCAAATCTTTTTAAGCAAAAAAAAAAAAAAAAATTACATACTCCATTTAGTTAAATCTTCAGAAAAAACAAAAAAAAAATTACATTCTATCATTCAAAATGTATCACTACCCCACAAAAAAAAAAAAAAAGTATTAATTTCCTTCTCAACGGAGGTTGGGAGGGGATGGAAGGTAAAGGATAAGATACATTTCGAAAGAAAAAAAATGCAAAAATTATATTACACAAGTAATTGTATTTACACAAGATACCATATTGTTAGAGGTAAAAGGCGACCAAAGCCTGTTAGTTGGGGAAAATCACAGGAAAAGGTGGCCCTACAAAACCTAACTAACAATAGGCAGAAAGAAGAAAAAAAAATGATAATTTTAAAATTTGGACATTACATGTCTATGGAGACACTCTCCATGTAGAATCCCATTCCAGGGCAACTTTTAGTTATTTTCCCAATGAACCGCACCCCAGTTCTTGGAATTTATATGACCTCTTCCACCTTTGGTAAACCTCACAGGATACAACTGGTTCCGATTCAGTTTGGGTGTCTACCGAAACCAGCAGTAGTTTCTCCAGGGGCTCTGTGGGGTGATCTGGATTTTTAATGGAAGAGAATAAAACCTGAGGACTATCGGTGGAAGCTTGCTTGTTAGGTTCGACACCCAAGCATCTTTCTAAATCTTCTTCTTCCTGAAATGGGAATGATGGTTCAGTATTTTCTTCATTATCTTCAGTTACCGGATTCCAGAGCTTTACTTTAGAAATATTAACTATTGTTGCATGCTTATTTTTGGGTTGGCATGGCTTATCTATTTCTATGGTTTGTGGTGAGGGTATGGAAATTATGGTGTATGGTTCTGGGTAAAAGGCTGGCATAAGCTTACCTTGACCTGATTGGTAAGGGATTTTATAAAGGACCTTATCCCCTATTTTTAGATTAGGCGTTTTATGGGATTCATTATATCTTTTTACCAATTTAAGATGTAATTTTTCTGTATTTTCATTTGCAATTCTCCTAGCCTCTTCTATGGGTGGATATGCTCTTGTTAAATTATTGATTTATCATGGCGTTATGCCAAAAAGCAAATAAACGGGAGGCATTTTAGTTATGGAATGAGGAATACTCCGATATTCTTCTAAGGCCTTTTGTAATAATTTGGGCCATGGTATTCTGGATTTTGTTGATGGTGAAGTCTAAGTTTTGAGATAATTGTCGCATTCGCCCTTTCTACAAGCCCATTACATTGTGGGTGCGAAGGGGATGTCATTACGTGTTTTATGCCCTTTTCTTGTATAAATTTGTTAAACCTTTTGGACACAAATGAGGGATGCCTATTAGTAACAATAATTTTTGGTTTACCTACATTTAATAACTGATTTATTATATTGATGTACGTTGCTATAGACGTACTCTTAGAAGGATAAGCCCAGATGTATCTTGAGTGATGATCAACTATCACATGAAGACAATTCTTTGTACTGTTATAATCCCCTAATCCTAAAATACTGTCAAGGGCAACTACATCAAATGGTTTCTCAGCTAGTGGTAAATTACCCATGAGTCCATACGAAGGTGTAGTTGGCTTCTTTACAGACTGACATATTTTACATTTCAGAATATAATTTTTTATTTGTCCTATCATTCCTTTGAAATAATATTGTGCTGAGATAACTCTAGCCATTGAACTTATGCTGGGTGTCCTAACTTTCGTGAGCCCTACTTATCAATTGTTGTTGTAAGGAGGGTGGTACTATAATCCTATCTCTATTTTTTTAGCCTAATATAAGTAATACCGTTTTTAATGAAATATAGTTTAGATGAAGGCTTAAGTAATGATTTTTGTTCTTGTTCTATATTTTGAACAGTTAAGAAGCAGGTATATGGCAGTCGGGACAACATGTCGGCTTCATGATTTTCACATCCCTTATTATATTTAAATTCCAAATCATATTCTGATAATCTTAGCGCCCATCGGAATAATCTACCGTTAGTATGTTTGAAATTATTTTAACCAAATTAATGCCTTATGGTCGGTATGAACTATCACATGTTGACCTGAAATATAGGGATGATATTTTTTACATGTTTCTATTATCGCCAATAATTCAAGTTCTGTTATTGTATACTTGGATTCTGCTCCTCTTAAAGCCCTACTATAAAACGCTATGGGTCTTAAGGTGCATCAGGATACTCCTGTTTAAGTACGCCCCCTAAACCTGCAATACTAGCATCGCAAAAGATATGTGTAGCGAATAATGGATTATAAATTTGGAGTATTCTTTTCGAAACTAATGCTTCTTTAAGGGCTTCAAAACTCCTCTGACACTCTTCAATCCACGTAAATTTTGCATCTTTTTTCAATAGATCATTTAAAGGCGCTCTCAACTTATTAAAATTATTTATAAATTTTGCATAATGCGTAACGCTGCCCAAAAATGACCTTAAGCATCTTACATCACGAGGAGGGGGCGAAGATTTAATTATACCAACATTAGTACTTGAAGGAGAGATTTGATCTCCAAAAATTTCGTAACCCAAATAATTTATCTTTTGCATAAAAAACAAACATTTATCTTTCCTAAGTTGGATACCTTCCTTTTGTAGGATTGCAAATATTTCCCCAAAGTGTTCTAAATGGGATTCGGTTATCTTTTGAGAAAACCAATATATATATCGTCAAAGTAAGATATTATATTTTTAAGTTCATATTTCTGCAATATGGAAGTGAGAATCCTGTTAAAAATAGCAGGAGCTGTCCGCAATCCAAATGGTAATCTGCACCATTGGTAAGAACCTTCTGTGGTGGTAAAGCAAGTAATAGGTTGGTCTTTTTCATGTGAACCAATAGTCTAGTATGCACTTAAAATATCAAGGAACGAGAATACTTTTGAGCCTTGCACCTTTTGGATGATATTTTCAACTAAAGGAATTGGGAAACTATCTCCTATCAGTTTTGAATTCAATTTCCTAAAGTCGATACATAGTCTAGATTTATCATTTTCTCCCTTTTTATGTGCTAAAGTTACTGGCGAACTATATGGAGAAGAAGCATGCCTAATAATCCATATTTTAATAATTGCCTAATTTGTTCCTTAATTATTTCGGTGTCCCTGGGATTATGTCGATAAGGTCTGAGACAAACAGGAGTTTTATCTTTGAGTCTTAACCTGGGGGGATATACTTTTAATGGTCTAATATTATATTTGTTTTCACCAAAAATATCATTATAGCGACTTAATAAAATGTAGAAATTATTCTTAAGTTTGTCATCTTTATTTAGATAGCTGTCCTTCTAGATTTGGCAAGGGTAAGGGTCGAAAGTTTGGTTGGTAAACGAGTTTAGATTTAAAACAAGAGGGGACATTTATGTTATATTGATCAATAGTTCTATCTAAAAGAGGTAACTTTTTTATATGATTACATTTTCCTGAAAGTCTTAAACAATAATTATGTTTTTTTACAATATTTAACATTATTAAAAACACCAAAATATTTTTTTGAGTTATCACAATATTGCAAAGCATTGAGTTCATCTTTAGAAAATGTATATTGAAATTTGGATAAAAACACATTATTTTGCATAATAACATTCTCACCAAAATCAATCTTTAGGTTAAAATATTTCAGGTACTTAGTGGATATTATCAGAAAATTTAAATTTGGATTATCAATAATATAGAACAACATATTGTTGGTTATATCTCCAATTCTGATCGTTAAACAAATTTGTCCAAATATTCCAATACGGTTAGATACAGTGCTGTCATATTAGGTGTGTTTGTGTGTTGTTGGCTAGAGTTATTTATCTTATCTAAAAGGCATTCAGGTAATAGGTGTACAGAAATAATATTAATGTCACTGCCGGAATTAAAAAGTACTAAATAGGTTCCCAAGAGTGATGAATTTACCCCAACGTCACTCATCACTCCTGGGCACCACTATTTTTGCCTTACATTACCTCGAAAGTCTTGGTAAAACTGCTTTTCGCCGGGTTTCTTGCCGGTCGCCAACCTCTCTGCCGGGGCGGGCACCTGAAGGAAGAGAATTCTGTGAAGGCGTTGCATTCCTTGAGTCGATATTTTGAAAGTCCCGTCAATATCTGGGGCCATTAAATGGTGAAGATGTCTCTTCATGTCGAAATCCTTCTTCCAGGGAAGATGCAATTTTAATCCACATGTCCAGATTAGCTGGATTTGCAGCGATCAAAAATGGTCTCAGCTTCGCGTTTACATTCGAAGAAAGCGCTTCCAGGGTCTGCTCCGAACTTATATTCAATATCTTTGCCAACTTCAATTTATTAAAATAGTAGTCCATAAGGGATTGCGATGGTAGCTTCTTTTCAGTCCAAAATTGCTTCATCAATCCACTTGTCGATACCGGGAAAAATGTATTCATAGCTTGGTGAAGTTCACCCAACGTAAAACACGTCCTGGCACATCGAGGCGTATATCTCTAACGCTTTTCCTTTAAAAATGCTCGGGAACATTGATAAAGCATCCTTTTCTGAAATACTTTGAAGCTTGACTATCCTTTCGAAAAGATTTCGCCATTCTTGATACGTAAGGCCTGTATCAGGGTTGAAAATCGGCAAAATTTCTTTAATTGAAATGTCTATTTTCGCTCCGGTAACAACCTCTTCTTTCTGTAAAATTTTCAAGTCTTTCTTCGGTGTCATTTCGAATTTATTTTAAATTCTTACCGTTGTATGTAAGAAATTTTTTTTCCTTCTTTTCTTTAAATATTCCTGGCAGGAACCTTGCTTTGGTCTTGATGAAGTATAAGATATTCTTAGGATCTTCCCGTAGGCAGCGATCCTGTCGACTTGCTGATGTAATTCCACTATAGATGCGTGAAAAATTAGCAGTCGTTTGTGGCTGTCTCCACCTCAATCATCATATCTTTATTTTTTTCAAATCTTTTCAAACAAAAAAAAATACATACTCCATTTAGTTAAATCTTCAGAAAAAACAAAAAAAAAAAAAACATTCTATCATTCAAAATGTATCATATATATATAGCAAGTGGCTATATAAATAAAGTTATACACAAAGATAAAATATAGATTTCAAAATATTTTTTTTTACTTAATTTTAATGCATTGTAAATTCTTCGTCTTCAGGGTCATTGGTAGTTATGTGGAAAATTTAGTGACATTTGGTTAAGTAGTTTCTGAGTTTATCGATAAACAGACAGACAAATTTTGATTTTTATATAAATAAATATAATACAGAGATAATAAATCAGAGTGCTGTATATATAACAGATTAATTAATATTTATCCTTGTTTTTTCCAAAAAAAAAAAAGGTTTCTCAAAATAATAATTAGACAGAAACCTTTCTGGTAGTATATTAAACAATTTCTCAAAGTTAAATTGCGATAAAATGAGTAGTTTGGTCCGGCATTAAGAAGAGGCATATAATCATTTTTTTTCTATATGCATGATGATATTTAGAGCATATGTTTGTAATTATAACAGATAAATTAGAATATTTATGTTAATTATTTTTAGGCGAAAAGTTATTTCAAAAATTTTATTTGCTAGAACCTTTCCAGTACTATACTTAAATAACTTCCCAAAGTTTCATGGCGTTCCAATGAGTGGTTTGGTCAGGCATAAAGGACAGACACCACACACACACACACACAATCCTTTGTATATCTGAAGGTGTGAAAGTATTTATTGATGACGTCACGGCGACTAGTCGACAATTATTAACAAATCAACCAAAATATCTACAGCTAGGGAATCTTGAACAAGCAAGCAAAGAAATATTTTAAAGATGATTTTATAAATACAGATTAATATATATTTTTATAATCTGTTGAACAAGTTCATTGAATAAAATTAAAGAATAAATTATTTCTAGCCACACACACATACATCTATTTTTATATATATAGATGATCTGGCTTTGTGTCTTCTACTCGAATGAATGTTTTCTGTTAGAATTTTGTTTCTGCATACTAAAAGTGAACTCGCTTCACCCGTGGTCTCTGCTCTTTTGGAATTTTTTCCCTATATAATTTTATTTCTGATTATCAAACATGATACAGCAATATTTTCATTATCATTTTCTGACTAAAAAACAACTATTTTTTTCCCAGGACCTGTCAATTTCAATTTTTCTTGGCTAAAAATGCGACAATGCTGGAGGTTGCGAATGGATATTTTCAATAAATGTTCAAGACATGGAAGGAATTAGAAATCCAAATATTCAGATTCCTATCTAAAACGTCCTTGGAATTACAAGCAAATAAATGAGAAAAGCCAACAAATATATTAATTTTATCTGTTATAATTTAGTCATCTTATTCCAATATCATCACGCATATATTTATATTCATTATATATATATAGGTGTTTGTGTAACTATATACCACCATACATTTCACGACACCTTTTTAAATAGTTCCCCTTTTTTAATTAGTATGTTGTTACTTTTAACTATTTAATCAATTGTTTAATTATAATTCAAATTTTATATGTACCTATTATCCCCTAACAATAATCCACTGGGTGTCTCTAACTTTGTAATATAATTCAATAAGTTTAGGGTTCCCAAAAGCAAAGAGACGCAGTTCTGTTAGTAACGGATTTTGCTTACGTCACTTCCGACCTCCCACGAGGAATTGACCAATCTGCTACGAGCAGGCTTGCAGCTATTTAAGGCCAACGTTGACTCAGTGATAAGGCTTTTTTTTTTTGAACTGGCATATATACGACTAAAAATAGCGTGAATAATCTTATCTATATATATATAAAAATGAATGTATGTGTGTGTGTGTGTGTGTGTGTGTGACAATTTTGACAATTAAAAAAATATTTATTGTCATCTTAGACAATATTACATCAATCAATCAAAGAGAGAGCGAAAGAGAAGAAAAAGAAAAAAATTACAAAAAGAATGAATGAAAGATTTACAAATATATTACATATATTTTACAAGGGGGGATGAAGATAGGAAACCTCGACGCTGGAGGGTCCTGGACCAGGCGATGAGCGGGTCCTCCACCGCTTCTCCGAGCCCAACCTGGACAAAGTAACGATAAATTCGCAACTTTGCCGACGCCAGGATGGAAAGGGCGTCGTCCTCAAGGCCGGACCAGCCGAAGATCCAAGCCTGCAGGTCAGGGGGCCGCCCTATGATGTTGAAGGCCTCTCTGATGAGAGGCCTGATGGAGCGGCAGCACCAGTAACGGTGGCCGAGGGAGCGGTCGATGGACCCGCAGGCAGGACAGGAGGGGCCGACCGAGGCAGGATGGGCCGGATGGGGCAGGGCGTAGAGGGCCAACTTGAGGGCCGCGTCAGCCTCGTGGCCCGAGTGGGCGCAGCGCCGCAGCGAGGCCCAGTCGATCCTGGATGGTGGTGGACCGATGGTGGGCGACCATCTCGAGGTAAACCTTGAGATGGGCGTGGCGGCGAGGCGCGGGCGATCCAGGCCCGTCGGGCCGAGCGGGTCGTGAGGCCGTTGAGGAACGGCGTAGCCGTCCCTCGCAGCACCACGGCCGCAGCTAAAGAGCTAGATGGGGGTGCAGACTCCGCCCCGAAGCCCACGGCGTTCTCGGAGGTCAGCCTCCGACAGAAGGCGCCCAGGGCCGCGGCGTCAGCCAGGGCCGAGCGCGTAGGTCGGGCGGTGAGGTGGCCCTCCGCGAGAAGGTCCCGGACTCGGGCTCCGCGCCAGCGGGCAGGGGCCAGGAGGTCGGGAGGGCGAAGGAACCGGCAGCCACCGATGATTGGGATGTCCAGCAGCAGGGATGCGGGGACCGCCCGGTGATTGAGGCTCAGGATCTTGGAGGCCTCCTCCCACAGCTTCAGCAACCGGAGACGGCGGGGCTGGAGACGCGTGCCGTCTGGTGGAGGGCGGATCCAGGCCTCGCTGCCGCTGGCGACTAGCCAGTCGAAGCCGTTCCTGCCTCCGCGGAGCGCGACCTGCACACCCTTGAGGCAGGCGAGCTGGAGTTGGGTTGCCAGGTCGAGGAGGCCGAGGCCTCCGATGGCTACGGGCCTCGCCATGACGGCGGCGGGAAGCCACGCCGTGTGCTCGGGCCCCCAAACGAACCTCGCTAGTCTGGCCTGCAGCTTGGCGATGGTCGGGGGTGATGGCAGGTACCCGTGCAGGTGATGCTGGATGGTGGAGCCCACCAGCGAGTTCGCCGCTCTAGCTCGTCCGACAAGGGATAGGCCGCGGGTGAAGGGCGTCCATCTGCGGCAGGCGGACTCCAGGAGGGCGAGAAGATGCTGCTCCTGATGGGCTACGGAGCTTCTGTGGGCGATGTCGAGCCCGAGGACCCTGATGGAGGTGGTCGACCAGGAGGCGCCGAGAGGGGAGTCGCCGCGGTTGCGCCAGGCTCCGCACCAAAGGCCCGCGCTCTTCCCGAGGTTGACGGCGATACCGGAGGCCCGCTTGAAGTCTTCGATGACGGTCGCCACCCGCTCGAATTCTTCGTCGCGATGGAAAAGGAGGACGATGTCGTCGGCGTAGGCGATGACGTTGCCCACGCCGAGGGTCAACTCCAGGCGACGAAGCAGCGGCCCCGTAGCGATGCTAAGAGGGCGGCACTCACGGCGCAGTCCCTGTCTTAGGCCGTTGAGGAGGGGGAAGGCGGTGGTGTGAAAGCCTCCAGCCCGGATCGTTGCGTCCGCCCCGGCGTACAAGATGTTAATCCAGCCCATGAAGGCCGGCGGGAGGTGGAGGGACGTCATCAGGGACTCCAGGAAGCCGCGGTCCAGGGAATCGAAGGCGGACTCCAAGTCGACGCCCATGACGGCCAGCGGCGAGCCCATGGCGGTTGCCTCCTCAACAGCATCCGTCACCTTGGCGATGTTCCAGGACGGGGACCTCCCGGGGACGGCGTAAGTCTGGCATTCCGGCACAAGGGTCCGCAGGTGGGGCTTGAGGCGCCGGTGAAGGATGGCGGCCAGGACCCTGTAGTCGGCCGAGGGCAGCGCGACGGGCCTGTAGCCGTCAAGGCCGCGACCTCCGCGGGCCTTGGGCATGAGGCAGATGGAGCTGCGCCGCGTCGACGGAAGTAGGGCACCGCGGAGCCGTGAAGCCGCGAACACCCGGGCCAGAGCTTCCGCGAAGAAGTCCTCGTTGAAGGCGACGAGGATTTCGCACGGCAAGCCGTCCCAGCCGGGGGCCTTTCCGCGAGGGAGGTGCTCGATGGCGTTGGCGATCTCGCTGGGGCTGATGTCCGGCCGGTGGAGCGGGTCCTCCTCACTCAGCTCGCAGGTGGTGGTGGGCGCGCTGCTGGCGATGAAGGCTGCTCCCGCAGCTGGATCGGTGGTGGGACGGGCGAAGCGGGGCCGGAAGGTCGCGAACGCACTCTGCCGAAGCTCGGGGCCCTCGATGACGTTATCATCGTCGTCCCTGATGACGCTGACCGGGCGTCGGAGGCGGATGGCGCGTGCCAGGTCCGGCAGCGATGGGTAGTCGGCCCGGATGTAGGAGGCCTCGAGCTGCGCCGCGATGTAACGTCTCGCCCTGTAGACGTAGCTGTCGCTGGCAGCGTGGCGTGGGTCGTGCAGGGATCTGGCCTCCGCCAGCAGCCCCGCCTTGATGGAGGTCCACCTATCCCAGAAGGTCCCGTCGTCGTCATCGTGCGCTGCGTCTTCCTCCAACTCCCGGATGTAGCCAGCCAGATGTTCGAGAGCAAGGCCCGAGCGGAGCATCGCGGCCAAGCGAGGCTGGGTGGGGGAGGAGACGGCGGTGGTGGGCGGGCCCACCTGGAGCAGCACGAGGCGGTGGTCCGAGAGGTGGTAGTGGCTGGTCGCGTAGATGGACACGCGATCCAGGACTCCAGCAGGGACGAGTATCTGTGCATGGCGACTCTGGTGGGCAGGTGGGCGGCGTCGAACTGGGTGGCCACGTCGACCAGCGCGGCCAGGTCCAGAAGAGCGGCGAGGGCATCTGACGATGATGATGATGAGGTCCCCCGATCCCTGATATTAAAATCGCCGATGATCCAGCAGGCCCCCCTCCTCCTCCTGTGCCGCTGTCGCCGCCAGGAGCTCCAGTTGCCGGTTTCGCTCCCGGGGTTCATGTGCCAGATGAACGGCGATGGCCGTCATCTCCTCGCCGTGGACATCTATTGTTGCCAAGGCGATGTGACCCGGCCACAGGATACGCTGTCGTAGCACGGCGACGCCTGGTCCGAAGACGCAAGCGAGTCCGGATCCCGAGATGGCTACGGGATGGGCCAATATAACAGCGCTGTAGCCGAGGCAGAGGTCTTGGCCGCTGCCCAGATGAAATGCGTTTGTCTCCTGGACAAACGCGATGTCCACGTGATGTTGTTTGAGGAGATGAAAAAGGGCAAGGCTCCTCCCCCGAGTGGCGAGCCCTCGCGCGTTGATGGTGGCGACGCGGTGGTTCATTGGCGCTGTAGATCTCGCCGGACCTTCCTGGTCTTCTGGAGGGTCTTGCGGATGGTGGAGTTGGAGTCTGGGCACGAGGCCTTGAAGGTGTCGTGCAACCTGTCGAGGGTGGCGACCTGTTCTTCTGTCAGCGTGGGCGCTAGCCTCTTCATGGTGGTCTCAGAGGTGAGGAGCTGCTGTGCGTCCTTGCAGTTAAGGCCGGGCAGCTTGTGCCAGTCGATGGAAAGGGTGGGGGTCTCCTCGATGTGCTTCAGCAGCTGTTTGAGTGCGGATTCTCCCCGGGCAGGCGTGGATGGAGGTGAGGTCAGCCCCTCCACCGACATCTCGTGGTCGAGCGGAGAGATGCGAGGCTCGGGGGGCCGCGGGGCAGCCAGGGAAGCAAGGTGGGCAGCAGGGGCGGGGTGGGTGACATCCATCTGTTCGGCAGGCTGGTGTGCCGAGGGGATCGCCTGAGCCTCGGTTGAAGTCTTCGCCGGTTGGACAGGGGACGCCGGTGTTGCGGGCGCCGGTGCCGGCTTCCTTGGCTGCTGAGGAGGAGGAGGAGGGGGAGGTCTTGCGTCGGTGGGAGACGCTGCTTGCCTGGGGTTGCCGTTCCCTTGCCTTGCGAGCGCTGGGCAGTTGGCTCTGCGGTGGCCCTGTTTACCGCATTTGGAACACTTGATTCCAAAGGAGAGGAAGGCCGACAGGGTGTCTCCCTTGGAGTGGATGGTTAGTCGGGTGGGCAGCGTCTCCAGCCTTACGCCCTCGTGGAGCAGGATGAACGCCTCCCGGCGGCCGTCGCTGAAGGCGTACTCCCCCATTTTGATCATGATGGGTGCGATGGAGGTGATGTTTCCATATTTACGCAGGGCCTGCACGATGGTGGCGTCCTCTACAAAGCCGGGGAGATTGGCTACGATTATCCTCTCGGCCCTCTTGCGGAAGGGGAAGACCTTGAGGAGTGTTCCCTCGATGTTCAGGCCCTCCTCCACCAGGCGGCTCGCAAGGTTCTTGCTCGCGAGGCCCACGATGTAGTGGCCGTTCATCCTATTGAATTGTGTGATATTTTTGGGCCCTCCGACCAGGTTGCCAATTGCCTTGAAGTAGGAGTAGTCCGGGATGTCAGGGCACAGCTCCACGAAGATGTAGTTCTCGTGGTTGGTGGTGGCCTGCCTCGCCCTGGCGTCGGCGATGTTGACGCGTGTCGCCTTGATCTCCTGAGGCGGCACTGCTCTCGGCCCTGCTGGCCGCTTCCGCTGCTGGGAGCTGCGCTGCTCTCCAGGCTTGTTGGGCTGCCTTGCAGCGTGCTCAGGTGATGTTGAGCCGCGGCGCCTCTTCTTGCCCTTTACGACGATGAAGTCGTCGTTGGCGCCCACCTCCGTCATCTCGCTGTCGGCCCAGTTGAGCGAGGTCGGGCTGGCTGCAGTTGCGCTGGTCGTAGCAGCAGTCTTCGGCGCCGTGACGTCACCACGCGCGGGGGGCCGGATTTACATGCATATCGCCTGCCGGCGGATTTGCATCTTTTTGATTATTAGAAGAAATTTCAATTGTTTTCTTCATATTCTCGTTTTTTGGCGATAATTCCTCGCCTGTTTGTAGCAGGATGCTGGGCCTTTCAGGCACGTTTTCAGTACATCCTGGGCTCTCTGCCAGTACCACACTTGCCAGGTTAAACGCCCTTCACACGCACTCTAAAGGCGAAAACGGCGGAGCTCGCGAAAGCGTGGCCGCACGCTCGAGTGTGTGTGTGTGTGTGTGTCTGTCTGTCCTTTATGCCTGACCAAACCACTAATTGGAACGCCTTGAAACTTTGGGAAGTTATTTAGTATAGTACTGGGAAGGTTTCTAGCAAATAATTTTTTTGAAATAACTTTTCTCTTTAAAATAATCAAGATAAATATTCTAATTTATCTGTTATAATTCAACAATCTGCTCTAAATAATATCATGATGATACGATGATTTTTTAATGTAGAAAATTAGGAAAGACAAAATTCAGGATGACACGGCACTTTATTTGAGACAAGAATAATGATACAATTCCAAGGCAAGATACTATTCCTTTAACTTCCAATTACCGAGGGAACCAATTAATATTGATTTAATTCAACTTATTGAGTATTTTTCAAGGGACCGGGAAAAAATGTTCACTTTATTGAGAGATTCGTTAGACAAACCTTTACTCAGGTAAAACCCGGGCGAAGCCGGGTACGTCCATACAAGAATAATGATACAATTCCAAGGCAAGATACTATTCCTTTAACTTCCAATTACCGAGGGAACCAATTAATATTGATTTTATTCAACTTATCGAGTATTTTTCAAGGGACCGGTAAAAAATGTTCACTTTATCGAGAGATTCGTTAGACAAACCTTTACTCGGGTAAAACCCGGGCGAAGCCGGGTACGTCCGCTAGTTAATTATAAAAAACACTTTAAAAAAAAGCTTTTATTTAAAATGCACTAAAAATAACAAAATAAATATTTCTGAAGTGTTGCTTTTTTTCTGAAGGTACCATTTAACAAATAAAATAATAGACTTAGAAATAAAAGCGGTGGGGTTCAATAATAATAAATTTCAGATCAATGTGATTTTATATGAAGCAAATGATTAGCAAGATTATGCCTTTCATTAAATTTATACCTATTTGCTGTATAAATGATTATCATCCCCCACCGCTTTTATTTCTGAGTCTATTATTTTATTTGTTAAATGGTACCTTCAGAAAAAAAAGCAATACTTCAGAAATATTTATTTTGTTATTTTTAGTGCATTTTAAATAAAGTTTTTTTTAAAGTGTTTTTATAATTAATTATTATATATATACTAGCGCGGATGTACCCGGCTTCGCCCGGGTTTTACCCGAGTAAAGGTTTGTCTAACGAACATTTGTTTAAAACAATTCTCTATAAACTTATAAAAAAAAAAGATATATTTTGATAATTTGAAACTCGTAAATATGAACTCTCGATAAAGTGAACATTTTTTCCCGGTCCCTGTGTGCCGTGTCATCCTGAATTTTGTCTTTCCTAATTTTCTACATTACAAAATCATCGTTTTATCTAGTGAACATTTTTTCCCGGTCCCTTGAAAAATACTCGATAAGTTGAATAAAATCAATATTAATTGGTTACCTCGGTAATTGGAAGTTGAAGGAATAGTATCTTTGCCTTGGAATTGTATCAATATTCTTGCCGTTTCATCCTCAGATAATCTTACCTTTGATAAATAATCTCTTTAAGATAATAAACTTAGTGATAATAAAACTTATAGATAAAAAAACTTGTTTCATCGTCGCAATGGTGGCGCTGCTTGCGAGTTAAATCTACAAATCTGCAAATAACTCTAAGAATATTCAAGATATTCAATAAAATATTTTTCAGAAACCTTCCCAGTACTATACTAAATAACTTACCGAAGTTTCATGGCGTTCCAATGAGTGGTTTGGTCAGGCACAAAGGACAGACACACACACACACATACATTCATTTTATATACGAGTATATATATATATAGATAGATCAGCTGCATAAATATTTTCAATTTAAGCTAGAATTGCAGAGTAACCAAACGGACTTTGACACCATTGAATGTACTAAATTCAAAGTGGGCTTCATACCGTATATTTAGGCAAGTTGAACACCAGAAAAAAAAACGAACTTTAATTTGATACAATGATTATCACGGGATTTATTTAGTGTACCATGGATAATAAATTATTTAAAACATGGTGGAAAATTATTATTTCGATATAATCATCTATTCATTCAGTTATTTCAATTATCATATGTTTCCTTATAAATATTTCAATAACTTTTTAATTAAAGTTTTCAGCTGTCAGAATATATTACTATCTTTAGTAAATTTATTATATTGATAAACCCTCATATTTTAACAATCCTGAGAGGTTTATAAAATGCTAAAAACGAAGAGAAAAAGTTTTCTTTATTAAAATATATGTTACAAGCTTTCGGGCTGCCAAGCCCTTCGACGGGTACAACGTATTGTGAGAAACTAAAGCTATATACAGAATCGATCTATGAAGAATCTGCATATTTTAAATATGTATGAGGCAAAAATAAAAGAATAAGATATGGAATAGAGGCTTTTTTAGAAATAATTTAACAAGATATAGGATATGGTAATTGACAAAATTAAAATGTGACAGATTTAGCATACTACTAATAGAACTATAGCGAAATAAAATGAAGCGTGATCATCTCTGGACGCCAAACAACTGGAAAAGTATTATACACATTATAACGTTTAAAAGAGTATTAACAGGAGGAATATAGATTAAACCCGCCATCAGCGGAATCCTCGGACTATGAAAAATGGGGGGGGGGTTGGCGGGGGGATTTGGTAGGACCTGGGGAATGAAGTGGCCGGCCTAAAGATTATTACATATGTCAAGGTACTGTTTTGGTATATCAATGTGTCTGTTAATACTGTTGTTACTGATGGATAAGACTGCTTCTAAAATTAACCTTTGATATTTGCTGTTGATATTGGAGTATAGGGTGGTAGGGGAGGATAAATTGAAAGAGTGGCCAGTGGTGTTAATATGGTTGAATATAAGGGATCTATTGTCTTTGTTGGAGATGCATCTACCATGCTCAGTCATCCTGATGGCCACGGATCTACCAGTCTCGCCTATGTAGGAAGCGCTGCAATCGTTACATGAGACTGAGTAGACCGAGCCACCAGAGGACTGAGCAACGGTAGATCTGTGTAGTCGGGTGATAGGATGTCTAAGGATGGTGCCAATACTTTTGCTATTAGAAAAATAGGTGTTGATTCCGTGTGTTCTGAGGATGCGGGAGATGGAGACTGATTGAGGGGAGAAGGGCAATAAACAAATGTTTCTGCTGACTATAGTGGGTTTAACGGAAAGAGGGTTATATCTATACTTATGTATAAAATGGGGGAGGGTATTGGGAAAGGGCTAGCTGTTTTATGATTAGAGAAAATTCAATTGTTCTGAATACGGGAAGGGGAGCAGTGGGTAACCAATCTCTTAGTAAGAGTTCTAACAGTATTTATTTTATGTGATAGCGGGCATGAAGAATTGAAATCTGTGTAGAAGGTGGGATTATTGATCTTGTGGTATACAGTAGTGTGATAATGGGAGGTGGTACGTATAATAAGAATATCCAGGAACGGCAATACAGAATTGTCCTCTAATTCTAAACTAAATGAAATTTCAGGATGATAGGACCAAGGATTCTGAACAAGGATTTCTGATAATTCCATTTTGAAGAGATAATATGTAGAACTGGTGAGTTCTGATATAACAGAGACCCCAATGCACATATTCTGCTCTAAAATAATGGTTTAGGTACATGCTTATATATACCATATAATTGAATAAAGGATCTATTTATTTTTTTACAGTGTATCACATCATTTGAAAGGAGGAGTTAACAAGAAAAAAAAAATGATTGAGAATATGCTTTTCAAACCAATCGCAGATTGATATAGTCAAGTTAAACTAAAAAGTCTGGAAAAAAAGCATGAGTTAGTAAATTGTTCTAAAAATATAAATCAAAGCAGATCTTTTATTAGGTATTGAAGATTGGTAAATAAAATACGAAAATTTTATTCAAATAAATTTTATAATTCTTACTAGAATAGTCAAGTAAACAAATGGGGTTCTGGCACCCTTTATCTAGATATTTCACTGTGCGTTTCATATATGTAAGCTGTTAGCTCATGCTCTAAAGGTTGTCTCCAATTACAATAATAAATTAGGTTGTATTATATGTATTATAGATAATGAGAATAAATCATTACAAAAGAAGGTGACATGATTTAGGCATTTTACCTCCATATAATTTCAATTAAAAATTTAAAAATTCATAATTATTCTGATTCAAGGATTTATGAATATTCCATTTTGAAGGGATAATATGTAGAATTGGTGAGTCCTAAAATAACAGTGACCTCAAAGCTCATATTTTATTCTTTAATAATAGTTTAGGTGCATGCATATTTATGCCATATAATTAAATCAATGCATTTATTTTTTTTTTTTTACAGTGTATCGCTTCATTCAAATTGAGTTAATAAGAAGAAAACAATCAGGAATATGTTATTTACAACCAATCGCAAATATAAAATAAGATAAACTGAAATATTTCGAAAAAAATATGAGTTTGTTAATTTGTCTATAAATATTTATCAAAGCAGGTGTTGTGGATTACGTATTAAAAGGCTGGTGAACAAAATATATATTTTTTTATCAATAAAATTTTTCAATTACTTCTAGAATATTCAAGTACCAAATTGGGCTATGGCACCTTTTACCTAGAGATTCAAAAGTGCCTTTCTTGTGTGTAAGCAAGTTAGCATATGCATTAAAAATTGTATATAACTGAATACAATGATAAATTGACTTGTATTAGATATAGATTGTGAGAATAAATCATTGAAAAAGAAGGGGACATTATTTAGATATTTTACTTTCATATATTTTCAATTGATAATACTAAATTTCATATATATATATATATATATATATATATATATATATATATATATATATAATTATTTTAAATTAAAGAATTTTGAAGATTTCATTTTGAAGGAATAAAATTTAGAACTGGTCAGTCCTGAAATAACAGTGACCCCAATGCTCATATTCTCCTCTTCAATAATGGTTTAGGTAAATTCCTTTATACGCCATATAATCATATCAATGCATCTATTTCCCTTTTTTACAGTGTATCGCATCATCAAAAATGAGTTAATAAGAAGAAAACAATCGCGAAAATTTAATCGCGGATAATAAAATAAAATGCCTGTTTATTATCATATATTATTTATAAGCTACAAGTCTGGAACAGCGAGACCAGCTCTAACAGCTTCTGTCTATTATAATGGAGTATTTATAATCAACAAACCAGGAACGGCGAGACCAGCTCTAACAGCTTCTGTCTGTTATGACATCTTACATGCATCTCTATCACAGCAGTCACAATATCCTCACCTGCCCAGAAGTCTAACCCCTCCTAAACGTGGCGGGCGGGAGAAGCAGCACAAGTAAGGGACTACCCTGTAGGACGAAGTACGGTTGTCGTGAGGCCTGAGAGCTACGGTAGCCGTGAACAGGGAACTCTGAAATGTGGCTGGACTAATGGGGCAATGGCACCCCCCTTTCCATGGAGCAACAATATCCTCTTAGAAGAGAAAATTGCTATAAAATATAAAATGAACATATAAACAGTAGAAATGTGTTTCTTTATTCGTGCGCGCGCAAACTAGAAGCTTTCAGATCTTTATAATCCTTCTACAGGCATAGCTATTAGTTTAGAGAATGAGGATCACCTCAGTTTATAGATGTGTCTGTAGAAGGATTATAATGACCCGAAAGCTTGCACTTTGCACGAATAATGAAACGTATTGCTACCGTTTATGTTTTACAATATCCTCTATCTTGGTTGATTCCAGATTAAAATAATTACTCATCTTTTGAGGTTATTCACAATGTGACGCAAATGTTGGTACCTTCATGGGATTGGAATTTCTGTTCAGACAGGCAATGAGTTGTCAGTTGCAAACCGTGATAATTAGGTGGGACATTTTCTATGGATAATGGCATGTGCAATAGGACATTCCAGTTTTGTGATTTTTAACATGTCTTTGACCACTTTTGCAACATGTGGCATATACTGGAAAATCAATTTGTCATCTGCCTTTATGTATTTTGACATCTTCCTGATCCATTCCTCGCCAACTACTGATCCCTACATATCTATCTCACAGATTATCCCATCTCCATAGGTGCCCCGTTATTTAAAAAGGATCCAGTGCTGCCGTCCCACCAGACCTACACTTTAAATTAATTTGAAACTCCGCCTTTGTCGGTCCCAAGCCCGGATGAAAAAGGATGAGGGGGGACAGTAACAAGCTCGCTGAAAACCTGGGCTCAGCTGGCCCGGCTGATAGTACCCTGTAAGGGCTTCTGATCCAGGGATACAGGAAGCGGCGTTTGTACTCCTTGTTAGGAGCGGCTGCACATGGCGTCTGTTCCTTATGTCAGAGGCGGCTATTTCTTTGGAGCTAAGTCGGCCTGCCACTGAGTAGTGCTCCCAGTCTTAATGACAAAGGCAGACGTATTCTACTTCACCCTGTCATGTTGGTTGTAAGCAGTCGTAAACTTCTACCCACCATGATTATTATGGCCTGTACCACGTATACTTGAGATAATAAAAAAATGATGGTTGTCAACTCTACAAGCTTGATACCCTAATATGTAAGAAAGAAGAAGAGAAATGCATTTGAAGAAATAATAAGATGCTCACTACCTCACCCAGTCATGATGGGTGTCAACTCTACAAGCTAGATACCATAATATGATTGAGGAAAGATAAAAAAACGAAGAGAAAACATTTGAAGAAAAAATTAGATGCTCATTTACTGTAGTCGCACCCTCCATCATTGTTGTCACAAATATTCTATTTTAAGATAATGAAAGCTCTCCAAATATATAGACTAACATTCATTTACTCTTTTCCAAAGGAGTTGATAATTTGCATACCGCATGAATGCCAAGTTATAAATAAAGGACTTGTGACATAAGAAGGGAGCTTAAAGAAAGACAATTACCTAAATGTTGACTAGACATGGTAAGGGCTCCAGGTGATATCTAGATACATAACACAGAGGGGGTTAGATGTATACTATCTCACCCCGTCATGTATTGCTACACCCCTGACCCCAACTTCCCAATTCCGACAGCTCGCTGTAGGGTTTCTATTGACAACAAAGTAGAATGGAGTGGACTAGAGACTGAAAACAGCACTGTTGGACACCGACAACGCTTAAAGCCGGACTTACGTCTACACGCGAGGCCTCCCGTCGGAGTTTTGCGCCAGAGCCAACAGCCTAGTAATCAGTACCTAGTCCTAGGTCAGTGGAGCGAGCAAGCTATCGGAGGGGAAGTTTGAGTATCATTCACGCTATGTGTATACACAGGGTTAAAGTAGTAGGGTCCCCACCCTCCTTCCCAGCGTGGAATGACCAATGACCAAAGCGGGATAGTCTAGGGCGGCTAATCGTCGCAGTGGCCACCACAGAGGTGTAAGCACTAAACACCGACTCACTTCCCAATGCTGTCTATTCACCATCTAGATCCTGCAACAATGGCATTAGTAGAGCCGGATCGCAGGGAAGTCAAACTGTGGGGTCTCTCCATCTGGAACATCTGTTACACACAGCCACCTAGAATTTAGACTTTATGTTAAACAGATTGCTATTGTCACCGAGTCCCTTTTTTATCCTTGGCATTCAAGCTGTTTGTGAGTTTTTTTTTCTACCTGATTCTTGGGTAATTTGATTCAGAAAATTTTGAAGTTCACAATAAGAACTTTCAACTAAGACAAAGAACTAAACACAATTTTGTTGTTACCAACAAATTGATGATCAGTTCTAAAAACAACACAAGACACAAAGTTCATCTAAGAACCACAAAAAATCATAAAAACTCTAGATTCAATTTACATTTCTTCAAGGTATATATGAAACTATGTCAGGGAGATCGTTAAAAACATGTAAAATGGTATCCAATATATTTGTGGATGATACCACTATACTTCATTAAAGGTAACTGTATAGGCACCAGGTAATAAGACTAAATCCAAATAAATAAATAGTTTAGGACGTTTCTGCTACAGTGTTGTTACCGAAACATCACACACTATTTATATTTGGATTTGTTCTTATTACCTTGTGGTTTATAATCTATAATCCAAATTGTTCCTTATTATCGGTAACTGTATGGCAGTAGAACCTCTATGAGAGGACACTCACGTTAAAGGGCACCTCTCTACAAAGAACAGTTTTTTATTTGAAAAAAATACCATTTTTACTATTTAGTAACTCTCTGGTAAGAGGACACTTCTCCCTAAAGGACACTTTGGCTCTGCAAATAGGTTTTGTCCGTTACAGGAAGGTTCTACTGTATATTAATATTTAGTCCTTTGATCTTTTCAATCCAATTCAAATGCATTTATTGTTTTATCAAGTGTCACAAGCTCTTATTTTAAATTAATTCTTCTTCCTCTTCTTATTATTATTATTTCTTATCTACACTCAACCATATTAGGGTATCATGCTTGTAGAGCTTGTTGATGGTGTCTGCCGGGGAAGAGTAGAGCTCATCATTGGATGAGTCAATACAGTCTATAATGTGTTTTGAGGTTGCAGGTTGAGAATTGCACTTAGTACATATTGGGAAAACCTTGAAACACCATTCTGGAAAGTCATTGTCCGTAGATTACCAGACTTAAGTTTGGAAATCAAAGACTAATGTTCTTTTGGGAGTACAGAATTGGTACTTGTCCCTCCATAGCCTAATGTTGGGTCTTATTAATCAATCCAATCAGTCCACATCATGTGCCTCCTTCAGGCTGTACACAGCCTTGTTTAGATAGAAGGAGAATCAATGACAACTGTGTTCAGCTGATAAATATATTGTGGTATTCATTAGTACATAGGTAACATCTGAGATGTATACTAGAGTATCGCTTAGTTTTTATTTATTTATTTTATTTTATTGATCAGCCAGGCGCGATATTGAAATATTTGCGTCTATTACAGAGGAAACAAACAAAACAACAAACAAATTAGAATTGCTTTTGTATGTTTGTCTTTTTTCTCCTTGACCTTTCTCCTTGTATATAGCAAATTTGTTATGATGTAAAGAAATGTATTGATGCAAATATCCCTGAGTTTAGGATATCGCGTTATAGGATGTTAATAAAGTTAATTAAACAAAATAGAACTTATAATTTAATATTTACAAAAACACATGTTATATATTTATAAATGTATGTAATTTTGCTATCCTCAAAGCTTATGTCCATAGATAATCTAAAATACCCTTTCCAAGAGTCTAGGATCAGTTACACTATAAAAGGAAGAAGGAAAAATGCAATATAACAGCGGTATGGTAGATTAAACTGGCGAAACCGCTAGGAGGGTTCATCACTGATGAGCAGGCCCTGCCATCAATTTTTCAATTGCAGTAAGGGCAGTAGAAATTGTTTATTTTTAAAAAGAATCATACGTGTCTATAATAGTTTTGAATTTTAAAAACACATGTATTAATAGACAGAGTTTATAAAATTTATATAGACAAAGTGACTGATGTAAGAGAGTTAAATGATTAAGATAAAGGAACAATAGATGTCCTCACTTCTGTAAAGTTGAGTATGGTTTAGTTGAGATGTCTTCTGTGTGGATATATCCGATATAAAATCCTACCTGGGTTCTTCAGGATCATTGATTTAAAATTCCATTGAAATTGATTTTTTTTAATTGTAAATTCTTGTTGGGATCTTATATGCATATAATAATCTGGCTTTTATTGATTTATCAATAAAATGGGTTGGCCAAATATCAGGAAACAGGTTAAATTGTTCTTCTTAATGGCGCTCTGCCATCTAAAAAACACATGTGCTCGTGGTCAGGATATGCCTTCATTATTTTTAATATCAACACCTGGCCTTTTTTCCTATTATTCTTTTTCATATAATAATCTATTGAGTTTCTTGCTGAATTTCTTGGGATTCCAACTAGATATATCTTTATTCTTCTTATCGCCATTATAGATTAGATCAAGATCATCAGAATTATACAGGTTCCATATTTGTTTTTTGTATGAATAGTTTCTGTTGCCCATGGTACTCAATTCTTCCAAGTTTTCTTTTTAAATATTTCCTTTGTTTTAGATTTGTTTTTGTGAAGAATCCGGACTTCGGAATAAGTAAATTTCAACAAAATATCACAGATGATCTCATAAATCTTCATTGTTTTTTCTTCTTCTTTCAAACTTGGTACTTTGAATAAAGAATAATTTTGTACTAAATACAAATTTTTGAACTCTAATAATTCGATGGGCAAATTAAAAATATATATATTTAGAGAAAAAAAAGTGATATAAATATGATTAATATAGTTTGAAATTGCATTTTTACTTTGCTGAAAACTACCATTGCTGTTATACCAAACCTATTATATTTTTTTAAAATAAAGGCATGCCTAAAAATATTATATATATGGTCTTAAATATCTCCATAATATTCTTTTTACATGGATATTAAGAATTTGCCTATTTCAGTAACGTCATTTACCTCTAAGATTTCTCTACATTAGTGGTCACTTCAAAGATACCAATCAAATCTAGTTCTTAAGATCTTTGGTATTTTTTAATATTTTAAATATGAAATTATCTGATTAATTTACACGAGATGATATCAAATCTATGAAGGAAATGATTTTTCATAAGAATTTGCCAAAGCAAATACAATTTTCACTGTTTTTACTTTTAAATTTATATAGGTATGCTTATAGTTTTTAAGAGACTGCTGACAGTGTTGCTGGGAAATCTCCAGGGGAATAGATCGAGAGGAAGAAGAAGACGGGGAAACACAGACAATGGACTGGACGACACACCTACGAGGGAGATGAAGAGGATGGCGGAGAAAGTATGGAGAGACCATGTGGCCCAGCCTCAGTAGAGGAAGGCATTGAAGGAGGGAGATATGGAGAGACCATGTGGTTCACCCTCAGTAGAGGAAGGCATTGAAGGAGGAAGTATGGAGAGACCATGTGGTTCACCCTCAGTAGAGGAAGGCACTAAAGGAGAAAGATATGGAGAGACCATGTGGCCCACCCTCAGTAGAGGAAGATATTGAAGGAGAAAGATATGGAGAGACCATGTGGCCCACCCTCAGTAGAGGAAGACATTGAACGAGGGAAATATGGAGAGACCATGTGACCCACCCTCAGTAGAGGGAGGCACTGAAGGAAGGAGATATGGAGAGACCACGTGGCCCACCCTCAGTAGAGGGAGGCACTGAAGGAAGGAGATATGGAGAGACCATGTGGCCCACCCTCAGTAGAGGAAAGCATTGAAGGAGGGAAATATGGAGAGACCACGTGGCCAACCCTCAGTAGAGGAAGGCATTGAAGGAAGGAAATATGGAGAGACCATGTGGCCCAACCTCAGTAGAGTAGGGCATTGAAGGAGGGAAATATGGAGAGACATGTGGCCCACCCTCAGTAGAGGAAGGCATTGAAGGGAGGAAATATATATACGAAAAAACAATAGAAAAAAATAAAAGGTAAAAAGATCAGGTATTGATATTAAAAACAAAGTAGGCACATCCTGATCAGGAGCACATGTGCTTTTCAGAAGGCAGAGCGCCATCTGGTGGAACAGAAATCAACTAAACATTAATTTAGCCTGTTCCCTGATATTTGGCCAACCCAATTTCTTGATAAATCAAGAAAAGCCATCCACGAACGCGTTTCGCGCTGTTGGCGCTCGTCAGCGTGGAGCAGGCTGTGCCAATGCGACCGAGTTTCATATATAAACTTTAATAACAAGCACAAAACAGTATCTTTATTTTCAAGAAATATAAAAGATTGAATAGGCAGATATGATAGTGTATGGGTGAGAATTTGTGATCTATTGGAGGGAATTGAAGTTAAGATGAGAGAACAATTGAATAAGGGTTGCTAGAATATCTCTAAGTTGGATTATATAAATGGTCCTGCCCAATGTATCCCTCTAACAGACTGTTCCCACAGCAGTGCTGTGAGTTTCAAGCTTTAGTTGATGAAGAACATGTGTGTGTAGCACATAATACTGACCACGTTTCTGAATTTATTTTTGGTAGAACCTGGCATACTTTCCACCTCCATTTATTTGAACTAACACAAAAATGGAATATTGAAATAATTATCATAATCATTGTGGCTTCATTATAATGAGTTGTTTATTTAAAAGGAAAATATATATATATATAAAAATAACTGAGAAATTTCTATTTTGTAAATTAAAAAGAAAATAATATTATTAATCTCAAAGTGCAGATGCCTAAATAGCCTGCATAAAAAACAATAATACTTGTGACATTCACAATGGCACTGCAAAGTGAAACTTAAACTGCCCCGAAAGCTAAAGTGGGCAGGCGCGATCCTAATGTTTTCTGGTCACCGCTGGCCTCTGTAATACCTTGTTAGCGGTAAAGTTGTACAGTAGAACCTCTTTGAGAGGACACTCTCACTAGAGGACAACTCTCTACAAAGTACTGTTTTCATCTACAAAATTAACATTTTTACTATTTAGTAACTCTCTGGTAAGAGGACATCTCTCTGTAAAGACAATATGACTCTGTAATTAGGTGTCATTTACAGGGAGGTTATACTGTATATGTAAACAACAATTAACTGTCAAAATTTAAATGGTCGAATTATCGATAGTGTCGAATTACCATTTGTTATTTGATAGGCTGGAGGTTGGGACATCGAAACATGGTCGAATTATCGTAAAGTGGCAAATTAATAAGGTTATGTTATATAAACAAGGTTGTCCCAAAAGTTCAAAAACACTTGCCAAAAATTGAAATACCAATATTATTCGCCGTTATGTATGATGCCTTTGATTTATGTATAAAGTGATTTTATTATGTATTATTATGTATTCGCCGTAATAATATTATTCGCCGTTATATATAATGCTTTGAATTATGTACGAGGTGTGTTCAAAAAGTATCGCGACTTTTGAATTTTCGCTGGTTACGTATATTCGAATTTCGATCTTTTTGTGGCTTTATGTTGCTACTCATGTCTCTCACTTATGCCGACAAGATCGGCCATTTTGAATGCTCACTTAATTGTTGACAGCTGCTTTGCTTGCAGGTGTTTTGGATCGTCTTCGATTTTTACCTATTAAAAAAAAATGGAATCAAAGAACCTGTATCAAATTTTTGTGTGAAAAACGAAATTAAGTGCGCGGATGCATTCCGAATGTTGACTGTGGCATACGGAGAAGCTACCTTGGACCGAAGCAACGTTTATCGGTGGTACAAAAATGTTCTCAGAAGGCCGAGAAGATGTGAACGACGAAGGGCGTGCCGGACGCCCGAGCACTTCAACAACAGACGATAAAATTAATGAAGTGGAGAAAATGATATTGGCCAATCGTCGAATCACGTTAGAGAATTTGCTGAGGACCTAAACATACACTGCGTGACATTGAAAATGGAACACCAAGAAATAGTGGCCAGAAAGTGATGAAACTCGGCAGACAGAGAGAGACAGGAACGAACAATAAGTGATCTTTATTTCAAAATGATAGTCATAATACAGAGCTAGAACGGCGTCGGCTTAGTAGCAAGTAGGACCACCGCGGACGGCGATGCACGCAGCAACACGTCTAGGTAGAGAGTCAATCAGAGTACAGATGGCGTCCTGAGGGATGGCTCTCCATTCCCTCTCAACCATTTGCCACAGTTCGTCTTCTGAACGCGGCTGTGGCAAGGCATGCAAACGGCGTCCAATGATGTCCCAGACGTGCTCGATTGGTGAGAGGTCAGGAGAGTACGGTGGCCAGGGAAGCATCTGTATATCTTGCAGAGCTTGTTGGCTAATGCGAGCAGTGTGCGGTCGGGCGTTATCCTGCTGATAAAGGGCATTGGGTACCCCCTGAAGGTAGGGGAGTGTCACCGGTCGCAGCACATCATCAACGTATCGTTGGGCCGTCATAGTGCCCTGAATACGAAGTAAAGGTGACCTGGAATCATACGCGATTGCGCCTCAAACCATGATTCCACGTTGTCGCACGGTGAGGCGTTCCACAATTGCTGCCGGATTGGACCTTTCTCCACGTCGACGCCACACGCGTAAACGGCGACTATCACTGGAAAAGCAGAAACGCGACTCATCTGAGAACACGACCCTGTGCCATTCCGTCATCACGTCGATCTAGCCCGGCACCATTTCAAACGTTGGCGCCTATTCGGTGGGGTCAATGGCAGTCTTCTTAGCGGACGGCATGAGTGCAAGCCATTAGCAACCAATCGACGGGAAATGGTTCTGGTCGAGATGGAATGATCTAGGGTGTCTTGCACATGTTGCAGGATGGCGGTACAAGTGGCTTGTGGGGCCGCCACTGCTTGTCGAAGGATACGCCGATCCACACGTGCTGACGTCACTCTGGTTGCACCGACATTCCTATAAATTGCCACATTTCCTTGTTCCAACCATCTTCTCCACAGTCGGTGCACCGTGGACGCACCAAGGTGTGTATCAGCTGCGATTTGACGTATGGACCAACCTGCCCTTTTCAGTCCGATCACCATGCCCCTCGTAAAAGCGTCTGTCTGCTTGAACTGCCTCCGTTTACGATGACCTGGCATTCTCTGTTATTACACGTGTCTTTTGACACAAGAACAAAATTTCTATAATGATTTTCCTTGAAGAAATAACGACACGAATACTGTCCTTTCTGCAAGTTCCTTCCCTTATATCTTACTCCATGTGCGCACGAGTGCTGCGCATTTTACATCATTTGCATAACTCGGTTAGGCGCGTCTACCCTGAAATTTGCATAATTTTCTGGCCACTATTTCTTGGTGTTCCATTTTCAATGTCACGCAGTGTATCTATTGGCTCGTGCCATTCGATTTTTATCAATGATTTGGGCATGAGACGGGTCGCCGCGAAATTCGTACCAAAATTGCTCATTTGCGACCAAAAACAGCATCGCATGAACATTGCTAATGAGATGTTGGACTCTATCCAAGACGACCCAAATTTGCTCCAGAGGGTCATAACTGGTGACGAAGCGTGGGTTTATGGTTATGACGTGGAAACCAAAGCTCAATCATCTCAATGGAAGCTGCCGCAAGAACCAAGACCGAAAAAAGCGCGCCAAGTTCGGTCGAATGTGAAAGTTTTGCTGACAGTTTTCTTCGATTGCAGGGGGCGTGGTGCATCATGAGTTCTTGCCACAGGGTAGAACGGTCAATAAGGAATATTACCTGCAAGTTATGCGCAATTTGCGCGAAGCAATCCGCCAGAAACGCCCGGATTTGTGGAAGAACAAAAAATTTGCTTTTGCACCACGATAACGCCCCTACTCACACATCGTTGCTTGTGCGCGACCTTTTGGCCAAAAACAACACACTAATGATGCCGCAGCCACCGTATTCCAGAGATCTGGCCCCCTGTGACTTTTTCTTGTTCCCTAAACTGAAGAGGCCCATGAAAGGGCGACGTTACACTACGCTTGACGAGATAAAGACGGCATCGAAGAAGGAGCTGAAAAAGATTTAAAAAAAAAAAAAATTTTTTTTGAAGTGCTTCGAAGATTGGAAAAACCGTTGGCACAAGTGTATAATATCTCATGGGGATTACTTTGAAGGGGACAAAATAGGTATTCATGAATAAATAAATAATTTTGAAAAAACACAAAAGTCGCGATACTTTATGAACACACCTCGTATAAAGTAATTTTATTATGTAGCGCATTATATATTCGCCGTAATAATATTATTCGCCGTTATATATAATGCTTTGAATTATGTATAAAGTGATTGTATTATGTAGCATTATGTATTTGCCGTAATAATATTATTCACCAAGAAATATGAAAAACAACATTTTAAGAAAAACACGAACTTTTGTGACAACCTTATGTATAGAGAGAGCGATTGTGCCAGGTGATTATAGGGCCTCAGGCCATGTGCCAGTAATTATTGGTAGTGCTTATCTTCTCATCAAACAGAGTAATTGGGTTCTTGGTTTCTTGTTGATGGGAACACCTGAGGTACACAATGGTAGGACTTTGCCTGTTAACATTTTGCTGAGCTTAGTAGGACAGTCTTCATGCCTAGGGTACCAGGGAGTACAAGACATACTGTCCTGCCCAGGGTCACCTCCCCACCACACTGAGGCAGTTAACAGGACTTGGGGAGTAATTATGGTTTAATGCCTTAATACTAGCATTGCTACAGTTTTGATATAGCAGTACTATGATGTTAACCTACAAAAACCTTGCTATCTACAGTACCTATAAACTCCATTTAGCGGACACCTTGCTAGCGGACACCTCTCTAGAAAGGACAGTTTTCATTTAGAAAATTACCATTTTCACTATTAGCAACTCTCCAGTAAGAAGACACCTCTCCCTAAAAGACACTTTGGCTCTACAATTAGGTGTTCTTTACAGGGAGGTTCTACTGTATAGGAGAGAGAAGATGGTCAAGCTTATTTACTATAAAACCGAAGGGATTTTTTTTTCATCCTGTTGAATAAAAATCTATGTTAAATTATGGTTGGCTCAAATGCTTCAAGTAATCCATCTTATAAGTGGCCAAAATCAATGATTATCATGGGCGGTTCAAATCTATAAATTCATCATAACATTCATCATAGTTTTTCTTTTTATATATATATATAAATTTAATAGCTATCTATCAATAAAATTTGTAACAAATAAATTTACTGAAAATGTGTTTATTTTCATTAAATATAAAAAGGTCTTGAGTTGCCAATAAATTTATTTTCTTCATATTTTATAGTCTTCTTTCTTATTATTATTCTCCGTCTTTGCCGGTCCCAAGCCCAGATTAAAAAGGAGGAGGGGGAGCAGTAACAAGCTCACTAAAAAACCTGGGCTCAGCTGGCCATGTTGATAGTACCCTCTAAGGGCTCCCAATCCAGGGATACAGGATGAGCAGTGTTTGTACTCAATGTTAGGAGCGGCTGCACATGGCGTCTGTTCTTCATGTCAGAGGCGGCCATTTCTTTTGGAGCTAAGTCGGCCCTGCCACTGAGTAGTGCTCCCAGTCTTAATGATAAACGCATTCTACTTCACCCAGTCATGATGGTTGTTATCATCATAGTGATGTTTTCTAACAAAATTTTACTAGAAAATAAGACCTATTCCAAACAAATTAATAGTGTGCGACATTTCGGTAACAACGTTGTTACCGAAATGTCACACACTATTAATTTATTGGATTAGGTCCTTATTTTCTTGTAGCTATAATCTATAATTCAAATTGTGCTTTATCAACAATGAAACCTCTTTATGACAGCAATTCGGGTACAATATCATAATTCTCAAGTCACTAGTTATAATTGTTTCAAGCGTGGTTATAGATTCATAGTGGCGTTGTTTATAGTACGGTTAAAACTGTAGTTAATATTGGGCAAATAGGAGAGAGGCCTAGAAAAATGATACAAAAAGCTGATTGTCCATAGTTTTTTTCGAATATAATTTCTAAGAACTTTTTCATATTATTGCTTATCCCTAGTACACGTGGTACAGGCCATGATGATCATGGTGGGTAGAAGTTTGCAACTACTTATACTGTAAGGGCACCCCATGTCTACACATGTGAAAAACAGTTCGACTTTTCACTTACAAATGTGCCAGAGCCCCATTTGATTATTTGCAATCGCTGTTGGGGTTGGACTTTTGCAAGAATCGGGGGATATTCGAGCATTTTATTTTTAATCAGAAAAAGTACCCAATGCAGGAATCAAACTCGGATCGTAGCGGTCGAAACCCAACAGTTTAGACACACCATCCATATAGGTCTTATTTTCTTGTATTATAATCTATGATCCAAATTGTGCTTTATTATGAAGAAGATTTAATGTGAAAAAAATAACTGAGCAATGTAAGGATTATTCACTCATGAAAATTTTAATTTGGATGAATGTGTCCATTGTATAATGTAGTGTTTAAAAGATATAGAAAAAATGGATCCTTCAGTTGGTGATAAAATTTACACAAAAAATTAACTTTTAAACCAACCTTTTAAAACGCAAAGAACTTTTACTCTTTGTAGGTCTGTTAGAAAATATTAGATATTACAAAGTATGTGAAAATTACAAGGTAATATGACCTAATCCAAATAAATTATGGTGTGTGACATTTCAGCACAGCATTGTTACCATCATCAAACAAAAGAATAAATGAGAAAAAATATCACAGCATGTTCTTAAATAGTAGTGTTATCAAGTATGTAACCAAGATATCAGATAAGAAGAAAATAATTTTCTGATAAACCTGATAACAGTACTATTTAAGAACATGCTGTGATATTTTTTCTTTTTATTATTTTGTCTGATGATTGTAACAATGATGGTAACGAAACGTCACACACTATTAATTTATTTGGATTTGGTCTTATTATTTTGTAGTTCTAATCTTTAATCATAATTGTACCCTTTCAAAGTTCAGTTGAACCTGTCTATACCACCCCCTCTAAATAGCGCCTCCCTCTCTATAGCGCCCGATTTTAAATACGTAGTACGATGCGATTTACATTAAAAGTGGCCTGTCTATAGCACCTCCTCTCTATAGCACCCTATTTTGGTGAGTCCCAAGAGGGGGCGCTATAGACAGGTTTAACTGTATATGATAGTTTTCTTTTGATTAGTTTTCTAATAAAAAGATTGCGTGACTTCACATATTATGAACATTACATGAGTCTATTCACACAATGATGAAATGAAATAGGGCATTCAACAACTGTCCTGATTAGGAACTAACACCTACCCACATATTCACATGCCCAGCAATGGCCGCAGTCTTGCAGAAAATTGACATGGACCCAGAACAGCAGCTTTACACACCCAAGATAGTGGACATTGCTGCTGCTGTGATAGAGATGTATGGAGACATCTGAGGCTCTTCATTGGACACGACAACAACAACAACAACATGAAATGAAATAAGAAAGTTATTTTATTTTGGGGAAATGTATCGAATTCTCAATTCTCAATGGCAATGCTCCAATGGCCCCCGTTTATTGCAAAAGTCTAACCCCACCAGCGAGTTCAAGTAACCAAACGGTGCTCTGGCATATTTGTAGATGCAAAGTCGAACTACTTTTCACATGTGTAGACATGTGGTACACTTACAGTAAAAGCAGTCGCCTACTGCTGGGAATCTCTTATGGTTCAGACAATGAAACAACAAATAACAAGTTTACTTACAGCTGAAGTGGTTTTAAAGAATTAGGCGATTTTACCTTTTATGAAAGTATTTTAAATTTATTATTTTCAAAGAGAGATAGAAAAGAACATTTAAACAATTTACATCACAATTACTAATTTGTAAACAAAACCAACACTCCTTTGTTCTAGTTTTTATATTACAGTGTTGTCAGTCTAAAAGTTTTTCAAGATCATTGATTTACTATTCTTCTTTTTTTCCAACATTCCCTCTTAAATCAGTGATCTTATCACATTCAACAGTTTATTCACTTGACTTATGTTTTAAATGGTTGTCTTAAGAAGGGATTTGAATTTGTCAAACTTTGGTCTGGCTAGAGGTTTTGTTAGGATGTCTGCAATTTGGTGTTCTGTTGGACAATATATCAGGTTAAACTTTGAGCTTGATCTTTCACAAAATGATATTTGACATCAATATGTTTAGTTTTAAGTGGTGAATTGGCCTGATTTAATAATTTTTATAGTGCTTTGGTTATCAACATAGAGATTTATATCAAAATTATCTGGAATTAATTCTTCTAATAGGGATCTTATGTATGACACTTCTTTGCATGCATCTGCTGCAGCAATGAACTCTGCTTCAGTGCTTGAAAGGCAATTACAGGTTGCTTTCTGGAGCACCAACTTATGGGACCTCCAGATAAGTAGACTACATATCCTGTGGTACTTTTTCTAGTTTTAATATCTCCAGCAAAGTCAGAATCACAATACACATTTAATTCAAATGGCATCTCTCCATCATATGATATGCCTAAATTGGTGGTGTGATTTAAATATCTTAGGGTTCTTTTGATGTTTATAATATCTTGAGTTGTAGGATCATGCATTGACCTGCTTTCAAAATTGTGGCAAAGGTCATGTCTGGTCTAGTTTTGTTTGTCAAATATAAAAGGCTTCCAATTGCTTGTATGTAGGGAAATTTGTTATCATTTGATATTACTAAGTTTTTGTCTAATTCTTTTGCTACATCTGTAATGGGAGTGGGTACTGGTTTTGAGTTTTGCATTTTATATCTTTCAAGAACTGATTTTGCATAATTTTCTTGTGAAAGTAAAATTTTATTTTTTTCCTCAAAACACAGATTTATTCCCAAAAAGGTTATTGGATCATTGTTTATTTTAACTTCAAACTCTTGGCATAGTTTTTCTAAAATATTATTTAATTCTTCTTCATTATCTTCCATTAAGATACCATCATCTACATATATTGCAAGGTACATATTTCCTTTGTTGGTTTTAAAAAGATATGGCTCTGATTTTAGTTGTATGAAATCTTGGGATTTGAGAAAGGTTTTTAATCTTCCATTCCATTTTAATGGGGCTTGCTTTAAACCATACAATGCCTTTCTTAACCTACATATATTCCCTTTATAACCTTCTGGCAATTAAACATATATTTCTTCATCCAAAAACCATATAGAAAAGCTGTTTTTATGTCAAATGTTTTAAAAAACAAACCTTCTCTTAGCCATTAGAGCAAAGTATATCCTTAAAGAGACAGTGCTTATAACTGGACTGAATGTCTCATCATAATCAATGCCTGCTTCTTGTTCAAAGCCTCTTACAACTAGTGTTGCTTTGTAGCGACCATCTTCTTTCACTTTAAAGAGCCATTTAGAGGTCAGAATCTTCTTGTTTGACGCTTCATTTTCTTTTACTATTCCCAAACTTCATTTTTGGCAAGAGACTCTTTTTCTTCTTTTATTGCCTTTTTCCATTTTTCTTGATTTGGACCAGATATAGCTTCAGAGTAAGTTAGAAGAGCTGATTCTGTTGTTCCGTCCCTTTCTAAATAGAAGTCTTCATATCTTGATGGTGTTTGTAAACTACTTCTTGGTCTAAGATTATATTTTGAAGTACTTGGTTTTGTAGGGATATCTTCTTTGTCTTCAGAGACTTCTGGTAGACTTGGTTCTTCATTTAATTCTAGTTGGTCTTCAGATTCTTCTTCTGGTTCGACAATAGGTATTTTTCTTCTTTATTTATACATCCTTTATCTAAAAAAATACATCTCTAGCTGTAAAGATTCGTTTGCTTTGTTCATCCCAAAGGCGATAACCATTTGGTGCATAACCTATAAAGGTATATTTTTTACTTCTGTCTTCCAATTTCTTTATGTGTTTTAGGGTTTTGACATAAGCTTCACAACCAAAAAGTTGTAAGTTTGACAAATTTGGTCTTTTGTTGAACCAAAGTTCTGCAGGGGTTTTCTCTAATTCTTGAGTAGGGCTTCGGTTCAGCAAATAGGCTGAAACCCTTACAGCTTCTCCTCCACATGTATTTTTCTATACCAGAATCAATCAAAAGAGCTCTAGTTTTCTCCATCAGGGTTCTATTTAATCTTTCGGCTTTGCCGTTTAGCTGAGGTGAGTGAGGTATGGTGAGATCCATAATGATTCCTTTAGCTTTGCACCAGGATTTTATATCTTCATTTACATATTCTCCGCCATTGTCACATCTTATTTTTGAAACTTTTAGATTCATTTGGTTTTCTGCTTCTGTAATAAATTCTTTTAGATATCCTTTTACTTCATATTTATTTTGTAACAAATACACATGACAAAAATGTGTGTAGTCATCAAGAAATGTTAGAAAATAGTTTTTGTTGTCATGGGTAGTGGGATCTAAAGGTCCACATACATCTGTATGGATTATTTCTAAAGGCCTTTTTGATTTTGTTCTAATGGAATTGAATGGCTTTCTTACCTGTTTAGCTTTAATGCATGTTTCACAAATTTCATCTTGACTTATTTTTTCTATGTTTATTCCATTTACCATAGATTTTAATTGTTTTAAGCTTGAAAAACTTATGTGACCCATTTTTCTGTGCCATTTTTGCATTTCTTTATTTTGGGTAGCTGTTAGGTGAGATTCTTCAATTTCGGGGTTTTCTGTTTCTATATTTATTGTATAGAGTCCATTTTCCTGTTTTTCTCCTTCTAAAACTTTTTTTTCCATTTTTTACGACAAATACCTTTTCATCTTCAAAGACGACTTTGCCTTTATTTCTGGTAATGGCACTTAAAGATAGTAAATTATTTGTCAAGTTTGGTACAAACATCACCTCCTTGAGATCACATTTCTTCCCTTGAATTTTTCCAACTGATTTTGCTATTAGAGTTTCTTCCTTTTTTGCTATTGATATTTTTGAGTTGCAATCTACTTCATCTAGTAAAAACCTTTTATTTATCATATGGCTTGTTGAGCCACTGTCTACAATGAATTCTAGCAATTCCTCATTTTTTACATTTTAAAGTCTCTCCTGCAAAAAAGGACAATTTTTCTTCATTTTTGTTTCTGAAAAAGCAATCCTTTTCTTTATGATTTGTCTTTTTACAAATTCGGCAAGGAATATTTTCCTGGAATTTATTTTGAGATTTCTTAAAGAAGCATTGGTCTTGAGTATGATTTGTCTTTTTACAGATGGTACACCATTTTTTATTTAGTCTACAATATTTTGCTAAGTGCCCGCTCTTTTTGCAGTTAAAGCACTGCTTTACTTTAGTAGCACTCATGGCTATTCCCTCTTCAGGCTTTACTTTTTGTTTAGTTTCTTCAAGTGATAGTCTTGATATTAAGTTTGTTAACGTTTTCTCACTTTTTGGTGTCGAGTCCCATGCTGTGCTGAAGTAATTAAAGTAGTCTGGCAAAATGCTCAATATTTTAGAATTACAAAGCTTTCCTCAATTTCTTGTTTTACATTATTTAGTTTGAATACTAAATTTTGCATTCTGCTTATATTTGTTGCCATATCTGTATTTTTGTCAAATTTGAATCCATGAAATTCTTGTAGTAATTTGCATTTTAATTGCTCATCTTCTCTTTGATAGATGGCTACTAGTTTTTCATACATTTCTTTTGAAGTTTTGCAATTTAGAATGTGTGTTAAAAATATTATTTTCAATGGTTAACATTATGTATTTTTGTGCTTTGGCGTCTTTTAGGCTCCATTTATCTTTTCCAGTTTCATCTTTCAAGTCTTCAAACAACGATTTTCCATTTACAATATCTAGAAGGCCATTTGCTTTGAAATAATTGTTATCTGAAAATTCCATAAATCAAAATTTTCAGGATTTTTAAGCCTCACAATATTTGCGATATCTTCGCTGACAGCCATTTTTGTTTTTATTTATATTTTATATATATATTTTACCGCGATTCAAAAAGAACCACGCTCTGCTACCATGTTGGGAATCTTTTATGGTTCAGACAATGAAACAACAAATAACAAGTTTACTTACAGCTGAAGTGGTTTTAAAGAATTAGGCGATTTTGCCTTTTATGAAAGTATTTTAAATTTATTATTTTCAAAGAGAGATAGAAAAGAACATTTAACAATTTACATTACAATTACTAATTTTGTAAACAAAACCAACACTCCTTTGTTCTAGTTTTTATATTACAGTGTTGTCAGTCTAAAAGTATTTCAAGATCATTGATTTACTATTCTTCTTTTTTTTTCCAACACCTACTTCTACCCATCATGATTATCATGGCCTGTACCCATGTGTACTAGGGATAATAATAAAAAAGAATTAAAACACACATATGAGTGCTAACAACTTGAAATACGCACAAGGATAGCTTTTTCAATTAATAAAGAAAGTGTATTTGCCCAAATCAGTAATTATAAAAAATTACCATTAATTGGACATTTATTCTAATAGATGGTGCAGGCCATCAGAAACTTTCAGTTCTATCATAAGGTGTTGCTTTTATCTTGATATTTCGAATCAGGTTCTATTACAATATCACTTTTGAACTATTTTACCATATAGTTTGGAATTCTCATGTACTCTTATGTCAATAAATACCAATTCCATTATTAATCATGAAACCTTAAAGGCAAGCTTTGTTGGTCATAGAGATTAGACTTGCAACACACAGATGAGGTCTAACAGCTTGAAATACATATAAAGATATTATGATGCATTAGCGCGCCATCTGTTATGGAAATTTGAAACTATTATAGACGTGTATGATTATTTTCAAAAATTAATTTTCCATTGCAGTAAGGTCAGTAAAATTGTTCAATTTTCAAAAAGAATCATACGCGTCTATTATAGTTCCGAATTTACATATATGGATAGCTTTATTCTTGATTAATTACGTATGAATATTTGCCCAATTCAGGAATTATCATAAAATTCTGATAATTTGATATGAACGTCAAAGAAAAAAAAAACAGATTGAAATATCTCATTACATCTTGAGTGCCAGTATATTAACGAAGAAAGAGAGATGTTCTTCTCAAAAGTAAAAACGACAGCCAACTTACAACGTGACAATGCCTGGTGGCCAAAAGTGATGAAGAGACTTGATGAAGGCAATGTCCACGCTTCGATAACATAGTACACACACTTTTTCCTTCTCAATATTTGAAAAAATGGTTTCTAGAAAATTCCAACCCGTAGATCATGAATATAACCTTTATTTTTCAAAATTAGCTCATTTTTTGAAAAAATATTTGAGAATATTTAATTTTATAAAAAGGCTGATGTCATCGCTGTCATCAGAATATTTTGAAGATATTGACTTTGTAAGCATAACATTCAATCATAATTTAGACAAAATGCATACCAATGCAATTTTATATCAAGAAAATGTTTAACAATCCATTTATTTTCATATATATTTTTAAATATATAAATTATGCCGCGTAAATGCAAAGTTAATCCAGAAATGTTCTGCTACATTTATGGAAAATTTACAATTCCCAAACAGAGGAAACGTATCACCCCAAAGATAAAAGAATGCTATAAAGAATATTTTGGTGTGGCCTTAGTTGATCATGACAAGTGGTGGTGCCCCCATAGTGTGTGCGGAACGTGCTATCATGGACCTTTGCAATGGAAATAGGGGAAATCAAAAGGTATGCCCTTTGGTGTACCAATGGTTTGGCGAGAACCAAAAAACCACCATGACGTTTTTATTTCTGTGTCTGCAAAATCACAGGCCTTAATAGCAAAAAGAAGCAAACTACCTTTTATCCTGATATACCATCAGCTAGGCAACCTATTCCTCACGACCTCGAGAATCCCATACCGATTCCTAAAACGGTTCAAGAATCCTATATCAAAAAGGATGATCAGCACACAGTATTTGCAGATGATCATCAATTAGAATACCCTGAATTTATTTCAAATGAAAGTGGCGTTCCACATTTATTTGATCAGGCATCATTAAATGATATAGTTAGGGATCTAGGGCTATCAAAAGAAGCAGCAGAAATACTTGGATCAAGATTAAAGCAAAGGAACCTCTTGTTACCACAAACCAAAATATCTGTCTATTGTAATGGGAAACAATGTTATTTTGCCATTTTCCCCTGAAGAACAAAGATTAGCATACTGCAATGACATTGAAGGCGTTTTTAAAACTCTGTAAATTAATTACAATGCTATCGAGCATAGACTCTTTATTGACTCCTCTAAACAAAGCTTGTTTGCTGCACTATGGTAGTGTATTACCTTCCATACCAGTTGCCAACTCAACCCAAATGAAAGAAACCTATTCGACTCTTAAGAAAATCTTAGAATTGTTTAATTATACCAACCATTGTTGGAAAGTTCGCGGTGATCTTAAAATTATAGGAATTCTACAGGGCATGCAGAAAGGAAACACAAAGTATGCTTGCTTTTTATGCAAACAGAAACAGAAAGAATCATTATATACAAAAATGTGGCCTGAAAAAGTTATGTTCCGCTTAGGTAAACAAAAGGTTGAAAATGAACCGCATGTCCATAAACTAAAAATGCTTCTTCCCCCCTTACATATCAAATTAAGGTTAATGAAATATTTTGTAAAGGCTTTAAAGAAAGATATATAGTGATGCTGTCAAATATTTTAATGACTAAATTTCCGAAGATTAGTTGTTCAAAGATAACGAAAGGTATTTTCATTGGACCTCAAATTCATAAACTAATAAATGACGAAGAGTTTATTTCAACATTGAAAGAAGATTAGTAAAATGCTTGGCTTGCATTCATCGACGTTGTCAAACACTTTTTAGGCAATAAAATCACCGAATTAAGCGAGAATCGTAGAAAGTATGAATTCTAAATTCCATCAAGATATATCAAGCATGGAGAAGCGGTACCAAGGTAAATGGAGTCCCGGTATGCTTGCTGACTACTGCTGGACACTCAAGAGTGATGTACCACAAGTAAAGTTTAGAAGAAAATCCACTGTCACTACTTTTCAATAAAATAAATATATTTCGTTCATATAGGCCTATATATTGAAAAACATTTCCAAATGGTATATTTGGAATCAGCACAAAGAGTTAAATTTAGATAAGATGCTGTTTCCTTTGGGAAAAAGAAACATAATTTTTGATTAACCAGTGTAATGTAATAAGGTTTATGCAAAAATGCTTACGTAATTTATTTTGCAATACCGAAAAATGGCTGTCACACAAAAACCATGGGTGATGGAAAATTTCTGATTAGAAATTTGAGTTCAACTTGAGAAGATACACTAGAAACACCATCAGGTTCTCTTGGGCAAATATGTTGTTGACCAGTGTAATTATTAAGTTACATTAGAATATAACTCATTGTAAATAGCTCAACTTTCTCTCCCCACGATACTAATTAATACAGATAACTTCATTAAATCAACTTCCATCATTGCTTAACATACTGTAAATAACTATTTTACGGTTTCTTTTATTTGCTTATGTTGTTGCTTATTTGTTTAATGTATATGTTTATTTAATTCTCTTTTTCTTAATTGGTTATTTTTTTTTGGCAATTCTGTTACTCACACTACTACAATATGAATTATTGTAAATAGTTTTACGCGCAATTATTCAGATCGGATATAGCGTGCCTTATTTGCAACGGGTAATAAATAATAAACCTACCTTTTTATTATTCTCCTCAGGGGAATGATTATTTTAATACTATTTCTACTTATATACATACATTATTTTCTAAAATATATGTAAAATATTACACACATATCTGCATATATCGATAAATAAATAAGAGCTTAAAAATAAAAGGCACTTTTGCAAATTAAAAAAGTAAAAAATAAATTATATACATAAACTTTGTTTTAAAATATTTGTCTGTATTTACATATATACTTATTACTGCGGGAGAAGCAGCACACGTAAGGGACTGCCCTGTAGTACGGTGTTGTGAGCCCCAAGTCGGTACGGTAACCGAGAACAGGGAAGTCCGAAATGTGGCTGACTAACGGGGCAATGGCCCCATCCCTTACCATGGAGCAACAATATCCTCTTAAAATAGAAATTGCTATAAAGTATAAAATAAGAACATAAACACTAGCAAGGGGTTTCTTTATTCGTTCAAATACCAGCTTTCGGATCTTTATAATCCTTCTACAGGCATAGCTTTAGTTAAGAGAATCCTCATTCTCTCAACTTATAGCTATGTCTGTGGAAAGATTATAAAGATCCGAAAGCTTGCACTTTGCACGAACAAAGAAACCCCTTGCTACTGTTTATGTTCTTACAATATTCTCTATCTTGGTTGATTCCACAATAAAATAATTACTCATCTTTTGAGACTATCCCCAATGTGACGCTTTCATGAGAATGGGGAAGTTCTGTTTAGACAGGGAATGAGTTGTCAGTTGCAATCCGTGATAATTATGTGGAACATTGTCTAGGGATAATGGCATGTGCAATAGGACATTCCAGTTATTTGCGTTTCAACATGTCCTTGACTGATTTTGCAACATGTGGCATGAACTGGAAAACCACTTTGTCATCAACTTTTATGTATTTTGATATCTCCCTGATCTATTCCTCGCCAACTTCTGATCCCTACGTATCTAGCTCACAGACCATTCCATTCCACATTGGTGACCCACTATTTAAAAAGGAGCCAGTACTGCCGTCCCACCAGACCTACACTTCAAATTCATTTGAAACTCCGCCTTTGTCGGTCCAAAGCCTGGTTGAAAAAGAAAGAGGGAAAGCAGTAACAAGCTCGTTAAAAACCTGGGCTCAGCTGGCCCGGCTGATAGTACCCTGCAAGGGCTATTGATCCAGGGATACAGGATGAGCAGCGTCTATGTTAGGAGCGGCTGTACATGGTGTCTGTTCCTCATGTCAGAGACGACCATTTTTTAGGAGCTAAGTCGGCTTGCCACTGAGTAGTACTCTAAGTCTTAATGACAAAGACAAACACATTCTACTTCACCCAGTCATGATGGTTGTCAACTCTACAAGCTTGATACCCTAATATGATTTGAGGAAAGATAAGAAAAAAAAGAGAAATGCATTTAAAGAAATCATAAGATTCTCATTTACTGTAGTCGCACCCTCCTTCATTGTTGATACAAATACTCTATTTTAAGATAATGAAAGCCTCCAAATTATAGACTAACATTTATTTACTCTTTTCCAAGATAGTTAATAATTTATATACCGCATGAATACCAAGTTATAAATAAGGGACTCGGTGACATAAGAAGGGTCTTAAAGAAAGACATTTACCTAAATGTTAACTAGACATGGTGAGGGCTTCAGGAGATATCTAGATACATAACACAGAGGGGGTTAGATGTATACTATCTACCCCGTCATGTATTGCTACACCCCTGACCCCAACTTCCCAATTCCGACAGCTCGCTGTAGGGTTTCTATTGACAACAAAGTAGAATGGAGTGGACTAGAGACTGAAAACAGCACTGTTGGACACTGACAACGCTGAAAGCCGGACTTACGTCTACACGCGAGGCCTCCCGTCGGAGTTTTGCGCCAGAGCCAACAGCCTAGTAATCAGTACCTAGTCCTAGGTCAGTGGAGCGAGCAAGCTATCGGAGGGGAAGCTGAGTATCATTCCACGCTATGTGAATACACAGGGTTAAAGTAGTAGGGTCCCCCACCCCCCTTCCCAGCGTGGAAATGACCAATGACCAAAGCGGGATAGTCTAGGGCGGCTAATCGCGCAGTGGCCACCACAGGGGTGTAAGCACTAAACACCGACCCGCTGTCAATGTCCCAGTACTGTCTAGTCACTATCTAGATCCTGCAACAATGGCATTAGTAGAGCCGGATCTCAGGGAAGCCACACTGTGGGTCTCTCCATCTGAAACATCTGCTACACACAGCAGCCTAGAATTCAGACTCTATGTTCAACAGATTGTTATTTTCACCGAGTCACTTTTTTATCCTTGGCATTCAAGCGGTTGTAAGTTTTTTATTCTACCAGATTCTTGGTAATTTGAATTTAAAAAGTTTAAACTTCACAGCTAAGACAAATAACTAAAGACACTTTTTGTTGTTACAAACCAATTAATAGAGCAGTTCTAACAGTAACACATGACACCAAATACATCCAAGAACCACAAGAAATCTTACAACCTCTAGATTCAATTCGCATTTCTTCAAGGTATATATATGAAACTCGGTCGCAGTGGTACAGCCTACTCCACGCTGATGAGTGCCAACCACGCGAAACGCATACGTGCATGGCTTTTCTTGATTTATCAATGGGTTGGCCAAATATCAGGGAGCAGGTTATATCAATGTTTAGTTGATTTCTGTTCCACTAGAAGGCGCTCTGCCATCTAAAAAGCATATATGCTTTTGATCAGGATATGCCTTATTTGTTTTTAATATGTGGAACTATGTCAGGGATATCGTTAAAAAACATGTAAAATTGGTTCCAATATATTTGTGGATGATACCACCATACTTAATTAAAAGGTGTAGAGGCCACTTCTGCGGCCTCCACAAAGCTCACCCACAGTTCCTAATAGAAAGCTGGTGGACAATGGTGAAGCTGCCACGACAAGAACGAAGTGGACGTCGAGAATATTTCATTGTTAAATCAGCCCATCTCTTCACCTTCTTTTACTACTTAATTTTTATGTATATAATTTATAATATTATAATAAATTTATTTTTTAAAAATAAATAATAAGCTATTTTTGTTTTAATATTTTCAATAATATTCGTTCATTAAAATAATATTTTGAATAATAATTTTAATGATAATTTAATTTTTAATTTTTAACATTTGGAGTATTTTCTTTTTAAATTAAAATTTTCTACTCTGGTAAAAAATAAAAATCTTGGAGGGAAATTTGAAGATAAAAGAAAAAAAAGAGATAGACTAGGCAGGGATAGCAGTGGGGAGTTCAAACAGAGCTTCTGTGAAATTAGTCCAAAAATGTAGTCTTTCAAGATTTTAGTAGAATACATTTTCCAGCCATCCAACTAAAGCACTAAATAAGATAATTAACTTTTCATAATATTTTTTAAACGGGTTATATTTATGCATATTTTCCCAATTCATTCTTATTGTCCCTTTTTATTTTTATTTTTCTTTCTTTATTTCTTAACTTTGTGTGAGCATTTCAATAGATAAATAAATATAATTATTTGTTCTGAATCTCAACTTTGACTCTGAGTCATTAATTTAGTTTGGTGTCAATTATTTTTTAACTCCAGTACGCGCAGGATATTTTACAAGTTAAAAGTATTTGTAATTTCAGAGGAAAGTTTTCACGTCTCTTCAATGGCGCCCACAAAGGCAACTGTATAGACACAAGGTAATAAGACCAAATCCAAATAAATAAATAGTTTATGACGTTTCTGTAACAGTGTTGTTACCAACATAAGACAAAAATAACTGAATCTGTCTGATGATAATAACATGGTTATAGGATGTTAATAAAGAGTTAATTAAACATTTTAGAATTAAATATTTACAAAAACACATGTTATATATTTAAAATTGTATTAATTCTGCTCCCCTCAAATTAGGCCCATAGATAATCTAAAATACCCATTCCAAGAGTCTAGCATCAGTATCACTATAAAAGGAAAACCGAAAAATGCAATATAAGAGCATTATAAAAAGATTATAAAAACGAAGAGAAAATTATTTATTTTTACTATACATGGGCTACGAGCTTTCGGGCAGCCTCGCCCTTGTAGAAGGGCGAGGCTGCCCGAAAGCTCGTAGCCCATGTATAGTAAAAATAAATAATTTTCTCTTCGTTTTTATAATCTTTTTACAGTGCTATAAGAGAAATTTTCATGATTCAAGTTATAAGAGCATTATGGTAGATTAAAACTGGCAAACCCGCTGAAAGGGGTTATGAGCCAGGCCTGTCATTAATTTTTCAATTGCAGCAAGGGCAGTTGATATTGATTTATTTTCAAAAAGAATCAAACACGTCTATAATAGTTTTGAATTTTAAAAAACACATGTATTATTCGACAGAGTTCATAAAATTTATATAGACAAAGTGGCAGATGTAAGAGAGTTAAATGATTTAGATCTCAGGGAACAAACGATGTCTCATTTCTGTAAAGTTGAGTATGGTTTAGTGGAGACGTCTTCTGTGTGGATATATCTGATATAAAATCCTACCTGATTTCTTCAACATCATTGATTTAAACTTGAATTGAAGTTAATTGCTTCTTCTCTAATATTTAATATATTTCTTGTAAATTCTTGTTGGAATCTTATATGCATATAAAAATCTGTCTTTTATTGATTTATCAAGAAAATGGGTTTGCCAAATATCAGGAAACAGGTTAAATTGTTCCACTAAATGGCGCTCTTCCATCTAAAAAAGCACATGTGGTCGTATTATATTTATATCAACATTTGACCTTTTTATTTTTTCTATTATTTTTTCATATAAAATTCTATTGAGTTTCTTGCTGAATTTCTTAGGATTCCAACTTGAGATATCTTAATTCTTCTTACAACCATTATAGATTTCAAGATCAGCAGAATATATTATACAGGCTCCATATTTGTTGTATGAATAGTTTCTGTTACCCATGTACTTAATTCCTCCATGTTTTATTTTTTAAATATTTCCTTGTGTTTTAGATTGTTGTCGTGAAGAATCCGATCTTCTAAATCAGTAAATTTCAACAAAATATCACAGATAATCTTATAAATAATCGATGTTATCTTCTTTTTCAAAACTTGGTACTTTGAATAAAGATTTCTTTTGTACTAAATACAAATTTTTGAACTCTAATATTTCGATTAAACAAATTTTCAGATATATTTAGAGAAAAAAGAGATATAAATATGATTAATAGTTTGAAATTGTATTTCTTCTTTTCTAACTAAAAACTACCATTGTTGTTACAACCAAACCTATGAAATTTTAAAAAATGAAGGAATGCTAAAATGGTCTTAAATATCTTAATATTTTTCTTTTTACATGGATATTAAGAATTTGCCTATTTCAGGAATGTCATATTCCTCTAGGATTTCTCTATATTAGTGGTTACTTTCAAAGATATAAATCAAATCTAGTTCTTAAGATCTTTGGTATTTTAAATATGAAATTATCTGATTAATTTACATGAGATGATATCAAATCTATGAAGGAAATAATTTTCCTTAAGATTTTGTTAAGGCAAATACAAATTTTACTGCAATTTACTTTTACATAGATATAGGTATGCCTATAGTTTATGAGAGACATTGCTGGCAGTGTTGGAGGAAAAGCTCCAGGGGAAGAGATCGAAGGGAAGGAAATGACAGGGATACACAGACGATCTAAAACAATAGACTGGACGACACAAGGAGATGAAGAGGATGGCGGAGGAAGTATAGAGAGACCATGTGTCCAACCCTCAGTAGAGAAAGTCATTGAAGGAGAGAGATATGGAGAGACCATGTGGCACACCCTCAGTAGAGAAAGGCATTGAAGGAAAGAGATATGGAGAGATAATGTGGCCCACCCTCAGTAGAGAAAGTATTGAAGGAGAGAGATATGGAGAGACCATGTGACCCATCCTTAGTAGAGAAAGTCATTAAAGGATAGAGATATGGAGAGACCATGTGGCCCATCCTTTGTAGAGTAAGTCATTGAAGGAGAGAGATATGGAGAGACCATGTGGCCCATCCTTGTAGAGAAAGTCATTAAAGGAGAGAGATATGGAGAGACCCTGTGGGCCATCCTTTGTAGAGGAAGACATTGAAGGAGGGAGATATGGAGAGACCATGTGACCCATCCTTAGTAGAGAAAGTCATGAAAGGATAGAGAATATGGAGAGGACCATGTTGCCCATCCTTTGTAGAGTAAGTCATTGAAAGGAGAGAGATATGAGAGACCATGTGGGCCCATCCTTAGTAGAAGAAAGTCATTAAAGGAGAGAGATATGGAGAGACCATGTGGCCATCCTTTGTAGAGGGAAGACATTGAAGGAGGGAGATATGGAGAGACCATGTGGCCCACCCTCAGTAGAGAAAGTCATTGAAGGGAGAGAGATATGGAGAGACCATTGTGGCCCACCCCCTCAGTAGAGAAAGTCATTGAAGGTGAGAGATATGGAGAGACCATGTGGCCCAACCTTGGTAGAGGAAGTCATTGAAGGAGAGAGATTTGGAGAGACCATGTGGCCCATCCTTAATAGAGGAAGGCATTGAAGGAGGGATATAAGGAGACAATTGACAAATAACATATTTTATTGACATCTTGTCAATATAGGAAAGTGCACAGTCCGCACTAATTATGAGAAATTGACATGAAAAAAAAAAACTAAAATTTGATTAAAACAATATGCTATGTACAATTACATTGTACATGCCGCCTCAGCCACCGCTGCAGAGCTTGGTGGAAGAGATCGCCAGCAGGTCTCCAGCGATACCACGCATTTCGCGATCTATGAAGAAAAACGTATATCGCATGCTTCGCCGCTGAGGAGATAGTGATGGCATGGTCCTCGAGGCCCACCGGGAAGATCCAGGACTGCAGGTCCGGCGGCCGCCCGATGATGGAGAACACCTCTCGGATGAGAGGGGCGGACGGCGCTAAAGGACCAGTAGCGGTGGGCCAAAGACAGGTCGCTGGAGCCGCAGGTGATGCAGACAGGCTGACTTGACGCCGGGTTCCCCGGATGAGGCAGTGCGTGCAGGGCCAGCTGCACATTGATGTCCGCTGCATGACCCCGAAGAAGAGCAGCGACGGAGTGATGAAAACGCCAGGCTGATGGAGGACACGTCGACGACAGGCGCCCAGCGTCGGAGATACCGCAAGATGGGAACGGCGGACATTTAACTTTGGGTTAAATTTGAAGAACAACAAAGGGATAAGTTCGTTTTCAGGAGTTTCTAGACAAGTTATTTTGAAAAGATTACTGCAAGAGCCTGAGCTCACTTTTAATATGGCAGTAAATATGGCTACCACAATAGAAACGGCATATTGTAATGTGCTGAAATGAAGTCTTATGCTGAAAATAAAGAGGTAAACAAATTACATTCTAAGTGAAAACATTGTGGAAAGATGAATCATCATTCGGATAAATGTTTTTAAAAATTCTTTCTGCTATTCTTGTAAACAATTGGGACATTGTATATCGACTTATGTCATTCAAAGTCTAAGAATATATATTTTCAACCAAGAAAGAGAGGTACATCTAGTGAAGCGTCTGCCCACAGATAATCATTTTCAAGAAAGAATGGTGAGTCCATCAATAATGTAGAATATCTGACTAATAAATTTGAGTGTATTTTGTATGTCTTCGACATAAAATTCTTAGCAGAAATTGACACTGGTGCGGCTTTAACAACTATGTCAAAATATCTATTTTTAAAATATTGTAGAGTAGAATAAATTAAATAGAATTCGATGTTGAGATTAAATATAGTTTATTTAAAGTAAGGTTACAAAGAAGAGAATAACGGGAGCTAACGCAGTATGTTTACAAAAAGCAGCTAAGAACAACCTAATCCGCGCGTACTCCTCCCGGCCTCCCCCCGCGCATCCTTTCCAAATTGCGATGCATTCATATTTCACAGCCCTCCCTCCCAGGATGCCGACAGGCGTCCTCGCTGTCCCAGCTATTGTAGTCCTCCGGTCACCAGCTGTTGGCCAGGATCTCTGTAGGGCTTCATCCGGAGCACATGGACGACGTCCTTCTGGCTGCGTCTCCCTCCGTCTTGAACTTTGTTCCAGAACTTCCACTTCATAATTCACTTCCGACACCTTCCTCGTTATCTTATACGGCCCGAAGTATTTCTTCAGTAATTTCCTCGGACAACCCTGTCTTTCGAACAGGGGTGAACACCCAGACGAGGTCCCCAACACGGTACTCAACAGATCGATGCACCTGGTCGTAATGGATTGCTTGTTATTCTCCTGGGCTCTCAAAATGTGTATCCGAGCGAGCTGCCGTGCTTCTTCTGCCTTGGTTACCATCTGACCTCCAAAGTCATGATCCGATGTTTCGTCTTCGTAAGGCAGCAGGACATCAAGGAGGGTCTCGGCCTCGCGACCATGAACCAAAAAGAAAGGAGGAAAATCTGGTACTTCCTTGTTGGGCCGTGTTTGTATGCAAAGATGACATACGGCAAGAACGCTGTCCCAATCCCTCTGCTCGGCGTCCACATACATGGATAGCATGTCACCCAGGGTCTTATTCAGCCTCTCTGTCAATCCGTTTGTTTGAGGGTGATAAGCCGTGGTGAAAAGGTGGCTTATCTTGCAACGGGAAGTGACTTCTTTGACCATCTGAGACATGAAGGCCCGACCTGCTTGGAAGGTGGTCCATGCTTATTTTCTGGAACGGAATGACGGGGGTTTGAATGGGAATAGTTTTCCAGCAGGCAGTTTGTTTTCTCCCTTTCTTCGCTGGCACTCCTTGCAATGGGCGACATAACGTCGAACGCTGTTTGTAAAGTCCCGGCCAGAAGTATCTCTTTCTTATTCTGTCGTAAGTCCTTGCAAAACCTAGGTGGCCCGCGGTCGGAACATCGTGGAACTCCTTCAGGATATCTGGTCTCTACACTTCGGTATAACCAACAGCAAACGTCTACCCAATGGATCAAATTACGCTTATAGAGTAGACCGTTCTTCATTTCGAATCTCTCGGCCCCTTCACCCTGGTTTAAGGCATTTGAAATTTTTGTTATATCAGGATCTAGATTCTGTTGTTCTCTTACTAATGTAAGCGACGTCCAGAGCAGGAGACTCTGGCAGCGGGTATCTCGATAGGCAATCCGCGTCTTTGTGCTTGACCCCGCTTTTATAGGTGACGGTTGCGTCGAAATCTTGCAGTTTGAGGGCCCATCTTGCTAGTCTTCAAGAAGGGTCCTTCAGGCCAGCGAACCAGCACAAAGAATGATGGTCCGAAACAACCTCAAAGGGCCTTCCATATAAATATGGACGAAATTTTCCAATTGCCCAAATGACTGCTAGGCATTCTCGTTCAGTGGTGGAGTAGTTCTTTTCCGCCTGGAAAGTGTTCTGGAGGCATAAGCAATAGGATTTTCTTAATTCTCCTGGATCTGTACCAGAACAGCACCCAAGCCGTAGCTACTGGCGTCGGTATGAAGTTTGGTGATGGCACTTTCTTTAAAATGTCCTAGTACCGGCTTCTGCACCAGAGCTTTCTTCAGGGACTCGAATGAATCTTTTTGCTCTTGTGTCCAAATAACTTTTGATCTTTTTTTCAGAAGAATTTGTAGAGGAGCAGCGAGTTTTGGAGAAAATCTTGATAAACCTTCTGTAGTAGGAGCACAATCCTAAATAGCTTTGAATATCACAGGACGGACTTGGGTACAGGGAACTTCTTTATGGCTTCGACCTTTTCGGAGTCGGGTTGTATGCCATCCTTATCTACCACATGACCCAGGATTTTTTATTGTTGTTGATCCAAACAGACATTTATCCGGATTGATTGTAAGCCCCTCTTGTTGAAGACAGCTCAGAACCTTAGACAGACGTTCTAAATGTTCCTCAAAGGTATCAGAGTAGACCACGATGTCGTCCAAATAGCACAAACAAATGTTCCACTTGAGGCCCATGAGCACATTATCCATCATCCTTTCGAATGTGGCAGGCGCGTTGCACAATCCAAACGGCATTACCATGAACTCGTACAACCCATCCGGAGGTAACAAAGGCAGTCTTCTCGCGGTCTCGCTCGTCCACCTCCACCTGCCAGTACCCGGTCTTCAGGTCCATGGTCGAGTAATACCTGGCGGATGACAGATGATCCAGAACGTCATCAATGCGGTGCAATGGATAAACGTCTTCTTGGTGATGTGATTTAGCCGCCGGAAGTCCACGCAGGAATCTCCATGTGCCGTCTTTCTTCTTGACCAGCACCACAGGGGCTGACCAGGGACTCTCAGATGGCTGAATTACTTTTCTTCAAGCATGGTATCTACTTCCTTCTGCATTATTTCTCGCTCTCTTTTAGAATACCCGATATGGGCGCTGCTTTATAGGGGGATGGTCGCCGGTGTGAATTCTGTTGCTTCACTCTGTTCTTACCTTGTTTGCGTTTTTCATCGGGGAAGGAAAACTCTTTAAAAGACAACAGCAGCCCCATTAAATCTTCTTTTTTTTCTTGGGCAGATCGGGGTTGATTAGAGATAACAGGTAGTCGCTGTGGTCATCTTCTCTTCTCTCCCTTGAAAAACCTTCCGCCTCCACACTCAAGAGGCCCAACGTGTTCCGTCTCAATATCGCACATTCTACCCAAGTTCATTCCTTTCGGAATCATTTGAGGTTGAAGTCCGCCGTTAGTTATCCAAATTTTTCCAATTCCTTCTTCAAATTCAATCAATGAAGAAGGAAATATCACGTCTTTTCGAATGAATAGTTCTTTAGAACAGGTAACCTCCATGTTAACAATTCCAACGAGAGATCTATTGACGGACGCTTATCCTCTGCGACGATCTCCCGGGGATAACGAAGTCTTGGATAGCGTACACTCCGTCATCTCTACCCTCGGCGTCTAGGTCTGGTAGGTCGTCCAGTTGTAGTTCGCCCAGACCGCAGTCGATAACCGCGTTGGTCGCCTTGAAGAAATCCCAGGCCTAGAATCACATCGTGACTGCAATTTTCCAAAACGACGAATTCAAGTTTTCCGGATGTCCATTTACTTCCAACTTCAAAGTGCAGCGTCCTTTGGATTTGACCACCTTATCGTCAGCAACTTTCAATACAACGTCGGTTTCGGCAAAACATCGTCTTTTTCAGTTCTACTCTGAACCGCTCGGATATAACAGAATAGGAGGCTCCGGAATCCACCAGAGCCCGTATTGTGTCGCCTTCAATTTTAATGTCAATGTAGTTGTTCATCATTTTCAACGACTGTCGACAGGGGAGGAATTATAGGTTGTGCAGCGGGCCTCACCTCCATTTGAGGGCGCGGCTCTTAGTTTTCCGATTGTAAACGCCGAGGAGGACTGGCTGGGCTCGTCTTTTTAGCACTGCGACCAGGGGAACTTCCGCGTCTAGGAGAAGGGGAGGGGCCTGCGATAAACGTTTGGTGTGACTCTTTGATCAGCGTCGTTTTGAGTTATGTTTGCGTCGGGAGTTCGTCATTGTCCTGGCCCGATCTTGGTACATTTCGTCTCTTCTCTCATCAAGTAAACCTCCTCCTGTCGCGGCAATAGCGGACAACGTGGCGGGCCGTCCACAGTGGAAGACATACGGGAGTGCCGTCTGGGGTCCTCCACTCATTAGTGTCCCGTACTTCGACTCTTGAGCCACTTGCTTCGACCTTAGGTGCATACCAGGTGTTCTTTCTATAGTTTCGTGGTGCTGACCCTCGCCGCCGATTCCATTGGAAGGTATTTATCCCGACATGGGAGCGAGGACTTTGTCGACTTCCTCCTTCACTATTTCCTCAAGGGAGGAGATTCTTGGTTCTTCCCGTGGCGGTGGTAGGGCCGCTGCACTTCTTCTCTTAACGATCTGTCTTATCAGAGACTGTAGATCCGTCACGTCTTCCAGGTCACCGAGCGAGGTAACATTGGGCAAGCGCTCGAATTTTGAGGCTGTCACCCGTCACTTGGAGCGCCACAACGCGACGACACTCTGCGATAAACTGATCCGTCGTCGCTATGTCTCTCGGCAGAAGATACCGGTAGACTTCCTCTGCTACTCCCTTCATCAGATGAGATAGTCTCTCTTCTTCCGGCATCTGTGCATCTACTTCCCTGCAGAGTCGCAAAACATCTTGGATATAAAATTCAGTGGTTTCGCCCTCGTTTGAGCTCGCACCTTTAGCTTTTGCTCGGCTTGACGCCGCAGGTTATCTTTCTTCCCAAATACGGATCCTAGTTGGTCTTTAAATATCTCCCACGATGGGATATTTTCCTCATTATTTTCGTACCACCGTTGAGCGGTACCGTGTAGATAAAAGTACACGTTAGCCAGACTGAGCGAATCGTCCAATGGTTATGTCTTGCCACTCTCTCATAACCTTTCAGCCAGGCTTGGGGGTCTTCGCTGATCTCACCAGAGAACATGGAAGGGTTCCGCACCACATTCTGACAAAAGAGTGGACTCACCTGAGTGGTCGCCTCGCTTCTGTTGTTCATCGTCGCTGTGTTGTCGGGGGTAAGTCCTTGTAATCTTCTGCTTCTAATAGAGCGTTCTTCTTCTTTAGGTACCCAGCTAATCTTCGCCACTTTGTAGAGTAGAATAAATTAAATAGAATTCGATGTTGAGATTAAATATAGTTTATTTAAAGTAAGGTTACAAAGAAGAGAATAACGGGAGCTAGCGCAGTATGTTTACAAAAGCAGCTAAGAACAACCTAATCCGCGCGTACTCCTCCCGGCCTCCCCCCGCGCATCCTTTCCAAATGGCGATGCATTCATATTTCACAATATTTGAACATATTAAATTGTTTCCGTCTAAATGTTATTTAACTGATTTCAAGGAAAGGGCATTTCCTCTATTGGAGAATGTAAAGTAGAAGTAAGATTTAAAATAAAATAGGCCATTTAAACTTAATAGTACAGATATTAAAAATAATAAATTTATCATAGGAAAAGACGGGACAGTATTTTTGATATGGTACAAATTAATGTCCAACAAGGTAATAATTTTGATACTAATTTAATTTTTAATAATATTATAAACTTTCGAAGATTAGTCTTGCCAATAAAAGATATTTCCGTACACTTAATGTAAAAAATAATTTTTCGCCAAAATTATATAAATTTAGATCTACTTCCTCTGCTATTAGGAATTTAATTGAAGAATAACTATTATTTAATTGGATAATGTTAATATTGAAAATGTAGTGGATAGCCAATAGCCTCACCGCTAGTATGCGTTCCTAAGAAAAACGGCAAAATTAGAATTTGTGCAGACTTTAAGAGAACCTTAAATCCATTTATCGACGATGTTAAATATCGATACGAACATCGATAATGTTTTACATTCTTTTTTTGGTAAAAGTATATTTAGTAAAATTAATCTTTCAAGCGCATACCATCAGGTATTTCTAGACGAGGAATCTCAAAAATTGACAGTTATTTTTACCCATAAAGGCCTTTTTTATAAAAGGCTGCCCTTCTTATCAAGTCAGGAGCGACAATTTTCCAAAGAATATGGACAATATTTTTTCCGGTCTTAAAATGTAATAATATATTTAGACGATATTTCATAGCATCATCTGGCGACGAGGATGGGAGTTGATGTAAATGAGCATAATTCAGATAATGAGACAGTCATGAATAATTTTCTAATTTTAATTTTTCAATTAATAAGAAAAATCTCTGTTTTTTGTTGATGAAATCAATTATTTGGGACATAAAATACTAGATAAAAATGGATTATCCCTTGAGGATAAATTGGACAGTATAAAAAATGTCCTAGACCGAATAACATTTCAGAATTGATATCTTTCTTGGGCATGTTGTCATTTTACAGTAAATTTCGTTAAAAATTTATCCATACATGCAATCTTTTATCCTCTTTATTGAAAGAAGTTATAATTGGAATTGGAAAAAAAACATGATCAGGTTTTCGAAAAATGTAAAAATTTGATTAATAAAAAACTTGTTTGACGCATTATTCGCAAGATTGACCTCTTTATATTACTTGTGATGCATCAAACAATGGTATAGGAGGATATATTTCCCATTTTGTTAACGGCATTGAGAAACCAATTACTTTTGTTTCGAGAACACTAAATGACACAGAAAAGAAATATTCCCAGATAGAAAAAGAAGGTAATCAATATTATTTACCTTAAACAGACTAAAACAATTTCTTTACGGAAGAGAATTTACTATGAATACAGATCACAAACCATTACTAGCCATTTTTGGCGATAAAAATAATTTACCAGCCTTAGTGGCAAATAGATTACATAGATGGTCACTATCAATATCAAATTATAATTTTAAAATTAAATATACTAAGGGAACTGAAATACCTCTTGCAGATTTTCTTTCAAGATATCCATATCCTGAAAAAGGAGAGAAAGAAGAGGAAATGGGAGAAATATTATTAATAGAAAATTCAATATTAGATTACGTCTTGTATCAGACAAAACCCAAGAAGATCCAACTCTTAGAAAACAATATAAATTAATCAAGTATGATAAGTATGATATTGACTCAGATGTAGATATAAAACCTTATCTTAGAATTAAAAACGAGATAACAATAGTAAGAAATTGCCTATTTTCGGAAAAGAATGATAATCCCCGATTCCTTAAGATAATATGTTTTGAATATCATTCATGAAAATCATATTGGAATAAATAAAATGAAGACTCTGGCCAGAAGTTTTGTCTATTGGCCAGGAATGGATGAGCAAATTGAAAAATTGTCTAAAAGCTGTAGCATTTGTATGGAAAACACATCAAAGCTGCCAAACCAGGAATTTACTGAGTGGACTCCACCAAACAAAGTTTGGAAGAGGATTCATCTTGACTATTTCTATTTTGATATTAGTGGATGCGCATTCTAATTGGATAGAATGTCAAATGGTTCCAAATACATCAGCGGGATTCTGCATAGACATTTTGAGAGAATGTTTAGCGAGATATGGTATCCCGGAGGTAGCGGTAATGGATATTGGCCCCCGTTTAGAAGTTATGAAATGAAGACATTTTTCGAAAGAAACCGCATACATGCGATGTTTAGCCCCGCCTACCATCCAGCGAGCAACGGACTAGCGGAAGTGTCTGTAAGAGAGATAAAAAAAGCTATGAGAAGAATTATTTGGAGGAAAGAGAATTACCCCTTGAGTTAGCTTTGATAAAAGCATTATATGCATATAGATTGAGTCCTTTGACTAGAACGAAAAAATCCCCTGCTGGAATATTTTTAAATCGCGAGATTAGAACGAAGATTTCCATGTTGAGCAAGAAATCAGTAAGAGTAGAGAGATTGAAAAATAAAAAACAGAGCAATAGCTACAAAATAAATGATAGAGTAAGATACAGATGGATGGAAAGAGGAAAGCCGAAATGGATATTTGGGATTGTAAAAAGAATAATAGGAAGCAACAGCTGTATGATAGAAACTGATGGAATTGAAAAGAAAGTACACACTAACTATATGAGGAGAAGTATGGAGAGAAAGGATGTTTCTACCAAGGCCTCAGACGTCAAGTCCCCTGACCCCTTCTACAATAGTAGCAGAATCTACACCTGGACCACCGGCTGAATCTAGTTATACGCAGACGTATAAAAATAATTTAATTGTGTATATATTTATTTATTGGGTTTTGACTAGAGATTAGAGTAAATATATTCTGTCGAGAGATATGTAAATCTTTTTTTTTTTTTTTGGATTAAATTTGTTTTGTTAAATTGCTTCTATGGAAATATTTTTTAAAAAGGAAAAAAACTTTTTTTTTTTATAAGTTCTGATAATTTTTATAGCTAGAGGGATACATCTTCAATAAAATTAACACCTACTACAACTGTGTCTCTTCGTTTTTTGTTAATGGACATTCCCAAGCTTTCAACTCTGCCTCGACCACGACTGCCTGTACTCTGTGAGAACAATAAAGGTCTTCCAAGGTGCGGAGAGGTACTGGAAAACTCTCCACGCCCTGACTGTTCCTCTCGGTTATCACACTATAGCGAGAGTCGAAAGGATCGCACACCATAGATTAAGTCGACTGGATACCTCTTCACATATATATATAAATACAGTAGAACCTCCCTTTAGCGGACACCCCGCTAGCGGACACCTCTCTAAAAAGGACAATTTTCATTTGAAAAATTACCATTTTTACAATATAGCAACTCTCCGGTAAGAGGACACCTCTCCCTAAAGGACACTTTGGCTCTGCAATTAGATGTCCTTTACAGAGAGTTTCTACTGTATATATATAAAAGGTTGAATAGGGAGATCTGATTGTGTATGTGTGAGGATATTGTGATCTATAGGAGGGAATTGAAGTTAGGAAGAGAGAAAAACTGAATAATGGTTGGATTATATAAATGGTCCTGCCCAATGTATCCCTCTAACAGACTGTTCCCACAGGAGTGCTGTCAGTTTCAAGCTTTAGTTGAGGTAGCACATGTGGGTGTAACACATATGTAAGCTGGCCACACTGACCACGTTTCTGATCTTTTTTTTGGTAGAGCCTGACATACTTGCCATGTTCATTTATTTGAACTAGCACAGAAATGGAATATTGAAATAATTATCATAATCATTGTGGCTTCATTATAATGATTTGCTTATTTTTAAAAAGGAAAATACAGTAGAACCTCCCTGTAAAGGACAACACCTAATTGCAGAGCCCAACTGTCCTTTAGGAGAGGTGTCCTCTTACCGGAGAGTTGTTAAATAGTAAAAATGTTAATTTTGCAAATGAAAACTGTCCTTTGTAGAGAGGTGCCCGTTAGCAGGGTGTCTGATAAAGGGAGGTTCTACTGTATTTATTAATAGAAAAAAACTAAACAATTATATTTCTATATTGCAAATTAAAAATAAAATATTATCATTCATTTCAAAGCGCATGATGCCTAAAAAGTCTGTGTAAATAAATAAAAACACGTGACATTCAACATCACTGCAAAGTGAAACTTAAACTAACTAGAAAACAAAAGTGAGCAGATGCGATCCTAAAGTTTGCTTTTCTGTGGATGCAACTCACTTCTGTAATACCTTGTTAGTGGTAAAGTTGTATGTAAACAACAATCAACTGTCAAAATTTTAATGGTCAAATTATCGGAAGTGTCGAAATACTGTTTGTTGTTTGATAGGCTGGAGGTCGGGACATCAAACCATGGTCAAATTATCGTTAAGTGTCAAATTATCGTGTATTGAATTAATATATATTAGGTCATACTGTATATATTTATAGAGATCCTGCCAAGAGAGGTCCTTCTCTACGTGGAGGGCGGGAGAAGCAGCACAAGTAAGGGACTGCTCTGCAGGGTGAAGTACGGTGTCGTGAGCCCCAAGCCGCTACGGTAACCGTGAACAGGGAACTCTGATATGTGGTTGACTAACGGAGCAATGGCACTCCACCCCCCTTTACAAGGCCTTTCCAGCAACAAAATCAGAAATTGACGATCCATGCTGCTGAGGGAGCCGACGCGCTGGGGCATGCAGTTATGGGAACCAGTGGGAAATATGTTACGAGAACTCTGAACATCTTACAATTAAACATAAATGGAACTCAGAAGAAAATGGGAGAGCTGAGTAGACTGCTGTATGAAAATCGCATTGATGTAGCATGTCTCCAGGAAACCAAGCTCAATAAAAACCTTGAATGTGAAATACCTGGTTACATCATTGTAAGGAAAGATCGTGAGCGGGGAGTCGGAAGAAGACTCACCTTCTTAATAAAAAAACCAAACCATAAAATATGAAGAAATTAACGTAGATGGACAAGATACCACCACCATTTGTAGAGATGGCTCCGGGTGATTATAGGGCCTCAGCTAGGTGCCAGTAAGTATGGGTGGTGCTTATCGTCTTATCATACGGAGTAATTGTGTGCATTTCCTGTTAATGGGAACATCTGAGATACACAAAGGTAGGACTTTTCCTCATTGTCTGTTTATATTCAGCTGGGCTTAGTAGGACAGCCTTCATGTCTAGGGTACCAGGAGTACAAGACATACTGCCCTGCCCAGGTTCACCTCCCCGCCACACTGAGGCAGTTAACAGGACTTGGGGAGTAATTATGGTTTAATGCCTTAATACAAGAATTGCTACAGTTTTTATATAGCAGTGCTATGATGTTAACCTACAAATACCTTGCTATATACAGTACCTATAAACTCCCTTTAGCGGACACCTTGATAGTGGACACCTCTCTATAAAGGACAGTTTTCATTTACTAAATTACCATTTTCACTATTTAGCAACTCTCCAGTAAGAAGACACCTCTCCCTAAAAGACACTTTGGCTCTACAATTAGATGTTTTTTACAGGGAGGTTTCTACTGTATAGGAGAGAGAAGATGTCAAGCTTATTTACTATAAAACCGAAGAGATTTATTTTTCATTCTGTTTAATAAAATTCTATGTTAAATTGTGGTTGGCTCAAATGCTTCAAGTAATCCATCTTATAAGTGGCCAAATTCAATGATTATCATGGGAGGTTCAAATCTATAAATTCATCATAACATTAATCATAGTCTTCTTTATATATATATATATAAATTTAATAGCTATCTATCAATAAAATTTGTAATAAATAAATTTACTGAAAATGTGTTTATTTTCATTAAATATAAAAAGGTCTGAGTTGCCAATAAATTTATTTTCTTCATATTTTATAGTCTTCTTTCTTATTATTATTCTCCGTCTTTGCCGGTCCCAATCCCAGATTAAAAAGGAGGAGGGGGAGCAGTAACAAGCTCACTAAAAAACCTGGGCTCAGCTGGCCATGTTGATAGTACCCTCTAAGGGCTCCCAATCCAGGGATACAGGATGAGCAGTGTTTGTACTCAATGTTAGGAGCGGCTGCACATGGCGTCTGTTCTTCATGTCAGAGGCGGCCATTTCTTTTGGAGCTAAGTCGGCCTGCCACTGAGTAGTGCTCCCAGTCTAATGATAAACGCATTCTACTTCACCCAGTCATGATGGTTGTCATCATCATAGTGATGTTTTCTAATAAATTTTAACAATAAAATAAGACCTATTCCAAATAAATTAATAGTGTGTGACATTTCGGTAACAACGTTGTTACCGAAATGTCACACACTATTAATTTATTTGAATTAGGTCTTATTTTCTTGTAGCTATAATCTATAATCCAAATTGTGCTTAATAACAATGAAACCTCTTTATGACAGCAATTTGGGTACAATATCATAATTCTCAAGTCCCTAGTTATAAGTGTTTCAAGCGTGGTTATAAAAACAACAAAAAATATAGATCCATAGTGGCGTTGTTAAGTGTGGGGTTCAAACTGTAGTTGATACTGGGAAAATAAGACCTAGAAAAATGATACAAAAGCTGATTACTATAGTTTTCTTGAATATTATTTCTAAGAACTTGTTAATATTATTGCTATCCCTAGACATGTGGTACAGGCCATGATAATCATGGTGTTTAGAAAGTAGGCGACTGCTTTTACTGTAAGGGGCACCC
>CP092880.1:29231876-29260105 GCA_030710605.1 Cordylochernes scorpioides | reverse complement strand
AGCTGCATAAATATTTTCAATTTAAGCTAGAATTGCAGAGTAACCAAACGGACTTTGACACCATTGAATGTACTAAATTCAAAGTGGGCTTCATACCGTATATTTAGGCAAGTTGAACACCAGAAAAAAAACGAACTTTAATTTGATACAATGATTATCACGGGATTTATTTAGTGTACCATGGATAATAAATTATTTAAAACATGGTGGAAAATTATTATTTCGATATAATCATCTATTCATTCAGTTATTTCAATTATCATATGTTTCCTTATAAATATTTCAATAACTTTTTAATTAAAGTTTTCAGCTGTCAGAATATATTACTATCTTTAGTAAATTTATTATATTGATAAACCCTCATATTTTAACAATCCTGAGAGGTTTATAAAATGCTAAAAACGAAGAGAAAAAGTTTTCTTTATTAAAATATATGTTACAAGCTTTCGGGCTGCCAAGCCCTTCGACGGGTACAACGTATTGTGAGAAACTAAAGCTATATACAGAATCGATCTATGAAGAATCTGCATATTTTAAATATGTATGAGGCAAAAATAAAAGAATAAGATATGGAATAGAGGCTTTTTTAGAAATAATTTAACAAGATATAGGATATGGTAATTGACAAAATTAAAATGTGACAGATTTAGCATACTACTAATAGAACTATAGGTATTAACAGGGAGGAATATAGATTAAACCCGCCATCAGCGGAATCCTCGGACTATGAAAAATGGGGGGGGGGGGGGGGGGGGGGGTTGGCGGGGGGATTTGGTAGGACCTGGGGAATGAAGTGGCCGGCCTAAAGATTATTACATATGTCAAGGTACTGTTTTGGTATATCAAGGTGTCTGTTAATACTGTTGTTACTGATGGATAAGACTGCTTCTAAAATTAACCTTTGATATTTGCTGTTGATATTGGAGTATAGGGTGGTAGGGGAGGATAAATTGAAAGAGTGGCCAGTGGTGTTAATATGGTTGAATATAAGGGATCTATTGTCTTTGTTAGAGATGCATCTACCATGCTCAGTCATCCTGATGGCCACGGATCTACCAGTCTCGCCTATGTAGGAAGCGCTGCAATCGTTACATGAGACTGAGTAGACCGAGCCACCAGAGGACTGAGCAACGGTAGATCTGTGTAGTCGGGTGATAGGATGTCTAAGGATGGTGCCAATACTTTTGCTATTAGAAAAATAGGTGTTGATTCCGTGTGTTCTGAGGATGCGGGAGATGGAGACTGATTGAGGGGAGAAGGGCAATAAACAAATGTTTCTGCTGACTATAGTGGGTTTAACGGAAAGAGGGTTATATCTATACTTATGTATAAAATGGGGAGGGTATTGGGAAAGGGCTAGCTGTTTTATGATTAGAGAAAATTCAATTGTTCTGAATACGGGAAGGGAGCAGTGGGTAACCAATCTCTTAGTAAGAGTTCTAACAGTATTTATTTTATGTGATAGCGGGCATGAAGAATTGAAATCTGTGTAGAAGGTGGGATTATTGATCTTGTGGTATACAGTAGTGTGATAATGGGAGGTGGTACGTATAATAAGAATATCCAGGAACGGCAATACAGAATTGTCCTCTAATTCTAAACTAAATGAAATTTCAGGATGATAGGACCAAGGATTCTGAACCAAGGATTTCTGATAATTCCATTTTGAAGAGATAATATGTAGAACTGGTGAGTTCTGATATAACAGAGACCCCAATGCACATATTCTGCTCTAAAATAATGGTTTAGGTACATGCTTATATATACCATATAATTGAATAAAGGATCTATTTATTTTTTTACAGTGTATCACATCATTTGAAAGGAGGAGTTAACAAGAAAAAAAAAAAAATGATTGAGAATATGCTTTTCAAACCAATCGCAGATTGATATAGTCAAGTTAAACTAAAAAGTCTGGAAAAAAAGCATGAGTTAGTAAATTGTTCTAAAAATATAAATCAAAGCAGATATTTTATTAGGTATTGAAAGATTGGTAAATAAAATACGAAAATTTTATTCAATAAATTTTATAATTCTTACTAGAATAGTCAAGTAAACAAATGGGGTTCTGGCACCCTTTATCTAGATATTTCACTGTGCGTTTCATATATGTAAGCTGTTAGCTCATGCTCTAAAGGTTGTCTCCAATTACAATAATAAATTAGGTTGTATTATATGTATTATAGATAATGAGAATAAATCATTACAAAAGAAGGTGACATGATTTAGGCATTTTACCTCCATATAATTTCAATTAAAAATTTAAAAATTCATAATTATTCTGATTCAAGGATTTATGAATATTCCATTTTGAAGGGATAATATGTAGAATTGGTGAGTCCTAAAATAACAGTGACCTCAAAGCTCATATTTTATTCTTTAATAATAGTTTAGGTGCATGCATATTTATGCCATATAATTAAATCAATGCATTTATTTATTTTTTTACAGTGTATCGCTTCATTCAAATTGAGTTAATAAGAAGAAAACAATCAGGAATATGTTATTTACAACCAATCGCAAAATATAAAATAAGATAAACTGAAATATTTCGAAAAAAATATGAGTTTGTTAATTTGTCTATAAATATTTATCAAAGCAGGTGTTGTGGATTACGTATTAAAAGGCTGGTGAACAAAATATATATTTTTTTATCAATAAAATTTTTCAATTACTTCTAGAATATTCAAGTAACCAAATTGGGCTATGGCACCTTTTACCTAGAGATTCAAAAGTGCCTTTCTTGTGTGTAAGCAAGTTAGCATATGCATTAAAAATTGTATATAACTGAATACAATGATAAATTGACTTGTATTAGATATAGATTGTGAGAATAAATCATTGAAAAAGAAGGGGACATTATTTAGATATTTTACTTTCATATATTTTCAATTGATAATACAAAATTTCATATATATAATTATTTTAAATTAAAGAATTTTGAAGATTTCATTTTGAAGGAATAAAATTTAGAACTGGTGAGTCCTGAAATAACAGTGACCCCAATGCTCATATTCTCCTCTTCAATAATGGTTTAGGTAAATTCCTTTATACACCATATAATCATATCAATGCATCTATTTCCCTTTTTTACAGTGTATCGCATCATCAAAAATGAGTTAATAAGAAGAAAACAATCGCGAAAATTTAATCGCGGATAATAAAATAAAATGTCTGTTTATTATCATATATTATTTATAAGCTACAAGTCTGGAACAGCGAGACCAGCTCTAACAGCTTCTGTCTATTATAATGGAGTATTTATAATCAACAAACCAGGAACGGCGAGACCAGCTCTAACAGCTTCTGTCTGTTATGACATCTACATGCATCTCTATCACAGCAGTCACAATATCCTCACCTGCCCAGAAGTCTAACCCCTCCTAAACGTGGCGGGCGGGAGAAGCAGCACAAGTAAGGGACTACCCTGTAGGACGAAGTACGGTGTCGTGAGGCCTGAGCAGCTACGGTAGCCGTGAACAGGGAACTCTGAAATGTGGCTGACTAATGGGGCAATGGCACCCCCCTTTCCATGGAGCAACAATATCCTCTTAGAAGAGAAAATTGCTATAAAATATAAAATGAACATATAAACAGTAGAAATGTGTTTCTTTATTCGTGCGCGCGCAAACTAGAAGCTTTCAGATCTTTATAATCCTTCTACAGGCATAGCTATTAGTTTAGAGAATGAGGATCACCTCAGTTTATAGATGTGTCTGTAGAAGGATTATAAAGACCCGAAAGCTTGCACTTTGCACGAATAATGAAACGTATTGCTACCGTTTATGTTTTACAATATCCTCTATCTTGGTTGATTCCAGATTAAAATAATTACTCATCTTTTGAGGTTATTCACAATGTGACGCAAATGTTGGTACCTTCATGGGATTGGAAGTTCTGTTCAGACAGGCAATGAGTTGTCAGTTGCAAACCGTGATAATTAGGTGGGACATTTTCTATGGATAATGGCATGTGCAATAGGACATTCCAGTTTTGTGATTTTTAACATGTCTTTGACCACTTTTGCAACATGTGGCATATACTGGAAAATCAATTTGTCATCTGCCTTTATGTATTTTGACATCTTCCTGATCCATTCCTCGCCAACTACTGATCCCTACATATCTATCTCACAGATCATCCCATCTCCCATAGGTGCCCCGTTATTTAAAAAGGATCCAGTTTGCCGTCCCACCAGATCTACACTTTAAATTAATTTGAAACTCCGCCTTTGTCGGTCCCAAGCCCGGATGAAAAAGGATGAGGGGGGACAGTAACAAGCTCGCTGAAAACCTGGGCTCAGCTGGCCCGGCTGATAGTACCCTGTAAGGGCTTCTGATCCAGGGATACAGGAAGCGGCGTTTGTACTCCTTGTTAGGAGCGGCTGCACATGGCGTCTGTTCCTTATGTCAGAGGCGGCTATTTCTTTGGAGCTAAGTCGGCCTGCCACTGAGTAGTGCTCCCAGTCTTAATGACAAAGGCAGACGTATTCTACTTCACCCTGTCATGTTGGTTGTAAGCAGTCGTAAACTTCTACCCACCATGATTATTATGGCCTGTACCACGTATACTTGAGATAATAAAAAAATGATGGTTGTCAACTCTACAAGCTTGATACCCTAATATGTAAGAAAGAAGAAGAGAAATGCATTTGAAGAAATAATAAGATGCTCACTACCTCACCCAGTCATGATGGGTGTCAACTCTACAAGCTAGATACCATAATATGATTGAGGAAAGATAAAAAAACGAAGAGAAAACATTTGAAGAAATAATTAGATGCTCATTTACTGTAGTCGCACCCTCCATCATTGTTGTCACAAATATTCTATTTTAAGATAATGAAAGCTCTCCAAATATATAGACTAACATTCATTTACTCTTTTCCAAAGGAGTTGATAATTTGCATACCGCATGAATGCCAAGTTATAAATAAAGGACTTGGTGACATAAGAAGGGAGCTTAAAGAAAGACAATTACCTAAATGTTGACTAGACATGGTAAGGGCTCCAGGTGATATCTAGATACATAACACAGAGGGGGTTAGATGTATACTATCTCACCCCGTCATGTATTGCTACACCCCTGACCCCAACTTCCCAATTCCGACAGCTCGCTGTAGGGTTTCTATTGACAACAAAGTAGAATGGAGTGGACTAGAGACTGAAAACAGCACTGTTGGACACCGACAACGCTTAAAGCCGGACTTACGTCTACACGCGAGGCCTCCCGTCGGAGTTTTGCGCCAGAGCCAACAGCCTAGTAATCAGTACCTAGTCCTAGGTCAGTGGAGCGAGCAAGCTATCGGAGGGGAAGTTGAGTATCATTCCACGCTATGTGTATACACAGGGTTAAAGTAGTAGGGTCCCCACCCTCCTTCCCAGCGTGGAATGACCAATGACCAAAGCGGGATAGTCTAGGGCGGCTAATCGTCGCAGTGGCCACCACAGGGGTGTAAGCACTAAACACCGACTCACTTCCCAATGCTGTCTATTCACCATCTAGATCCTGCAACAATGGCATTAGTAGAGCCGGATCGCAGGGAAGTCAAACTGTGGGTCTCTCCATCTGGAACATCTGTTACACACAGCAACCTAGAATTTAGACTTTATGTTAAACAGATTGCTATTGTCACCGAGTCCCTTTTTTATCCTTGGCATTCAAGCTGTTTGTGAGTTTTTTTTTTCTACCTGATTCTTGGTAATTTGATTCAGAAAATTTTGAAGTTCACAATAAGAACTTTCAACTAAGACAAAGAACTAAACACAATTTTGTTGTTACCAACAAATTGATGGATCAGTTCTAAAAACAACACAAGACACAAAGTTCATCTAAGAACCACAAAAAATCATAAAAACTCTTGATTCAATTTACATTTCTTCAAGGTATATATGAAACTATGTCAGGGAGATCGTTAAAAACATGTAAAATGGTATCCAATATATTTGTGGATGATACCACTATACTTCATTAAAAGGTAACTGTATAGGCACCAGGTAATAAGACTAAATCCAAATAAATAAATAGTTTAGGACGTTTCTGCTACAGTGTTGTTACCGAAACATCACACACTATTTATATTTGGATTTGTTCTTATTACCTTGTGGTTTATAATCTATAATCCAAATTGTTCCTTATTATCGGTAACTGTATGGCAGTAGAACCTCTATGAGAGGACACTCACGTTAAAGGGCACCTCTCTACAAAGAACAGTTTTTTATTTGAAAAAATACCATTTTTACTATTTAGTAACTCTCTGGTAAGAGGACACTTCTCCCTAAAGGACACTTTGGCTCTGCAAATAGGTTTTGTCCGTTACAGGAAGGTTCTACTGTATATTAATATTTAGTCCTTTGATCTTTTCAATCCAATTCAAATGCATTTATTGTTTTATCAAGTGTCACAAGCTCTTATTTTAAATTAATTCTTCTTCTTCTTATTATTATTATTATTTCTTATCTACACTCAACCATATTAGGGTATCATGCTTGTAGAGCTTGTTGATGGTGTCTGCCGGGGAAGAGTAGAGCTCATCATTGGATGAGTCAATACAGTCTATAATGTGTTTTGAGGTTGCAGGTTGAGAATTGCACTTAGTACATATTGGGAAAACCTTGAAACACCATTCTGGAAAGTCATTGTCCGTAGATTACCAGACTTAAGTTTGGAAATCAAAGACTAATGTTCTTTTGGGAGTACAGAATTGGTACTTGTCCCTCCATAGCCTAATGTTGGGTCTTATTAATCAATCCAATCAGTCCACATCATGTGCCTCCTTCAGGCTGTACACAGCCTTGTTTAGATAGAAGGAGAATCAATGACAACTGTGTTCAGCTGATAAATATATTGTGGTATTCATTAGTACATAGGTAACATCTGAGATGTATACTAGAGTATCGCTTAGTTTTTATTTATTTATTTTTATTTTATTGATCAGCCAGGCGCGATATTGAAATATTTGCGTCTATTACAGAGGAAACAAACAAAACAACAAACAAATTAGAATTGCTTTTGTATGTTTGTCTTTTTTCTCCTTGACCTTTCTCCTTGTATATAGCAAATTTGTTATGATGTAAAGAAATGTATTGATGCAAATATCCCTGAGTTTAGGATATCGCGTTATAGGATGTTAATAAAGTTAATTAAACAAAATAGAACTTATAATTAAATATTTACAAAAACACATGTTATATATTTATAAATGTATGTAATTTTGCTATCCTCAAAGCTTATGTCCATAGATAATCTAAAATACTCTTTCCAAGAGTCTAGGATCAGTTACACTATAAAAGGAAGAAGGAAAAATGCAATATAACAGCGGTATGGTAGATTAAACTGGCGAAACCGCTAGGAGGGTTCATCACTGATGAGCCAGGCCCTGCCATCAATTTTTCAATTGCAGTAAGGGCAGTAGAAATTGTTTATTTTTAAAAAGAATCATACGTGTCTATAATAGTTTTGAATTTTAAAAACACATGTATTAATAGACAGAGTTTATAAAATTTATATAGACAAAGTGACTGATGTAAGAGAGTTAAATGATTAAGATAAAGGAACAATAGATGTCTCACTTCTGTAAAGTTGAGTATAGTTTAGTTGAGATGTCTTCTGTGTGGATATATCCGATATAAAATCCTACCTGGGTTCTTCAGCATCATTGATTTAAAATTCCATTGAAATTGATTTTTTTTACTTGTAAATTCTTGTTGGGATCTTATATGCATATAATAATCTGGCTTTTATTGATTTATCAATAAAATGGGTTGGCCAAATATCAGGAAACAGGTTAAATTGTTCTTCTTAATGGCGCTCTGCCATCTAAAAAACACATGTGCTCGTGGTCAGGATATGCCTTCATTATTTTTAATATCAACACCTGGCCTTTTTTCTTATTATTCTTTTTCATATAATAATCTATTGAGTTTCTTGCTGAATTTCTTGGGATTCCAACTAGATATATCTTTATTCTTCTTATCGCCATTATAGATTAGATCAAGATCATCAGAATTATACAGGTTCCATATTTGTTTTTTTTTTTTTTTTGTATGAATAGTTTCTGTTGCCCATGGTACTCAATTCTTCCAAGTTTTCTTTTTAAATATTTCCTTATGTTTTAGATTTGTTTTTGTGAAGAATCCGGACTTCGGAATAAGTAAATTTCAACAAAATATCACAGATGATCTCATAAATCTTCATTGTTTTTTCTTCTTCTTTCAAACTTGGTACTTTGAATAAAGAATAATTTTGTACTAAATACAAATTTTTGAACTCTAATAATTCGATTGGGCAAATTAAAAATATATATATTTAGAGAAAAAAAGTGATATAAATATGATTAATATAGTTTGAAATTGCATTTTTACTTTGCTGAAAACTACCATTGCTGTTATACCAAACCTATTATATATTTTTTAAAAATAAAGGCATGCCTAAAAATATTATATATATGGTCTTAAATATCTCCATAATATTCTTTTTACATGGATATTAAGAATTTGCCTATTTCAGTAACGTCATTTACCTCTAAGATTTCTCTACATTAGTGGTCACTTCAAAGATACCAATCAAATCTAGTTCTTAAGATCTTTGGTATTTTTTAATATTTTAAATATGAAATTATCTGATTAATTTACACGAGATGATATCAAATCTATGAAGGAAATGATTTTCCATAAGAATTTGCCAAAGCAAATACAATTTTCACTGTTTTTACTTTTAAATTTATATAGGTATGCTTATAGTTTTTAAGAGACTGCTGACAGTGTTGCTGGGAAATCTCCAGGGGAATAGATCGAGAGGAAGAAGAAGACGGGGAAACACAGACAATGGACTGGACGACACACCTACGAGGAGATGAAGAGGATGGCGGAGAAAGTATGGAGAGACCATGTGGCCCAGCCTCAGTAGAAGAAGGCATTGAAGGAGGGAGATATGGAGAGACCATGTGGTTCACCCTCAGTAGAGGAAGGCATTGAAGGAGGAAGTATGGAGAGACCATGTGGTTCACCCTCAGTAGAGGAAGGCACTAAAGGAGAAAGATATGGAGAGACCATGTGGCCCACCCTCAGTAGAGGAAGATATTGAAGGAGAAAGATATGGAGAGACCATGTGGCCCACCCTCAGTAGAGGAAGACATTGAACGAGGGAAATATGGAGAGACCATGTGACCCACCCTCAGTAGAGGGAGGCACTGAAGGAAGGAGATATGGAGAGACCATGTGGCCCACCCTCAGTAGAGGGAGGCACTGAAGGAAGGAGATATGGAGAGACCATGTGGCCCACCCTCAGTAGAGGAAAGCATTGAAGGAGGGAAATATGGAGAGACCATGTGGCCAACCCTCAGTAGAGGAAGGCATTGAAGGAAGGAAATATGGAGAGACCATGTGGCCCAACCTCAGTAGAGTAGGGCATTGAAGGAGGGAAATATGGAGAGACATGTGGCCCACCCTCAGTAGAGGAAGGCATTGAAGGGAGGAAATATATATACGAAAAAACAATAGAAAAAAATAAAAGGTAAAAAGATCAGGTATTGATATTAAAAACAAAGTAGGCACATCCTGATCAGGAGCACATGTGCTTTTCAGAAGGCAGAGCGCCATCTGGTGGAACAGAAATCAACTAAACATTAATTTAGCCTGTTCCCTGATATTTGGCCAACCCAATTTCTTGATAAATCAAGAAAAGCCATCCACGAACGCGTTTCGCGCTGTTGGCGCTCGTCAGCGTGGAGCAGGCTGTGCCAATGCGACCGAGTTTCATATATAAACTTTAATAACAAGCACAAAACAGTATCTTTATTTTCAAGAAATATAAAAGATTGAATAGGCAGATATGATAGTGTATGGGTGAGAATTTGTGATCTATTGGAGGGAATTGAAGTTAAGATGAGAGAACAATTGAATAAGGGTTGCTAGAATATCTCTAAGTTGGATTATATAAATGGTCCTGCCCAATGTATCCCTCTAACAGACTGTTCCCACAGCAGTGCTGTGAGTTTCAAGCTTTAGTTGATGAAGAACATGTGTGTGTAGCACATAATACTGACCACGTTTCTGAATTTATTTTTGGTAGAACCTGGCATACTTTCCACCTCCATTTATTTGAACTAACACAAAAATGGAATATTGAAATAATTATCATAATCATTGTGGCTTCATTATAATGAGTTGTTTATTTAAAAGGAAAATATTTATATATATAAAAATAACTGAGAAATTTCTATTTTGTAAATTAAAAAGAAAATATTATTATTAATCTCAAAGTGCAGAATGCCTAAATAGCCTGCATAAAAAACAATAATACTTGTGACATTCACAATGGCACTGCAAAGTGAAACTTAAACTGCCCCGAAAGCTAAAGTGGGCAGGCGCGATCCTAATGTTTTCTGGTCACCGCTGGCCTCTGTAATACCTTGTTAGCGGTAAAGTTGTACAGTAGAACCTCTTTGAGAGGACACTCTCACTAGAGGACAACTCTCTACAAAGTACTGTTTTCATCTACAAAATTAACATTTTTACTATTTAGTAACTCTCTGGTAAGAGGACATCTCTCTGTAAAGACAATATGGCTCTGTAATTAGGTGTCCTTTACAGGGAGGTTATACTGTATATGTAAACAACAATTAACTGTCAAAATTTAAATGGTCGAATTATCGATAGTGTCGAATTACCATTTGTTATTTGATAGGCTGGAGGTTGGGACATCGAAACATGGTCGAATTATCGTAAAGTGGAAAATTAATAAGGTTATGTTATATAAACAAGGTTGTCCCAAAAGTTCAAAAACACTTGCCAAAAATTGAAATACCAATATTATTCGCCGTTATGTATGATGTCTTTGATTTATGTATAAAGTGATTTTATTATGTATTATTATGTATTCGCCGTAATAATATTATTCGCCGTTATATATAATGCTTTGAATTATGTACGAGGTGTGTTCAGAAAGTATCGCGACTTTTGAATTTTCGCGGGTTACGTATATTCGAATTTCGATCTTTTTGTGGCTTTATGTTGCTACTCATGTCTCTCACTTATGCCGACAAGATCGGCCATTTTGAATGCTCACTTAATTGTTGACAGCTGCTTTGCTTGCAGGTGTTTTGGATCGTCTTAGATTTTTACCTATTAAAAAAAAATGGATCAAAGAACCTGTATCAAATTTTGTGTGAAAAACGAAATTAAGTGCGCGGATGCATTCCGAATGTTGACTGTGGCATACGGAGAAGCTACCTTGGACCGAAGCAACGTTTATCGGTGGTACAAAATGTTCTCAGAAGGCCGAGAAGATGTGAACGACGAAGGGCGTGCCGGACGCCCGAGCACTTCAACAACAGACGATAAAATTAATGAAGTGGAGAAAATGATATTGGCCAATCGTCGAATCACCGTTAGAGAAGTTGCTGAGGACCTAAACATATCGATTGGCTCGTGCCATTCGATTTTTATCAATGATTTGGGCATGAGACGGGTCGCCGCGAAATTCGTACCAAAATTGCTCATTTGCGACCAAAAACAGCATCGCATGAACATTGCTAATGAGATGTTGGACTCTATCCAAGACGACCCAAATTTGCTCCAGAGGGTCATAACTGGTGACGAAGCGTGGGTTTATGGTTATGACGTGGAAACCAAAGCTCAATCATCTCAATGGAAGCTGCCGCAAGAACCAAGACCGAAAAAAGCGCGCCAAGTTCGGTCGAATGTGAAAGTTTTGCTGACAGTTTTCTTCGATTGCAGGGGCGTGGTGCATCATGAGTTCTTGCCACAGGGTAGAACGGTCAATAAGGAATATTACCTGCAAGTTATGCGCAATTTGCGCGAAGCAATCCGCCAGAAACGCCCGGATTTGTGGAAGAACAAAAATTGGCTTTTGCACCACGATAACGCCCCTACTCACACATCGTTGCTTGTGCGCGACCTTTTGGCCAAAAACAACACACTAATGATGCCGCAGCCACCGTATTCCAGAGATCTGGCCCCCTGTGACTTTTTCTTGTTCCCTAAACTGAAGAGGCCCATGAAAGGGCGACGTTACACTACGCTTGACGAGATAAAGACGGCATCGAAGAAGGAGCTGAAAAATATTAAAAAAAAAAAAAAAAATTTTGAAGTGCTTCGAAGATTGGAAAAACCGTTGGCACAAGTGTATAATATCTCATGGGGATTACTTTGAAGGGGACAAAATAGGTATTCATGAATAAATAAATAATTTTTGAAAAAACACAAAAGTCGCGATACTTTATGAACACACCTCGTATAAAGTAATTTTATTATGTAGCGCATTATATATTCGCCGTAATAATATTATTCGCCGTTATATATAATGCTTTGAATTATGTATAAAGTGATTGTATTATGAAGCATTATGTATTTGCCGTAATAATATTATTCACCAAGAAATATGAAAAACAACATTTTAAGAAAAACACGAACTTTTGTGACAACCTTATGTATAGAGAGAGCGATTGTGCCAGGTGATTATAGGGCCTCAGGCCATGTGCCAGTAATTATGGGTAGTGCTTATCTTCTCATCAAACAGAGTAATTGGGTTCTTGGTTTCTTGTTGATGGGAACACCTGAGGTACACAATGGTAGGACTTTGCCTGTTAACATTTTGCTGAGCTTAGTAGGACAGTCTTCATGTCTAGGGTACCAGGAGTACAAGACATACTGTCCTGCCCAGGGTCACCTCCCCACCATACTGAGGCAGTTAACAGGACTTGGGGAGTAATTATGGTTTAATGCCTTAATACTAGCATTGCTACAGTTTTGATATAGCAGTACTATGATGTTAACCTACAAATACCTTGCTATCTACAGTACCTATAAACTCCATTTAGCGGACACCTTGCTAGCGGACACCTCTCTAGAAAGGACAGTTTTCATTTACAAAATTACCATTTTCACTATTTAGCAACTCTCCAGTAAGAAGACACCTCTCCCTAAAAGACACTTTGGCTCTACAATTAGGTGTTCTTTACAGGGAGGTTCTACTGTATAGGAGAGAGAAGATGGTCAAGCTTATTTACTATAAAACCGAAGGGATTTTTTTTCATCCTGTTGAATAAAAATCTATGTTAAATTATGGTTGGCTCAAATGCTTCAAGTAATCCATCTTATAAGTGGCCAAAATCAATGATTATCATGGGCGGTTCAAATCTATAAATTCATCATAACATTCATCATAGTTTTCTTTTTATATATATATATATATATAAATTTAATAGCTATCTATCAATAAAATTTGTAATAAATAAATTTACTGAAAATGTGTTTATTTTCATTAAATATAAAAAGGTCTTGAGTTGCCAATAAATTTATTTTCTTCATATTTTATAGTCTTCTTTCTTATTATTATTCTCCGTCTTTGCCGGTCCCAAGCCCAGATTAAAAAGGAGGAGGGGGAGCAGTAACAAGCTCACTAAAAAACCTGGGCTCAGCTGGCCATGTTGATAGTACCCTCTAAGGGCTCCCAATCCAGGGATACAGGATGAGCAGTGTTTGTACTCAATGTTAGGAGCGGCTGCACATGGCGTCTGTTCTTCATGTCAGAGGCGGCCATTTCTTTTGGAGCTAAGTCAGCCTGCCACTAAGTAGTGCTCCCAGTCTTAATGATAAACGCATTCTACTTCACCCAGTCATGATGGTTGTTATCATCATAGTGATGTTTTCTAACAAAATTTTACTAGAAAATAAGACCTATTCCAAACAAATTAATAGTGTGCGACATTTCGGTAACAACGTTGTTACCGAAATGTCACACACTATTAATTTATTTGGATTAGGTCTTATTTTCTTGTAGCTATAATCTATAATCCAAATTGTGCTTTATCAACAATGAAACCTCTTTATGACAGCAATTCGGGTACAATATCATAATTCTCAAGTCACTAGTTATAATTGTTTCAAGCGTGGTTATAGATTCATAGTGGCGTTGTTATAGTACGGTTAAAACTGTAGTTAATATTGGGCAAATAGGAGAGAGGCCTAGAAAAATGATACAAAAAGCTGATGTCCATAGTTTTTTCGAATATAATTTCTAAGAACTTTTTCATATTATTGCTTATCCCTAGTACACGTGGTACAGGCCATGATGATCATGGTGGGTAGAAGTTTGCAACTACTTATACTGTAAGGGCACCCCATGTCTACACATGTGAAAAACAGTTCGACTTTTCACTTACAAATGTGCCAGAGCCCCATTTGATTATTTGCACTCGCTGTTGGGGTTGGACTTTTGCAAGAATCGGGGGATATTGGAGCATTTTATTTTTAATCAGAAAAAAGTACCCAATGCAGGAATCAAACTCGGATCGTAGCGGTCGAAACCCAACAGTTTAGACACACCATCCATATAGGTCTTATTTTCTTGTATTATAATCTATGATCCAAATTGTGCTTTATTATGAAGAAGATTTAATGTGAAAAAAATAACTGAGCAATGTAAGGATTATTCACTCATGAAAATTTTAATTTGGATGAATGTGTCCATTGTATAATGTAGTGTTCAAAAGATATAGAAAAAATGGATCCTTCAGTTGGTGATAAAATTTACCCAAAAAATTAACTTTTAAACCAACCTTTTAAAACGCAAAGAACTTTTACTCTTTGTAGGTCTGTTAGAAAATATTAGATATTACAAAGTATGTGAAAATTACAAGGTAATATGACCTAATCCAAATAAATTAATGGTGTGTGACATTTCAGCAACAGCATTGTTACCATCATCAAACAAAAGAATAAATGAGAAAAAATATCACAGCATGTTCTTAAATAGTAGTGTTATCAAGTATGTAACCAAGATATCAGATAAGAATAAAATAATTTTCTGATAAACCTGATAACAGTACTATTTAAGAACATGCTGTGATATTTTTTCTTTTTATTATTTTGTCTGATGATTGTAACAATGATGGTAACGAAACGTCACACACTATTAATTTATTTGGATTTGGTCTTATTATTTTGTAGTTCTAATCTTTAATCATAATTGTACCCTTTCAAAGTTCAGTTGAACCTGTCTATACCACCCCCTCTAAATAGCGCCTCCCTCTCTATAGCGCCCGATTTTAAATACGTAGTACGATGCGATTTACATTAAAAGTGGCCTGTCTATAGCACCTCCTCTCTATAGCACCCTCTTTTGGCGAGTCCCAAGAGGGGGCGCTATAGACAGGTTTAACTGTATATGATAGTTTTCTTTTGATTAGTTTTCTAATAAAAATATTGCGTGACTTCACATATTATGAACAATACACGAGTCTATTCACACAATGATGAAATGAAATAGGGCATTCAACAACTGTCCTGATTAGGAACTAACACCTACCCACATATTCTCATGCCCAGCAATGGCCGCAGTCTTGCAGAAAATTGACATGGACCCAGAACAGCAGCTTTACACACCCAAGATAGTGGACATTGCTGCTGCTGTGATAGAGATGTATGGAGACATCTGAGGCTCTTCATTGGACACGACAACAACAACAACAACATGAAATGAAATAAGAAAGTTATTTTATTTTGGGGAAATGTATCGAATTCTCAATTCTCAATGGCAATGCTCCAATGGCCCCCGATTATTGCAAAAGTCTAACCCCACCAGCGAGTTCAAGTAACCAAACGGTGCTCTGGAATATTTGTAGATGCAAAGTCGAACTACTTTTCACATGTGTAGACATGTGGTACACTTACAGTAAAAGCAGTCGCCTACTGCTGGGAATCTCTTATGGTTCAGACAATGAAACAACAAATAACAAGTTTACTTACAGCTGAAGTGGTTTTAAAGAATTAGGCGATTTTACCTTTTATGAAAGTATTTTAAATTTATTATTTTCAAAGAGAGATAGAAAAGAACATTTAACAATTTACATCACAATTACTAATTTTGTAAACAAAACCAACACTCCTTTGTTCTAGTTTTTATATTACAATGTTGTCAGTCTAAAAGTATTTCAAGATCATTGATTTACTATTCTTCTTTTTTTCCAACATTCCCTCTTGATTCAGTGATCTTATCACATTCAACAGTTTATTCACTTGACTTATGTTTTAAATGGTTGTCATAAGAAGGGATTTGAATTTGTCAAACTTTGGTCTGGCTAGAGGTTTTGTTAGGATGTCTGCAATTTGGTGTTCTGTTGGACAATATATCAGGTTAAACTTTTGAGCTTGATCTTTCACAAAATGATATTTGACATCAATATGTTTAGTTTTAGTGGTGAATTGACCTGATTTAATAATTTTTATAGTGCTTTGGTTATCAACATAGAGATTTATATCAAAATTATCTGGAATTAATTCTTCTAATAGGGATCTTATGTATGACACTTCTTTGCATGCATCTGCTGCAGCAATGAACTCTGCTTCAGTGCTTGAAAGGGCAATTACAGGTTGCTTTCTGGAGCACCAACTTATGGGACCTCCACATAAGTAGACTACATATCCTGTGGTACTTTTTCTAGTTTTAATATCTCCAGCAAAGTCAGAATCACAATACACATTTAATTCAAATGGCATCTCTCCATCATATGATATGCCTAAATTGGTGGTGTGATTTAAATATCTTAGGGTTCTTTTGATGTTTATAATATCTTGAGTTGTAGGATCATGCATTGACCTGCTTTCAAAATTTGTGGCAAAGGTCATGTCTGGTCTAGTTTTGTTTGTCAAATATAAAAGGCTTCCAATTGCTTGTATGTAGGGAAATTTGTTATCATTTGATATTACTAAGTTTTTGTCTAATTCTTTTGCTACATCTGTAATGGGAGTGGGTACTGGTTTTGAGTTTTGCATATTATATATTTCAAGAACTGATTTTGCATAATTTTCTTGTGAAAGTAAAATTTTATTTTTTTCCTCAAAACACAGATTTATTCCCAAAAAGGTTATTGGATCATTGTTTATTTTAACTTCAAACTCTTGGCATAGTTTTTCTAAAATATTATTTAATTATTCTTCATTATCTTCCATTAAGATACCATCATCTACATATATTGCAAGGTACATATTTCCTTTGTTGGTTTTAAAAAGATATGGCTCTGATTTTAGTTGTATGAAATCTTGGGATTTGAGAAAGGTTTTTAATCTTCCATTCCATTTTAATGGGGCTTGCTTTAAACCATACAATGCCTTTCTTAACCTACATATATTCCCTTTATAACCTTCTGGCAATTAAACATATATTTCTTCATCCAAAAACCCATATAGAAAAGCTGTTTTTATGTCAAATGTTTTAAAAACAAACCTTCTCTTAGCCATTAGAGCAAAGTATATCCTTAAAGAGACAGTGCTTATAACTGGACTGAATGTCTCATCATAATCAATGCCTGCTTCTTGTTCAAAGCCTCTTACAACTAGTGTTGCTTTGTAGCGACCATCTTCTTTCACTTTAAAGAGCCATTTAGAGGTCAGAATCTTCTTGTTTGACGCTTCATTTTCTTTTACTATTTCCCAAACTTCATTTTTGGCAAGAGACTCTTTTTCTTCTTTTATTGCCTTTTTCCATTTTTCTTGATTTGGACCAGATATAGCTTCAGAGTAAGTTAGAAGAGCTGATTCTGTTATTCCGTCCCTTTCTAAATAGAAGTCTTCATATCTTGATGGTGTTTGTAAACTACTTCTTGGTCTAAGATTATATTTTGAAGTACTTGGTTTTGTAGGGATATCTTCTTTGTCTTCAGAGACTTCTGGTAGACTTGGTTCTTCATTTAATTCTAGTTGGTCTTCAGATTCTTCTTCTGGTTCGACAATAGGTATTTTTCTTCTTTATTTATACATCCTTTATCTAAAAAAATACATCTCTAGCTGTAAAGATTCGTTTGCTTTGTTCATCCCAAAGGCGATAAACATTTGGTGCATAACCTATAAAGGTATATTTTTTACTTCTGTCTTCCAATTTCTTTATGTGTTTTAGGGTTTTGACATAAGCTTCACAACCAAAAAGTTGTAAGTTTGACAAATTTGGTCTTTTGTTGAACCAAAGTTCTGCAGGGGTTTTCTCTAATTCTTGAGTAGGGCTTCGGTTCAGCAAATAGGCTGAAACCCTTACAGCTTCTCCCCACATGTATTTTTCTATACCAGAATCAATCAAAAGAGCTCTAGTTTTCTCCATCAGGGTTCTATTTAATCTTTCGGCTTTGCCGTTTAGCTGAGGTGAGTGAGGTATGGTGAGATCCATAATGATTCCTTTAGCTTTGCACCAGGATTTTATATCTTCATTTACATATTCTCCGCCATTGTCACATCTTATTTTTGAAACTTTTAGATTCATTTGGTTTTCTGCTTCTGTAATAAATTCTTTTAGATATCCTTTTACTTCATATTTATTTTGTAACAAATACACATGACAAAAATGTGTGTAGTCATCAAGAAATGTTAGAAAATAGTTTTTGTTGTCATGGGTAGTGGGATCTAAAGGTCCACATACATCTGTATGGATTATTTCTAAAGGCCTTTCTGATTTTGTTCTAATGGAATTGAATGGCTTTCTTACCTGTTTAGCTTTAATGCATGTTTCACAAATTTCATCTTGACTTATTTTTTCTATGTTTATTCCATTTAACATAGATTTTAATTGTTTTAAGCTTGAAAAACTTATGTGACCCATTTTTCTGTGCCATTTTTGCATTTCTTTATTTTGGGTAGCTGTTAGGTGAGATTCTTCAATTTCGGGGTTTTCTGTTTCTATATTTATTGTATAGAGTCCATTTTCCTGTTTTTCTCCTTCTAAAACTTTTTTTCCATTTTTTACGACAAATACCTTTTCATCTTCAAAGACGACTTTGCCTTTATTTCTGGTAATGGCACTTAAAGATAGTAAATTATTTGTCAAGTTTGGTACAAACATCACCTCCTTGAGATCACATTTCTTCCCTTGAATTTTTCCAACTGATTTTGCTATTAGAGTTTCTTCCTTTTTTGCTATTGATATTTTTGAGTTGCAATCTACTTCATCTAGTAAAAACCTTTTATTTATCATATGGCTTGTTGAGCCACTGTCTACAATGAATTCTAGCAATTCCTCATTTTTACATTTTAAAGTCTCTCCTGCAAAAAAGGACAATTTTTCTTCATTTTGGTTTCTGAAAAAGCAATCCTTTTCTTTATGATTTGTCTTTTTACAAATTCGGCAAGGAATATTTTCCTGGAATTTATTTTGAGATTTCTTAAAGAAGCATTGGTCTTGAGTATGATTTGTCTTTTTACAGATGGTACACCATTTTTTATTTAGTCTACAATATTTTGCTAAGTGCCCGCTCTTTTTGCAGTTAAAGCACTGCTTTACTTTAGTAGCACTCATGGCTATTCCCTCTTCAGGCTTTACTTTTTGTTTAGTTTCTTCAAGTGATAGTCTTGATATTAAGTTTGTTAACGTTTTCTCACTTTTGGGTGTCGAGTCCCATGCTGTGCTGAAGTAATTAAAGTAGTCTGGCAAAATGCTCAATATTTTAGAAATTACAAAGCTTTCCTCAATTTCTTGTTTTACATTATTTAGTTTGAATACTAAATTTTGCATTCTGCTTATATTTGTTGCCATATCTGTATTTTTGTCAAATTTGAATCCATGAAATTCTTGTAGAAATTTGCATTTTAATTGCTCATCTTCTCTTTGATAGATGGCTACTAGTTTTTCATACATTTCTTTTGAAGTTTTGCAATTTAGAATGTGTGTTAAAACATTATTTTCAATGGTTAACATTATGTATTTTTGTGCTTTGGCGTCTTTTAGGCTCCATTTATCTTTTCCAGTTTCATCTTTTAAGTCTTCAAACAACGATTTTCCATTTACAATATCTAGAAGGCCATTTGATTTGAAAATAATTGTTATCTGAAAATTCCATAAATCAAAATTTTCAGGATTTTTAAGCCTCACAATATTTGCGATATCTTCGCTGACAGCCATTTTTGTTTTTATTTATATTTTATATATATATTTTACCGCGATTCAAAAAGAACCACGCTCTGCTACCATGTTGGGAATCTTTTATGGTTCAGACAATGAAACAACAAATAACAAGTTTACTTACAGCTGAAGTGGTTTTAAAGAATTAGGCGATTTTGCCTTTTATGAAAGTATTTTAAATTTATTATTTTCAAAGAGAGATAGAAAAGAACATTTAACAATTTACATTACAATTACTAATTTTGTAAACAAAACCAACACTCCTTTGTTCTAGTTTTTATATTACAGTGTTGTCAGTCTAAAAGTATTTCAAGATCATTGATTTACTATTCTTCTTTTTTTTCCAACACCTACTTCTACCCATCATGATTATCATGGCCTGTACCATGTGTACTAGGGATAATAATAAAAAAGAATTAAAACACACATATGAGTGTTAACAACTTGAAATACGCACAAGGATAGCTTTTTCAATTAATAAAGAAAGTGTATTTGCCCAAATCAGTAATTATCAAAAATTACCATTAATTGGACATTTATTCTAATAGATGGTGCAGGTCATCAGAAACTTTCAGTTCTATCATAAGGTGTTGCTTTTATCTTGATATTTCGAATCAGGTTCTATTACAATATCACTTTTGAACTATTTTACCATATAGTTTGGAATTCTCATGTACTCTTATGTCAATAAATACCAATTCCATTATTAATCATGAAACCTTAAAGGCAAGCTTTGTTGGTCATAGAGATTAGACTTGCAACACACAGATGAGGGCTAACAGCTTGAAATACATATAAAGATATTATGATGCATTAGCGCGCCATCTGTTATGGAAATTTGAAACTATTATAGACGTGTATGATTATTTTCAAAAATTAATTTTCCATTGCAGTAAGGTCAGTAAAATTGTTCAATTTTCAAAAAGAATCATACGCGTCTATTATAGTTCCGAATTTACATATATGGATAGCTTTATTCTTGATTAATTACGTATGAATATTTGCCCAATTCAGGAATTATCATAAAATTCTGATAATTTGATATGAACGTCAAAGAAAAAAAAAACAGATTGAAATATCTCATTACATCTTTGAGTGCCAGTATATTAACGAAGAAAGAGAGATGTTCTTCTCAAAAGTAAAAACGACAGCCAACTTACAACGTGACAATGCCTGGTGGCCAAAAGTGATGAAGAGACTTGATGAAGGCAATGTCCACGCTTCGATAACATAGTACACACACTTTTTCCTTCTCAATATTTGAAAAAATGGTTTCTAGAAAATTCCAACCCGTAGATCATGAATATAACCTTTATTTTTCAAAATTAGCTCATTTTTTAAAAAAATATTTGAGAATATTTAATTTTATAAAAAGGTGATGTCATCGCTGTCATCAGAATATTTTGAAGATATTGACTTTGTAAGCATAACATTCAATCATAATTTAGACAAAATGCATACAAATGCAATTTTATATCAAGAAAATGTTTAACAATCCATTTATTTTCATATATATTTTTAAATATATAAATTATGCCGCGTAAATGCAAAGTTAATCCAGAAATGTTCTGCTACATTTGTGGAAAATTTACAATTCCCAAACAGAGGAAACGTATCACCCCAAAGATAAAAGAATGCTATAAAGAATATTTTGGTGTGGCCTTAGTTGATCATGACAAGTGGTGGTGCCCCCATAGTGTGTGCGGAACGTGCTATCATGGACCTTTGCAATGGAAATAGGGGAAATCAAAAGGTATGCCCTTTGGTGTACCAATGGTTTGGCGAGAACCAAAAAACCACCATGACGTTTTTATTTCTGTGTCTGCAAAATCACAGGCCTTAATAGCAAAAAGAAGCAAACTACCTTTTATCCTGATATACCATCAGCTAGGCAACCTATTCCTCACGACCTCGAGAATCCCATACCGATTCCTAAAATGGTTCAAGAATCCTATATCAAAAAGGATGATCAGCACACAGCATTTGCAGATGATCATCAATTAGAATACCCTGAATTTATTTCAAATGAAAGTGGCGTTCCACATTTATTTGATCAGGCATCATTAAATGATATAGTTAGGGATCTAGGGCTATCAAAAGAAGCAGCAGAAATACTTGGATCAAGATTAAAGCAAAGGAACCTCTTGTTACCACAAACCAAAATATCTGTCTATTGTAATGAGAAACAATGTTATTTTGCCATTTTCCCCTGAAGAACAAAGATTAGCATACTGCAATGACATTGAAGGCGTTTTTAAAACTCTGTAAATTAATTACAATGCTATCGAGCATAGACTCTTTATTGACTCCTCTAAACAAAGCTTGTTTGCTGCACTATGGTAGTGTATTACCTTCCATACCAGTTGCCAACTCAACCCAAATGAAAGAAACCTATTCGACTCTTAAGAAAATCTTAGAATTGTTTAATTATACCAACCATTGTTGGAAAGTTTGCGGTGATCTTAAAATTATAGGAATTCTACAGGGCATGCAGAAAGGAAACACAAAGTATGCTTGCTTTTTATGCAAACAGAAACAGAAAGAATCATTATATACAAAAATGTGGCCTGAAAAAGTTATGTTCCGCTTAGGTAAACAAAAGGTTGAAAATGAACCGCATGTCCATAAACTAAAAATGCTTCTTCCCCCCTTACATATCAAATTAAGGTTAATGAAATATTTTGTAAAGGCTTTAAAGAAAGATATATAGTGATGCTGTCAAATATTTAATGACTAAATTTCCGAAGATTAGTTGTTCAAAGATAACGAAAGGTATTTTCATTGGACCTCAAATTCATAAACTAATAAATGACGAAGAGTTTATTTCAACATTGAAAGAAGATTAGTAAAATGCTTGGCTTGCATTCATCGACGTTGTCAAACACCTTTTAGGCAATAATAAGTCACCGAATTAAGCGAGAATCGTAGAAAGTATGAATTCTAAATTCCATCAAGATATATCAAGCATGGAGAAGCGGTACCAAGGTAAATGGAGTCCCGGTATGCTTGCTGACTACTGCTGGACACTCAAGAGTGATGTACCACAAGTAAAGTTTAGAAGAAAATCCACTGTCACTACTTTTCAATAAAATAAATATATTTCGTTCATATAGGCCTATATATTGAAAAACATTTCCAAATGGTATATTTGGAATCAGCACAAAGAGTTAAATTTAGATAAGATGCTGTTTCCTTTGGGAAAAAGAAACATAATTTTTGATTAACCAGTGTAATGTAATAAGGTTTATGCAAAAATGCTTACGTAATTTATTTTGCATTTTTTGCTGTATTTATCCCAATACCGAAAAATGGCTGTCACACAAAAACCATGGGTGATGGCAAATTTCTGATTAGAAATTTGAGTTCAACTTGAGAAGATACACTAGAAACACCATCAGGTTCTCTTGGGCAAATATGTTGTTGACCAGTGTAATTATTAAGTTACATTAGAATATAACTCATTGTAAATAGCTCAACTTTCTCTCCCCACGATACTAATTAATACAGATAACTTCATTAAATCAACTTCCATCATTGCTTAACATACTGTAAATAACTATTTTACGGTTTCTTTTATTTGCTTATGTTGTTGCTTATTTGTTTAATGTATATGTTTATTTAATTCTCTTTTTCTTAATTGGTTATTTTCTTTTTGGCAATTCTGTTACTCACACTACTACAATATGAATTATTGTAAATAGTTTTACGCGCAATTATTCAGATCGGATATAGCGTGCCTTATTTGCAACGGGTAATAAATAATAAACCTACCTTTTTATTATTCTCCTCAGGGGAATGATTATTTTAATACTATTTCTACTTATATACATACATTATTTTCTAAAATATATGTAAAATATTACACACATATCTGCATATATCGATAAATAAATAAGAGCTTAAAAATAAAAGGCACTTTTGCAAATTAAAAAAGTAAAAAATAAATTATATACATAAACTTTGTTTTAAAATATTTGTCTGTATTTACATATATACTTATTACTGCGGGAGAAGCAGCACACGTAAGGGACTGCCCTGTAGTACGGTGTTGTGAGCCCCAAGTCGGTACGGTAACCGAGAACAGGGAAGTCCGAAATGTGGCTGACTAACGGGGCAATGGCCCCATCCCTTTCCATGGAGCAAAAATATCCTCTTAGAATAGAAAATTGCTATAAAGTATAAAATAAGAACATAAACACTAGCAAGGGGTTTCTTTATTCGTTCAAATACCAGCTTTCGGATCTTTATAATCCTTCTACAGGCATAGCTTTAGTTTAGAGAATCCTCATTCTCTCAACTTATAGCTATGTCTGTGGAAATATTATAAAGATCAGAAAGCTTGCACTTTGCACGAACAAAGAAACCCCTTGCTACTGTTTATGTTCTTACAATATTCTCTATCTTGGTTGATTCCACAATAAAATAATTACTCATCTTTTGAGACTATCCCCAATGTGACGCTTTCATGAGAATGGGGAAGTTCTGTTCAGACAGGGAATGAGTTGTCAGTTGCAATCCGTGATAATTATGTGGAACATTGTCTAGGGATAATGGCATGTGCAATAGGACATTCCAGTTATTTGCGTTTCAACATGTCCTTGACTGATTTTGCAACATGTGGCATGAACTGGAAAACCACTTTGTCATCAACTTTTATGTATTTTGATATCTCCCTGATCTATTCCTCGCCAACTTCTGATCCCTACGTATCTAGCTCACAGACCATTCCATTCCACATTGGTGACCCACTATTTAAAAAGGAGCCAGTACTGCCGTCCCACCAGACCTACACTTCAAATTCATTTGAAACTCCGCCTTTGTCGGTCCAAAGCCTGGTTGAAAAAGAAAGAGGGAAAGCAGTAACAAGCTCGTTAAAAACCTGGGCTCAGCTGGCCCGGCTGATAGTACCCTGCAAGGGCTATTGATCCAGGGATACAGGATGAGCAGCGTCTATGTTAGGAGCGGCTGTACATGGTGTCTGTTCCTCATGTCAGAGACGACCATTTTTTAGGAGCTAAGTCGGCTTGCCACTGAGTAGTACTCTAAGTCTTAATGACAAAGACAAACACATTCTACTTCACCCAGTCATGATGGTTGTCAACTCTACAAGCTTGATACCCTAATATGATTGAGGAAAGATAAGAAAAAAAAGAGAAATGCATTTAAAGAAATCATAAGATTCTTATTTACTGTAGTCGCACCCTCCTTCATTGTTGATACAAATACTCTATTTTAAGATAATGAAAGCCTCCAAATTATAGACTAACATTTATTTACTCTTTTCCAAGATAGTTAATAATTTATATACCGCATGAATACCAAGTTATAAATAAGGGACTCGGTGACATAAGAAGGGTCTTAAAGAAAGACATTTACCTAAATGTTAACTAGACATGGTGAGGGCTCCAGGATATCTAGATACATAACACAGAGGGGGTTAGATGTATACTATCTACCCCGTCATGTATTGCTACACCCCTGACCCCAACTTCCCAATTCCGACAGCTCGCTGTAGGGTTTCTATTGACAAAAAAGTATAATGGAGTGGACTAGAGACTGAAAACAGCACTGTTGGACACCGACAACGCTGAAAGCCGGACTTACGTCTACACGCGAGGCCTCCCGTCGGAGTTTTGCGCCAGAGCCAACAGCCTAGTAATCAGTACCTAGTCCTAGGTCAGTGGAGCGAGCAAGCTATCGGAGGGGAAGTTGAGTATCATTCCACGCTATGTGAATACACAGGGTTAAAGTAGTAGGGTCCCCACCCCCCTTCCCAGCGTGGAAATGACCAATGACCAAAGCGGGATAGTCTAGGGCGGCTAATCGTCGCAGTGGCCACCACAGGAGTGTAAGCTCTAAACACCGACCCGCTGTCAATGTCCCAGTACTGTCTAGTCACTATCTAGATCCTGCAACAATGGCATTAGTAGAGCCGGATCGCAGGGAAGCCACACTGTGGGTCTCTCCATCTGAAACATCTGCTACACACAGCAGCCTAGAATTCAGACTCTATGTTCAACAGATTGTTATTTTCACCGAGTCACTTTTTTATCCTTGGCATTCAAGCGGTTTGTAAGTTTTTTATTCTACCAGATTCTTGGTAATTTGAATTTAAAAAGTTTAAACTTCACAGCTAAGACAAATAACTAAAGACACTTTTTGTTGTTACAAACCAATTAATAGAGCAGTTCTAACAGTAACACATGACACCAAATACATCCAAGAACCACAAGAAATCTTACAACCTCTAGATTCAATTCGCATTTCTTCAAGGTATATATATGAAACTCGGTCGCAGTGGTACAGCCTACTCCACGCTGATGAGTGCCAACCACGCGAAACGCATATGTGCATGGCTTTTCTTGATTTATCAATGGGTTGGCCAAATATCAGGGAGCAGGTTATATCAATGTTTAGTTGATTTCTGTTCCACTAGAAGGCGCTCTGCCATCTAAAAAGCATATGTGCTTTTGATCAGGATATGCCTTATTTGTTTTTAATATGTGGAACTATGTCAGGGATATCGTTAAAAAACATGTAAAATTGGTTCCAATATATTTGTGGATGATACCACCATACTTAATTAAAAGGTGTAGAGGCCACTTCTGCGGCCTCCACAAAGCTCACCCACAGTTCCTAATAGAAAGCTGGTGGACAATGGTGAAGCTGCCACGACAAGAACGAAGTGGACGTCGAGAATTTTTCATTGTTAAATCAGCCCATCTCTTCACCTTCTTTTACTACTTAATTTTTATGTATATAATTTATAATATTATAATAAATTTATTTTTTAAAAATAAATAATAAGCTATTTTTGTTTTAATATTTTCAATAATATTCGTTCATTAAAATAATATTTTGAATAATAATTTTAATGATAATTTAATTTTTAATTTTTAACATTTGGAGTATTTTCTTTTTAAATTAAAATTTTCTACTCTGGTAAAAAAATAAAAATCTTGGAGGGAAATTTGAAGATAAAAGAAAAAAAAAAAGAGATAGACTAGGCAGGGATAGCAGTGGGGAGTTCAAACAGAGCTTCTGTGAAATTAGTCCAAAAATGTAGTCTTTCAAGATTTTAGTAGAATAAATTTTCCAGCCATCCAACTAAAGCACTAAATAAGATAATTAACTTTTCATAATATTTTTTAAACGGGTTATATTTATGCATATTTTCCCAATTCATTCTTATTGTCCCTTTTTATTTTTATTTTTCTTTCTTTATTTCTTAACTTTGTGTAAGCATTTCAATAGATAAATAAATATAATTATTTGTTCTGAATCTCAACTTTGACTCTGAGTCATTAATTTAGTTTGGTGTCAATTATTTTTTAACTCCAGTACGCGCAGGATATTTTACAAGTTAAAAGTATTTGTAATTTCAGAGGAAAGTTTTCACGTCTCTTCAATGGCGCCCACAAAGGCAACTGTATAGACACAAGGTAATAAGACCAAATCCAAATAAATAAATAGTTTATGACGTTTCTGTAACAGTGTTGTTACCAACATAAGACAAAAATAACTGAATCTGTCTGATGATAATAACATGGTTATAGGATGTTAATAAAGTTAATTAAACATTTTAGAATTAAATATTTACAAAAACACATGTTATATATTTAAAATTGTATTAATTCTGCTCCCCTCAAATTATGTCCATAGATAATCTAAAATACCCATTCCAAGAGTCTAGCATCAGTATCACTATAAAAGGAAAACCGAAAAATGCAATATAAGAGCATTATGGTAGATTAAACTGGCAAAACCGCTGAAAGGGGTTATGAGCCAGGCCTGTCATTAATTTTTCAATTGCAGTAAGGGCAGTTGATATTGATTTATTTTCAAAAAGAATCAAACACGTCTATAATAGTTTTGAATTTTAAAAACACATGTATTATTCGACAGAGTTCATAAAATTTATATAGACAAAGTGGCAGATGTAAGAGAGTTAAATGATTTAGATCTCAGGGAACAAACGATGTCTCATTTCTGTAAAGTTGAGTATGGTTTAGTGGAGACGTCTTCTGTGTGGATATATCTGATATAAAATCCTACCTGATTTCTTCAACATCATTGATTTAAACTTGAATTGAAGTTAATTGCTTCTTCTCTAATATTTAATATCTTTCTTGTAAATTCTTGTTGGAATCTTATATGCATATAAAAATCTGTCTTTTATTGATTTATCAAGAAAATGGGTTTGCCAAATATCAGGAAACAGGTTAAATTGTTCCACTAGATGGCGCTCTTCCATCTAAAAAGCACATGTGGTCGTATTATATTTATATCAACATTTGACCTTTTTATTTTTTCTATTGTTTTTT
>CP092880.1:29125276-29231776 GCA_030710605.1 Cordylochernes scorpioides | reverse complement strand
AGGAGCGACAATTTTCCAAAGAACTATGGACAATATTTTTTCCGGTCTTAAAAATGTAATAATATATTTAGACGATATTTCATAGCATCATCTGGCGACGAGGATGGGAGTTGATGTAAATGAGCATAATTCAGATAATGAGACAGTCATGAATACATTTTCTAATTTTAATTTTTCAATTAATAAAGAAAAATCTCTGTTTTTTGTTGATGAAATCAATTATTTGGGACATAAAATACTAGATAAAAATGGAATCTATCCCTTTGAGGATAAATTGGACAGTATAAAAAATGTCCTAGACCGAATAACATTTCAGAATTGATATCTTTCTTGGGCATGTTGTCATTTTACAGTAAATTCGTTAAAAATTTATCCATACATGCAAATCTTTTATCCTCTTTATTGAAAAGAAGTTATAATTGGAATTGGAAAAAAGAACATGATCAGGTTTTCGAAAAATGTAAAAATTTGATTAATACAAAAACTTGTTTGACGCATTATTCGCAAGATTGACCTCTTTATATTACTTGTGATGCATCAAACAATGGTATAGGAGGATATATTTCCCATTTTGTTAACGGCATTGAGAAACCAATTACTTTTGTTTCGAGAACACTAAATGACACAGAAAAGAAATATTCCCAGATAGAAAAAGAAGGTAATCAATATTATTTACCTTAAACAGACTAAAACAATTTCTTTACGGAAGAGAATTTACTATGAATACAGATCACAAACCATTACTAGCCATTTTTGGCGATAAAAATAATTTACCAGCCTTAGTGGCAAATAGATTACATAGATGGTCACTATCAATATCAAATTATAATTTTAAAATTAAATATACTAAGGGAACTGAAATACCTCTTGCAGATTTTCTTTCAAGATATCCATATCCTGAAAAAGGAGAGAAAGAAGAGGAAATGGGAGAAATATTATTAATAGAAAATTCAATATTAGATTACGTCTTGTATCAGACAAAACCCAAGAAGATCCAACTCTTAGAAAACAATATAAATTAATCAAGTATGATAAGTATGATATTGACTCAGATGTAGATATAAAACCTTATCTTAGAATTAAAAACGAGATAACAATAGTAAGAAATTGCCTATTTTCGGAAAAAGAATGATAATCCCCGATTCCTTAAGATAATATGTTTTGAATATCATTCATGAAAATCATATTGGAATAAATAAAATGAAGACTCTGGCCAGAAGTTTTGTCTATTGGCCAGGAATGGATGAGCAAATTGAAAAATTGTCTAAAAGCTGTAGCATTTGTATGGAAAACACATCAAAGCTGCCAAACCAGGAATTTACTGAGTGGACTCCACCAAACAAAGTTTGGAAGAGGATTCATCTTGACTATTTCTATTTTGCGGGAAAAACCTTTTTGATATTAGTGGATGCGCATTCTAATTGGATAGAATGTCAAATGGTTCCAAATACATCAGCGGGATTCTGCATAGACATTTTGAGAGAATGTTTAGCGAGATATGGTATCCCGGAGGTAGCGGTAATGGATATTGGCCCCCGTTTAGAAGTTATGAAATGAAGACATTTTTCGAAAGAAACCGCATACATGCGATGTTTAGCCCCGCCTACCATCCAGCGAGCAACGGACTAGCGGAAGTGTCTGTAAGAGAGATAAAAAAAGCTATGAGAAGAATTATTTGGAGGAAAGAGAATTACCCCTTGAGTTAGCTTTGATAAAAGCATTATATGCATATAGATTGAGTCCTTTGACTAGAACGAAAAAATCCCCTGCTGGAATATTTTTAAATCGCGAGATTAGAACGAAGATTTCCATGTTGAGCAAGAAATCAGTAAGAGTAGAGAGATTGAAAAATAAAAAACAGAGCAATAGCTACAAAATAAATGATAGAGTAAGATACAGATGGATGGAAAGAGGAAAGCCGAAATGGATATTTGGGATTGTAAAAAGAATAATAGGAAGCAACAGCTGTATGATAGAAACTGATGGAATTGAAAAGAAAGTACACACTAACTATATGAGGAGAAGTATGGAGAGAAAGGATGTTTCTACCCAAGGCCTCAGACGTCAAGTCCCCTGACCCCTTCTACAATAGTAGCAGAATCTACACCTGGACCACCGGCTGAATCTAGTTATACGCAGACGTATAAAAATAATTTAATTGTGTATATATTTATTTATTGGGTTTTGACTAGAGATTAGAGTAAATATATTCTGTCGAGAGATATGTAAATCTTTTTTTTTTTTTTTGGATTAAATTTGTTTTGTTAAATTGCTTCTATGGAAATATTTTTTAAAAAGGAAAATAAACTTTTTTTTTTTATAAGTTCTGATAATTTTTATAGCTAGAGGGATACATCTTCAATAAAATTAACACCTACTACAACTGTGTCTCTTCGTTTTTTGTTAATGGACATTCCCAAGCTTTCAACTCTGCCTCGACCACGACTGCCTGTACTCTGTGAGAACAATAAAGGTCTTCCAAGGTGCGGAGAGGTACTGGAAAACTCTCCACGCCCTGACTGTTCCTCTCGGTTATCACACTATAGCGAGAGTCGAAAGGATCGCACACCATAGATTAAGTCGACTGGATACCTCTTCACATATATATATAAATACAGTAGAACCTCCCTTTAGCGGACACCCCGCTAGCGGACACCTCTCTAAAAAGGACAATTTTCATTTGAAAAATTACCATTTTTACAATATAGCAACTCTCCGGTAAGAGGACACCTCTCCCTAAAGGACACTTTGGCTCTGCAATTAGATGTCCTTTACAGAGAGTTTCTACTGTATATATATAAAAGGTTGAATAGGGAGATCTGATTGTGTATGTGTGAGGATATTGTGATCTATAGGAGGGAATTGAAGTTAGGAAGAGAGAAAAACTGAATAATGGTTGTTAGATTATCTCTAAGTTGGATTATATAAATGGTCCTGCCCAATGTATCCCTCTAACAGACTGTTCCCACAGGAGTGCTGTCAGTTTCAAGCTTTAGTTGAGGTAGCACATGTGGGTGTAACACATATGTAAGCTGGCCACACTGACCACGTTTCTGATCTTTTTTTTGGTAGAGCCTGACATACTTGCCATGTTCATTTATTTGAACTAGCACAGAAATGGAATATTGAAATAATTATCATAATCATTGTGGCTTCATTATAATGATTTGCTTATTTTTAAAAAGGAAAATACAGTAGAACCTCCCTGTAAAGGACAACACCTAATTGCAGAGCCCAACTGTCCTTTAGGGAGAGGTGTCCTCTTACCGGAGAGTTGTTAAATAGTAAAAATGTTAATTTTGCAAATGAAAACTGTCCTTTGTAGAGAGGTGCCCGTTAGCAGGGTGTCTGATAAAGGGAGGTTCTACTGTATTTATTAATAGAAAAAAACTAAACAATTATATTTCTATATTGCAAATTAAAAATAAAATATTATCATTCATTTCAAAGCGCATGATGCCTAAAAAGTCTGTGTAAATAAATAAAAACACGTGACATTCAACATCACTGCAAAGTGAAACTTAAACTAACTAGAAAACAAAAGTGAGCAGATGCGATCCTAAAGTTTGCTTTTCTGTGGATGCAACTCACTTCTGTAATACCTTGTTAGTGGTAAAGTTGTATGTAAACAACAATCAACTGTCAAAATTTTAATGGTCAAATTATCGGAAGTGTCGAAATACTGTTTGTTGTTTGATAGGCTGGAGGTCGGGACATCAAACCATGGTCAAATTATCGTTAAGTGTCAAATTATCGTGTATTGAATTAATATATATTAGGTCATACTGTATATATTTATAGAGATCCTGCCAAGAGAGGTCCTTCTCTACGTGGAGGGCGGGAGAAGCAGCACAAGTAAGGGACTGCTCTGCAGGGTGAAGTACGGTGTCGTGAGCCCCAAGCCGCTACGGTAACCGTGAACAGGGAACTCTGATATGTGGTTGACTAACGGAGCAATGGCACTCCACCCCCCTTTACAAGGCCTTTCCAGCAACAAAATCAGAAATTGACGATCCATGCTGCTGAGGGAGCCGACGCGCTGGGGCATGCAGTTATGGGAACCAGTGGGAAATATGTTACGAGAACTCTGAACATCTTACAATTAAACATAAATGGAACTCAGAAGAAAATGGGAGAGCTGAGTAGACTGCTGTATGAAAATCGCATTGATGTAGCATGTCTCCAGGAAACCAAGCTCAATAAAAACCTTGAATGTGAAATACCTGGTTACATCATTGTAAGGAAAGATCGTGAGCGGGGAGTCGGAAGAAGACTCACCTTCTTAATAAAAAAACCAAACCATAAAATATGAAGAAATTAACGTAGATGGACAAGATACCACCACCATTTGTAGAGATGGCTCCGGGTGATTATAGGGCCTCAGCTAGGTGCCAGTAAGTATGGGTGGTGCTTATCGTCTTATCATACGGAGTAATTGTGTGCATTTCCTGTTAATGGGAACATCTGAGATACACAAAGGTAGGACTTTTCCTCATTGTCTGTTTATATTCAGCTGGGCTTAGTAGGACAGCCTTCATGTCTAGGGTACCAGGAGTACAAGACATACTGCCCTGCCCAGGTTCACCTCCCCGCCACACTGAGGCAGTTAACAGGACTTGGGGAGTAATTATGGTTTAATGCCTTAATACTAGAATTGCTACAGTTTTTATATAGCAGTGCTATGATGTTAACCTACAAATACCTTGCTATATACAGTACCTATAAACTCCCTTTAGCGGACACCTTGATAGTGGACACCTCTCTATAAAGGACAGTTTTCATTTACTAAATTACCATTTTCACTATTTAGCAACTCTCCAGTAAGAAGACACCTCTCCCTAAAAGACACTTTGGCTCTACAATTAGATGTTTTTTACAGGGAGGTTCTACTGTATAGGAGAGAGAAGAGTGTCAAGCTTATTTACTATAAAACCGAAGAGATTTATTTTTCATTCTGTTTAATAAAATTCTATGTTAAATTGTGGTTGGCTCAAATGCTTCAAGTAATCCATCTTATAAGTGGCCAAATTCAATGATTATCATGGGAGGTTCAAATCTATAAATTCATCATAACATTAATCATAGTCTTCTTTATATATATATATATATATATATATATATATATATATATATATATATATATATATATATATATATATATATATATATATATATATAAATTTAATAGCTATCTATCAATAAAATTTGTAATAAATAAATTTACTGAAAATGTGTTTATTTTCATTAAATATAAAAAGGTCTTGAGTTGCCAATAAATTTATTTTCTTCATATTTTATAGTCTTCTTTCTTATTATTATTCTCCGTCTTTGCCGGTCCCAATCCCAGATTAAAAAGGAGGAGGGGGAGCAGTAACAAGCTCACTAAAAAACCTGGGCTCAGCTGGCCATGTTGATAGTACCCTCTAAGGGCTCCCAATCCAGGGATACAGGATGAGCAGTGTTTGTACTCAATGTTAGGAGCGGCTGCACATGGCGTCTGTTCTTCATGTCAGAGGCGGCCATTTCTTTTGGAGCTAAGTCGGCCTGCCACTGAGTAGTGCTCCCAGTCTTAATGATAAACGCATTCTACTTCACCCAGTCATGATGGTTGTCATCATCATAGTGATGTTTTCTAATAAATTTTAACAATAAAATAAGACCTATTCCAAATAAATTAATAGTGTGGGACATTTCGGTAACAACGTTGTTACCGAAATGTCACACACTATTAATTTATTTGAATTAGGTCTTATTTTCTTGTAGCTATAATCTATAATCCAAATTGTGCTTAAATAACAATGAAACCTCTTTATGACAGCAATTTGGGTACAATATCATAATTCTCAAGTCCCTAGTTATAAGTGTTTCAAGCGTGGTTATAAAAACAACAAAAAATATAGATCCATAGTGGCGTTGTTATAGTGTGGGGTTCAAACTGTAGTTGATACTGGGAAAATAAGACCTAGAAAAATGATACAAAAAGCTGATTACTATAGTTTTCTTGAATATTATTTCTAAGAACTTGTTAATATTATTGCTTATCCCTAGTACATGTGGTACAGGCCATGATAATCATGGTGTTTAGAAGTAGGCGACTGCTTTTACTGTAAGGGCACCCCATGTCTACACATGTGAAATTCAGTTCGACTTTTACACTTACAAATGTGCCAGAGCCCCATTTGATTATTTGCACTCGCTGTTGTGGTTGGACTTTTGCAAGAATCGGGGGATATTGGAGCATTTATTTTAATCAGAAAAAGGTACCCAATGCAGGAATCAAACTCGGATCGTAGCGGTCGAAACCCAACAGTTTAGACCATCCTTATATTAGAAAATGAAATGGTTAATATGCTAGGTACAAATGGCTGATATTCCCATCGCTGATATGCAATCCAAAATGTTTCCAATAACGAGGCCACTACTTAAAAAAAGTTCGACCACCTGAGCCATGTAGCTTTCCTGAGCCCCTTATATAAGCGCAATATAGTCAGGGCGGATGTGTTACACGCGATCCTATCCGACCTTGATAGGATGTATCACCTCTGCTCACTCTCCTATGAGAATTATTCCCGCCAAGTTCCTCAAACCTATCATCGAACAGGTTGAGCATGCAGGCAACATGCCTGGGACTGTCTAAACTTATGGAGGGCTCCTGAGATCCGGACGTCCTTTCGGTGAAGGCTTCGTCTGGTGTGCATATTTCCTACACCGTTTTAAACTTTGTGAACTCTTTTTTGACCGTTGACTAGATGTTAATAAACTGTTTTTTAATTGTCAATTGTCACTACCTATTAAAGCTTATTATTTTTCTAAAATAATTCAAAGCTTCTAATGTTTCTCTGAAAAGTTAATAAAACAATACAACATTAAAAATGGGAACATAACTAAAGAAGATTTATAATACAAGCAAATAAGACCTAATCCAAATCCATCATCAGACAAAAGAATAAATGAGAAAAAAATCATTGTGTCTGATGATGGTGACAATGCTGTTACCTAAACATCACACACTATTTATTTGGATTATGTCTTATTTTCTTGTATTATAATCTATAATTCAAATTGTGCCTTATCATGAAGATTTTATGTGAAAAAAAATAACTGAGCAATGTAATGATTATTCACTAATGAAATTTTTAATTTGGATAAATGTGGCCATTGTATAATGTAGTGTTCAAAAGCCTATAGAAAAAAATGGATCCTTCAGTTGGTGATAAAATTTACACAAAAAATAACTTTTAAACCAACCTTTTAAAAAGCAAAGAACTTTTACTCTTTGTAAGACTGTTAGAAAATATTAGATATTACAAAGTATGTGAAAATTACAAGGTAATAAGACCTAATCCAAATAAATTAATGGTGTGTGACATTTCAGCAACAGCATTGTTACCATCATCAAACAAAAGAATAAATGAGAAAAAATATCACAGCATGTTCTTAAATAGTAGTGTTATCAAGTATGTAACCAAGATATCAGATAAGAAGAAAATAATTTTCTGATAAACCTGATAACAGTACTATTTAAGAACATGCTGTGATATTTTTTCTTTTTATTATTTTGTCTGATGATTGTAACAATGCTGGTAACGAAACGTCACACACCATTAATTTATTTGGATTTGTTCTTATTATCTTTGTAGTTCTAATTTATAATACAAATTGTACCCATTCAAAGTTCAGTTAATCCTGTCTATACCACCCCTTCTAAATAGCGCCTCCCTCTCTATAGCGCCCGATTTTAAATACGTAGTACGATGCAATTTACATTAGAAGTGGCCTGTCTATAGCACCCTCTCTCTATAGCACCCTATTTTGGTGAGTCCCAAGAGGGGGCACTATAGACAGGTTTAACTGTATATGATAGTTTTCTTTTGATTAGTTTTCAAATAAAAAGATTGCGTGACTTCACATATTATGAACAATACACGAGTCTATTCACACAATGATGAAATAGGGCATGCAACAACTGTTCTGGTATGGAACTAACACCTACTCAAATATTCTCATGCCCAGCAATGGCCCCAGTCTTGCAGAAAATTGACATAGACCCAGAGCAGCAGCTTTACACACCCAAGATAGTGGGCATTGCTGCTGCTGTGAGGGAGATGTATGGAGACATCTGAGGCTCTTCATTGGACACGACAACAACAACAACATGAAATGAAATAAGAAAGTTATTTTATTTTGGGGCAATGTATCAATTGCTCAATGCCCAATGGCCCTCGATTCTTGCAAAAGTCCACCAGCGAGTGCAAGTAACCAAACGGGCTCTGGCACATTTGTAAGTGCAAAGTCGAACTGCTTTTGACATGTGTTGCACTTATAGTAAAAGCAGTCACTTACTTCTACCCACCATGATTATCATGGCCTGTACCTTGTGTACTAGGGATAATAAAAAAAAATAATTTCAACACACTTACAACAACTTGAAATGTGTACATGGTAAGCTTTTTCAATTAATCAGGAAAGTGTATTTTCCCAATTCAGGAATTATCAAAAATCACCGTTAATTGGATATTTATTCTGATAGATGGTATAGGACATCAGAACCTTTCAGTTGTATCATAAGGTGTTGCTTTTTTCTTGATATTTCGGATCAGATCCCATTACAATGTCACTTTTGTACTATTTTACTATATTGGGTTGTAAAGAAAGTTCGTAAAGGGTGGGTAAAAGTTGGTGACTGATTTTACTATAAGTGCACCACTTGTCTACACATATAAAAATCAATTTGACTTTGCACCTATAAGTGTGTCCGAGCCCTGTTTGGTCACTTGCATTCACTAGTGGGGTTGGAATTTTGCAATAATCGGGGGGCCATTAGAGCATTTTTTAAATTATAGTTTGGTGTGTGTGTGTGTGTGTGTGTATTCTCATGTCCTCTTATGCAAATAAATACCAATTCCATAATTAATCAGGAAACCTCAAAGACCTACTTTGTTGGTCATAGAGATTAGACTTTCAACACACAGATGAGGGCTAACAGCTTGAAATACATATAAAGATATTATGATGCATTAGCGCGCCATCTGTTATGAAAATTCGAAACTAATATAGACGCGTATGATTCTTTTTTAAAGTTAATTTTCCATTGCAGTAAGGGCAGTAGAAATTGGTTAATTTTTAGAAAGAATCATACCCGTATTTACTAGTTTCGAATTTATATATATGGATAGCTTTATTCTTGATTAATTACGTATTTATATTTGCCCAATTCAGGAATTATCAAATTATAAAATGGTGATAATTAGATATGAACCTCAAGGAAAAAATAGAAATTGCAATATCTCAATACATGAACAGAAAGAGAGACGTTCTTCTCAAAAGTAAAAACGATAGAAAAAACTTACCTTGTGACAATGCCTGGTGGCCAAAATTGATAAAGAGACTGAATAAAGACAATGTCCACGCTTCGATTTTTAAACTAATACAATCATTCTTTAACAACTGAACAGTGAATTTCAGATATTCTTCCTCTATAAATATTACTAAAAAACTAACTAAAGGATGTCCACAAGGAGGACCACTATCTCCCACATTCTGGAATATACTGATTGAAGAATTGTTAAACACTAATCTAGATGATAACAGTGAAACAGTAGGCTATGCTACGACATAACTATAATATGCTGGAACAAAAGCCATGACGAACTAAAGACAACAATTAACAATGTACTTAGTAAAATTAATACTTAGTGTGAAAGCAGTAAATTACAGATATCAAAGGACAAAACTAAAATATTATATTTATATAATTGCAAAAATGATACAAAATTCCTTAATAGCAATATAGCTAGACCTGTTGAAACCCATACGATCTTGGGATTGACCTTGAAAAATCATCGAAGCTGGAACAAGCTGGACTTCATGCCACACATTAATGAAATCGTCGACAAAACTACTAGAGCTAGCTGTTACCTACTCAGTTTAATAAAGTAAGCATGAGGTCTAGAATGCAAACGAAAATTAACTTTATACAAGACAACATTCCGAAGTACAATAACATATGGTCAAACAATATGGTTTCCAATTATAAACAAGAAAGCCAAAGAAAAACTGAATTTCCTGCAGTGTAATATTCCAAAACTCTGCATACAGGTCTATACCACAGCATCGTCAAACTGTACACATATAATAACACAAATACCAAAACTCACAGATTACATAAAAATAAAAAAAAAGTTTCAATATATTTAGCAAACAAAAATAAAATTGCTAACTATAATGAAGAAAAATTACAGGAATACTATGAAGAATCCAACAAAAATTTTAAACGTTTTTCATCTCTCTAAAATACCAAAATTTTTTAAATCAAATTTCTACAATGTTCAATTCTTTACGGGTCATGGTAACTTCAAATCATATTTCTTAAAAATTAGAAAAATAGATTCGCCCAGATGTTCTTTTGGAGCGGAAGAAGAAACCCCTGAACACATTCTGAACTCATGCCCACTGGTGTCAAACCTAAGACAAGCAGAGCAAGATGGAAAGAACCTATCTGGGTCAAATAGTTTATAATAGGGAAAGATATACGAAATTTAATAGGTTCTGCAGACGTTTTATTATAAATAGACAGCTTCATGTAGCTTGAGGAACTATACTACTATGCGACTTGGTTTACATCAATGTAAATAATTAATAAGTTACTTTAGAATGTAACTCATTGTAAATAGCTCAACTTGATCAACTTTCTCTATCCACAATACTAATTATTACAGATAACTTCATTAAATCAACTTCCATCATTGCTTAACATATTGTAAATAACTACCTTGCGATTTCTTCTATCTTCTTATGTTGTTGCTTATTTGTTTAGTGTATATGTTCATTCAATGCTCTTTTTCTTAATTGTTTATTTTCTTTTTGATAATTCTGTTACCTACTCTACTACAGTTTTGCGCGCAATTATCCAGATCGGATATAGCGTGTCTTATTTATAACTGGAAATAAATAATAAACTCACCTCGTTATCACTCTCTTCAGGGGAATGATGATTTTTATACTATTTCTACTCATATACATACATGATTTTTCTAAAATATGTGTAAGTGTTACACACATATCTGCATATATCGAAAAATAAATAAGAGCTTAAAAAAAAAGACACTTTTGCAAATTAAAATATTAAAAATATAAATTATATATACAGAAACTTTGTTTTAAAATATTTGTCTGAATTTACATATATACTTATTACTGCATCTTCGGATTTCCTACTGCCCTCTTACTCCTTACTGCGTCTTCGGAATACTTACTGCACTCGAACTCCTTACTGCGTCTTCGGATTTCCTACTGCCCTCTTACTCCTTACTGCGTTTTAGGATAACTTGCTGCACTCTAACTCCTTACTGCGTCTTCCGATTACCTACTGCACTCTTTCTCATTACTGCGTTTCAGGATAACTTACTGCACTCTCACTCATTACCGCGTCTTCTGATTACCTACTGCACTCTTGCTCATTACTGCGTTTTAGGATAACTTGCTGGACTATTTCTCCTTACTGCATCTTCGAATTACCTACTGCCCTCTTACTCCTTACTGCGTTTTTGGAATACTTACTGCACTCTAACTCCTTACTGCGTCTTCCGATTACCTACTGCACTCTTGCTCATTACTGCGTTTTAGGATAACTTGCTGCACTATTTCTCCTTACTGCATCTTCGGATTTCTTACTGCCCTCTTACTCCTTACTGCGTCTTTGGAATACTTACTGCACTCTAACTCCTTACTGCGTCTTCCGATTACCTACTGCACTCTTGCTCATTATTGCGTTTTAGGATAACTTACTGCACTCTCACTCATTACCGCGTCTTCGGATTACCTATAGAGTTGTATATCTGAGGAACAAACCAACCTTTTTCCAAACCAACTTCCAATCAGTAAATTATCTTCAAAAATAATTAAATTAATATGTGAAATGATTCTCTTTTAATTCTAATTTTTCGAAAATGTGCCATGATAAACCTTTAGTGATGATAAAACTGGATTAATTAATTATTTTAGCAAAGAAAAAATATAAATAGTATTTTATCTTAGTGAATAAAGGCACTGTGAAACAAGCGAATAAATTCAGAATATAAAAAAAGCCTTACATTTTTTATTGAAAAAAAAAAAACATATTAAAAAAAATATTTTAGGACTGTCTGCTTTTGGTCTAAACCCCTATTTAATGTGAATACTAGTTCATAAATCTTAAAAAGTCATGAATCATCATATTTTTGAATGTGTAAGTATTGTTTCGTGGTTTTTGTGGTTTATTTGAAAATAGGATTTATTTTTGAAAAATAATAAAAAAATTATTTTATTCAGAATTTTATTCATTGCTAGCCATTCCTTTTGAATTTCTTTCAGGCAATATGTTGTTGTTGTGTCCAATAAAACGCCTCAGATATCTACATGCATCTCTATCACAGCAGTCACAATATCCTCACCTGCCCAGAAGTCTAACCCCTCCTATACGTGACGGGCGGGAGAAGCAGAACAAGTAAGGAACTGCCCTGTAGGGAGAAGTACGGTGTCGTGAGCTCCGAGCCGCTACGGTAGCCGTGAACAGGGAACTCTGAAATGTGGCTGACTAACGGGGCAATGGCCTCCCCCTTTCCATGGAGAAACAATATACTCTTAGAAGAGAAAATTGCTATAAAGTATAAAATGAGAATATAAACAGTAGCAATGTGTTTCTTTATTCATGCGCAAAGTAGAAGCTTTCAGATCTTTATAATCCTTCTACAGGCATAGCTTTTAGAGAATGAGGATTCCCTCAGTTTATAGATGTGCCTGTGAAGGATTATAAAGACCCGAAAGCTTGCACTCTGCACGAATAATGAAACGTATTGCTACTGTTTATATTTTACAATATCCTCTATCTTGGCTGATTCCACTTTAAATTAATTACTCATCTTTTGAGGTTATTCACAATGTAAGGCAAATGTTGGTACCTTCATGGGATTGAAAGTTCTGTTCAGATAGGCAATGAGTTGTCAGTTGCAAGCCGTGATAATTAGGTGGGACATTTTCTATGGATAATGGCATGTGCAATAGGACATTCCAGTTTTGTGTTATGTTAACATGTCATTGACCACTTTTTCAACATGTGGCATGTGCTGGAAAATCACTTTGTCGTTTGCTTTTATGTATTTTGATATCTTCCTGATTCATTCCTCGCCAACAACTGATCTTTACCTATCTATCTCACAGACTATTACATTTTCCATAGGTGCTCCGCCTATCTAAAAAGGAGCCAGAGCTGCCGTCCAACCAGACCTACACTTTAAATACATTTGAAACTCCACCTTTGTCGGTCAAAAGCCCAGATGAAAATGGAAGAGGGGGGAGCAGTAACAAGCTCGCTAAAAACCTGGGCTCAGCTGGCCCGGCTGAAAGTACCCTGTAAGGGCTCTTAATCCAGAGATACAGAATGAGCAGCGTTTTTACTCTATGTTGGGAGCGGCTGCACATGGCGTCTGTTCCTCATGTCAGAGGTCGCCATTTCTTTTTGAACCAAGTCGGCCTGCCACTGAGTAGTGCTCCCAGTCTTAATGACAAAGGTAGATGCATTCTAATTCGCCCAATCATGATGGTTGGTAATTATACAAGCTTGATACCCTAATATGTAAATAGGAAAAAGAAGAGAAATACATTTGAAGAAGTAATTAGATGCTCATTTACTGTAATTGTACCCTCTTTCATTGTTTTGTCACAAATATTCTATTTTAGTATATTTAAAATATTTTCAAAGGGTGTTGATGATTTAAACAATGTATATACCGCTGAATGCCAGGTTATAAAGAAGGGACTCGATGACATAAGAAGGGAGCTTAAAGAAAGGCATTTACCTATTGTTAACTAGACATTGTGAGGGATCCAGGTGATATCTAGATACATAACACAGAGGGGGTTAGAGGTATACTATCTCACCCCGTCATGTATTGCTACACCCCTGACCCCAACTTCCTAATTCCGACAGCTCGCTGTAGAGTTTCTATTGATAACAAAGTAGAATGTAGTGGACTAGAGACTGAAAACAGCACTGTTGGACACTGACAACGCTGAAAGCCGGACTTACGTCTACACGCGAGGCCTCCCATCGGAGTTTTGCGCCAGAGCCAACAGTCTAGTAATCAGTACCTAGTCCTAGGTCAGTGGAGCGAGCAAGCTATCGGAGGGGAAGTTGAGTATCATTCCACGCTATGTGAATACACAGGGTTAAAGTAGTAGGGTCCCCACCCCCCTTCCCTGCGTGGAAATGACCAATGACCAAAGCGGGATAGTCTAGGGCGGCTAATCGTCGCAGTGGCCACCACAGGGGTGTAAGCACTAAACACCGACCCGCTGTCAATGTCCCAATACTGTCTAGTCACTATCTAGATCCTGCAACAATGGCATTAGTAGATCCGGATCTCAGGGAAGTCACACTGTGGGTCTCTCCATCTGGAACATCTGATACACACAGCTACCTAGCATTCAGACTTTATATTCAACAGTTTTCTATTGTAACCGAGTCCCTTTTTTATTCTTGACATTCAAGCGGTTTGTAAGTTTTTTTGTTCTATCAGATTCTTGTTAATTTGAATTAGAAAAGTTAAGGGTTCACAATAAGAGCTTTCAACTAAGACAAAGAACTAAAGACATTTTTGTTGTTACCAACCAATTAATGGAGCAGTTCTAACAGCAACACAAGACACAAAATTAATCCAAGAATCACAAGAAAGCTTACAACCTCTAGATTCAAATCGAATTTCTTCAAGTTATATATATTTCGCAGTAGTACAGCCTGCTTCACACTGACGAGCGCCAACAGCGCGAAACGCGTTCGTGGATGGCTTTTCTTAATTTATCAATAAATTGGGTTGGCCAAATATCAGTGACACAGGTTATATCAATGTTTAGTTGATTTCAGTTCCACTAGAGGGCGCTCTGCCATCTAAAAAGCATATGTGCTTTAGGTCAGTTTATGCCTTCTCTGTTTTTAATATATGAAACTATGTCAGGGATATCGTTAAAAACATGTAAAATGGTTTCCAATATATTTGTGGATGATACCACTATACTTCATTAAAATGTAACTGTTTAGACACAAGTTAATAAGACCAAATCTAAATAAATAAATAGTGTGTGACGTTTCTGTCACGGTGTTGTTACCAATATCAGACAAAATACTGATCTGTCTGATGATAGTACATGGTTATAGGATGTTAATAAAGTTAATTAAACAAAGTAGAACTCAGAATTAAATATTTACAAAAACACATGTTATAAATTTATAATTGTATGAAATTCTGCTGCCCTCAAAGCTTATGTCCAAAGATAATATAAAATAACCATTCAAAGAGTCTAGCATCAGTATCACTATAAAAGGAAGATCGAAAAAATCAATATAAAAGCGGTATGGTTATCAAACTAGCGAAACCGCTGGGAGGGTTCACTACTGATGAGCCAGGCCCTGCCATTAATTTTTCCATTAATTCACCTCTATCTGAAATTTACCTTCAATATTTGCTTCAGACACTGTATACCAAAAGTATTAAGACCACTATAGGTGTTGAATTGGTATATCTGATAGTGTATGGGCGAGGATTGAAATTGAGATGTAAGAAAAACTAAATAGGGATTGTTATGTCTAGGTTGGATTATATTGTAGCAAAATATTTATATTTTATGAACAGTTTTTTAATTTAGATATATTTATATATATCTTGCTACTCTGTGTACTTATTGCTTATCTTGTATTTTATAAATTATGATTTGTATCCGAGCCTCATTGGCTCATTCATTCTGGTTAAAAGCCCCGTAAATAAAGATATTTCCGTTTCGTATTCGTGCCTCAAATACGCGATTGAATCGCAATGGAACAGATGCACCATACAATGAATCAAGGGCCACAGTCGGATCGTGGGTAATGACATTGCGGACAAATTCGCAAGGCGAGGTGCCGAGTCTGATAAAACAAGCTGTTACAAACTCGCTCCTTTGTCGTTTGTAAAATCGACAATCTTACGGCCGGGCGCGTGAAACACGGGAGAACAGATTGCTCTCTCTAGCTCCTTCTATCCATACCCGTTTTGCCCTTACTCCAATTAGTCTTGTCTGAGTCCCCCATGTGGGCTAATGTTGAGTCTTGTCAATCCAAACAATCAGTTCACATCATGTTTTACCCTAAGGCTGTACATAGCCTTGTTGAGATAGAAGGAGAATCAATGACAACTGTAAGCTGATAAATAGATTTTGGTCTTCATTAACGTAGTTGTAACATCTGATTTTGAAACTAGAGTATGGTTTATTTTATTATTATTATTATTATTATTTTATTAATCAGCCAGGCGCGATATTAAAATATTTGCGTCTATTACAGAGGAAACAAACAAAACAACAAACAAATTAGAATTACTCTTGTATGTTTGTCTTTTTTCTCCTTGACCTTTCTCCTTTAATAAATGTATTGACACAAATATCCCTGAGTTTAAGATATCGTGTTATAGGATGTTAATAAAGTTAATTAAACAAATTAGAATTTATAATTGAATATTTACAAAAACACATGTTATATATTTATAAATGTATGTAATTCTGCTGTCCTCACAAAGCTTATGTCCATAGATAATCTAAATAACCCATTCCAAGAATCTAGCCTCAGTATTACTATAAAAGGAAGATCGAAAAATGCAATATAACAGCGGTATGGTAGATTAAACTGGTAAAACCGTTGAGAGGGTTCACCACTGATGAGCCAGGCCCTCACATTAATTTTCCCATTGCAGTTAGGGCAGTAGAAATTGTTTATTTTTAAAAAGAATCAGACGCGTCTATAATAGTTTTGAATTTAAAAAACGCATGTATTATTTGACAGAGTTTATAAAATTTATATAGAGAAAGTGGTAAGAGAGTTAAATGATTTAGATCAGGGAACAAACGATGTCTCACTTCTGTAAAGTTGAGTATGGTTTAGTTGAGATGTTTTGCATGTTTGCATTGAAGTTGATTGTTTTTTTTCTAATATTTAATGTTTTACTTGTAAATTCTTGTTGGGATCTTATATGCATATAATAATTTGTATTTTATTGATTTATCAAGAAAATGGGTTGGCCAAATATCAGGGAACAGGTTAAATTGTTCCACTAGATGGCGATCTGCCATCTAAAAATCACATTGTTCGTGGTCAGGATATGTCTTCATTATTTTTGATATCAACACCTGAGCTTTTTATTAAATTGTTTTTTTTTTCCATATAATAATGTATTGAGTTCAGGGAACAAACGATGTCTTACTTCTGTAAAGTTGAGTATGGTTTAGTTGAGATGCTTTCTGTGTGGATATATCTGATATAAAATCCTACCTGATTTCTTCAACATCATTGATTTAAATTTGCATTGAAGTTGATTGTTTTTACTTGTAAATTCTTGTTGGGATCTTATATGCATATAATAATCTGTCTTTTATTGATTTATCAAGAAAATGGGTTGGCCAAATATCAGGGAACAGGTTAAATTGTTACACTAGATGGCGCTCTGTCATCTAAAACTCACATGTGCTCGTGGTCAGGATATGTCTTCATTATTTTTAATATCAACACCTGAGCTTTTTTTTCTATTGTTTTTTTCATAAAATAATCTATTGAGCTTCTTGCTGAATTTCTTAGGATTCCAACTTGAGATATCTTAATTCTTCTTATCACCATTATGGATTTCAAGATTATCAGAATTATACAGGTTCCATTTTTGTTGTATAAATAGTTTCTGTTACCCATGATCATTAATTATTACAGGTGTCCATTTTAAATATTTCCTTATGTTTTAGATTTGTTATCGCGAAGAATACGATCTTCTAAATCAGTAAATTTCAACAAAATATCACAGATAATCTCATAATGTATCAATGTTTTTTTTTTCTCTTCTTCAAAACTTGGTACTTTGAATAAAGATTTCTTTTGTACTAAATACAAATTTTTGAACTCTAATAATTCGATTAAACAAATTTTAAAATATATTTAGCGAAAAAAGAGATATGATTTACTTGAAAAGTTTGAAATTGTATATTTTTTCCTAACTAAAACTACCATTGTTGTTACACCAAACAAATCAATTTTTTAAAATAAAATTAAATCATGGCTAAAAATGGTATAAATATCTCAATATTAAATTTTTTACCTGGATATTAAGAATTTTCCTATTTCAGTAAACATCATTTTCCTCTAGGATTTCTCTACATTAGTGGTGATATGGAGAGACCATGTGGCCCACCCTCAGTAGAGGAAGACATTGAAGGAGAGAGATATGGAGAGACCATGTGGCCCACCCTCAGTAGAGGAAGGCATTTAAGGAGGGAGATATGGAGAGACCATGTGGTCCACCCTCAGTAGAGGAAAGCATTGAAGGAGGGAGATATATATTATATATTTTTTTTTCATCGAAATTTCACAATTTATTTCAAGGAGAAATTACGATTATTTCTAACCTTTTGGATGAGGTATGAAAGGGTGAATTGTGAAGAGTAATGATAAACGGAAAAATAAAAGTGTCCAGGGATGGCAATTGAACCCACAGTGTTCTGCTTACCGGGCAGATGCTATGTCCACTAGGCTACCCTGGACATATTGTTCCGTTCGTAAATAATACATAAAGTAATTTATAATACAATATAATATAATGCGGCTTGTGATTGTAAAACGACATTTGAAATACTATCCTGGTTAGAAATTACTCTTCACAATTCACCCTTTCATACCTCAATCAAAAGGTTAGAAATAATCGTTATTTCTCCTTGAAATACATTTTGAATTTTCGCTGAATAGAAACACATGCGGGATAATTTTTAAATGTCGTTTTACAATATCACAAGCCGCATTATATTATATTGTATATATATATATATGTTTGAAAATTGAGCAATCCATATATTCATTATTCAAAAACGCTTATTTTGAATCATATATTTTATTTCCAATATTTCGTATGGCAACTCGCCAAACTTCTTCGGGGAACAAGATTGTTTTGAGATGCTCGCGTATCAATTCACGAGTATGTACAACTGCTGTAAAATATAAAAAATATCTAAAACCTACAATTATAATATGAAATATCATTTTAAAAATCGAACCTCATTTACAGAATCCCATGCCGATCATTCCCAGCAACATACATAGGAGATACAGATAAAACTCTAGAAGAGAAACCCAATCAACAACACACACCGGACAGCCCTTCAAAACTATAGCCCTCTTTCCCTCTTAGTAGACCAATCACTGAAACAGGACCACATACAAAATTTAGACTCAAATTAAATAGTATTAAAAATATCAAGGACAAACATTCAAGACTTTTTCTAGAAACCTGGACCTCAACAGAAGATAAAAACAGTATTAACCGAAAAATAGACATCCCTCAAATATAATTACAATTTAAAACGATATAGCCCGCTATATATAAATAAAAATTTACTGATATTCAATTCTTACATTCTAAATTTATATATTTATTTATTCTTTATGTATATATTAATATTTTTAGTATTTTCTTTTATTATATTTTATTATTATTTTTTAAAATTATATTTTATATTATTATATTGTAGGTTTTAGATATTTTAAATTTTATAGCAGTTGTACATACTCATGAATTGATACGTGAGCATTGTGATGTAATTGTAAATAATTGAGTGAATTTAAAAGAAAGAGTAGTTATCATCATGTTTGTTTATGTTTTTGTGTAGAAACAGCTCGAGTTAGGCTGTAAATAAATAATTGATAAATAGGCCATAAGTTAGGAAGTTCCCTCTCTTAAAATAAATATAAATAATTATTCATCATCGCATCCTGATTTTTAAAGAAACAAAACATGGTAGCAGCGGTAAAAGGAAAAGGAGCCTAAAGCGTAAGTAATTTTATAACGTGCTAAGCTAAGCCTAACCGCGGGGAAAAGAAAGCGTAAAAGCAATTATTAAAATTATAAAGTTGAAATATAAGTAAATTATTTTTTTTTAAGAAAAAAAATGGCTAATTATATGCAAATTGCTGCTCCAGAAGGGTTTAATTTTGGTAAACCTAATGAATGGCCGATATGGTTCAAAATATTTCAAAGATATAGAATCGCTTCAGGACTTTCAGAGAAAAGTGAGAATGAGCAAGTAAATGCTCTGGTTTACATTATGGGCGATAAGGCAGAATAAAATTTGATTCTATTTAATTTAAATGAAGCACAAAATAATGAATATAAACTTGTAGTATCCAAACACCAAAACTACTATATAGGAAAAAGAAACGTTATATATGTAAGAGCAAAATTTAATAGAAGAAGTCAAGGGGAGAGTGAGCCCGTAGAGGAATTTATAACCAATCTCTACGTCCTGGCAGAGAACTGCAACTATGGTATCTTAAAAGAAGAGATGATCAGGGATCGGTTAGTATTTGGAGTGAAAAACTTTAATCTTTCTGAGAAATTACAGTTGGAATCGGAACTAACCTTGGAGAAGGCAACCCAGATAGTGCGCCAATCAGAAAGTGTAAAAAATCAACAAAAAGAAATTAGACAAGACACTGAAAATCGGAACGTAGATGCGATAGACAAGAAAGGAGGGAGAAATGGCACATTTTTACAGAAAACAAGAATGAAAGGTACAAAAACGTACAATTCTAATTTTCCAAAGAATCATCAAGGATGGTCATCTAATGAGAAACTTAAATGTTTCCAAAGTGGATATTACCATGGACATTCGAAAGAACAATGTCCTGCTAAGGATGCTATTTGCAACAAGTGCAGAAAGAAAGGTCATTTTGCCAAGGTTTGTCACACTAAAACAATACAAGAAGTATCAAGCTCCCAAAATAATGCATTCATTGGAATAGTGGGAAAGCAGGAGAATGCGGAAGATAAGTGGTGTGAAGTGATAAAGGTGAATGACCAGCCAATAAAATTTAAAATCGATACAGGAGCAGAGGTTTCGGTTATGCCAGAAGAGATTTACTTACAACATTTTGGATACCTTAAGACGGAGAAGGCCGATAAGAATATTTTTGTTGTTTCCAAGAAGATAGAGGTAAATGGAATGTTCCAGGCTTTTTTTGGAATCAAAAAGGCAGAAGTGCGAAGAGAGCATCTACATCGTTAAAGGGGTTGCCCGACCTTTACTAAGCTGTAGGGCTAGCGAGATCCTAGGTCTCGTTAGGAAGATAAATATTGTCGAAGATCATGCTCCTACCAAGCTAGACCCAATGCTCAAATTTCCTAAGTTATTTATTGGACTTGGAAAAAATAGATATTCCGTACAAAATAAAGTTTAAAAAGGGGCAAAACCTTATTCGATATATACACCAAGAAGAGTACCTATACCTCTAATGAAAGAACTTCAAATGGAACTGGAGAGAATGACATCAAATGGCGTAATTGAAAAAGTTGAGGGTTCTTCTGAATGGTGTTCGCCCATGGTTCTCGTTGCAAAACCTTCGGGAAAATTAAGAATATGTGTCGATCTCTCGATACTCAATCAAAACATTCAAAGGGAAATACACCCGATCCCGGTGGTAGAACATACGCTAGCCCAGTTGAAAGGAGCTAAATTATTCACAAAGTTGGTTGCCAATAGTGGATTCTGGCAAATACCACTGTCTTCAGAGTCGTCAGCACTTATCACATTAATCACTCCATTTGGGAGATTTCGGTTTAAGAGGTTACCTTTCAGTATCTCTTCCGCTCCGCAAATTTTCAGAAAAGAATGGGTCAAATATTGGAAGGACTGGAAGGAACTCTATGCCATATGGATGATATCTTGGTTTATGGTTCATGCCAAGAAGAACATGATAAAAGACTCGAAACAGTATTAACAAGACTTTTTAAACCGGGACTTACCTTGAACAAGGATAAATGCAAAATTGCAGTTACAACTATTAAGTTTTTAGGTCATCAAATTGATCCTAACGGGATTCAAGTAGACCCCAAAAGAAAACGAGCTATACTGGAGTTTCCCAAACCGAGATCTGTCAAGGAACTGGAGCAATTTTTGGAATGGTAAATTTTTCAGCTAGATTTGTCCCCAACTTAGCGGTGATATCGCATCCATTGAACAAGTTACTGTCAAAGAAAGAAGAATGGATTTGGGAAGATGATCAAGATCGGGCATTTAAACAAATAAACTGTTTTACCTTGTAAATACTCATAGTTTTAGCACAGTTTCCGTCGAACCGTGGGAACGTCCTTTTAGTCTTATTACGCTTTTATCTTAATACCTTTTAATATTCGTATATTTTTTTCTTCTTAACAAATTTTATTAATTTGCTTAAGTCTCGATGTTCTTTTTAAACAAAAATCCTAAGTATTACCGATTATTTCAAAATTTTACAACTAATTTCTAATAATACATATGCAAATTTATTCTTCGTGTATATTGTGTATCATTTTTCTTATACAATTGATCCTGTAGAAGGGCCACGCTGTGCCCGAAAGCTTGATGTCTTAATAAATCAATGAAGAAACTTATCTCCTGAGTATTTTATCCTTGCCACGCATGTAATTGGGAAGATTTTACCGTTTAGAAATCTCAAATACAGTTATTTTTGTCGCGCTATGAATCCTGATACACGTTTTTACATGAAGAACCTCCTCAAAAAATCACTTGCGTTGGCAAGATGGAAGAAGCATCTTGCCTTTAACAAAATATGTGAAAATCAGGGATTCATTCCTCCATCTTTGCGTATGAAAGATCCGATCGGCAATCACTACTCTGCCAAAATCATCACAGAAACTCATTTTAAGCTACTACGAGCCCGCACTAAAAGTTGCTATTCACACATTCGTATCCTTACAAAATCAGTTAAAGGCCTCCTATTTCACCTGTCCACGCATTTAACAGTTCAAGACATGGCTGATTTTCTTAGGAGAATCACAGAAAACATCAAAAAGCAAGATATCACCATTGCAGCTAGACATAATAAGAAACTAACACATTGGTCCAAAAAATATAACTTAAAACTCGCACCGAACAATGCCCTACAAACAGTAGTGAATCTCTCCAGTTTCCAGCCTACCACAGAGCAGGTTAACATATTATCTAAAGGACTTAAATATAGGCCTCAAGCCAAAGCTGATACCATAACAATCATAGCAGTAGTAGAATCGTCCATTTTCCGCTTAAATCATCAAGAGAAGTTTAGAATCAGACAGCACACCGCAGCAGTCCTTAGCGACCACAACCAAACCCAACATACCTACCAAATTAACAAAAATGTATTGCGCTCACTAACAACAAACAAAGATATAACCATCACCAAATCTGATATAGGATCGCTTACAGTCATCATGAACACAGCCGAATACATTTCCAAGATGGACACAATCCTTGCTGATCCGCTCACGTTTACCCCCATATCCATAGATGATCAGAATACCGCAACCTCTTCTTTTAGAAAAGAAATCAACAATCTGCTGAGGAAGAAAATCATTAGCTCCGAAGAATGCAAAAATTTTTTGTCCAATATAATGTCAAAAGCTTATATTTACGGCCTACCTAAATTACACAAAGAAGGTATCCCACTAAGACCCATCATCGCGTACCACCTCTCCCCTGCAGCTCCGTTAGCAACTTATATAGCCAAAATACTGGCCCCGATGCTCAGAGATAGTGACTCCCCGACGACCATTTCTTCCATTCCTGTCTTCATAGGTAAGTTACAACAAACAGCCGTTACACCTGGTACCATCATGGTCTCATTTGATGTTGTTAATTTATATCCCAGTCTCCCCCACCAGCTTATTTTAGACTGCACCACAGAATTTCTAATTGAACAAGGTTGCCCCACAGACACCATTTCCAAACTCATTGCACTTATCAAAATCAGTCTTTCCCATAGTATTTTTAAATTCAACCAATCTTACTTCAAACAGACCAAAGGCACCCCTATGGGTAGCCCATTATCCTCCCCCCTTTCAGAAATAGTGATGCGCAAGATAGATAAACGTATAGTTGATATCTTCCCTAACGACATTTTAATCTGGTCTAGATACATAGATGATGTCTTTGCTATAATCAATATTAACGCCTTTAATGATATACTCAACACACTGAATAATTTCTATCAAGACATAGACTTTACTTCTGAGACCGAAACATGTGACTCTTTGGCATTTTTTGACATACGCATAACAAAAACACGCAATAGATATAATACTGAAGTCTATTTTAAACCCACCTTTCACCCAATGTATATACATTTTTCATCTTTCTGCCCATTAAGCCATAAAATCAATACAGTAAGAACCTTGTCCAAGAGAATATATACCCACTGTTACACTGAGGAGTCAAAGCAGAAGGAAACAAATAACATAATTTCAAATTTAATGTCCTCTGGTTATCCTAAAAACTTTATTTTAAGGCATTTCTATAACCCATCCCGCACCAAGATATATGACAACTATAAATCCATCTGCACAATACCGTATTCCTTGCAAAGCATAAAAATAGCTAGAGAATTAAAGAACTTCGGCATCCGCACTTACTTTTCCAACACTCCCAGTATAGGCACTATCTTAAGGAACCCTATCACTAAAAACAACACGCCTCGGAACACTGTTCAAAGAAACAATGCTGTTTATTCCATAAAATGCAACGATTGCGACAGTGTTTATGTAGGCGAAACTGGCCGTTACATTGAAGACAGAATACAGGAACACGACAGAAACATCAGACATAACGATCCGAAATCACTTATTGTCCAGCACATTTCACAGACAGGACATAGTTTCAACACAACCGATCCAAAATCACATTATTCTAATATACCACATAAACACAAAAGATTGGTTGTCGAGGCCTTGCTATCTCTGAGGTTTAACAGTATAAACAGACATATTGATGTACCTGAGCCGTATTTAAGCTTATTACATAAATAGCCATTGATGTACCCCATGAATTCCCTGTTTTGTTCATTTATTTTAATATCCTTTTAAACTGTTTTACCTTGTAAATACTCATAGTTTTAGCACAGTTTCCGTCGAACCGTGGGAACGTCCTTTTAGTCTTATTACGATTTTATCTTAATACCTTTTAATATTCGTATATTTTTTCTTCTTAACAAATTTTATTAATTTGCTTAAGTCTCGATGTTCTTTTTAAACAAAAATCCTAAGTATTACCGATTATTTCAAAATTTTACAACTAATTTCTAATAATACATATGCAAATTTATTCTTCGTGTATATAGTGTATCATTTTTCTTATACAATTGATCCTGTAGAAGGGCCACGCTGTGCCCGAAAGCTTGATGTCTTAATAAATCAATGAAGAAACTTATCTCCTGAGTATTTTATCCTTGCCACGCAAATAAAGAAAAGTCTTACTTCTGCGCAAGGGCTAGCCTTGTATGATCCTTCCTTTGCCTATCACAGTATCAGCCGATGCTTCATCTTTTGGGCTAGGCGCAGTAATATGGCAAACCAAAGATGGACTGAGACAAGTCATCGCATATGCTTCTAGAATGCTCTCTGAAACAGAAAAGCGTTATGCTCAAATCGAAAAAGAGGTGCTGGCTATCACCTGGGTTTGTGAGAAATTCAAGCAATACATCCAAGGCCTGGTGATCACTCTTGAAACCGACCACAAACCACTAGTACCGATCTTTACTTCCAAAAACACCGATGATCTCACACCTAGGATTCAGAGATTGAGACTACGGATTATGAGATATTCGTATAAGATCGTACATACGCCAGGAAAGAACTTGATAGTAGCGGATGCGCTATCTAGATCACCTAGGATGAATGTCGGGACTCAGGAATTGGAAGAGGAGTTATGTGCCTATGTTCAACAAGTCTCATTTATGCCCATATCTGATGTCCGAGTAAAATAAATCAAAGAAAGTCAAGACAAAGACCAGGTTATACAAAATATTATTAAACACACCCAGGAAGGATGGCCAGAGAGAACAAATGTCTCCATGTCCGAGAGTCAATATTGGCCAGCAAAGAATGATTTCTCCGTTGAGAATGGTATTCTCCTGAAAGGGTCAAGATACGTTATCCCAGAGAATATCAGGAAAGGGTTGCTCCAAAGAATCCATGAAGGACACCTTGGGATAGTGAAATGTCGTGAAAGGGCCAAAGGATCCGTCTGGTGGCCCCGGATCACAAGCGAAATTGAGGAGATGGTCCGAACATGTCCTATGTGTATTGAGGAAAGAACAAATCGACATCAGCCACTGTTACCCTCAGAGCTTCCAAGTTGTTCTTGGGAGAAAGTTGGGGTTGACCTCTTTACACTAAAGGGCCAAAACTATTTGTTAATAACTGACTATTATTCAAGATACCCAGAAATTGCAATATTTAGAGGACATGACATCAGCTTCTGTAATAGTCCACTGTAAGTCCATCTTTGCAAGGCACGGAATTCCTTCGGAAGTGCGGAGTGACAATGGCCCCCAGTTCGGATCACTATTTAAAGAATTTGCCCAAGATTACGGATTTACTCATGTCACCTCCAGTCCAAGAAACCCGCAGAGTAACGGCTTCATAGAATCTTTTGTAAAAATTGTTAAAGAAAGAATTGGCAAGTCAAAAGATCCCTATCTGGCTTTGCTGGTATATCGAGCTACACCACTTGCAAATGGCTTCAGCCCAGCAGAACTTAGCATGGGACGGCGGATTCGCACCATCATTCCAACACCAGCGAAACAACACCAACCATCCAATCTAAAGAATTTGAAAATTCAAGAGGCTATTCAAAGGGAAAAACAAAAATACTACTTTGATCGAGCAAAAGGAGTACGATAACTGCCTCGATTGGATGTAAATGATCGAGTTTGGCTGACGGACCTTAAAACTCCCAGAGTCATCATTTCCAAAGAAGATACTCCTAGATCATATATGGTCGATACACCGAGAGGAAGAGTTAGAAGAAATCGCTTCCATCTACTTCCTGCTGGTCAGAAGTCTCCAGGGTCTCCACACTTCGAGCCAGACGAAGAGCCATATATAAATTACCCAGAAGCCAACACACACTTCAGATGCTCTTACGCATGTGACCGATTCATCAACATCTCCTAAAGAAGACCTTTATAGGACTCGCTCAGGAAGAATAGTTCGTCCGCCCAGACATTTTGGAGATGACTAGAGCTAATCTCTAAGAAGGGAGATGTGATGTAATTGTAAATAATTGAATGAATTTAAAAGAAAGAGTAGTTATCATCATGTTTGTTTATGTTTTTGTGTAGAAACAGCTCGAGTTAGGCTGTAAATAAATAATTGATAAATAGGCCATAAGTTAGGAAGTTCCCTCTCTTCAAAATAAATATAAATAATTGTTCATCTCTGCATCCTGATTCATAAAGAAACAAAACAAGCATCTCAATACAATCTTGTTCCCCGAAGAAGTTTGGCGTGTTGCCATTCAAAATATTGGAAAATAAAATATATGATCCAAAATAACATTTTAAATAATTTACATATACCGTTAAACCTGTCTATAGCGCCTCCTCTAAATATCACCTTCCTCTCTATAGCGCCCGATTTTAAAACGTAGTATGATGCGATTTACATTAAAAGTGACCTGTCTATAGCATCCCCTTTCTATAGCACCCTATTTTGGTGAGTCCCAAGAGGGGGCGCTATAGACAGGTTTAACTGTATATATATATATATATAAGGTTGAATAGGTAGATCTGATAGTGTATGGGTGAGGCTATTGTGATCTATAGGAGGGAATTGAAGTTAGGATGAAAGAACAATATAATTTTCAAATATAATTTTATTTTTCTTATGTTGTTATTGTCGTGTCAAATGAAGAGTCTCAGATATCTCCATGCATCTCTATCACATCTTTTCTTATATATTATGAAAATAATAATTTGTTATATTATCTCTAAGTTAGATTATATAAATGGTCCTGCCCAATGTATCCCTCTAACAGACTGTTCCCACAGGAGTGCTGTGAGTTTCAAGCTTTAGTTGAGAAGGGACATGTGTGTAGCACATACTACTGACCACGTTTCTGATCTTTTTTGGTAGAACCTGGCATACTTGCCATACTCATTTATTTAAACTAACACAGAAATGGAATATTGAAATAATTCTCATAATCATTGTGACTTCATTATAATGATTTGTTTATTTTTAAAAGGAAAATACATTAAAACCTCCCTGTAAAGGACACCTAATTACAGAACCAAAGTGTCCTTTAGGGAGAGGTATCCTCTTACCGGAGAGTTGTTAAATAGTAAAAATAGTGTTTTTGCAAATGAAAACTGTCTTTTATAGAGAGATATCCGCTAGCAGGGTGTCCGATAAAGAGAGGTTCTACTGTATTTATGTGTGTGTATTAGAAAATAACTGAAAAATATTTTTATATTATAAATTAAAAATAAAATATCATCATTAATTTCAAAGCGCATGATGCCTAAACAGCCCGTGTAAAAAAAAAAAAAAACACTCACTAGATTCACAAAGGCACTGCAAAGTGAAACTTAAACTAAACAGAAACCAAAAGTGAGCAGGCGCGATCCTAAAGTTTGCTTTTCGGCGGATGCAACTCACCTCTGTAATACCTTGTTAGTGGTAAAGTTGTATGGAAACAACAATCAACTGTTAAAAATTGAATGGTCAAATTATCGAAAGTGTCGAATTACTGTTTGTTATTTGATAGACTGGAGGTTAGGCGGGAGGAATCTTCAAAAGTCATGAATGTATCATGTTTTTGAAGGTGTAAGTATTGTCCCGGGGTTTTGTGTGGCTTAGTTGAAAATAGGATTTATTTTTGGAAAATTATAACAAATTTATTTTTTATTCAGCATATTGTTCATTCCTAGCCATTCCTTTTGTCTAACTTTTAGGAAATAGGTTGTTGTTATGTCCAATAAAGAACCTCAGATATTTACATGCATCTCTATCACAGCAGTCACAATATCCTCACCTGCCTAGAAGTCCTCCTCTACGTGTCGGGCGGGAGAAGCAGCACAAATAAGGGACTGCCCTGTAATATGGTGTCGTGAGCCCCGAGCCGCTACGGTAACCGTGAACCGGAAACTCTGAAATGTGGCTGACTAACGGGGCAATGGCATCCCCCTTTCCATGGAGCCAACAATATACTCTTAGAAGTAAAAATTTCTATAAAGTATAAAATAAGAATATAAACAGTAGAAATGTGTTTCTTTATTCATGCAAAGTAGAAGCTTTCAGATCTTTATAATCTTTCTAAACACATAGCCATAAGCTGAGAGAATGAGAATTCCTTCAACTTATAGCTATGTCTGTGGAAATAAATATAAAGATCCGAAAGCTTGCACTTTGAACGAATAAAGAAACGCATTGCTACTGTTTATATTTTACAATATCCTCTATCTTGGCTGATTCCACATTAAACTAATTACTCATATTTTGAGATTATTCACAATGTGACCTAAATGTTGGTACCTTCATGGGAGTGGAAGCTTTGTTCAGACAGAGAATGAGTTATCAGTTGCCAGCTGTGATAATTATGTGGAACATTCTCTAGGGATAATGGCATGTGCAATAGGACATTCCAGTTATGTGCTTTTTAACATGTTCTTGACCAATTTTGCAACATATGGCATGTACTGGAAAACCACTTTTTCATCTATTTTAATGTATTTTGGAATCTCCCTGATCCATTACTCGCTAACTACTGATCCCTACATATCTATCTCACAGATCATCCCATCTCCCATAGTGCCCCGTTATCTAAAAAGGATCCAGTGTGCCGTCCCACCAGACCCACACTTTAAATATATTTGAAACTCCGCCTTTGTGTCGGTCCAAAGCCCAGATGAAAAAGGAAGAGGGGGAGCAGTAACAAGCTCGATAAAAACCTGAGCTCAGCTGTACTGTCTGATAGTACCATGTAAGGGCTCCTGATCCAGGGATACAGGATGAGCAGTGTTTGTACTCAATGCTCGGAGCGGCTGCCAATGGCGTCTGTTCCTCATGTCAGAGGCAGCCATTTCATATTGGAGCTAAGTCGGCCTACTACCGAGTAGTGCTCCCGGTCTTAATGACAAAGGCAGACACATTCTACTTCACCCAGTCATGATGTTTGTCAACTCTATAAGCTTGATACCCTGAATGATTTAATTGCGATAAGAAAGAAGAACAGGAGAAATGAATTTGAAGAAATTATTAGATGCTCAATTACTATAGTCGCACCCTCTTTCATTGTTGTCACAAATATTCTATTTTAAGATATTTAAAACCCTCCAAATATATAGACTAAGATTCATTTACTCTTTTCCAAAGGAGTTGATAATTTATATTCCGCATGAATGCCAAGTTATGAAGAAGGGACTCGGTGACATAAGAAGGGATCTTAAAGAAAGACAATTACCTAAATGTTAACTAGACACGGTAAGGGCTCCAGGCGATATCTAGATACATAACACAGAGGGAGTTAGATGTATACTATACTATCTCACTCCGTCATGTATTGCTACACCCCTGACCCCAACTTCCTAATTCTGACAGCTCGCTGAAGGGTTTCTATTGACAACAAAGTAGAATGGAGTGGACTAGAGACTGAAAACAGCACTGTTGGACACTGACAACGCTGAAAGCCGGACTTACGTCTACACGCGAGGCCTCCCGTCGGAGTTTTACGCCAGAGCCAACAGTCTAGTAATCAGTACCTAGTCCTAGGTCAGTGGAGCGAGCAAGCTATCGGAGGGGAAGTTGAGTATCATTCCACGCTATGTGAATACACAGGGTTAAAGTAGTAGGGTCCCCACCCCCTCCCAGCGTGGAAATGACCAATGACCAAAGCGGGATAGTCTAGGGCGGCTAATCGTCGCAGTGGCCACCACAGGGGTGTAAGCACTAAACACCGACCCGCTGTCAATGTCCCAGTACTGTCTAGTCACTATCTAGATCCTGCAACAATGGCATTAGTAGAGCTGGTTCGCAGGGAAGTCACACTGTGGGTCTCTCCATCTGGAACATCTGTTACACACAGCAGCCTAACATTCAAACTTTATGTTCAACAGATTTCTATTGTCACCGAGTCCCTTTTTTATCCTTGGCATTCAAGCGGTTTGTAAGTTTTTTATTCTACCAGGTTCTTGGTATTTTGAATTTAAAAAGTTTAAACTTCATAACTAAAGCTTATGTTCATAGATAATCTAAAATACCCATTTCAAGAGTCTAGCATAAGTATCACTATAAAAGGAAGATCGAAAAAAGCAATATAACAGCGGTATGGTAGATCAAACTGGCGAAACCGCTGGAAGGGTTCACTACTGATGAGCTAGGCCTGCCATTAATTTTTCCATTGCAGTAAGGAAAAAAGAAATTGTTTATTTTTAAAAAGAATCATACCCGTCAATAATAGGTTTGAATTTTAAAAACACATGTATTATTCGACAGAGTTCATAAAATTTATATAGACAAAGTGGCTGATGTAAGAGAGTTAAATGATTGAGATCAGGGAACAAGCGATGTCTCACTTCCGAAAGTTGAGTATGGTTTAGTTGAGATGTCTTCTGTGTGGATATATCTGATATAAAATCCTACCTGATTTTTCAACATCGTTGATTTAAATTTGCATTGAAGTTGATTGTTTTTACTTGTAAATTATTGTTGGGATCCTATATGCATATAATAATCTGTCTTTTATTGATTTATCAAGAAAATGGGTTGGCCAAATATCAGGGAACAGGTTAAATTGTTACACTAGATGGCGCTCGGCCATCTAAAAATCACATGTGCTCGTGGTCAGGATATGTTTTCATTATTTTTAATATTAACATCTGACCTTTTTTCTGTTGTTTTTTCATATAATAATGTATTGAATTTCTTGCTGAATTTCTTGGGATTCCAACCTGGGATATCTTAATTCTTCTAGATCACCAATATAGATTTCAAGATCAAGAGAATTATGCAAGCTCCATATTTGTTTGTTGTATGAATAGTTTCTGTTAGCCTTGGTACTTAATTCTTCCATGTTTTCTTTTTAAACATTTCCTTATGTTTTAGATTTGTTGTCACGAAGAATTCGGTCTTCTAAATCAGTAAATATCAACAAAATATCACAGATAATCTCATAATTTATCAATGTTTGCTTCTTCTTCAAAACTTGGTACTTTGAATTACTTTTGTACTAAATATATTTTTTGAATATTTCGATTTGTAAAATTTAAAATATATTCAGAGAGAAGAGATATAAATATGATTAATACTTTGAAATTGTATCTTTTCTCTACTAAAAACTACCATTGTTGTTATACCAAACCTATCAAATTTTAAAAATAAAGGTATATTTAAAAATGGGTTTAAATATCGCCATATTATTCTTTTTACATGGATATTAAGAATTTGTTTATTTCAGGAATGTCAATTTTCTCTAGGATCTCTACATTAGTGGTCACTTTCAAATATATCTATCAAATCTGGTTCTTAAGATCTTTTGTCCTGGACGTGCCCTCTTTTTTTGGGGAGTAGCCCATAAAACCATATTCTCTCTTAAGATCGTTGGTATTTTTGAATATTTTATATATGAAATTATCTGATTAATTCACATGTAATCATATAAATTCTATAAAGGAAATGATTTTCCATAAGATTTTGTCAAGGCAAATACAAATGTTGTATTTTACTTCTACATAGATATAGGTATGCCTATATTTATCAGCAGACTTATAACATCAGTTCGTCTTTATACATCGAAATTTACCTTCAATATTTTCTATAGACACTGTACACAATAAGTATTAAGACCACTATAGGTGTTGAATAGGTATATCTGATAGTGTATGGGCGAGGAAAAACTAAATAAGGGTTGTTATGTCTAGGTTGGTTTATATTGTGACAAAATATTTATATTTTCTCTCAGAATTTTTATATATTTATATATCTTGCTAATCTGTGTACTTATTGCTTATCTTGTATTTTATAAATTATGATTTGTATCCGAGCCACATTGGCTCATTCATTCTGGTTAGCAGCTCCGTAAATAAAGATATTTTGTTCCGTTCCGTATCCGTGCCTCAAATACGCGATTGAATCGCAATGGAACAGATGCACCATACAATGGATCAAAGGCCACAGTGGGATCGTGGGTAATGACATTGCGGACAAATTCGCAAAGCGGGGTGCTGAGTCTGCTAACCCGAGCTGTTGCAAACTCGCTCCTTTGTCGTTTGTAAAATCGGCAATCTATGGCCGGGCGCGTGAAGCATGGGAGAACAGATTCCTCTCAAGCTCGTTCTATCCACACCTGCTTTGGCCTTACTCCAATGAGTCTTTTACACAAAAGGTATGAGTACATCGTCCCTAGCGAGCACAGTGTGGTTGGCCTGCTATCGTGGGACACACGTGGACGGACAGTTTCGCCAACAGGATAGGCGTCATTGACCATCATTCCTGCCCTTACTGCGACGCTGAGAGGGAAGAAACTCTGTCTCACATCGTGCATGAGCGCAGCAGCCTTGATGCCCTTAGATTCCCCTTCTTTCCACCTGTGCAGTAGAATTGGGGTACACTCTGCGGTCACTCAAAGATTTTATTTTCAACAAGAACACTTGGCGAGCCTGCCTGGAGTTCCTAAAGCCACGCGTCCGCGCGGAGGATTTCGACCACCTGAGTGACTCGGACTCCTTGCCTCATGGTTAACACCGGTCATTAGCGGCCGCTCGTAGACGCAACTCTGGCATGTGCCGCTGTTTAAGATCGGTTTCGCGAACTGCTCTGCGTATGTGATCGCCCCTGACGCTGTCTCTGTAACCCCAGGACAGAGGAAAAATAGTTTGGCGATTCGACGGCGCGGGCTGATCGAGAAATCGACTTACGCAGCGACTTATTTGAAGGCGCTATGTAATCTCTGGTGTACCTTTTGTTAGAATGGTTTTAGGGTTTTATATTATTTTAGAAATTAATACATACGATTTTAGTAATTGAAAATAGTTTATTTATGCAAAACTATATCTTACCATTTTTTTACCAGTAATAATATATAAGAATAGTGAGGAGTGATAACTATGGAAATATTAATGATGATATACCACAGAATATTTAAAATAATTATTCAGTGACAATATTATATAAAATATTAAAGTCTAAAATTGAATTCATATATTCAACACTCCTTCTTGAATTCATGTTTTAGAGTTTTAATTACTCCATCAAAACATCTGTAGCAGTGAAGATCTGTGTTTTTCAAAAGTTTCCTTTGGCAGAGGCTTGGTTAGGATATCAGCAACTTGGTCTTGGGTTAGGCAAAACTGAACATCAACATTTTCTCTTATCTGATCTTTCAAAAATGATATCGAACATCTATATGTTTTGTCTTTCTGTTCATTTGTCCTGTCTTCATTAAAGTCATTGCACTTTGGTTGTCAATATTTAGTTTAGCAAGTATGGTTTCATTTGTAAGTTCTTCAATTAGTGCTTTTATATAAATGAGTTCTTTCACACATTCAGCTTTTACAAAATCCCAAGTTTCATTTTTCTTCAATGAATCTTTTTCTTCCTGTATTGCTTTTACCCAGTTTTCTTTGTCTACTCCGGTTACAGCTTCATTGTATGTTAACAATCCTATTTCTTCAGAAACAGAATTCAACACTTCATAATCTTTTAGTCTTTCAGGTCTATTGATATTTTCTCTATTCCTTAACATATATTTTGAATTGGTCGAGTTCTGTGGTTTATCATGGGTATCCAATTCCAATTTAGTGTCTTGACTTTCCTCTATTTCAGAATCCAGATCTTCTCTGTATCTTGGCTGAATGACACTGGTCATTTCATTTGTTAGTTTTCCTGTAAACACCACATCTCTTGCAATTATAATCCTTCTTTTCTGCATGTCCCACAATCTGTATCCATTTCCACTGTATCCGATAAGTGAATATTTTTCACTTTTACTATCCAATTTTTTTAGGTTTCCCAATTTTTTGACATACACTTCACTCCCGAATAATTTTACATTAGAATGATTAGGCTTTCTTCCAAACCACATCTGTGCTGGTGTTGTTTGTACTGTATTTGAAGGGCTTCTGTTGATTAAATAGGCAGCGACTCTTGTGGCCTCTCCCCACATTTCCTTATTTAATTTGGAATCCAGCAAAAGTGCTCTGGTTTTTTCAATCAGAGTTCGATTCAACCTTTCTGCTTTTCCATTCAATTGTGGAGTATTTGGAATTGTAAAATCAAGTATTATTCCTTTCATTTTGCACCATTCTTTAACTTGCGTATTGGCATATTCACCGCCATTATCACACCTTAATTTTGACACTTTCGCATTTAAGAATCTTTCCACTTCATTTACATATTCTTTAATATATTCTTTTGCTTCATATTTATTGCTGAACAAATACACATAACAGAAATGTGTATAATCATCCAAAAATGTCATTATATATTTCTTATTATCATGTGTTAAGGGTTCTATTGGGCCGCACAAATCAGTATGAACAATTTCCAAAGGTCGGGTAGCTCTAGATCTTTCATTTCCAAATGACTTCCTAGTTTGCTTTGCCATGATGCAAATTTCGCACACATCATTTTCCTGTTTTTCCAATTTGTTAAGCTCCATACCATCAACCAAACTTTCAAGTTTTCTTAGATTCTGCATTCCAATGTGTCCCAATTTTCTGTGCCATTCTTGGGTTTTGTTTTCACTTGGTAAGGTAAGGTTCGAGTCATTTTGCTTTGAAAAATGTTGTTCAATATTTACAGCATAAAGTCCATTTTCAAGTTGATCTCCTTCTAGAACTTTTTTTCCATCTTTCAAAATTGTCACTTTATCACCTTTAAAATTTACTTCTTCTCCGTTGTTAACAATTGAGCTCACTGACAAATTGTTTTTTGATAATTCAGGCACAAATATTACTTCATTTAGGTTACATTGTCTCCCCTTAAATTGTCCTGAAGTTTTTGCTCTCATACCTTCTTCTTTTTTTGCAACATTGATGTTCACATCACACTTTTTTTGATGATCAAGCAACTTTTCTTCATTAATCATGTGACAGGTGGATCCGCTATCAACAATGAAAGTGACTGATGATCTTTTATCATATTCTTCTCTTTGTTCAGCAATGAAAGCAATGGGAGGTTGCTTTTCTTTGTTCCTGAAATAGCAGTCTTTTTCTTTATGATTAAACTTTTTACATATTCTGCATTGTTCTTTGTTTACTTTAGCAGCAGGTTTACTGTTGTTCTTAAAGAAACAGTCCTTTTCTTCATGGTTAGTTTTTTTACAAAATTTGCAGAATTTTCTTTGGGTGCAATTTTTAGATATATGTCCTGGTTTATTACAAGTAAAACATACCTTTTGTTTTGTTGCATTCATAGCCACTCGGTCTTCTGGTTGGCTCTGTCTATTTCTTCTTATTTCTTCAGTGGTCAATCTTGATATTAGATTTTCAATAGTTTTTTCATCTTTTCCAGTTGACTCCCAAGCAGTACAAAAATAATTATAATCTTCTGGCAAAATTGTTAAGATCTTTGAAATAACAATATTGTCATCAAAGTTCTGTTTTAGATTATTGAGTTTAAAAGCCAAATTTCTTAAATTACTTATGTTGGATACAAGGTCTACATTTTTATCAAATTTATAAGTGTGAAATTCTTGTAGCAGCTTACATTTTAATTGTTCATCATCTCTTTCAAATATTCTGCATATGGTGTCATACATTGATTTGGCATTTTCACAATGTATTATGTGTGTTAATATCGTTTTATCGATGCTCGAAATAATATATTTTTGGGCTTTAGCATCTTTTATTATCCATGCGTTTTTTTCTTTTTCATCCTTTTGATCTTTAAAACACAATTTGCCATTTATTGTTTCAATTAAATTATTAGCTTTAAAAATAATGTTAATTTGAAATTTCCAAATATCAAAATTTTCAGAGTCTTTTAATTTATCTATAATCGAAATATCTTCCATAACAGCAGCCATTTTTATTTTTACGATTTTAGATTTAAGTTTTAACCACGCTTTATGCTGCCACTGTTAGAATGGTTTTAGGGTTTTATATTATTTTAGAAATTAATACATACGATTTTAGTAATTGAAAATAGTTTATTTATGCAAAACTATATCTTACCATTTTTTTACCAGTAATAATATATAAGAATAGTGAGGAGTGATAACTATGGAAATATTAATGATGATATACCACAGAATATTTAAAATAATTATTCAGTGACAATATTATATAAAATATTAAAGTCTAAAATTGAATTCATATATTCAACACCTTTGTGGTTGGTTGTCTTAGTACTGGCACCCTCTCTAGTAATACTAGATAAAAGACCTCAATTTTTAAATTTTTATATATATTATTAAAGTTTCTTATTTTTAATTAACAATTTTTTTACCTATCTTTTCCCATCAGTTGCTGAATCATTCCCGCTTTATCTAATCTTCCTATCTAAACAACACCTGTCTTTTTTTTATCTTCCCTGGCCTGGGGAATCGAACCTTTTTTTTGAACAACCTTGGTTGCGTGCAGCCGGTACTTTGATATGCACTGCGGCTTATCTGCTTGCTACATTATTTTTTGGGTTGAAAATCATACACTTTGGCCCCCCTCCAACAGTGCAATGTATATAGTGCTTTGTATATATTCCGCTTTATGGGTCCATTGGGGATCAAAAATCTTTCATTTTGGTTAGCAGCCCCATAAATAAAGATATTTCCGTGCCTCAAATAAAAGGTCGTCATGTGTCATCCTGAAGATTGTCTTTCCTCTACGTGACAATATAAATGGTCCTGTCCAAGGTATCATCTTAACAGACTGTTTCCTAAGTTGTGTGCTGTGAGTTTAAAGCTTCAGTTGAGGGAGCACATGTGTCTGATGTAACATATGTGATCAGTTGCTACTCACAGGCTGGTAGTCCATACAGCAGAGCAGACAGGTCCGTTGGTCCAGCAATATGCTAATTCAGCAGGTCCCTTATGTCAGATGTAGGATAGATGAAGAAGTTCCCCTTGGGATAAGTGCTTAGCATCAAGGTTTCCTAGAGTGAATATATTAAACAATACTACATGTTTCTGGAGATGATTTATTTTCATTTTATTAACGTAGTCTCAAGATTTTGGACATCTCTGCCCTTCTACAGGAGAACATAAATAAACGAATAAAACGCCGCCTGATGCTAAACTATTACAATATTTTTGTAATTTTTGTATTTATTTATATTTGTTCTCCTGTAGAAGGGCAGAGATGCCAGAAAACTTGAGACTACGTTAATAAATTGAAAAGAATCATCTCCACAAACCTGTGGTATTGTCCAGGAGATATTTTTGAATCAATAGACTCAATATATACTCTACTAAACCCTTTTGACGGCTAAATTTACATCGGCACACGCCAATTCGACACTATACGATAATTCGACCATGTTTAGATGTCCCGACCTCCGGCCTATCAAATAACAAACCGTAATTCGACAAAATCGATAATACGACACTTCCGATAGTTCGACCATTTTAAAATTCGAATTTTGACAGTTGAATGTTTTTTTACATACAACTTTACCGCTAAAAAGTATTACGGCGGTGGCAAGCGGCGACGACAGCGGGCGCCGATAGGATCGCGCCTGCGCACTTTTGGTTTCTGTTAGTTTGTTTCACTTTGCAGTGCCGTTGCGCAATGTCGCGAGTGTTAGTGTTTTTTTTTTTTTTACGCGGAAATTTTTGGTATCGTGCGCTAATTAATAACATTATTTTCTTTTTAAATTTCAGCATTGAAATATTTTTTAGTTATTTTAAAATTTACAAATAATTTCCTTTTAAATAAATAATTCTTATAAAATGTAGCCACAATGATTATGATAACATTTTATATCAATATTACATTTCCTTTTTTATTATAAAAGATTTAAACACAAAATCAATCTTGATGATTCTTTTTAAAAATTATTTTTAAATTTTCTATTTATTTTCCATATTTATTTCCTTTCAACTTCTATATTCTTCAATTAGAATGAAATATTATTTATAATTATTTATGTTTCAAAAATATTTATATATGCCATTTTGTCCCTTATACTAAAAGTTAATCATGAAAATAAAAATAAAATAATACAAAAAAGTACACACACTATGGTTTCAATTAAAAACATTAATTTATATTACAAAGCTATTTTAAAATGATATTATTTTAGCGAGTTAGATGATCAGCTAATCATCGGAATAACTTTATTCAACACTTCCTTTAATTCAACCAAAAGCTCTGATCCCTTGAGGTGTTGAATTAAAGAGGTTCTAAAGAGGTATATCAAATTATAAAGAAGAAAAGCATAAAACTAAATAGAAGTGACATATATGTCATAATTTGTATATAATTAAATGCAACCCCGACCCACTATGTATGTACCATGTATGATTTTCGAAGACTTAATAAAGAACAAGGTAACTGGAGGGAAGCAAGTAGCATTAAGATATAGGAAGTAGACCTAAGGCTGGCACGACTATTCTGGGCACCCCTGTGTCAATATTGCAGGGGCAGAGACCGGACGTCTCTAGTGACCGCAGAAGTTATTTTAGCCAAGATACACTCAATACTTCCTGACAAAACAGGACGTCTCTAATGACCAGAAGTTATAAATGTTAAAGCTAGCATTCAATACTTCCTGACAAAGCAGGATGTATTTTGATAGCCGCGGAAGTAAATAAAGTCAAATAAACACGAGACTTCCTGACCCAAGCCGGGCGTAACTAATATCAAAGGAAACCGCGGGCCAATCAAAAGACAGTACCTTAAGTAGGTCAACCAATAGGAAAAGATCATGTGACATCTCTCGACCAATCAGAGAGAAACTGAGGCTTGGTGTTAAATCGGAAAACAAGAATGAGTAGTTACGCTTGAGCTCTCATAGGAACAACACCTACAGGGTTCACTGGCTCTCGCCGAGTTCGGACAGTGCTCCTTCGCTTCCAACAAGGTAACATCTACTCTAGAGATATCTCTCTCCGCTCATTTCATCATCGCCATGTGATCAACTAATTAATAAGTCAAATCGCTCAACTCTTCTCAAGCTTTCTTCCCTCCAATCCAGTTGCCTTTTATTTTCAAACCTCATCATGTGTCCTGATTATTCCTAACTGTGTGCTTCACTTACCACTCAACGACTGCGCTTCAACCAAATCTCACCATTCGCATCCAACAACAAGAAACCCCGCAACGATATTGCCACAGACCGGTTAAGTCGACAGGATTCTACAACAGTGTAATACATCAAATATTGCAGTGTAATAACAATTGCATCATCATATTACATATATGTAACAACACTGTTGCTAAAACGTCACATATAGTTTAAATATATTTGGATTTGGTAATTACACCTTTTATTATTTTTTCATATAATACAAATTTTGTGCATAATTTATTTTGATTATACATCAACATTTTCAAAATTTCAGGTTTGGCACCATAAATATTTCTCAATTTATGGGAAATATTGCCTTGCCTGCCAAAATCCAAGGATCCTGCCCAAATCACATTGCTGAGCTTGAATCCAACCTTCTTCCTCTGCACCTCAGGAGAAAAATGTTTCCTCAAAATTCATATTCAAAAAGATTAAGTACCCAAAAGAAAACCTTAAAGGAAATTTTATTTGAAATTGGTGTGAATATATATTAAGAAAAGAGTGAACAGGAATGGATAATTGATAGTGGTGCTACAAGCCATATGACATCCTGTTTTGAACTTTAAAAAAAAATCAGAAAATAAGGAAAAGAAAATAATCCTTGCTGATGACACTCAAATTGAATCCAAAGCTATAGGAAATGTAAAAATCAAAACAAAAGAAGAAAATTTACTTTTCCTCAAAGATGTACTATTTGTTCCACAAATCAAAGGAAATTTGTTGTCTGTAGGAAAATTAGTACAAGACTACCAAAGAATAATTTTTAGCAAAGACAAATGTACTATAATAGATTTCAAGGATCAAGTCATATTGGAAGCTCCAAAAATTGATGATTTTTATATAATAAACTCCTCTGATTCAAGGGATGAAGAAGATAAAGTCTTCAAAGTTAATTGGGATATTTGGCATAAAGGATTGGGCCACCCTAATGAAAATTACATGACTATAATGAAAAACAAAAACTTAGTATACAAATTTGATTGCATATCTAAAGGAGACTTAAATGATTGCATTACATGTATTAAATCTAAATACTCAAGAAAACCTTTTAAAAGAATTGAAAAAATTCAAACCTCTCTCACAATCATTAGAACTTTTGCATATTGATTTAATTGGGCCCATAAAAGAAGAATCTATTGGTAAAGTAAGATTTATTCTTACTATAGTAGATGAGTATTCAAGGAAATTATTCACTAGATTCTTAAAAGCAAAATCAGAAACTCAAAAAATACTTAAAGAATTTATAGAATATATAGAGAACACCACCAATAAAAGGATTAAAATATTCAGGAGTGATAATGGTACTGAATTCAACAACCAAGAATTGGAATCCTATCTGAAAAGGAAAGGAATAGAACATCAAAGAACTACCTTTTTTCCCTTGCTCAAAATGGAAGATGTGAAAGAGCTAAAAGAAGCCTAATAGAAGGAACAAGAGCCCTATTAATAGAATCTGGATTACCAATAAAATTTTGGGCTGAAGCTATGAATACCTATACATACCTTAAAAACAGAACTCCTTCTTACCATAATACTAACAAGACTCCAGAAGAAATGTTCACTGGAAGAAAACCTACAGTCTCTCACTTAAAGGTTTTTGGTTGCAAAGTAGAATTCTGGACACCTAAACATAAAAGATCTAAATTTGAAAAAATTACTAAAACAGGCATTTTTGTGGGATATTCTTCATGCAGAAAAGCAAATAGAATTTGCAACCCAGAAATTTTTACAATTACAGAAACAAGAGATGTTGCCTTTTTAGAAAATCAAAAAGGTGCAGAACTATTAACTTCTAATGAACAAGACAGCACAGATTACTCAATCATCAAGATAGATGGACCTGCAGAAGAAGAAACAAATTCATCATCAGGAGATGAAGAATCCTCTGTTGATATTCAGAATCCAGCATCAAATACAAGATACAACTTTAGACACACACATAGACCAGGCTTCTATTATGAACCAAGTTTGAGTGAAGAAGAATATGAAGAAAATTCAATTATTCAAGCCCCAAATGATACTCTATCAATGACTCAGTATCAAAATCATATACCAAAAAAACTTATAAAGAAGCAATTGAATGCCCACAAGCAAGTAAATGGACAGAAGCCATGAAAAAATAAATAAATTATTTATTAGAACACCATGTATGGGATATTGAACCACTTCCTAAAGGAACAAAACCAATCAAAAGCAAATGGATTTTTACCATTGAAAATGACCCACAATAGGAAAAAGATACAAAGCCAGATTGGTTGCAGCTGGTTATTCTCAAAAATATGGAATTGACTACTATAAAACATTTTCACCAGTTATAAGTTCTGATACACTCAGAATATTACTTTGTTATGCTGCAATGCAAAATTATGATTTTAAAAATTATGATATTGAAACAGCATATTTGTATGGTGACCTCCAAGAAGAACAATATATGTTACAACCTGAAGGTTTTGAAATGGGTGATAAAAACAAGGTTTGCAAGCTCAAAAAGGCAATATATGGTCTTCATCAATCAGCCAAAGTATTTTATGACACCCTCAAAAGTCATCTTTTAGATGAAGGTTTTAAAAATCTAACCTCAGATAAATGTGTATTTATATATGAGAAGAAATATTCTAAGATAATTCTGGGAATATATGTGGATGATATTCTAGCCATATATTAAGATTCAAATAGACTAAATCAAGCCATATCAAAAATAGAAAATAAATTCAAACTCAAGGAAAATACTAAAAATACCAATTTGCTAGGAATGGAAATATACAAAGAAAATGGAAAATATTCATTAACCAGAAAGCTTATATTAAAAATATCTTAATAAAATTTGAAATGGAAAACTGCAAAACTAAGTCAACACCTTTAGATGTAAATATTGATTTTTCACAATATGAAAACTCCTAGAAATGTGATCCAAAAAATACCAAGAAATCCTAGGAAATTTGCTGTTTCTAAGTGTAAAGACAAGACCTGACCTATCTTTTCCTCTGACACAGCTTTCAAAATATTCACAGGATCCTAGATAAATTCATTTTAATGCATTAATAGGAATGTTTTGATACTTGAAAAAAACTATTAACTTTGCTTTATGTTACAATAAAGGTAATACCCAACTTACAGGATTTTCTGATGCTAGCTGGAGAGATGGTAAGTGCAAAAAGAAATCAGTTACTGAATATTTGTTTACTTTTGGAGACAATTTGATATCTTGGAACTCTAAATTTCAAGCACAACCTTCACTTTCTACTTGTGACAGTGAATTACAAGCATTGTAAAGTTGCTGTAAGAAGTCAATCCATTTACAATACATTATTGAGGAACTATTTCAATTAGAAAATGGCTATCAACCCACTAAAATATACTGCCACAATATTTCAGCTATAAAACTTTGTACAAATTTTAATATATCTGCTAATTCAGCACATATGATCAGAGCTATTTCTTACTTACATGAACAAATTATTTCAAATAATTTCATTTTAGAATATATACAATCTGAAATAATCTTTTTGTGATTTTTTAACTAAAGCTTTAACTAAAAATAAGTTGTCTAATGCTCTAGAATGTCTGGGATTTTGATTTTGACTGGACTTTGAAATATGTTTTTAGCTTATAAATGTTTAAAGTCTAGATATATATTTAAACAGTACAATTTGTGTGATAATATTGCCATATTATTTTTATAATTCAAAGGGACTAATATAAATATGTAATGTTATATATATAAATATATAAATATATTTCTTATATATTTAATTTTGTAAACAAATAAAATGGCGGTTGTTTTAATTAGCTCTAACATTCCCTGGACTTGTCCCGCCATCTTTCGGAGGCTATTGAAACTGTTTTGAAATATGTATATAATTTGATAATCGATCATCATTTTTGTGTCATTTACTGGGGGCAATTGTGAATATATATATATATATATGTCATAATATATGCTCTTCCAGGATTAATAAAACAAACCAACAGCCAACGAGAGAGAGATGAGCAGCTAAAGCGAGACACTTTAGACAACTAACTCACGACCATTTTGACCACATTCCTGGGGGGGGGGGGGGGCCGTCACCACCTGGCGACTATTCCGGTTAACCCCCCGGTTGTGTACACAGGGAAAACAGTCGTTCAGCTGATAACGTCTCGCTCGCTACCGTTTTCTCTCTCGGCTGGCTGCCTGGATGATTGCTCTAACAACTCGTCGTGTGATTATTTCTCTCCTCACCACATTTACCACTATATTGCCACAATAAAAGTCAACAGGATAAGACCTGGCCGGGAAGCAAATCCCTCATATACCGGAGTATGAAGAAACAAGAAGCCAAGCCACGATGATCGGCCAAACCCAACTCAACTGTAACCACTCCTCTTCGAGCCCTCAACCCCTTCTTCGCCAACCTTTGAACCGTGATCCCGAAGAAGTATTCACCTACGACGGAGATGGAGCTGCCACACACTTCTTCCAGCACTAGATCTACCCAAGAACGACCACCGTGCCAGAGCAGGACACCTTCCATCATCATGGACAAGATTCCGCCATACCCCTGCCGCTACTGTGATGTACAACACTGGTACGCTCAGTGTCACAGACAGAACTCTCCCGAATCTCAATGAACTTACCTGCTCTCTAAACCAGCATAACCTGTAAGTGAAATTGTTTTACCCCTTCCATTCATTCTTTAAATAAGTCATTCCTTGTAAATTATCCCAATATTTACATAATTAGCTCCATTTATTCTCTCCATGCCTATTAACAATGATTTTATTCTCCATACTATTTATCGAGATATTTGTAACTCATTTAATTAGTTACCTTACCAGTAGAATTTAACAATCGTTATTTTAATTAAATAATTTCCATTTTTAACGTAACTCTTTGAAAAAAAAAACTCTTAAAAAAAAAAAATTGGAATTCTACATATTAATGCTTTACGATTTTTACTATTAACAATAGATTATTCATAATCAAATTATTTATAAAAATATGCCTCCAGCACCTAAACTTTTGTATAGACCTCTCCTACTTGTAAGCACGGCTCACGAAAAATAATTTCTTTCCCTAATCGATTCAAAATTCACCCTGTAATTCAGACGTCGAAGAATTCCAACCACCACGTGAGCCTTGCTTACAACCAACCCTTGGTGACTCTTATCTATCTTCCCCTTAATGCCCCTCTCATTCTTACAACTTTGTTAACTTTATACCAGCTCAGGACCTTTATAGAGAATTATTGATTAATCAATTATCGAACTTCTATATTATCATTTCAAAATCCTAACCTTCGACCTTCATTTATGATAATTTATTTCGTAGTTCATCTCTAGCCTATCCACCGACCCACGCCATCTAGCCAATGGTGTGTTCGTCACAGGGTGCAGATTGACTAACTGCTAGATATTTATCAACCCCTTTTTGTTCGCACTTGAACAATATGCATCGAACGACACAGTTCGCCCCTTCTTCTCGCGCCATACGTTCGCCACACGGACCCTGTCTTCAAATCTATGTTTGTCCATTGTCCAAACCAGCACGATATAGCCTACCTCCGATATTTCCCACGGAGGTACGTTAAACATCGTCGCTGATTCTGTCCGGTCTGTCATCATTTCGCGCAGACATGGGTCTTACTTTCAACCCACCGCGAAATCATCGCCTTGCACAAGCTCCCACGACGGTTCAAACACCTCGTGTCCGAGCAGCTTGTCACTTGTAACGGACAACGCAGTCCTCGTCCCAATTTTTGGCACTGTGCGCGCATACTTTCCGCAAATTAAATATAAGTCCGTTCGACTTCCTCACCTACACACGGGACTTTTCCCCTCGGACTCGCTACACAAGTAACTGCATAGATAAGTTAGATTGGCCCAGGGCAAGTCTCCCCTCGCTCTGTTCGCCGAAATTCTAACATTGTATGTAGTTCGATATTTACCTCAGTCCTGAGCTCACACAATTGCCAACCTCAACCTCATTTCTCGTACTCTACACTTATAGCATAGAAAGCCCATGACAAGTTTCCCCTTGCCACGTCCGCCTGAAAAATATCTTAAAGTGTAGAGTTCCCCAGTCTTAATGATCTTCAGAATTTCATCATATGTATGTGACTCTTCTTCTCGTTGTTCACACTCCTCCATATCACTTCCCTTATAGTACATTAGATTTTGTTGTATATAGCCTTTTATAACCTTGATATTTTCAAAGATTTCCTTAAATGTCAAACTCCCCGGTGTTGTAAAACTGCTTGTAAATAATATTTACTTGTGTACTATAAAATATTTTATTTACATAAAACTATGTCACCATTACCTTAACTAATTTTAACTGTAAAATTATTTTCTCTCTTCCTGGCTTCTCCAGCTTTAAATATACTTAAACCATGTTCAGCCTTCTTCAACAGGGGCCATATGTCATAATATATGCTCTTCCAGGATTAATAAAACAAACCAACAGCCAACGAGAGAGAGATGAGCAGCTAAAGCGAGACACTTTAGACAACTAACTCACGACCATTTTGACCACATTCCTGGGGGGGGGGGGGGGGCGTCACCACCTGGCGACTATTCTGGTTAACCCCACGGTTGTGTACACAGGGAAAACAGTCGTTCAGCTGATAACGTCTCGCTCGCTACCGTTTTCTCTCTCGGCTGGCTGCCTGGATGATTGCTCTAACAACTCGTCGTGTGATTATTTCTCTCCTCACCACATTTACCACTATATTGCCACATATATATATATATATATATATATGTAGTATATTTTGACATAGATAGATCACAACCTTCTTCTAATATTTATTATAACACCATATCTATATAAAAATATGTATCAAACTTGTAATAATAGAAGTGACAAATAAAACAAAGGAACAAAGAGGTAGACGACGACAAAGGCCAGACGAACAGGTGTTTATGTTAATGAGCTCAATTACCCCGTCAACAGGTGGCCAGACGTGATAAATAACCCAGCGCTTGACAGGTGGCGTGTTTTATGGGAGCCAATTAAAACGCGCCACCACATGCCAGAGTCCAGTATATAAAGAGCCCAGAAATGGGACAAAGTTAGGAGTTGTGTAGTAGTTGTTTCAGAGCGACGCTGTCATACGGTCGGTCAGATCTCTCACCCCCCCCTTCTATCCGCGATGTAGGGCATCCGTGACGCCCATGGTCCGACTGTCTTCGTCCGTGGTCTACCTCTACCTTCCTGGAGTTACCATCTAGACCTGCCTCTGTCTCTTGCTGTCCCAGTGCGGGAATCCCATCACGCACCCACTACCACGACTGCCCAGTACATTCCACCTCGGGATTACTACAGAACCCGTTAAAGTCGACAGGATTACTGAGGACAGCAGCATGCAGAGGATGACGGAGGTCGAAGACGACTACGTCGCGGATGCCCTCACCAACATGCAACCCCACTGCGAAGACCGAGTAAGGCACCTAACAGACGCCATGCGGTGACAAGCCGTGCCTAGTGCGGACGAGGCCATTATCTCCTCTTTCGACGGATCCCACGCAACAAGCAGCCTTCTTCCAAACAGCCATCTACAGAGATCAACTCCAGCCAGCATCAACCATTTCAAGGTACTTTAAACTTTGTTTCTGCCATTTTCCCCATAAATTTTATTCTTATATTTTCACTTTAAGCATTTTAAATTCAATTATAACCTTTTTTATAGCATTTTTATTCAAATTTTGAAACTTTCACACTCTCATTTATCATTTTTACTTTATTTTAATCAAATTATAAATTTTAATTAATCATTTTCAATTTTATTATTAAGAATATTCAATCACGCATTTTTGCCAATTTACTAATCTTACATGCCTTTCTTAAATGCACCTAAAATGGCATTATCCAAATATGCAACTTTCAATTTCACATAAAAAATCATATTATATTTTAATTACTCTAATCATATTTTCTAAACTTATTTGTGTGTGTTTTTTTTAATACCTTATTTATGGCCATAGTATTAATAATTAAATTTATTACGCTCTTTATTTTACTTGACCTATTGCTATTCCAATTGATATTTCTCAACATTTAAAAGTTTTAAAAAACTGGTCCTAGATTTGTATTTTTATAAATATCAATTTTAAATTATCTCATCTCAAAATGTGCCTCCCATTTTCCCCACAATTACAAATACAACTATAAATGTAATATGCGAAAACTTAATATCATACCATAAAATTTCCTTACCCCATTACATTTCATTCCTGCCTGTGTTAAATTGTTATTTACGTATTAAATACATTTTTATTTCGCACTTCTACATTGTTCACATCAATTTTAATTCCTCTCGCATATCCCATATCCCATTAACACATTTCGCATAATCATAACACATTTATTTATACAATAGTTAATTAATTCTTTTATAGCCTACCTTTTCCCAATTATTCACACCCACGATTTCAATATTACAGATTAAAGTTTATATCCTCCTAACAGAGGAACCTGCCAGATTAAAACGGATAGGAAAATTATATAAAAATCCTTTTATACCAAAACTTAATTTTATAATGTTATAGGATAGTTTTTAATTTTGTCAACCCCGTTTAAAATTTAGGTCCCCACCATCTCTAAAAATCGATCCTGTACACGACACCATATGAGACGTCATCTTGGCCTACATTAAAGAACAATTAATTCCAGTCTTCATCCCAACGACAAACAAATCAAGGACACACTGAACTTCCCCCTAATTGTTTTTTCTTCTACTACTTCTAAAGGGGTGGAATGACCTTGTTACATCATTAGCATCCATCATTAGCAGAGATAGTCCTTCCTACTTCAGCACTCTTACCTGTCAATCATTCAATTATAGGCCTTCCATGCTTCTCTCGTCTCTTGATCATTTTCCATTGGCCTTCTATGCCTTCATACTAACCTCCCCATGTTAACTCCACACGGAGAGCTTGGGTAACCAGCGAGATTTTTTTTCTCTAATGCTCGACCCAGGCCATCACAGCACGATGCGCCCACTCATTTTTCGTTTAATTTTATTTTTCATCTGGTCGAGCTCAATCACCGACAGCAGCGCAGCTCTTGAGCCACCATCTCTTTTTAACCTCTCTCAGAAAAATTTCTTTCCCATATTCTCCCATTAACTACCTCTCCTTCGATCTTCACGCCTTTTGCCCATCTGATCTAATGCTACTTACAGAGCATCTTGAGATTGCTGACCCCTGAAAACAATACCTCGCTTCTAAGCTCGTATTGCAGGGCAGGACTCCTGAGATGTCCTTTGCAGAAACCAATTCAGACCTTCTTCCTTTATTCCTCACTGCGTCACTACCTATCGCAACCTTTTTTTTTAAGTCAATTTTCTTTTATATTTTATTTTACTTTTATTATCCCTACTTCTCCTCCTTCCTGTACTACATCCCTGAAACTATGTTGTAAATATTCAAGACACCTTAAGTAACACACTATTGTGCGTGTTTACTTTAAATTTATCCTTCCTATGTACTCCTCTTATATATTTTTTGTAGTTTTATAATATTATATCAATGTGTCACCACTGCTCCCCTTTATCTTTATTTTATTCTAGTAACAAATTTGTGCCCCAAATTATTTCCCATTTAATAGGTTTGCTAGCTTTTCTCTCATTTATTGTAAATAGACTTACAGTTTTATTAGTTTTGTGGTGTTGGACTTTGTTTTTTTAACTTACCAATGTAGATAAAACATTTCACTATTAATCGATAATATCATTTTGTTTATTAATCAACATTAATGCCTTAAACTACCAATCAACCCTTTATATATTATTACCTTTAATATTTTTATTTTCTTTTTTTCTCATCATGTTCAGACTTAGCATTTTACAACTTCAACTATCTTAGGCACCACTTTAAAAAACCTACACCTAACAATATTTATAATATTTCTTTAACAGATAAAACATTTATCATTTTATTTTTCTTTGTAGATTTCAAAATGTTATTTTTGACGCTTCCCTTACAACCTCTTAACTCTATCCCATGAACCTTTCCTCCCAACTTTTTACAGCCATCAAGAGATTATTGTTCGTCAACCATTTTCTTTTTTTTTATTGATTAACTAACTAGAAGACCCTTCCTCGCTGTACATTTCCCAACAGTGAGCTCAGGAGACCCAGTTAGCTTTTTATTTTTTTTCTCTCATCGTCCAGCTCATCATTTTTTCATTTTTCAACTTCTTCTTTTCACCACACAAGCCGGACACAATCAAAATTGACAGCAATAATTCTCTTACACCCACCTCTCCTTTTCCGCATCCTTCAAACCTCCAACCTTCCAAGGGATTCCAGTCGCCGAACATTTTTGTTTTTTTCATTGATTAATCCGACTGGAACAATCCTTCCTCGCTATACCATTCCCGATAATGAGTTCTGGATATCCAGCGCGATCTTTTTATTTTTTTTCTCATCGCCCGACGCATCATATCAACTCATCATTTTTTCAACTTTTCACTTTTTTTTTTACAATTCAACCGGGCACAATCATTATGGACAACAGGGATCCCTCTTACCTCTACCTCCCCCTTTTACCTCCATCAATCTTCCCACCCCTTTCCACTGTCTGAGCTAATGATGCAGACGGGATATCTTAGGCCTTCTGTTAATGAAAACAATGCCTCACTTAAACAAGTTCGCATTGCATTGCAGGATGCTTGGGATACTACTTTTGCAGAAACATGCTCAGATACCCCCTTTCCCTTTTTCTACCTTAGCGTCACATTATACGTTCAGTTAATAAACTAACTAAATATTTTTTTCCTCTCATCTTTTATGCAATAAGATATTATTTTCCTTGTACGATTCATTTTAACATATTTACCATTTTGTATTATATACTTTCTCTTAATCTTTTATCAATCATTTTGTACGTTTTTATTTTTATAACCTTGATTTTTATTTCATTGACACACCACCATTACAACATCTTTCTCTTTTTAATTTGTAGCTTAATAATAATTATAACTAATTTGTATACAAATTATTTCTTTTATTTTTTATAATAGGTTTGTTAGGTTATCATTCATTACATGTCATTCCCCCAACCAAACCTTCATCACCGGGGACACATTCTGTAGGATATTTTGACATAGATAGATCACAACCTTCTTCTAATATTTATTATAACACCATATCTATATAAAAATATGTATCAAACTTGTAATAATAGAAGTGACAAATAAAACAAAGGAACAAAGAGGTAGACGACGACAAAGGCCAGACGAACAGGTATTTATGTTAATGAGTTCAATTACCCCGTCAACAGGTGGCCAGACGTGATAAATAACCCAGCGCTTGACAGGTGGCGTGTTTTCTGGGAGCCAATTAAAACGCGCCACCACATGCCAGAGTCCAGTATATAAAGAGCCCAGAAATGGGACAAAGTTAGGAGTTGTGTAGTAGTTGTTTCAGAGCGACGCTGTCATACGGTCGGTCAGATCTCTCACCCCCCCCCCCTTCTATCCGCGATGTAGGGCATCCGTGACGCCCATGGTCCGACTGTCTTCGTCCGTGGTCTACCTCTACCTTCCTGGAGTTACCATCTAGACCTGCCTCTGTCTTTTGCTGTCCCAGTGCGGGAATCCCATCACGCACCCACTACCACGACTGCCCAGTACATTCCACCTCGGGATTACTACATATATATATATATAAATGACCAAAAATGATTTGACAACTCTGTATTTTGTTCTTCTAACTCGTAACTTGTAAACAAGAAGTTTATAATACTTTTTTGTTCTTTCCTGTTTTTTAATTGGATCTTAAATAAAATAATGATATAAAAAGGGTTTATATTTTTAATTCAACCCAAATTAACACAATTGGGCCTCAAATCAAAGACTAAAACGCCCTACTCCTCTCAACATGGCTCACAACCTTATTCTTTTAGACCTCTTAATCAATCCCAAACACAAAACTTTCAACCGTTCACACAGAACTTGCAACAAACCCACCTATATCCCTCATTTACCAGCCAATTCCCAAAACATGAAACTCAGCCAGAATTACTTAAAGCTCTTGGCCTCCAAATCATTGAGGAAAATAGCTCCCTCTTAGACATCACAATTTACACTGACGGTACCCAACTTGAAACTGAATATATGAATATGAATATACAGCTCTAAAAGACATCAACACCAACTCGTCAAGCAAAATAATAATCTACTCCGACTCAAGAGCAGCAATTTGTGCCCTTCAAACCTCCAGCTCATGTGGAATTCCTGAAAATGAGCTAGCGGACTCTCTGGCAAAGTCTGGAGCTCTTGGCCACCCAGAGGCCAGAAAATCTACTACCCAACTAGAGGAAATATACCTCCTCCGTTTCATCAAGATCCAATACCAGCAAAAATGGAAATCAAATGCTGTACATGACTGGTACAGAGTAGGAGAGACAAGCTCTAATTCTGTGTCCTCCCAAGGGAACAATAGTCTTTGATTTCCAGACTTAAGTCTGGTCATCTACGGACATTGACTTTCCAGAATGGTTGCAAGGTTTTCCCACTATGTACTAATTGCAATTCTCAAACTGCAGCCCCAAACTACATTATTGAATGATTTGGCTCATCCATTGATGAGTTCTTATCATCCCCAACAGATACCATCAACATGATCTACAGACTTGGTACCCTAATATGATTGTTGAGTGTAGATAAGAAAGAAGAGTAAAAAAAGTTCTCTGAAGCCACTTTGTATTTATTGAGGTTTAGTTTCTATCGGGAAAATGGGGGTCAATAGCTTAAAACGCGTACAGGCTTGGATTTTATTAATACAGTGGACCCTCGGTTTGCGAGCATAATCCGTTCCAGAGCCATGCTCGTACTCCAAAACGCTCGTAGTGCGAAACTAATTTCTTATTTTTAATAATTGAAACTCGGGCAATTCTTCTTGCTACGAACAATTGCACAGTTTCCCACATTTTACATATTTCCCGAATCTGATCTGAAGGGAGGGATCCAAGTGAATTTTCATCCATCACGATTTTGGGCAACCATCACGAGTTGCTCGTAATGCGAAATTTCACTCGTAATCCGAGGTAAAATTTTTCAAAATATTTTGCTCGTACTGCGAAAAGCTCGTACTTCAAGGTGCTCGTAAACCGAGGGTCCACTGTAATTTATAAAAATGTTGGGCCTATTCTTGAATTCTGTTTAGTTTATATATTTATTCTTAGAGATGCTGCAAGCCATCAAAAACTTTTAATTGCAGGATTAGGAGTTGCCTTTGTATTTTTTCAACCTGAATCTAAAATAATATCAAAGCAAAAATGGAAATCAAATGCTGTACATGACTGGTACAGAGTAGGAGAGACAAGCTCTAATTCTGTCCTCCCAAGGGAACAATAGTCTTTGATTTCCAGACTTAAGTCTGGTCATCTCTGGACATTGACTTTCCAGAATGGTTGCAAGGTTTTCCCACTATGTACTAATTGCAATTCTCAAACTGCAGCCCCAAACTACATTGTTGAATGATTTGGCTCATCCATTGATGAGTTCTTATCATCCCCAACAGATACCATCAACATGCTCTACAGACTTGGTACCCTAATATGATTGTTGAGTGTAGATAAGAAAGAAGAGTAAAAAAAGTTCTCTGAAGCCACTTTGTATTTATTGAGGTTTAGTTTCTATCGGGAAAATAAAAGTCAATAGCTTGAAACGCGTACATGATTGGATTTTATTAATAATTTATAAAAATGTTGGGCCTATTCTTGAATTCTGTTTAGTTTATATATTTATTCTTAGAGATGCTGCAAGCCATCAAAAACTTTTAATTGCAGGATTAGGAGTTGCCTTTGTATTTTTTCAACCTGAATCTAAAAAAATATCAATTTTGTAATATTTTTCATATACCTTGGCGTTCTAACGCCTTTACGGATATGAATACAAATTCCTTAATTAATCAGAAATCCTCAAATATCTGTTCTTTTGGTCATTGTAATAGAGCTTGCAGCACACAGATGAGGGCCAACAGCCTTAATGCTAACGTGGAATAGCTTCTCATGGTTAATAAAGAAAGGGTATCTCTTCAATCTGTAATTATTAAGAATAATAGATTATTTGAAATATTCATTCCTATATATGGTGCAAGATATCAGAAAATCAGATTTTGTCGTTGAGGTAAAACTTGCACTGCTGGATAGATGAGGGCCAACAGCTTGAAACATGTACATGTTAAGCTTAACTTTATTATAATAAAACAAGATTTTTAGGTTATTTATATGGAATAATTAAAATTAATGATAATTGATATTTATTCTAACTCTGCCTCTACCTGTCCTAAGCCTGGATGAAAAAGGAGGAGGGAGAGCAGTAACAAGCTTGCTAAGAAACTGGACTCAGCTGGCTCGGCTGATCCAGGGATACAGGATGAGTCTGTACTCCATGTTAGAAGCGGCTGCATATGGCATCTGTTCCTCATGTCAGAGGCGGCCATTTCTTTTGGAGCTAAGTCGGCCTGCCACTGAGTAGTGCTCCCAGTCTTAATTACAAAGACAGACAGATACATTCTACTTCACCCAGTAATGATGGTTGTCAAATCTCCTTTGATTAACTTGACATCATATTATAATTGAATGGAGAGTATCTAACGGCGTTTCATTATTGTTCATTTTGTACTCCTGTAGAAGGGCGGTAATGCCTCAAAGCTTGAGATTGTAATAAAAATAAAAAGAAACTCATCTCCAGAAATATTTGCCCTCATATACAGGAGATTCACATCTATAGGAGAGTTTTGAGTGTATCAAAGTCTATTTCTTCTATAATTTTTGTTTTTCCACATAGGTAAGCTGGCCATTCTGACTACGTTTCTGATCTTTTTTTTGGCAGAACTAAACATACTTGCCGCCTTCATTTATTTAAACTAACACGAAAATAGAATAGTGAAATGATTCTCATAATCATTGTGGCTTCATTATAATGATTTGTTTATTTAAAAGGAATTTTTTTCTAAAAATTTAAAATTAGCTAAAATATTTCAATGTTGTAAATAAAAAAGAAAAAAATATCAAAGTGCACAATGCGTAAAGAGCCCTCGTTGAAAAACAATAACAATCACGACATTCGCAAAGGCACTGTAAAGTGAAACTTAAACTAACCAAAAACCCAAAGTGGGCATGCACAATCCTTAAGTTTGCTGGCCACCACTCGCATCTGTAATACCTTGTTAGTGGTAAAGTTGTATGTAAACAACAGTCAACTGTCAAAATTTAAATTGTTGAATAATCGTTAGTGTTGAATTATCGATAGTGTCAAATTATCGTTTGTTATTTGATAGGCTGGAGGTCGGGACATCAAATTATTGTCGAATTATTGTTAATTGTCAAATTATCGTGTGTTGAATAAATGAGGTTATACTGTATATATATAGAGATTTATCCAGGTGATTATAGGGCCTCATGCCATTTGCCAGTAATTATGGGTGGTGCATATTTTCTTATTACACGGAATAATTGGGTGCTTGGTTCCTTGTTGATGGGAACATCCGAGACATACACAAAGGTGGGAATACAACTTTGCCTGTTAACATTTAGCTGGGCTTAGTAGGACAGCCTTCATGTCTAGAGTACCAGGAGTACAAGACTCCAGACATACTGTCCTGCCCAGGGTCACCTCCCCGCCACACTGAGGCAGTTAACAGGACTTGAGGAATAATTATGTATTAATACTTTAATACTAGCATTGCTACAGTTATTTTTTTATATAACTCCGCCTTTGCCGGTCCCAAGTCCGGATAAAAGGTAGAGGGGGAACAGTAACAAGCTCGCTGAAAAACCTGGGTTCAGCTGGCCCGGCTGATAGTACCCTGTAAGTGCTCCTAATCCAGGGATACAGGATGAGCAGCGTTTGTACTCCATGTTAGGAGCAGTTGCACATGGCGTCTGTTCCTCATGTCAAAGGCGGCCATTTCATATTGGAGCTAAGTCGGCCTGCCACTGAGTAGTGCTCCCAGTCTTAATGACAAAGGCAGACATATTCTACTTCACCTAGTCATGATGGTGGTCAAATCTCAATCTTTACAAGCTTGATACCCTAATATGATTGAGTGGAGATAAGAAAGAAGAAGAAGAAGATGTTTTGATGTAGCAGTACTATACTGTTAACCTGCAAATAACTTGCTATATACAGTATAACCATCCTTTAACGGACACCTCTCTACAAAGGACAGTTTTAATTTACAAAATTACCATTTTTACAATTCAGCAACTTTCCAGTAAGAGGACACCTCTCCCTAAAGGACGATTTGCCTCTACAATTAGGTGTTCTTTACAGGGAGGTTCTACTGTATAAGAGAGAGAGAGAGAAGAGTGTCAAGCTTATTTAATATAAAACCAAAAAGATTCATTTTCATCTTGTTGAATTAAAATCTATGTAAAATTGTAGTTGGGTCAGATGCTATAAGCAATCCATCGATAAGTGGCCAAAATCAATGATTATCATGAGAGGTTCAAATCTATAAATTCATCATAACATTCATCATAGTCTCCTTTTTTCATAAATTTAATTGCCAGCTATCGATAAAATTTGTAACAAATAAATTTACTGCCAATGTGGTTCTTTTTATTAAATACAAAAAAGGTCTGTAGAGATCATATTTGATGAAAAGAAACACATTGCCAGTAAATTTATTTGTTAAACATTTATAGTCTTCTTTATTATTATTATTCTTCGCCTTTGCCAATTCCAAGCCCAGAAGAAAAAGGAGGAGGGGGAGCAATAAGAACCTCGCTAAAAAACCTGGGCTCAGCTGGCCCGGCTGATAGTACCCTGTAAGGGTTCCTGATCAAGAGATACAGGATGAGTCAGTACTCCATGTTAGGAGCGGCTGTACATGGCGTCTGTTCCTCATGTGAGAGGAACATTTTATATTGGAGCTAAGTTGGCCTGCCACTGAGTAGTGCTCCCAGTCTTAATGACAAAGGCAGAAGCATTCTACTTCACCCAGTCATGATGGGTTTCATCATTATATTGATTTTTTAAACAAATTTTGTATTACAGTAGAACTTCCATGAAAAGACCCTCCCGCTAGAGGACACCTCTCTATAAAGGACACTTTTCATTGCCAAAATTACCATGTTTACTATTTAGCAACTCTCCAGCAAGAGGGCACCTCTCTCTAAAGTCACATTGGCTCTGCAACTAGCTTTCCTTTACAGGGAGGTTCTACTGTATATAGAAATAGTGTATGCTCTTTAGGGGGTTTTATTCTGATTATTTATCGATTTAAAAATAAAGGCAGAAAAGAGTTTTAATTTTATATTATACAATGAAACCGGGGGACAAAGTCTGACTGTCACGTGGTGCCCCCTGGATAACCAACCAATGACAGCAGCTCTTTGTACCCATCATGGAGACTTATGGACTTGGAACTTGTATGTTTATAAAATGGAAAAATAAAAAAAATAATAATAAAACCTCTTTATGACAGCAATTTGCTATAACATCATAATTCTCAAGTCTCTCTAGTTTTAAATTATAATATAGTAGAACCTCCCTGTAAAGGACACCTAATTACAGAGCCAAAGTGTCCTTTAGAGAAAGGTGTCATCTTACCGGAGAGTTGTTAAATTGTAAAAATGGTAATTTTGCAAATGAAAACTTTCCTTTGTGGAGAGGTATCTGCTAAAGAGAGGTTCTACTGTACCTATATAAAAAAACTTTGAAAAAGGTTGGCGTTGATCATACTGATATATTTGGTGAATAAATTATATTTTGATTTGAATAATGCCTTTTTAATTGTAAATTATAATTGTTTCAACCATGGTTATAAAAACAACAAAAAATATTGGTCTATAGTGGTGTTGTCATAATGTGGCTCAAACTATAGTTAATATTGGGCAAATAAGAGAGGCCTAGAAAAATGATACAAAAAGCTGATGTCCATAGTTTTCTTGAATATCATTTTTAAGATTCTACCTTTTTTATTGCAGTATATACAAGCAGACTGATCTAATACAGTATTCGAGTTCTAAGTGGTCTGGTTGATTGAATTGGAGAAACCGCTGGGAGGGTTCACCAGTGATAAGCCAAGTCCTTCCAATATGTTTTCATTATAGTAAGGACAAAAGTTTGTTTTATGTTTTTCTTCATTTTACATAGCCTTATATTTCACCATGGTATGTAGACAGCTCTGATTGGCTGCAACTTCTATCTTTTTTTTGCTTATCCCTAGTACACGTGGTACAGGCCATAATAATCATGGTGAATAGAAGTTGACGACTGCTTTTACTGTAAGTGCACCACATGTCTACACATGTGAGAAGCAGTTAAACTTTGCACTTACAAATGTGCCAGAGCCCCGTTTGGTTATTTGCACTCGCTGTTGGGGTTGGATTTTTGCAAGAATAAGGGGGACATTGGAGCTTTTTTTAATCAGAAAAAGTGCCCAATGCAGGAATCGAACCCGGATCGTAGCGGTTGAAAACCAACAGTTTAGACTTCCTTATATCTGAAAATGAAATGGTTAATATGTTAGGTACAAATGTGTGGCTGATATTCTCATCACTGATATGATATCCAAAATGTTTCCAATAACGAGGTCACTACTTGAAAAACAAAGCTTATTTTGCTAAAATAATTCAAAGCTTCTAATGCTTCTTTGAACAGTTAATAAAACAATGCAACATTAAAAATGTAAATGTCATAATTTGTACATAACTGGATGCAAACCCGACCCAATATGTATGCAATGTATGTTTTAAAAGATTTAATAAAGACAAGGCTTAAGAAATCTGGGAGAAAGATTGAGAGAAGGACTAACAAAGAGGAAGCAATCATTAGCAGGTTTTATTATCCCGGAACTCATAAAACTGAGTTCAAGAACCTAGCATTTCCTGGTCAGGTTAGGACAAGTCCAAAGAACAAAGAATTAGCAAAGACCAATCAGAGAGTAGAACATTAGCCAAGAACCTATAGCTAGATTACACGTCACAAACGATCAACCAATGAGAAGCCAGAAGAGTTTTCTTCTTAAATCGGGAACGCAGAATAGTTAGTTAGCCCCGGGTCAGCACCGAGTTGGGAGCTGGACAGCACCGAGTCAGGACCGTGGCGCCATAGGAATCAGCTTGGAGCAAAATCCCATCTCCTCAAACCTCAGATAAGTCAATTCTCAATTATGGAATAGATAGTCGATAGCCAACTCCTCAAATCCTTCTTCTCCCTAGATTGCTAGCCTTTTTTAACTCAACCAACCCCTGTGTTTTCGTTATTTTCCCCTGTATGCATAACTTGTCACTCAAACGACTGCGCCAACACCAATCAAATCAATTATCCACCAACTTCAAAAGATTTCGCAACGATAATCCCACATTAAGTCGACAGGATATAATGGAAAGTAACCAGAATACAGAAGTCAAAGATGACGGCAACCAATCGAGAGAGGGCGAGTCGGCAGGGAGTGGGGAGACAACTGCGCCCCTGGCGGGCGTCTTGTTACAACTAGCGACGCTGCTGAGCCAAGCGAAGGTCTCTGACGGAGCCGCGGCGGCACTCCCACCCTTCGATGGAACCTACAGCGCACACCAATTCTTCCAAGCCTTCGACCGGAAGATGGATAACGCCCACGTGGACACCCCCGAAAAACTACTCCGGCTGCCGAACTACCTGACGCGCCAACCCCTGGAACACTTCAGGAAACTCCGGTTGGCCGCCCAGGACTATTTCCAGGTTAGGCAAATCCTTTTGGATCTCTATCCAGAATCCAGCGAAGCGTCCTTCGCGAAATATATCGCCATGAAGCTCATTGGACAAGCAGACCTGGAGACGTACTACCGGGAGAAAACCGCTATGGGTTTACAACTAGGGCTCCCACAGGAGGTGATCCTCGAGACGCTGACGGAAGGATTGCCGTTCTCCGACCAGCGCCTGGTCCGCGTGGTACCCCCTGAGAGCCTTGGAAAGTGGTTCCGACTGGCACAGCGGATCCACGGGCCCAGCATGCCAATGGCACGACACCGCGAGGACAAACCGCCCACCATGTCGGGTCCATACCCCAGCACACCCCGACGAACAGGTGCATGGACTGCACCTCCTCCGCCGTCCAACTGTAAGTTCTGCGGCGCTCGTCACTGGCACAGCGAATGCCGGCATAGGCCAGCCCCGACAACACACGCAAACGCAAGGGCAGTGCAAATGGCCCAAAATCGACACCCGAGTGCGCGGACAGTGCAAACGGTCCCAACCCAACACGCCAAGCGTCCCACGCAGCCACCCCACGCCGAAGACGCACAAGCAGCGGAGACTTTTCGGAACTGAGGTAGGATCTCAACCCTTTACTGTCACCCAGTTGACGATGAAACTGTTTCTGAACCCTGATCTACCATGCCCATTCTTAATTGATACAGGCGCAAGTTTGAATATAGTGCCCCATAGTCTGTATAAGATGTTAAAAATTAATCTTCCTAAATTAAAATTAAAAAGGCAATCTATAGATCTCCAGGCTATAAATGGTCTTGTAAAAACAATCGGTAAAATTACTCTCCCTCTGACAATAGGTAAAATTACTCGAAAGGAGAATTTCCATGTGGTGGAAGCACCTCTACCATTTGGAATTCTAAGTATAAATACCCTCTGTAATTTCAAATTAACGATAGACTTAAACCAAAGCACTATATTCCAACTTGGCGCCCCATTGTCTACCCCTAACTACCATTTTAACCATGTACCAAATGAATGCACGTACTGGGAATGTCAAGCGATGTCCCAAAGGACTTGTCCTGCACCCAAACCTTCCGCAAATAACAACCACTGCGTGCATCCATTGAACAAAGCACAATCACCTACATGCCATCAGTCTAGTCACGCACCACACAATTTTTTCACTAAGGCCAATTGCCTTTTTTATATGCCCTCAGTTAACAAGGCCACAACGACTTCAACTTGCAACAACAATGCACAAGGCGCGTCCATCCCACAGAACAGCTCGCACAACTCCCACATATAGCTCATAAGTGACCACACATCATCACGTAACAATCACGCAAGTGTACATCGCAACAAACGCGACAATCACACTAAAACACAGCAACATTCTTCTCCATACACATGCTACAACACGACAAATAACCGCCACTATCCACCCCATTTCAACACACTTTTACACAGATACAATCACATCTTCGCCCAAAACAAATTCAGCGTACCATGCTTAAGGATCCCACAAGTAAAAATACCCACGAACTCCGACAAAATAATTACCATACGTCCATATCGTGTTCCGATATGTGACCAACAAGAAATCCGCAACCAGGTCCAACAAATGCTGGAGAATGGCATTATAGAGCAGTCTTTTTAACCTTTCTCTAGCCCTGTCACGCTCGTCACCAAGCGCGACAAGACCAAAAGGTTTTGTATTGACTATAGAAAGGTGAACGAGCTAATTAGCTCTGATGTCCATCCCCTCCCTAGGATCGAGGATATACTCGAACGCCTCGCACAGGCCAAGTATTTCTCCACGGCCGAGATATCCTCCGCGTATTGACAGGTCCCAATACACCCCGATTCTCGACCACTGTTGGCCTTTGCCACGCTCGAAGGGTTACACCAGCCCACTCGATTGCCTTTCGGTTTAAAAACCAGCCCTCAGATCTACGAACGAGCCATGAGTCAGGTCCTACAGAGACACGGATTTGACTGTGTGGCACATTATTTTGATGAATTCATCATTTTTTCCAACACACTGGAGGAACATCAAAACCACCTGCGACATTTTTCGCCTTTTGCGAGGTAGAGAAGTTACAGCTTAATGCGAATTTTTTAAGCAGTCCATAGATTTCCTAGGCTACACCATCACAGCTGGTACAACCACACCGCTCACACGCAACACAGACATTATCCACGCCATCAAACAACCCCACAACCGAAAAACACTACAATCCTTTCTAGGCGCTGAGAACGTCTATAACAAATTCATCCCGGAATACGCCCGCTTGCGGACACCACTCAACAACCTTCTCAAAAAGGATGTCGTGTGGGTCTGGGATGAAGCTTGCCAAAAGGCGTTCACTAGCCTGAAAAAGAGCCTCACACAACAACCCATTTTACACCTTTACAAAGAGGGCCTGCCATGCCAGGTGTATTGTGACGCATCCACCCTCGGTGTAGCAGGCATCCTCAAACAGGTTCACCCTGATGGGAACGTATATCCAGTCCAGTTTTTCAGTCGCACTCTGCGTTCACACGAGCGAAACTATTCCATCTCTGAACTTGAGTGCTTAGCAATCGTTGAGAGTGTGGAGAAGTTTCGCATCTATCTGATGGGCAGAAAATTTACTATATTTTCTGACCATCACGCATTGCAGTGGCTGAAGACAATCAAAAACCCGTCAGGCAGATTGTTTCGATGGAGTTTACGGCTGTCGAGTTACGAGTACGAGGTCCGCTACATAAAAGGAAAACAGCAGTATGAGGCAGATCTCTTGTCCCGTAACCCGTTCTGTGGGTTCTTAGACGCATCCCTTATTAAGACCCACCAGCCTTCTCCATCGGGAGAGTCTAGCCTGACAATTGATCACAATGGACTGCATACCGTTTCCCGAAAAGGTGTAACAAAAATTATAATCCCCAAAACACTCGTCCAACAACTCTTACAAACATTACACGCACAATACAACCACCCCGGTATTTCACAAATGACACTACTCATCTCCGCTCAATATTACTGGCAGGGTATGTCGAAAGACATTACACAAAAGGTTAAGACCTGCCCCACCTGCCAGTTAACAAAACGTCCATTGGGACCCACTTACGGGGAGTTAGGTCAACCGCCGGAAGCCAAGGGACCCTTTGACCTACTATCCCTAGACACCATAGCAGGATTTGCCAAATATGGCAACACCAAAACATACCTCCATGTTGTAGTCGACCATTTTTCGCGCTACACATGGACGTTTCCATCTAAATCCACCAGCATTATCACCTACTAACAGGTAATCAAGCGAGTATTACAGGATGGCTCTCCGAAACGCCTTCTTACGGATAGAGCCCCTGCATTCACTTCACCAAAATTTAGTAGCTTCCTGCTTAACAGGAACATCCACCCGTTACTCACAACTAGCAAAAATCCACAAGCCAACGGTCTATGTGAACGCCTAAACGCCACCCTCACAGGAAAACTTAGGCTATTACATTTGGAGAATCCTAAGATCGCATGGACCAAGTTGGTCAAACGAGTTACAACTATATATAACAGCACCCCACACTCTATCACCGGTTTTCCGCCCATCTACCTGATGTTTGGCGTCCTACCCCCAGAACTATCTGACCACAGCACACCTTACCCAGATATCGACAGAGCTAGGAAGATCGCACACACACGAACACAAAACAAACATATACAAGATAAGAACATTTATGACCAAAGACACAAACAACCACATTTCGAAATAGGTGATCTGGTGTTAGTTAAATTATATCACCACCCCAACACAGGGAAACTCGCCCCATATTTCACAGGACCCCACACCATATTAGAGATTATATCACCAAATGTGGTCCGTATCGATAGACCCAATCAACCTCTCCAAAGAGATACTGATACGATCCACGTCAACAAGCTTAAACTATATACAGAAAAAGTCCGATATATACACCCACCCGCCATTAGAATACACCATGTGAGACACAAGCCCAATTACACGTTCCCGTTTAAACATTTCACACCCGAATTATTTCCAGCAGAGCCGTTGAGATTCAAACCAACAAACAGCGAGCCTTTCAAGCATTTAGATCCTACCATTTTTTTCCGAAAAACGATTTACGCAATTCACCCGCGATAATATTAAATGCCAACCATCAACGCACCCCGTTTCAAACACGCCACAGCCACAATTAGCAGAAGTCCCACCAGATATCCCAGAGCCACCATTCATGGCAAAAATATGGAAGAAGATGGGTCAATACCCCATTTTTCACCTAATCTCTGTTATTTGTCTGCTATTTATACCCTATGGACTCATCTCATTTTTATTCATCATTCACATGCTAATTTATACCCTACCTTCCCATAGAATTTACCAGCTGCAAGAGGCAGTCTCCCATATAGGCAATGCCATTTTTGAATTACTAAACCTGGTGTGGAATATGTTGGAAGAGACCGTCACCCATTTGAAGGGAGAAGCCCCAATTCAATTAGAGCACGTGCAGAACCATTAGAAAAAAATCAATTAGAAGGATAATTAGGCGTTGAGCAAAAATCAATTAGGGAAGCCGGAGATCGTTTCCCCGCACGACAATAAGACGTCCGCCATTACTCAAATTACTTGCAAATAGAGGGGGACCATTTGAGTCGCACGACACAAGATGCCGGCAGCTAACGCCATTAAATGTCACCAAACTACATGCAAATAGAGGGTGGGTAGATTTAGACTGGGCCCCTTGTTTTCCCCCGCACATCCGCCATGCTTCCGGTCTCGAATTACCGTGGGCCCTTAATAAACGGGTCGCCGCATGTGCTGCACTTAAAATCCAGCTCATGTGCACACGAGTCATCAAGAGCTTTAAGGGCTGCGAAGTAGCGATCCACCGATTCTCCGGTTTGTTGGTCCCTACGATGAAAATCTTGCCGATCAAGGAGGGGGTTTGGCTTCTTGCGTAGGTAGGCCTCGAGAGCATTCACGGCTTCATCGAGGGTGGTGGTGGTAGAAATATGAAGGCGGCCTGATTGCCAAAGGATGGTCCATTCGGAATGGAGGGCGGCACGCAAAGTCACTTGCTGTGTGGATAGCGGGAAGGTGGCTACTTGTTGGGCGTCCACGTAGTCGTTCCAACGTTGTTTCCAATCGCGGAAAAAAGACATCGTTAACTCCTCCGGGGAAGCCAGTTTAGGAAGCTGGATGATTTTTGTGGCGTGGTGAGGAGGAGCTCCTAATGGGACTTTCGGTGTCGGATTCCGAGTAGCCATCTGCTGCAACAGTGCGGCTATGGACCTGAGGATGTCGGTGCTGGTCGGCGAGGCAGGGTTCTCTGGAGGGGTTTGGGATGGTCGGCGATTCCTTCTTGAGGGCATCTTGATTACTAATTGTCACTGAGCTGTCACTTAAAAAACGGCTATAATTAACCGAATGTCGACTGCGCCATGTTCTACCGCGTTAGGGTAAAGGTTCGAGCTGCAGTGAGAACTATAAATTAATAATTTATATTTTAATAAGTGTCCAAAAATTACATACAATTATAAGAGGCAGGTGGAGTACAGTTTTTACTCCACCAGCGCCTAGAGTATTATATAAGGGAAGGAACCGCTGCAGAATTCCCGGCGTCCCATGCCAGCGTCGCCCGCTGGCATCCTCTTATCTCAGACGTTAGATTTTAAAACACGCAGATCTCAAGGTCAAATATGAACAAAACACGCATACTGCCACTTAAAATTATAGGAAAAATTAGGTAACTAAGCTTTCGAGCTTGCGTTTTCTTCCGAAGGGATTAAACAACCTTTTAGAAGGATCGAGGACTCTCCTCGGATCCTGTATTCAAAGTTTTGACTTAGGTAACGACACCCGATATAATAAAGTGGATATTGGGCGAGCACATCTTAAGTGCCCTAGGGAATCGCATAAAAATCCCTAGAACGCATTAAGGCTCGGGACACATTAACATACAAAATTCGGCATTGAGATCTCGAAATACAAACACGAACACCGAGAGAGACAAAATACACGCGTAAGGTTAATTAGATTCCCATGTCTCCTGTATACATAATATAAAGCAGCAATTGGGACAGATCACGTTTCTACCCTAAAGTCGCACAGGAAAGACTAAAAATTCTACAAGGCATGTAATTAATTGGTTGCGAACATGATTAGATTGTGGCATGTAATTAACAAGCGAGTTTATGAACCTCGCTATACACATTTTTTATATATCATTCATTTACATTATTTTCTTATTTTAGAATCAAAATACTCAATCCAATTTATCATTTTTTCTTAATTCAATTACTTATCATTTATTTTAGCAATTATTTACCATTTTATTTACCACCTCTTTTATTTTGTTCATAATTCAATAATTAAACAAATTTTTATCAACAAAACTCACTGGTTTTCGGTTAAATTTAGATATTATGTTTTTTTTATTTACAAAAACCTTTTTCATTTCTTCTTTTTTAACCATGCAACAAAGCATTTTTTTCTTTTTTTTTCTCCACCATGCAACCAAGCATTCACTTTGATTTCGTCCAACTTTTTATTTTATTTTGATTTCTCAAAAGTCCTAATGAAAACCCCTCGGTTCCCTTCCCAATCTCGAGCAGTATATGATTAGGCATTTTTCTTTTTTTTTCACCGATGTAACAAGGCATTTTTTTTTCTTTCTCACCAATGCGATAAAAGCATTCACTTTGATTTCGTTCAACTTTTATTTTTATTTTATTTTGATTTCTGAAAAGACCTAATAGAAATCCCTCGATTTTCCTTCCCAATCTCGAGCAGAATATGATTAGGCATTTTTCTTTTTCTCACCAATGCAACAAGGCATTTTTCTTTTCTTTCTCACCAATGCAATAAAAGCATTCGCTTTGATTTCTCCCAACTTTTATTTTATTTTTTGATTTCTCAAAAGACCTAATAGAAATCCCTCGATTTTCATTCCCAACTTTGAGTAGAATATAGTTAGGCATTTCTTTTCTCACCAATGCAACAAGGCATTTTTCTTTTCTTTCTCACCAATGCAATAAAAGCATTCGCTTTGATTTCTCCCAACTTTTATTTTATTTTTTGATTTCTCAAAAGATCTAACGGAACTCCCTCGACTTTCTTTCCCAATTTCGAGTAGAATATAGTTAGGCATTTTTTTTTTTTCACTATGCAACAAAGCATTTTTCTTTTTTTTTCCACCATGCAACGAAGCATTCACTTCAATTTTGTTCAACTTTTATTTTATTTTGATTTCTCAAAGACCTAATGAAACTCCCTCGATTTTCATTCCCAATCTCGAGTAGAATATCGTTTAGGCGCCTTTTCTTTTCATTTCTTTTATCCCACTATGTACCATAATATTCATTTTGATGTCTTACAATTACAAAATTTTGATTTCTATTAAGTATACGCAAACTATATATCCTTAATACCATTCTCTTTTATCTTTTATATCACTACCAATGCTTGTATATAGCCTCTCTATAACCAACTAATTTTCCCACAAAATTATTTTTTTTTCCTTTACAGAACTCACTCAGGTTCACCCCTTCGTAAATTCTTCACATGTAGGGGGCGCATCTGTCATAATTTGTACATAACTGGATGCAAATATGTATGCAATGTATGTTTTAAAAGATTTGATAAAGACAAGGCTTAAGAAATCTGGGAGAAAGATTGAGAGAAGGACGAACAAAGAGGAAGCAATCATTAGCAGGTTTTATTATCCCGGAACTCATAAAACTGAGTTCAAGAACCTAGCATTTCCTGGTCAGGTTAGGACAAGTCCAAAGAACAAAGAATTAGCAAAGACCAATCAGAGAGTAGAACATTAGCCAAGAACCTATAGCTAGATTACACGTCACAAACGATCAACCAATGAGAAGCCAGAAGAGTTTTCTTCTTAAATCGGGAACGCAGAATAGTTAGTTAGCCCCGAGACAGCACCGAGTTGGGAGCTGGACAGCACCGAGTCAGGACCGTGGCGCCATAGGAATCAGCTTGGAGCAAAATCCCATCTCCTCAAACCTCAGATAAGTGAATTCTCAATTATGGAATAGATAGTCGATAGCCAACTCCTCAAATCCTTCTTCTCCCTAGATTGCTAGCCTTTTTCAACTCAACCAACCCCTGTGTGTTCGTTATTTTCCCCTGTATGCATAACTTGTCACTCAAACGACTGCGCCAACACCAATCAAATCAATTATCCACCAACTTCAAAATATTTCGCAACGATAATCCCACATAAACATAACTGAAGAAGATTTATAATACAAGAAAATAAAACCTAATCCAAATCCATCATCAGACAAAAAAATAAATGAGAAAAATATAATTTTGTCTGATGATGGTGACAATGCTGTTACTGAAACATCACACACTATTAAATTATTTGGATTTGGTCTTATTTTCTTGTAGCTATAATCTATAATCCAAATTGTGCTTTTATCATGAAGAAGATTTAATGTGTAAAAAATAACTGAGCAATGTAAGGATTATTTGCTCATGAAAATTTTAATTTGAATGAATGTTTCTCTCTCTGTTGTATAATGTAGTGTTCAATAGTTATTGAAATGAAAAAAAAAGGATCCTTCAGTTGGTGATAAATTTACACAAAAAATTAACTTTTTGATTTTTAACCAACCTTTTAAAAGCCAAAGAACTTTTACTCTTTGTTTGTTGTTGTGTTGCCTCTGTGTGGGTTGCTCATTACCAGGCCACTACATTCTCTTAAAATTTATTAGAACACTAACTTCTACAATATGGACTGACTGCTAACAACTTGTAGAGCTATTTATACATTAAGTCAGAATCGAGTATGCAAAGAGGATATTTGCATTTCCGCAAATATCCCAAGTATGCAAATACACAACACGCTCCCCTCCTAATAATATTGTAGTCGGTCTGGTGGTCTCCTGGATTTCTGGGGTCTGGGGCTCCGGCTTGGGATTTTTTCTCTAGAAGCAGCAGCCATAGGCTCCTGGTGTTTTCCAATTGATATCAACTCCTGCCTGGTTGACTGCGGCTCCAATTCATTTGTATTGAACTCTTCTTCCGGGATCTCCAGGCCACCGTGAGAGGGTTCTCTCTCTCAATGCGATTCTCTTCGCAGCCCTTGTCTAGATGTACTCGGCCGCACTAAGCTTGGCTCTTTCTCTACAGTAGCCTTTGGATTTTCTTTGACAGGTCGCAGCTGATTGATGTGCCTCTTTAGGGATTGGCCTTCATACCCTATTAGGTAATGGCGGCAACTAAGGAGTTTCAGGATGGTTCCAATTTTCCATTTTGGTTCGGCTGCATAGTTTCGGAAATAAATATCGAAACCAATTATAAAATGCTCCTGTTTTCTCAGAGCATCAGGAAACCCCTATCCCTTCATGTCCATTTTAGGCATTAAATTAGAAAATCTAGACTTTAAACGTCTCTTCATCAATAATTCAGCTGGCGATTCCTTTAGGACTGACGGTGGAAATGCTCTATGGACAAACAAAAATCTTTGTAGGTTTGTTTACAAGTCATCCTTTTCGTTATTTTTTAAACGATGTTTGGAATTCGCGCACATACCGCTCAGCTAACCCATTAGTACTTGGATTATATGGACTGATTTTTGTGTGCCGAATTCCATTCATTCTGGTGAATTCCTCCATTTCTCTCGAGACAAACTGTCTTCCATTGTCTGTCACTAAGAATTCCGGCAGTCCAAATATGGCAAACACTTGCTTTAGATAATCAACAATGGTTTTACTGGTTATATCCCTGAGGATAAATATTTTCAACCATTTGGTATAGGCATCCACTATGACCATAAACATTCTACCCATAAAAGGGCCTACCAAATCCAGATGTAGGCGATGCCAAGGTTTCTCTGGCCAAGTCCATTCTGTAATCATGGAAGGAGGCATGTCTGCAGATTCTTGACAGATGGTGCACTCCCGAGCCATATCTTCTATGCTCCTATCTATTCCTGGCCACCAAAAATACCTCCTTGCTATTATCTTCATTTTCATCATTCCAAAATGCATCTCATGTAGATCTATGAAAATTTGCGATCTTAATTTTGGAGGAATCACTATCCGCTCTTTCCACTGAAGGCATCCAAAGTCCACACTTAATTCATTCCTAACCTTGTAGTAAGGGGACAAAGGATTTTCTTTCGTGAATTTTGGTGATTGCCAAGTGTCCTCCCGGACATTTCTCAGAACAATTGCAAGAGTCTTTTAGTCTCGAATGCCACATCCTGGAATGAAAAGGGAACCTCATTCATTTTTCTTAAGAGCAATATCTGATCATCATCATAAGATCCACCCTCATTGGCTTTTAACGTCAAACGTGATAAAGCATCGGCATTTCCGTGGTCCTCCGTCTTTCTAAACTCCACCGAGTAATGGAAAGCACCCAGCTTTAATGACCATCTCTTCATCCTAGACGCTGCACATACCGGATTTGGTTTGTGTGGTGAAAACAGGTGCATGAGTGGTCTGTTATCAGTCACCAACACAAACGAGCGTCCCAAAAGGTATTGCCTGAACTTTTCACATCCGTTGACAATGCTCAAAGCTTCCTTCTCTAACTGGGAATAATGTTTCTCCGCCTCAGTTAGAGTTCGTGACGCAAAAGCTATTGGACTTTCCTGCTTCTTGTATTTGTGACTAAGTACCACGCCAAGTCCATAGCTCGAGGCATCGCAAACCAAAACAAGTTCCTTAGCTGGGTCGTAATGTGCCAACACTGAATCATCGGTCAATAATGATTTACATTTATTAAACAAAACCCGATGTTCATTCGTCCATTTCCAAGGGCAATTTTTCTTCAGCAGTCTGTAAAACGGGGATAAAATAGACGATGTATCCTTGATAAATCTGGCATAATACATTAGCATGCCTATAAAAGAACGTAACTGGCCAATGTTCTTAGGCTCAGGAGCTTTAGACGCCGCTTGTATTTTATTCAACATTGGATGCAATCCGTTCTTATCGATACGAAAGCCTAAATATTCCACTGAATCCACAGCGAATTTGCACTTTGCCTTATTTAATTTTAGGCCTTTCTCCTCCAATCTTTTGAATACTAGCTCCAATTTGGACTTGTGGTCCCTTGCATCTTCACCAGATACTAAAATATCATCTATATAACAAGCTACTCCCGGTATATCGGCAAATACATTGTCCATCAACCTCTGGAATTTATTTGGTGCCACAGCCACACCATACGGAAGTCTTCGATAAGCAAATAACCCCTTGGTAGTATTTATATTTACTACTCTTTTTGCTTCATCTGTCAGTTCTACTTGCAGATAAGCCATTGAGAGGTCCAGAGTTGAGAAAATCGTGCTACCAGATAACCTTGAAAATATTTCATCTATAGTAGGCAATGGATATTTATCTAATACTAGAAGAATGACCCGGCTTCGCCCGGGAATTCCCCCGAGTGCAATTTCCTTCATACTGAAAGAACATTACTAATAATATAGTATTAGAGTCATAGAATAGCAACACCGAAGTAATACATTATCACAGGCAAAAAGTATGTGTGATGTCAAAAAATGCAAAATATTAGTATTTAGGTATTTTTTAAATTTATTTTTCAATCCATTTAGGCGTTTTAAATATAGTTCAAATAGTTGGCAGATTTTCCACCCAACCTCCGAGGTACCCGCACCAGCGTGTAAACTCTTATATATAGTGGTGCATCCTCTGTAGGTCTATTACACTCTTTGGGTAAAAAGGGATAGGGATTGAAATTGCTCGAGAAGAGTGACCGTGATTGACCAAGCCTGGCCAGCAGCCTGTAATCTAATGTTTTCCGACCCCAGTCAAACATTCGTAGATGTTTTTCTGAAAAAATAATAATAATAAAAACTAATATTTATATAAATCATAATAATCTGCAACTGTACTTAAATATTCTAATTCTAGAGATGTTACCTTTCAAATATATACAAATATATACAGTAAAACCCCTCTATAGCGAACCCTAATGGGACGGAGCTTTTGGTTCACTATAGCCACGGTTCACTATAGCCACGATTTGGCTATAATTTTTAATTTTCACAATTTTAGACCATATAATTAAAGGACAGCCATACACACAGGAAAGGGCAGCCACTTAATTTAGAGAATATTCTTTAAAATACAAAGATATTTTATTCTTAAATTGTTCAATTATAAATTATTCAATTTACGTGTATTTTTTCTGAAACAATTGAAGACGAATCAAAAGTATCTGACCCGAAAAAAATTGAAGGCGAAACATGGTACGCGTGATCGGTAAAATGGCCTTCAAAAATGTCCAAAAATCCAAACATAAAATCGCTAATAAACGGACGGCCAGTGGGAATATCCGCGAACCCTTAATGAGTCATACACCCAACTTCCGTTCTAAAAATAGAACTGTAGCGGTCTTTCCTGAGAATTTATAAGCTGATTTGTTGGTGGCTCGGGGGACATTTTTTCTATTTCAAACTTGTCGAATGCAAAGATATTCTATTAAATAAAAGTATAATGTGTAAAAAGGTATATAAAACATGTGGCAAAAATGAACGTAAATGTGAATAAACAATGCCCCTAATTTTTTTGTTCTGAAGTCCCGATCTGTGAGTTGAAACTTTCTTAAAATTTTGTTATTTTAAAATCTATTAATTACAATTTCAAAAGTTCGTTATAAGCCTAGTCTTTTAAATAGACTTTATTATTTTGGGACTTAAAATAGGTTCGTTATAGGGGTAGTTCGCTATTTTAAAAATCGCAAAGTTTGTTATAACGATGGTATTTTCAATGGAATGGAATCGGGAATTGCATCAGGTTCGTTATAAGGGAAGGTTCGCTATATCGCGGGTTCGTTTTATTATACATAAAAAAAAACAAAGGCCAGAACAAAAATTAATAAAAAATACGAAAGCCATTGTTTACATACAGTAACGCTAATTTTGTATAGTCTTTTTTTAATTGCATTGTGTGCACTTACCGTAACTTAGTAATATAAATTTCTCTCTCAATACTTTTGTAAAAAAAAGTGACACTCGTATAAAAAGATATTTAAAAAAAAGTACGCAAGCAACTTGAAAAGAAATGCAGAACGCTCATTGGTTGCTTAATTGGCCTCGTGTTGTTACTTCGCCTCGTATTTACTCCGCGTAAAAAAGTTCTTCAAATGAATAAAAGAAATAGCCAAAAATACTAATCAAAATGTAGCCGAAAATTTTCTTATGGTTTATAAAAAGCGACATGCAAAATTTGGTACCAATTGGTTCAGTAGTTTTTGAGTTTATCGCGAAACAGAGAGACATTGACTTTTATATATATAGAGATTATTGCCTTGTTTGCGGTACTCCTAAAATCTCCACAAATTCTAATACTGCCGTCCTTTTTTACAACTGGCACAATTGGCGCTGCCCAACTAGCGTGAACAATAGGTTCCAAAATTCCTCTTTCAACCATACACTCCAGTTCATCCTCCACTTTCTTTTTCAAAGAATAGGGCAAACTCCGAGCTTTGCAGAACACTGGCGCTTCCTCCTTTTTAATATTTATGTCCAATTTGACATCTTTTAAGCAGCCCAGTTCATCCTTAAACAAATTGGAATAACTTTCAATTAATGAGTCTATGCAAGATTCCGAAATTTTATTTACATTTAATAATTTACTGTAATTCATATTAAAAAATTTCAGCCATTTCCTTCCTATTAAAATTTCTGGGATACTTTCATCCACCACTATCAATCTAAGTGACATATTGGCATCCTTAACAAAAACTTTTCTTCCTCCTACAACCTTTATAGGATTATTACAAAAGGATTTCAGATTTATTACTGTTGGAATCAATGGTTTCGCCCTCCATAACTTCTCAAAAATGCTCTTCGGCATCGAAGTTACAGGGTTTCCAGTATCCACAATGCCATTCAATATCTGGCCATCCACTGTAAGGGCAATTTTAACTTCAGTTTCACCTTTGAGGGAAAAGATAATCTGCTGTTGCACATACCCACTTTTCTGTGCATTTCCTCTGGCCTTGCATAATCTACTTAAATGACCATTTTTTTTTTGCATTTATAGCAAGTTTTAAACTTCTGCGGACATGCTGGCGCTAGGTGCGAATTTTTCAGGCCGCACCGGTAGCAAGTTATTTCTTTGGTCGCAGACGTGAAGTTTCCCCTCGTAGGAGAGTACTTCGATTTTCTGTTCCTCTCAATATGTGAGGTTACTCTCGCTACTTCTTTTTCATGCAGCTCTTTGGCATCTTTCTCTGCCAACTCGTATGAGACTGCCAGGGCAAATACCCTATCCAATTTCACTTCATCATCCTCTTGCAAGAGCCTCTTTTGAAGGGATTCTGATGTTAAGCCTGCTACAAATCTATCCCGTAGCATCATTTCTAGCATCTCACTAAAAGCACAATTAGAGGCCAGGTGCTTCAATTCTCTCAGGTATTCGGAAACAGATTCGTTTTCCCTCTGTGTTCGTTTCAAGAACAAGCACCTTTGAGGTATTATCTTTTTCTTAGGCTCTAAATGCTGCCTAATTTTTTACACGATTAGCTCATATGTCTGTGCTTCCATTTTTTCTGGGAAGAATAGGTCGTTACCCAGTTTCAGTAGTCCAGAGTCCAATAGAGACAGTAAAATCACAACTTTCTTGTGTTCACTGGTTTCATTTGCAGTGCACGCAGCATTGAATCTTTGTATAAAGATTTCAAAATCGTCTTCATTTGGATCGTAGACTCTGAAAGGCACAGTTTGACTAATCGCCATTTATCTCTAGCCACTAAGGCGGTAAATTTGAAAACCCCAAGATACTGAATGTCAGTCGATGGATGTCCGTTTTTTTTTCCGGGCCTCTTAGGCATTCTTCAGCTGTGCACTTTAAGCAACCTCGTAGTTTGCCGGAGCTTCCCCAGTTCCCTCAGCGATTCTCGTAGTCGATCCTGTAGAGTCCTGTAGTCGCTCCCGTAGTTCCTCCAGTGATCCTCGTCGCCAACTTGTTGTGTTGCCTCTGTGTGGGTTTCTCATTATCAGGCCACTACATTCTCTTAGAATTTATTAGAACACCAACTTTTACAATATGGACTGACTAACTGACTGCTAACAACTTGTAGCGCTATTTATACATTAAGTCAGAATCGAGTATGCAAAGAGGATATTTGCATTTCTGCAAATATCCCAAGTATGCAAATACACAACAGTTGTCAACACTACAAGCTTGTTACCCTAATATAATTGAATGAAGATAAAAAGAAGAAGAGAAATGAATTTGAAGAAATAATTAGATGCTCATTTACTGTAGCCGTACCCTCTTTCATTGTTGTCACAAATGTTCTATTTCAAGATAATGAGAGCTCTCCAAATATATAGAGTAACATTTATTTACTCTTTTCCAAAGGAGTTGATAATTTATATACCGCATGAATGCCAAGTTATAAAGAAGGGACTTGATGACTTAAGAAGGGACCTTAAAGAAAGACAATTACCTAAATGTTAACTAGACATGGTGAGGGCTCCAGGTGATATCTATATACATAACACAGGGGGTTAGATGTATACTATACTATCTCCCTCTTTCATGTATTGCGACACCCCTGACCCCAACTTCCCAATTCCGACAGCTCGCTGTAGAGTTTCTATTGACAACAATGTAGAATTAGTGGACTAGAGACTGAAAACAGCACTTTTGGACACTGACAACGCTGAAAGCCGGACTTACGTCTACACGCGAGGCCTCCCGTCGGAGTTTTGCGCCAGAGCCAACAGCCTAGTAATCAGTACCTAGTCCTAGGTCAGTGGAGCGAGCAAGCTATCGGAGGGGAAGTTGAGTATCATTCCACGCTATGTGAATACACAGGGTTAAAGTAGTAGGGTCCCCACCCCCCTTCCCTGCGTGGAAATGACCAATGACCAAAGCGGGATAGTCTAGGGCGGCTAATCGTCGCAGTGGCCACCACAGGGGTGTAAGCACTAAACACCGACCCGCTGTCAATGTCCCAGTACTGTCTAGTCACTATCTAGATCCTGCAACAATGAAATTAGTAGAGCCGGATCGCAGGGAAGTCACACTGTGGGTCTCTCCATCTGGAACATCTGTTACACACAGCAGCCAAGAATTCAGACTTTATGTTCAACAGATTGCTATTGTCACCGAGTCCCTTTTTTATCCTTGGCATTCAAGCGGTGGGTAAGTTTATTATTCTACCAGATTCTTTTTAATTTGAATTAGAAAAGTTTAAAGTTCACAATAAGAGATTTCAGCTAAGACAAATAACTGAAGACATTTTTGTTGTTACCAACCAATTATTGGAGCACTTCTAACAGCAACACAAGACACCAAATTCCTCCAAGAAAAAACCACAAGCAATCTTACAATTTCTAGATTCAATTCGTATTTCTTCAAGGTATATATATGAAACTCTGTCTCAGTGGTACAGCCTACTCCACGCTGACGAGCGCCAACAGCGTTCGTGGATGGCTTTTCTTGATTTATCAAATTTATCAATGGGTTGCTCAAATATCAGAAAATAGATTATATCAATGTTTAGTTGATTTCTGTTCCACTAGATGGTGCTCTGTCATTCTAAAAGCACATGTGCTTTTGGGCAGGATATGCCTTCTTTATTTTTAATATATGAAACTATGTCAGGGATATCGTTAAAACATGTAAAATGGGTTCCAATATATTTGTGGATGATTCCACCATACTTCATTTAAAGGTAACTGTATAGGCAGAAGGTAATAAGATCGAATCCAAATAAATAAATAGTTTGTGACGTTTCGTTAACAGTGTTGTTACCAACATCACACAAAAGTACTGAATCTGTCTGATGATGGTAACATGGTTATCTTATGTTAATGAAGTTAATTAAACAAATTAGAACTTACAATTAAATATAAATATTTATATTATATTAAATATATTAAATATTTACAAAAACACATGTTATATATTTATAAATGTATGTAATTCTGCTGTCCTCAAAGCTAATGTCCATAGATAATCTAAAATACCTATTCCATGAGTCTAGCCTCAGTATCACTATAAAAGGAAGATCGAAAAAATGCAATATAACAGCGGTATGGTATATTAAACTGGCGAAACCGATGAGAGGGTTCACCACTAATGAGCCAGGCCCTGCCATTTATTTTTTTCCATTGCAGTAAGGGCAGTAGAAATTGTTCATTTTTAAAACAAATCATTTACGTCTATGAAGATTTGAATTTTAAAAAAACATGTATTATTCGAAAGAGTTCATAAAATGTATATAGACATAGTGGCAGGTGTAAGAGAGTTAAATGATTCAGATCAGGGAACAAACGATGTTTCATTTCTGTAAAGTTGAGTATGGTTTAGTTGAGATATCTTTCGTGTGGATATATCAGATATAAAATCCTACCTGATTTCTTCAACATCATTGATTTAAACTTGCATTGAAGTTGATTTTTTTACTTGTAAAATATTCTGGGATCATAAATGCATATAATAATCTGGCTTTTATTGATTTATCAAGAAAATGGGTTGGCCAAATATCAGGGAACAGGTTAAATTGTTTCACTAGATGGCGCTCTGCCAACTAAAAAGCACATGTGCTCGTGGTCAACATATGCCTTGATTATTTTTTATATCAACATCTGACCTTTTTTTCTATTGTTTTTCATAAAATAATCTATTGAGTTTCTTGCTGAATTTCTTGGGATTCCAACTTGAGATATCTTAATTCTTCTTATCACCATTATAGATTAAATCAAGATCATCAGAATTATACAGGTTCCATATTTATTGTATGAATAGTTTCTGTTACCCATGGTACTTAATTCTTCCACGTTATCTTCTTAAATATTTCCATGTATTTTAGATTTGTTGTCGTGAAGAATCTGATACTATAAATGAGTAAATTTCAAACAAAATATCACAGATAATCTCATAATTTATAAATGTTTTATTCTTCTTCAAAACTTGGTACTTTGAATAAAGATTTATTTTGTACTAAATACAAATTTTTGAACTCTAATAATTCACTTGACAAATTTTAAAATATATTTAGGGAAAAAAGATATATAAATATGATTAATAGAACGAAATTGTATTTTTTTTTCTAACTAAAAACTACCATTGTTGTTATACCAAACATATGAAAAGTTTTTAAAATAAAATAAAGACATGGCTATAATTTTAAATATCTCCATATTTTTATTTTCACATGGATATTAAGAATTTGTCTATTTCAGGAATGTCATTTTCCTCAAGGATTGCGCTACATTAGTGGTCACTTTTAAATATATCAATCTAGTTCTTACTTTTACATAGATATAGGTATGCCTATAGTTTTTATGAGACTGCTGACAGTGTTGGAGGGAAATCTCCAGGGGAAGAGATCGAGAGGAAGGAGAAGACGGGGATACACAGACGATTAAAAACAATGGACTGGACGACACTTCTACGAAGAGATGAAGAGAATGGTGGAGGAAGTATGGAGAGACCATGTGGCCCACCCTCAGTAGAGGAAGGCATTGAAGAAAGGATATTTCATGAGCGGACCTAAAACATCAGTTAGTTTTCATACCTTGAAAATACTCTTAATATTTGCTTCAGACACTATCTGGCATAAGTGTTAAGACAACTATATAAAAGTTTGGTATCTTAATCTAAAGCCTGTAGCTATTATAGAATATGGGATGAACCGACAGGCAGCAACCTGTATTTTCAGGCTCAAAACCGGCCATACAAGACTGCTCTTCTTCCAGGATGGTTTAAATACCTTCCCACATTGCACCATCTGCAGAACCAAAGAGGCCTCACCAGACCACCTCTTGGAATGCATGGGAGCCTCAAGACAGAACTTATATACCAACCCTACCAAGATTGAGAATTTGATCTATGAATTTAGGCCCCATAACTTTGTATAATTATACAATCGGATATTAATCACCTGCTCGGACTCCCGTTTCTCTTCCTTGTAGCTCTTCCCTGCAGGCCACCCGAAGACGTCCTAAAGAGCAGCAGCAACGATGATGGCGAGAGTAACGTCAGCAAGCGGCACTGAGACTTCAAACACTACTTTTATTGTCTTTTATTACTAAACGTTACATTTAAATGGGATAACAAACAACAGGTATTTACATTATGTTACCTCCCAGGGCCAATATAAAAGTGTAAGTGTAAGTTTTCCCCTGGAAACTGGACCACAGCAGCCTGCGACTCCCACATCGGTTTCAGAAGCAAAACAGGCGAAAGCGCCATCTATTGGCCGAAGTTGCAAGTGTTCTTCTCGTAACACTACCTTCCCGTTAAACCAGATCGTTCTGATCAGGTCCAACTAGTCCTATCTCCTTGGTAACAAACCAGTCTTCCCAAATGCACCACCTTGGCCTTTGATTTAGAACTTCGCTGGATACGGTAGACCAAATCATTGATCCTTTTGATGATCTTGTAGGGCCCTTCCCAAACTGGCATCAACTTTGGTAAAAGTCCTTTTTTTTCTTTTTGGATGAAACAGCCATACTAAATCATTTTGTCTAAATCCATCGTGGTTCGTCCTTTGGTCATTGCGAGTCTTCATCCGGTGGCTTGCCGTGCGAATCTTGGCCCTAACCAATTCGTGAGTCTCCGACAGAATACTCCTCAGATTGTTTACATATTCAGTTACCTCTGCCGGCGGCTCCCCAGGACTGCCGAACTCCAAATCACATGGAAGTCTTAATTCTCTTCCAAACAATATATTTGCCGGTGTCTGCCCAGTTGTCTCGTGAATGGCGGCTCGGTTCGCCATAAGAAATGGCGGCAGTCTTACGTCCCAATCCCTTTGGTGCTGCTCCACAACTTTAGACAAATGTTTCTACATCGTTTTATTGAACCTTTCAACCATTCTATCAGATTGGGGGTGAAGGGGAGTAGTTCTGGTCTTCCGAATTCCCAACAGCCTACACAATTCTTGGAACACCCCTGCCTCGAAGTTTCGTCCTTGATCCGAATGCAATTCCAGTGGCACTCCAAACCGGCAAATCAGGCTGTCCATTATAACTTTCGCAATCGTTGAAGCCTCCTGATTGCGTAGGCTTCGGGCCACTTAGTGAAATAATACATGGCGACCAAAATATATCTGTTGCCGCCTTCTGTAACTGGGAATGGACCGGCCAAATCGATCGCGATTCTCTCAAATGGTGCGCCCATATTGTATTCCCTCATCACTCCTCTGGACCTAGTTTTTGGTCCTTTGCTTGCGGCACACCTGTCGCATTCTTTGCACCACCTTTCCACATCCTCGTGATAGTATACCCAATAAAATCTCTCCCTAACTTTCTTTAGCGTTTTATTAATGCCAAAATGAGCCCCCGAGACTCCATCGTGTATTTCCCGTAGGACATTGGAAACCAGGACCTTATGGACTACTAGCTGCATGGTTTTACTCTTTCCATCGGCACTTTCCCAAATTCTTTTCAGCAGTCCGTTATCTATACTGAGGGTGTCCCACTGAGACCACAAGGCCTTCAATTCGGGGCTCTTGTCGGATATCATTTCCCAGCTTGGTCTTTCATTCCCCCTTTCTTTCCATTCCAAGATTGGGCCAATGTTGGGATTCCTTCGCTCGATAGTCCTACACTTTCAGCGGTCCAGTCGTCACTCGGCACCATAGTTGTCCTCCTTGAGGTTACTTCATGTTCATCAATTCTCTCAGAATGCTTGCAGTCGCCACAAGGTCTTCTGGAGAGAGCATCTGCATTGCTATGTTTTCTTCCAGGCTGGTCCATAATGTTGGCCGAATTTAGTTTCCCTGGCTGTCTCTGGTCGGGCAGCCTGACGGTGCACTGCCTCTTTAGATGACCATGTCGTCCACAGCGGAAACAGGGCCCAGCCGATCGTCTCCCAGGCCTGCCGGTCTCTTCTAGCCGTTCTAGTCTCTTCAGTATCTCCTTAATGGCGTCCGGTTCCCCACCGCCTCCAGTGGTGTTTTGCTCCGCAATTAATTCTGCACTACGGACCCGTGGGTACCCCGATTCGCTCACTCGGTAGGCCACCTCTAGGGCGCGAATCAGCGCCTCTCTTGATTTATCGAAAGAAGCAAGTCGTAACACTCCTTGGACTTTTACGTCTCAATACCATCGATAAACGTCTGGGCAGCCCATTGGTCAAGGAAATCAATGGGAGCACCAGGGTAGGCCAGATGACAGAGCCTCTTGACATCAGCTTCAAACCCCTGCAAACTTTCCCCGACTTTTTGTGTTGTTAGCTTAAGTTGAGTTTGGTATACTTGCCTTAGATGTTTTTCTCGATATCTCAACTCAAGTTCTCTCATCAACATCGCATAACTCAGTTGGTCTGCACGCGGAACCGCCTGAAGCAGATCTAAGGCCGGTCCCCGAAGAGCCACAATCAAATTTGTCACTTTTTCGGTTTCTCCCCAGCCATTGTTGAGAGTCACTGCTTCGAATTGTCGCCTAAAACCCTCGAGGGAAGTTTGTCCGTCAAAAGTAGGCGGAGGTATATTGCGGCCTGTAGGGGAGATCACACAGCACCTTCTAGACTCTTTATGCGCGCCAGCTCGATCACCAGCCTCTATCACTCTGTCCGGACTTCGCCAATATTATTCTCTAAGGTTGCCCGGACCCCCCCCCCCCATCTCACTCTGGAACCTAACCTTCAAATTTATCATTTTCTGGTAGAACTCTTCCCTCTCCTGCTTTCTTCCTCTCTCTTTTATTCTAAGAAGATTTTATTCCTCTTTTTCTTTAAGAACTCTTCTTTTTTTCTTTAAGAAGATTTTCTTCCTCTTTCTCCTCCTGAAGCCTTTGAATCATCTGGGTGAGTGCGGCCAGAAAGTTCTGCTACGAGGCCATTTTTTTACCTCTAGTCTCGATGGGCATTCGTCAACAGCCAAAGAAATCTCAAAAATAGCCTCCTGGTGACCTCCACGAGGAAGAATCCCACTTCTGACACCAGTGTCGCGCGTGACCCCTCCGGTTCTTCTGCGACGATGCGCTTCTTCCGCCGGGGATCACCTACCCGGGCTCCCGTTGCTCTTCTTTGTAGCTCTTCCCTGCAGGCCACCCGAAGAGGTCCAGAAGAGCAGCAGCAACGATGATGGCGATGGCGAGAGTAACGACAGCAAGCGACACCGAGACTTCAAACACTACTTTTATTGTCTTTTATTAATAGACGTTACATTTAAATGGGATAACAAACAACAGGTATTTACATTATGTTACCTCCCAGGGCCAATATAAAAGTGTAAGTGTAAGTTTTCCCCTGGAAACTGGACCACAGCAGCCTGCGACTCCCACATCAGTTTCAGAAGCAAAACAGGCGAAAGCGCCATCTATTGGCCGAGGTTGCAAGTGTTTTTATCGTAACAATATATATATATATATATATATATATGTTTGAAAATTGAGCAATCCATATACTCATTATTAAAAAATATATATTTTGTATCATTTATTTTATTTTTTATATTTCCTATGGCAACACGCCAAACTTCTTCGGAGAACAAGATTTTTTTGAGATGTTCATGTATCAATTCACGAGTATGTACAACTGCTGATAAATTTAAAACATCTAAAACATACAATTATAATATGAAATATAATTTTAAAAATTAAACCTCATTTACAGAATCCCATACCGATCATGCTCAGCCACATACATAGGAGATACAGATAAAACTCTAGAAGAGAGAACCAATCAACACACCGGACAGCCCTTCAATACTATAGCCCTCTTTCGCTCTTAGTAGACCACGAACTGAAACAGAATCACCTACAAAATTTTGACTCAACTGAAATAGTATATCAATATATCAAGGACAAACATTCAATACTTTCTAGAAAGCTGTACCTCAACAGAAGATAAAAACAGTATTAACAGAAAAATAGACATCCCTCAAATATAATTACAATTTAAAGTCATATAGCCCACTATATATAAATAACAATTTACTGATATCCAATTCTTAGATTTTAAATTTTAATGTTTTAGTAACTTCAAATCTTATATTTGCTGCCTCATTAGGGTAATAAATTTGAATATTTCTTATGTTTTGAAATAATGTCCAAAAAGATTATCACTAGATCTTATAAATGGAGAGAACAGATTTCATTAGAAAAATATTTATTTTAATACTAGGCTTATAAATAATTTAAATTTATATATTTATTTATTCATTATATATATATATTAATTTAAATTACAAAACTATTTTAGAGGCGTAATATTCTTTTTAAAATAGAACAATTTTCTACTGTCCTTACTGCAATGGAAAAATTAAAGGGAGGGCCTGGTTCATTAGTGGTGAACCCTCCCAACGGTTTCGCCAGTTTAATCTACCATACCGCTGTTATATTGCCTTTTTGGAACTTCCTTTTATAGTGATACTGATGCTTGATTCTTCGAATGGGTATTTTAGATGAACTATGGACATAAGCTTTTAGGACAGCAGAATTACATATTATTATAAATATATAATATGCTTCGAGCAATTGCTCTTCCGCAAATATCAAATTGTGTCTTTTATTTGAACAATTATATTACGATGCACTAGCGCGCCATCTGTTATCAAATTACAGAACTATTTTAGAGGCGTAATATTCTTTTTAAAATAAAATAATTTTTTACTGTCCTTACTGCCATGGAAAAATTAAAAGGAGGGCCTGGCTCATCGGTGGTGACCCTCCCAGCGGTTTCGCCAGTTTAATCTACCATACCGCTGTTATATTGCATTTTTGGAACTTCCTTTTATAGTGATACAAATGCTTGACTCTTCGAATGGGTATGGTAGATTAAACTGGCGAAACCGCTGGGAGGGTTCACCACTGATGAGCCAGGCTTTCCCTTTAATTTTTCCATTGCAGTAAGGACAGTAGAAATTGTTTTATTTTAAAAAGAATATTAAGCCTCTAAAATAGTTTTGTAATTTGATAACAGATGGCGCGCTAGTGCATCATATATATTAATATTTTAGTATAATATTTTAATATTATTATTATTGTAGGTTTTAGATATTTTAAATTTTACAGCAATTGTACATACTCGTGAATAGATACGCGAGCATCTCAAAACAATCTTGTTCCTCGAAGAAGTTTGGCGTGTTGCCATACGAAATATTGGAAAATAAAACTTTATGATCCAAAATAAGCATTTTTAAATAATATAAATATACAGTTAAACCTGTCTATAGCGCTCCCTCTAAATAGCGCCTTCCTCTCTATAGCGCCCGATTTTAAATACGTAGTATGATGCGATTTACATCAAAAGTGACCTGTCCATAGCACCCTCTTTCTATATCACCCTATTTTGGTGAGTCCCAAAAGGGGGCGCTATAGACAGGTTTAACTGTATATATAAAAGGTTGAATAGGTAGATCTGATAGTGTATGGGTGAGGATATTGTGATCTATAGGTGGGAATTGAAGTTAAGATGGGAGAAAAACTGAAAAATGGTTGTTAGATAATCTCTAAGTTAGATTATATAAATGGTTCTGCCCAATGTATCCCTCTAACAGACTGTTCCCACAGGAGTGCTGTGAGTTTCAAGCTTTAGTTGAGGAAGGACGTGTGTGTAGCACATAAGTGAGCTGGCCATACTGACCACGTTTCTGAATTTATTTTTGGTAGAACCTGACATACTTGCCACCTTCATTTATTTGAACTAACACAGAAATGGAATATTGAAATAATTATCATAATCATTGTGGCTTCATTATAATGATTTGTTTATTTAAAAGGAAAATATTTTATATATAAAAATAACTGATAAATTCCTATTTTGTAAATTAAAAATAAAATATTATTATTAATCTCAAAGTGCAGTATGCCTAAATAGCCTGCATAAAAAAAATAATAACACTTGTGACATTCACAATGGCACTGCAAAGTGAAACTTAAATTGCCCCGAAAGCTAAAGTGGGCAGGCGAAATCCTAAAGTTTTCTGGTCAACGCTGGCCTCTGTAATACCTTGTTAGCGGTAAAGTTGTACAGTAGAACATCTTTGGAAGAATACTCTCACTAGAGGACACCTCTCTACAAAGTACCGTTTTCATCTACAAAATTAACATTTTTACTATTTAGTAACTCTCTGGTAGAGGACATCTCTCTGTAAGGACAATATAGCTCTGTAATTAGGTGTCCTTTACAGAGAGGTTCTACTGTTTATGTAAACAACAATCAACTGTCAAAATATGAATGGTCGAATTACCATTTGTTATTTGATAGGCTGGAGGTTGAGACATCGAAACATAATCGAATTATTATAAAGTGGCAAATTAATAAGGTTATGTTATATAAACAAGGTTGTCCCAAAAGTTCATAAACACTGGCCAAAAATTGAAATACCAATATTATTCGCCGTTATGTATGATGTCTTTGTATTATGTATAAAGTGATTGTATTATGTATTATTATGTATTCGCCGTAATAATATTATTCGCCGATATATATAATGCTTTGAATTATGTATAAAGTGATTGTATTATGTAGCATTATGTATTCGCCATAATAATATTATTCACCAAGAAATATGAAAAACAACATTTTAAGAAAAACACGAACTTTTGTGACAACCTTATGTATAGAGAGAGCGATTGTGCCAGGTGATTATAGGGCCTCAGGCCATGTGCCAGTAACTATGGGTAGTGCTTATCTTCTCATCAAACAGAGTAATTGGGTTCTTGGTTTCTTTTTGATGGGAACACCTGAGGTACACAATGGTAGGACTTTGCCTGTTAACATTTTGCTGAGCTTAGTAGGACAGTCTTCATGCCTAGGGTACCAGGAGTACAAGACATACTGTCCTGCCCAGGGTCACCTCCCCACCACACTGAGGCAGTTAACAGGACTTGGGGAGTAATTATGGTTTAATGCCTTAATACTAGCATTGCTACAGTTTTGATATAGCAGTACTATGATGTTAACCTACAAATACCTTGCTATCTACAGTACCTATAAACTCCATTTAGCGGACACCTTGCTAGCGGACACCTCTCTAGAAAGGACAGTTTTCATTTACAAAATTACCATTTTCACTATTTAGCAACTCTCCAGTAAGAAGACACCTCTCCCTAAAAGACACTTTGGCTCTACAATTAGGTGTTCTTTACAGGGAGGTTCTACTGTATAGGAGAGAGAAGATGGTCAAGCTTATCTATATATATAAAAATGAATGTATGTCTGTTTGTCCTTTATGCCTGACCAAACCACTCATTGGATCGCCATGAAACTTTGGGAAGTTATTTAGTATAGTACTGGGAAGGTTTCTAGCAAATACAATTTTTGAAATAACTTTTCGCCTAGATATAATCAAGATAAATATTCTAATGTATCTGTTATAATTCAACAATCTGCTCTAAATATTATCATGATGATACAATGATTTTGTAATGTAGAAAATTAGGAAAGACAAAATTCAGGATGACACGGCAATTTATTTGAGACAAGAATAATGATACAATTCCAAGGCAAGATACTATTCCTTTAACTTCCAATTACGGAGGGAACCAATTAATAATGATTTTATTCAACTTATCGAGTATTTTTCAAGGGACCGGGAAAAAATGTTCACTTTATCGAGAGATTCGTTAGACAAACCTTTACTCGGGTAAAATCCGGGCGAAGCCGGGAATATCCATTTCGTAGCTACACCGTCTCTCCAAGAGGCAGTCTCTTATTAAAGGTCTATTAGAGATTCTTTAATAGCAATTAGAATCTTCAATGAGAGACCACCAACAGGAGAAACAAGTTGATTCATGTTTTTAGGTGGTCTTTCTTAAGAGACTCTATTTACATATTTAAAATATGAAAAAATTAAAATATTTTAAAATTAAAATATTTTAAAATCAACATTTTCTTACTGTTACGTTTAATTACTGTTAATATCTCCTATATATATATATAAATGAATGTATGTCTGTTTGTTTGTCCTTTATGCCTGACCAAACCACTCATTGGATCGCCATGAAACTTTGGGAAGTTATCTATATATATATAAAAATGAATGTATGTCTGTTTGTTTGTCCTTTATGCCTGACCAAACCACTCATTGGATCGCCATGAAACTTTGGGAAGTTATTTAGTATAGTACTGGGAAGGTTTCTAGCAAATAAAATTTTTGAAATAACTTTTCGCCTAGAAATAATCAAGATAATTATTCTAATTTATCTGTTATAATTCAACAATCTGCTCTAAATATTATCATGATGATACGATGATTTTGTAATGTAGAAAATTAGGAAAGACAAAATTCAGGATGACACGGCAATTTATTTGAGACAAGAATAATGATACAATTCAAAGGCAAGATACTATTCCTTTAACTTCCAATTACCGAGGGAACCAATTAATATTGATTTTATTCTACTTATCGAGTATTTTTTCATCTATCTATATCTATATATATATATAAAAATGAATGTATGTCTGTTTGTTTGTCCTTTATGCCTGACCAAACCACTCATTGGATCGCCATGAAACTTTGGGAAGTTATTTAGTATAGTACTGGGAAGGTTTCTAGCAAATAAAATTTTTGAAATAACTTTTCGCCTAGAAATAATCAAGATAATTATTCTAATTTATCTGTTATAATTCAACAATCTGCTCTAAATATTATCATGATGATACGATGATTTTGTAATGTAGAAAATTAGGAAAGACAAAATTCAGGATGACACGGCAATTTATTTGAGACAAGAATAATGATATAATTCAAAGGCAAGATACTATTCCTTTAACTTCCAATTACCGAGGGAACCAATTAATATTGATTTTATTCTACTTATCGAGTATTTTTTCAAGGGACCGGGAAAAAATGTTCACTTTATCGAGAGATTCGTTAAACAAACCTTTACTCGGGTAAAACCCGGGCGAAGCCGGGTACATCCATACAAGAATAATGATACAATTCCAAGGCAAGATACTATTCCTTTAACTTCCAATTACCGAGGGAACCAATTAATATTGATTTTATTCAACTTATCGAGTATTTTTCAAGGGACCGGGAAAAAATGTTCACTTTATCGAGATATTCGTTAAACAAACCTTTACTCGGGTAAAACCCGGGCGAAGCCGGGTACATCCATACAAGAATAATGATACAATTCCAAGGCAAGATACTATTCCTTTAACTTCCAATTACCGAGGGAACCAATAAATATTGATTTTATTCAACTTATCGAGTATTTTTCAAGGGACCGGGAAAAAAATGTTCACTTTATCGAGAGATTCGTTAGACAAACTTTTACTCGGGTAAAACCCGGGCGAAGCCGGGCGGGTCCGCTAGTTTACTATAAAACCGAAGGGATTTATTTTTCATCCTGTTGAATAAAAATCTATGTTAAATTATGGTTGGCTCAAATGCTTCAAGTAATCCATCTTATAAGTGGCCAAAATCAATGATTATCATGGGAGGTTCAAATCTATAAATTCATCATAACATTCATCATAGTTTTCTTTTTATATATATATAAATTTAATAGCTATCTATCAATAAAATTTGTAACAAATAAATTTACTGAAAATGTGTTTATTTTCATTAAATATAAAAAGGTCTTGAGTTGCCAATAAATTTATTTTCTTCATATTGAAGCGATGCAGCAGAGAAATAGAAGAGAAGACGTGGGGAAGCCAAGAGAGAAGGTATGCCGGGGCTCCCTCAGGGAAGTGTGGATTGACAAATGCCAGAGTAAGGGGTGGCAGACAGCAGAGGGAGTCCAGCTGGCGTCGCCGTGGGGAAGGGATCAGCCGAGCCCAGCTGGTGCCGCAGTGGAAGGAAGCTGGCCGGCCTGCCGAGGATTTGTGTGTGCCGAGAAGACATGGCAGTCTGGGGAGAGAAGTCTGTCTGAGAAGTGGGCTCCGAACGTGTGGCCGTATGGACTGACCGGGAAGACGGTAGCGGAGAAGGATCCCTCTAGTGGCGGGCATTGAAGGCAAGTCAATCTTCTACTGTATAGTTACTTATCTACTCTTTAAATCTCTTACAATAAATATACCGCACTAAGCTGTATCTTAAAGAATCCACATTGTTCTCTTAGAACCTTGAACGCAAACATTGACGGCTGAGAAGCGTCGTAACATTTGGTGTCAGAAGTGGGATACAGCTTAGTTAATTTTAATTGAAGATCTTATTTTGCGCTAATTTAAAAAGAAAAATGGAAAAACTAAACGACCTCGAAATTGAAAAATTCACAAAATTGCTCAGACTAATAAGCCAGAAAGTAGATGAGCTCGGAGAAAACTTGGATTCTCGGTTGAGCCGACTCGAGCATATTCGGAATGTCAAACGTTCTGCCACACCCATGTCTTGCGAAGTTAAGTTCAATGTACTACCGCCAGAAAGTCCGGATGGCTTTTCAAAAACAATCACAGCAGCCAATAGCCCACGTATTCAATGTCTGAGGGGACAAAAGACGATCCCAGGTGATGAAGATCCCGACAAGACCATCACAACAAAGATCATCACGTCAGGAGACGTTGTAAGTGAACTGCCAGAATCTACGCTAGAAGATTCTCCCGTGATCCAGAAGTCCGAAGAGTGTCGACATCAGGAAATGATTCAGACTGGTTGTGTAGCGGAGGAGGGTGAGCTGATCGCCTCCGACAACGGCTGTGGCACGAGTGTTTTGTATAAAATCAAGCGGACGGAAGGAGAATGCCCTCAAGGTGATATACAGAGCGAAAACTCAACCCCTGGGATTCTTTCTGAAATACTCCATGAGAACAGCAACTATCTTGGCGAGCTGCAGTGCGACAGCGTGGCTGATTTCAGCGACAGTGTCAGACTGTCAGGGACTACAGCGGCGATCCAACTGGACGGGACGGAGCTGGATGCTCCGTGGAAGTGCGACAAGGCTAGATGGTCGAAGCACCCTGAAGTTGGAGCCGGCAACCCGACTGAACGGGATAGAGCATTGGACGCTCTGTGGAAGTCCGACGACAATGTCTGTGACGCGGAAGTCGCGCGCAATGTGTCAGCGCCGTCGTCTGCAATGCAAGCTGAAGAGATGTGCCAAGAATGTGTACCATTCATCTTCGTTCCTTCGCCCGACAAGGTGCAGATCAAGCAGCCACCGCCTAGGAAAAGTTCTACCGACCTTGAGACTGCCACGGGATCCGACACCTCCAGAAGGTTTAAGAAATTCACAGCCCTGTGCGTGGTCGGCACTAAGGAGCCCAGGTTTGAAGGGTTAGGAAAAAGAGAGCCTCTAGAGCAAGAGAATGGGAAATCTAAAGAAGAAAAGGGAGGCCACGAAATGGACAGCGTGGATCAGGTGGACGAATCCACTGTAAAGATCGGCGATCTACAGCCCCGTCGTGGAAGGAAGCGGCGAAAGCGCAATACAAACGATCACAACCGTTTGTACATTGCGGCTACAGAGTGTTCACAAGGAGAATTCAAAATATCAGATGGAAGCATCGTAGGCAGTGAACTATGGCCGCCATCTTGTGGAGAACCACCGCCCTGTGCTAGACAGCGAGACCAATCAATGGTGTCGGCACTGGTTGAGAGTGGAAAGAAAGCCCAAGTTAAGATGTGGTTCTGCAAACAAGGGTTGGTGTTAACCCTGCCGTTACGCTTCCGGGAGGCTGACGACCCTCATGTGGCCAGAGACGTCAGGGAGATCAAAGGGCCGCCGATCAGCGCCTCTGGTGCAATCAGCCTTTTCGGGACGAAAAGGTTTGAGAAGGGGGCAGTGAAGCGATGCAGCAGAGAAATAGAAGAGAAGACGTGGGGAAGCCAAGAGAGAAGGTATGCCGGGGCTCCCTCAGGGAAGTGTGGATTGACAAATGCCAGAGTAAGGGGTGGTAGACAGCAGAGGGAGTCCAGCTGTCGTCGCCGTGGGGAAGGGATCAGCCGAGCCCAGCTGGTGCCGCAGTGGAAGGAAGCTGGCCGGCCTGCCGAGGATTTGTGTGTGCCGAGAAGACATGGCAGTCTGGGGAGAGAAGTCTGTCTGAGAAGTGGGCTCCGAACGTGTGGCCGTATGGACTGACCGGGAAGACGGTAGCGGAGAAGGATCCCTCTAGTGGCGGGCATTGAAGGCAAGTCAATCTTCTACTGTATAGTTACTTATCTACTCTTTAAATCTCTTACAATAAATATACCGCACTAAGCTGTATCCTAAAGAATCCACATTGTTCTCTTAGAACCTTGAACGCAAACATTGACGGCTGAGAAGCGTCGTAACAATATTTTATAGTCTTCTTTCTTATTATTATTCTCCGTCTTTGCCGGTCCCAATCCCAGATTAAAAAGGAGGTGGGGGAGCAGTAACAAGCTCACTAAAAAATCTGGGCTCAGCTGGCCCGGCTGATAGTACCCTCTAAGGGCTGCCAATCCAGGGATACAGGATGAGCAGTGTTTCTACTCAATGTTAGGAGCGGCTGCACATGGCGTCTGTTCTTCATGTCAGAGGCGGCCATTTCTTTTGGAGCTAAGTCGGCCTGCCACTGAGTAGTGCTCCCAGTCTTAATGATAAACGCATTCTACTTCACCCAGTCATGATGGTTGTTATCATCATAGTGATGTTTTCTAACAAAATTTTACTAGAAAATAAGACCTATTCCAAACAAATTAATAGTGTGCGACATTTCGGTAACAACGTTGTTACCGAAATGTCACACACTATTAATTTATTTGGATTAGGTCTTATTTTCTTGTAGCTATAATCTATAATCCAAATTGTGCTTTATCAACAATGAAACCTCTTTATGACAGCAATTTGGGCACAATATCATAATTCTCAAGCCCCTAGTTATAAGTGCTTCAAGCGTGGTTATAGATCCATAGTGGCGTTGTTATGGTACGGTTAAAACTGTAGTTAATATTGGGCAAATTGGAGAGAGGCCTAGAAAAATGATACAAAAAGCTGATATCCATAGTTTTCTTGAATATTATTTCTAAGAACTTGTTAATATTATTGCTTATCCCTAGTACATGTGGTACAGGCCATGATAATCATGGTGTTTAGAAGTAGGCGACTGCTTTTACTGTAAGTGCACCACATGTCTACACATGTCAAAAAATCAGTTCGACTTTTGCACTTACAAATGTGCCAGAGCCCCATTTGATTATTTGCACTCGCTGTTGGGGTTGGACTTTTGCAAGAATCGGGGGATATTGGAGCATTTTTTTTAATCAGAAAAAAAGTACCCAATGCAGGAATCAAACCCAGGTCGTAGCGGTCAAAACCAATAGTTTAAACCATCCATGTATTAGAAAATGAAATGGTTAATATGTTAGGTACAAATGGCTGATATTCCCATCGCTGATATGATATCCAAAATGTTTCCAATATCTGGGCACTACTTAAAAAAAAAGCTTATTATTTTGCTAAAATAATTCAAAGTTTCCACTGTTTCTCTGAAAAGTCAATAAAACAATGCAAAATTAAAAATGGGAACATAACTTAAGAAAATTTATAATACAAGAAAATGAGACCTAATCCAAATCCATCATCAAACAAAAGAATAAATGAGAAAAAATATAATTTGTCTGATGATGGTAACAATGCTGTTAACGAAACGTCCCACACCATTAATTTATTTGGATTTGTTCTTATTTTCTTTGTAGTTCTAATATATAATACAAATTGTACCCTTTAAAAGTACAGTTAAACCTGTCTAAGCACTCCCTCTCTATAGCGCCCGATTTTAAAATACGTTGTACGATGCGATTTACATTAAAAGTGACCTGTCTATAGCACCCCCTCTCTATAGCACCCTATTTTGGTGAGTCCCAAGAGGGGGCGCTATAGACAGGTTTAACTGTATATGATAGTTTTCTTTCAATTAGTTTTCAAATAAAAAGATTGCGTGACTTCACATATTATGAACAATACACGAGTCTATTTACACAATGATGAAATGAAATAGGGCATTCAACAACTGTTCTGATGTGGAACTAACACCTACTCACCTATTCTCATGCCCAGCAATGGCCGCAGCCTTGCAGAAAATTGACATAGACCCAGAGCAGCAGCTTTACACACCCAAGATAGTGGACATTGCTGCAGCTGTGATAGAGATGTAGGGAGACATCTGAGGCTCTTCATTGGACACGACAACAACAACAGAAAATTGACATAGACCCAGAGCAGTAGCTTTACACACCCAAGATAGTGGACATTGCTGCTGCTGTGATAGAGATGTATGGAGACATCTGAGGCTCTTCATTAGACACGACAAAAACAACATCATTAAATGAAATAAGAAAGTTGTTTTATTTTGAGGAAATGTATCAATTCATGAATGCTCAATGGCAATGCTCCAATGGCCCCCGATTCTTGCAAAAGTCCAACCCCACCAGCGAGTGCAAGTAATCAAACGGTGCTCTGGCATATTTTTAGATGCAAAGTCGAACTGCTTTTCACATTTGTAGACATGTGGTGCACTTACAGTAAAAGCAGTCACTTACTTCTACTTACCATGATTATCATGGCCTGTACCATGTGTACTAGGGATAAGAAAAAAAAAGAATTACAACACACAGATGAGTGCTAACTGTGTTGAGAGTAAGTTACGATCATCATCACATTAACTGTTTTGTTTACCCTATGGCTGGCGAAAGTTCCGCCAAATCTGTGATTGTTCTAAGTTCAATAATTACCTTGTAAATAGATAAATAAATAAGATTAAAGATATAATCCTTAAGGGGTAAGAGTATCTTCTTATTTATTACAAGGCAATACACAATACATGGTGGCAGCGAATTGGCGATAGTGCCCTAAGCCTAATCTAATTACTAGTAAAAACAAAAAGAATTATTTTTGCATAAACAACGAAAAAAAAAAGCGAATTATAAATCCTCCAGAACAATTTAATTTTAATAATCCAAATGAATGGCCAAATTGGATTTGAAGATTTGAACGCTATAGAAAAGCGTCAGAATTAAAATCTAAAAAGGAGGAAGAGCAGGTAAATGCTCTAATTTATATATTAGGTGAAAAAGCCGAAGATGCTCTAATATCATTCAATTTAACTGAAATATAAATAAACAATTATGAAACAGTTGTTAAGAAATTTGAAGAGCACTTTATAGGTAAACGAAATGTCATCTTTGAAAGAGCACAATTTAATCGTAGATATCAGCAGGATGGAGAAGCTGTCGAGGAATACATAAGAGTGCTTCACAAAATGGCCGAAAATTGTAACTATGGATCTCTGAAAGAAGAAATGATTAGAGATAGAATAGTTGTAGGAGTAAAAAATCTACAACTTTCAGAGAAGTTGCAACTAGAGCCTAACTTAACCTTGGAAAGGGCTATCCAAGCTGCTTGCCAGACAGAATGTGTGAAGCAACAACAGACTATTCTTCGATCAACAACAACACAGGCTGCCAATGTAGACCAAGTCTATGAAAAAAGTTACCACCAAGTAGGTTCAATTCTACATTTGGGAAAAAAGACGCTTCAAAGAAAAGTAAATTTCAGAAGTGGAGCAAGCCTGAAAAATCTGGATGTACACTGCGTGACATTGAAAATGGAACACCAAGAAATAGTGACCAGAAAGTGATGAAACTCGGCAGACAGAGAGAGAGACAGGGACGAACAATAAGTGATCTTTATTTCAAAATGATAGTCATAATACAGAGCGAGAACGGCGTCGGCTTAGTAGCAAGTAGGATCACCGCGGACGGCGATGCACGCAGCAACACGTCTAGGTAGAGAGTCAATCAGAGTACGGATGGCGTCCTGAGGGATGGCTCTCCATTCCTTCTCAACCATTTGCCACAGTTCGTCTTCTGAACGCGGCTGTGGCAAGGCATGCAAACGGCGTCCAATGATGTCCCAGACGTGCTCGATTGGTGAGAGATCAGGAGAGTACGGTGGCCAGGGAAGCATCTGTACATCTTGCAGAGCTTGTTGGCTAATGCGAGCAGTGTGCGGTCGGGCGTTATCCTGCTGATAAAGGGCATTGGGTACCCCCTGAAGGTAGGGGAGTGTCACCGGTCGCAGCACATCATCAACGTATCGTTGGGCCGTCATAGTGCCCTGAATACGAAGTAAAGGTGACCTGGAATCATACGCGATTGCGCCCCAAACCATGATTCCACGTTGTCGCACGGTGGGGCGTTCCACAATTGCTGCCGGATTGGACCTTTCTCCACGTCGACGCCACACGCGTACACGGCGACTTTTACTGGACAAGCAGAAACGCGACTCATCTGAGAACACGACCCTGTGCCATTCCGTCATCCACGTCGATCTAGCCCGGCACCATTCCAAACGTTGGTGCCTATTCGGTGGGGTCAATGGCAGTCTTCTTAGCGGACGGCATGAGTGCAAGCCATTAGCAACCAATCGACGGGAAATGGTTCTGGTCGAGATGGAATGATCTAGGGTGTCTTGCACATGTTGCAGGATGGCGGTACAAGTGGCTTGTGGGGCCGCCACTGCTTGTCGAAGGATACGCCGATCCACACGTGCTGACGTCACTCTGGTTGCACCGACATTCCTATAAATTGCCACATTTCCTTGTTCCAACCATCTTCTCCACAGTCGGTGCACCGTGGAGGCACCAAGGTGTGTATCAGCTGCGATTTGACGTATGGACCAACCTGCCCTTTTCAGTCCGATCACCATGCCCCTCGTAAAAGCGTCTGTCTGCTTGAACTGCCTCCGTTTACGATGACCTGGCATTCTCTGTTATTATACGTGTCTTTTGACACAGGAACAAAATTTCTACAATGATTTTCCTTGAAGAAATAACGACACGAATACTGTCCTTTCTGCAAGTTCCTTCCCTTATATCTTACTCCATGTGCGCACGAGAGCTGCGCACTTTACATCATTTGCATAACTCGGTTAGGCGCGTCTACCCTGAAATTTGCATAATTTTCTGGCCACTATTTCTTGGTGTTCCATTTTCAATGTCACGCAGTGTATAAGATGTGGTGCTTCAAAATTCCATCCATATAAAGACTGCCCAGCAAAAGAAGTTAAATGCCATAAATGTAAAAAGGTAGGACATTTTGCAAAGGTGTGCTACAATAAGACAGTAGGACAAGTCACCCAAGGTGATGACTACCATTTTGTTGGTAATATCTATGAGAATGGAAAAAACTCAAATGATTGGAAGGTTTATGTAAAAGTAGATAAGATTAAAATACTTTTTCAAATGGATACAGGAGCGGATGTAAATATAATACCCCAAGAGATTTATTTTAAAAAATTTGCTCACAAGAAGTTATGCAAACCTGATATTCAACTTTTAGGACCTAGACAGGTTAAATTGCATGTAATGGGAAAATTCACAGCTTTGATAGAAAAAGATGGGAGAAGCATCCCTGGAGAAATATTTGTTGTTCCTCAACTAATGCAACCACTCTTGAGCGGAAAAGCCAGTGAATCTCTAAACCTAATCAAAAGACTTCAGTCAATTGAGAAAAGGAATTCGCTTAATCCTTTTGAAGAATATCCAAAGCTTTTCACAGGACTCGGAACACTCCAAGGGATCTACACAATTAAATTGAAGGATGAATCACAGCCTCATGCTATATATACTCCCAGAAGAATACCCATTCCACTTTTGAATAAAACAAAAGAACAACTTGATAAAATGGTTGAAAAAGGAGTAATTGAAAAAGTTGAGCAACCAACGGATTGGTGTGCTCCAATGGTCATTGTGCCCAAACCGTCTTCTAATGATCTAAGGATTTGTGTAGATCTGACAGCTCTAAACAAGTTTGTTAAAAGAGAACATTATCCAATTCCATCAGTGGAATATACCTTGGCACAAATGGGAGGAGCTAAATTGTTTTCAAAACTGGATGCCAACAGTGGGTTTTGGCAGATACCCCTGTCAGAGGAATCATCTAACCTTACAACCTTCCTGACCCCATTTGGCAGATACAGATTCAAACGGCTACCCTTCGGAATTTCTTCTGCACCTGAGGTATTCCAGAGAAAGATGAGCAATCTACTGGAGAGCCAATCTGGAGTAAATTGTCATATGGACGACATTGTGATTTGGGGAGCTACACGAGAAGAACATGATGAAAGGTTAAGATGCGTCCTTAGGAAGCTTCAAGATTCAGGACTGACCCTGAATAAAGAGAAATGCATCTTCTCAGTGAAGGAAATCAAATTTCTTGGTCACCTGATTACAGAAAGAGAAGTGCTACCTGATCCAAACAAAGTCCAGGCCATCAGGGAGTTTACATCACCTTCAAGCATTTCTGAAGTGCGCAGATTCCTGGGAATGGTGAACTTCACAGGGAAAATCATACCAGACCTTTCAACTATCCTCTACCCACTTAATCAACTCCTAGTAAAGAGAAATGATTGAATATGGGATAGTGCTCAGGAGGAAGCATTTGAAAAAGTGAAGAAACTTCTTTCAGCTTCTCCAGCACTAACACTTTTTGACCCCAATCTACCAACTACAGTGTCTGCAGATGCCTCTTCATATGGACTAGGAGCAGTGCTTTTACAAAAATCTGAAGATGGATACCAAAAGGCAGTTGCATATGCTTCCAGGACTATGTCCTAAACTGAAAAGAGATGGGCTCAAATTGAGAAAGAATCTCTAGCAATAGTTTGGGCCTGTGAAAGATTTCAAGACTATCTGATGGGAAATACATTTTCCATTGAAACTGACCATAAACCTCTCATTCCAATATTTTCAACCAAAAATCTAGATGAAATGACACCACGCATACAGCGACTACGACTTCGGATGATGCGCTACTCATATAGCATCCATCACACACCAGGCAAGGACATTGTTGTTGCTGATGCTTTGTTCAGAAGCCCAATTAAGATATCGCATGAGAAAGATTTGGAGAATGAAATCTGTAGTTTTGTTCAACAGATCACTTCATGTCCTCCATTCAAGGATGAAAATATGAAAGAAATCTGGCAATATAAAAATGAAGAGAGAGAGTGTAGAGAAATAAAAGACTATTGTGAAAAGGGCAGGCCTACAAAGAATGAGCTTTCTGCAGAAGCAAAAGCCTTTTGGTGTCTCAGATATGAAATGTCTGTCATAGATGGTCTTCTAATGAGAAATTCCAGGATTTATATTCCTAAGTCCCTCAGATCAAAGGTTCTAAACAGCCTCCATGAAGGTCATCTTGGCATCGAAAAATGTAGAGGCCGTGCCAGATCATCTGTGTGGTGGCCTAGAATCAGTCAAGAAATTGGAGAACTTGTGAGGAACTGCCCAAATTGTATTGAAGAAATATCTAATCCCCAGCAGCCATTAATTGTTTCTGATTTCCCAAGCAGGCCATGGGAGAAAGTAGGAATCGACCATCTTTACTTAAAGGGCAAATACTATCTTCTAATTGCAGACTATTACTCTAGATTCCCAGAGTTGGCATTGCTGGAGGATCAAACAACACATTCAACAATTATGCATTGCAAGTCAATTTTTGCTCGCCATGGAATACCCGAAGAGGTTAGATCAGATAACGGACCACAGTTTGGGTTAGAATTCAAAAAGTTTGCAAAAGAATATGGTTTCCACCACATAACATCTAGTCCCAGATTTCCTCAAAGCAATGGCTTCATCGAATCGATGGTGAAGAATATCAAAAACCAATTGAAGAAAGGAAGAGATCCATATCTTTCTCTTCTTGGTTATCGAACCGCTCCATTGGAAAATGGGTACAGCCCTGCTGAACTATGCATGAACAGGAAACTCAGAACAACTGTGCCGACATCTCCAGTTCAACTCCAGTCAAGAATACCTGATCTTGAAAATCTAGAAATGAGAGAAAAAAATCAACGGCACAAAAAGAAAACCCATTTTGATATACATCATCGTGCAAGAGAATTGCCCCATCTGGATAAAGGAACTAGAGTATGGGTGAAAGACTTGAGAGTTCCCGGTGTGGTACTTGAAGACGCTGGAAGTCCAAGATCTTATATAGTCAACTCTCCAAAAGGAATTTTGAGAAGAAATAGATTCCACCTACTACCAAACCCACAGGGTGAAAAGATTGACATGGAAGATGAAGAGATGGAGTCTCCTGAGATGAGTCAGTGCTTCACATCTACTTGGGACAACACTAATTGTGACAGTGAACCGAGGACATTCCAGGGATCACCGGAACCATTAAAGACCAGGAGTGGACGAGTGGTAAAGCCGCCAGACACGCTAAACCTCTAGAGAAAAGGGGGAGATGTGTTGAGAGTAAGTTACGATCATCATCACATTAACTGTTTTGTTTACCTTAGGCTGGTGAAAGTTCCGCCAAAGCTGTGATTGTTCTAAGTTTAATAATTACCTTGTAAATAGATAAATAAATAAGATTAAAGATATAATCCTTAAGGTAAGAGTATCTTCTTATTTATAACAAGGCAATACACAATACACTAACAACTTGAAATGCGCACATGGATAGCTTTTTCAATTAATCAGGTAAGTGTATTTGCCCAATTCAGGAATTATCAAAAATTACCGTTAATTGGATATTTATTCTGATAGATGGTGTAACTCATCAGCATCTTTCAGTTGTACTATAAGGAGTTGCTTTTATCTTGATATTTCGAACCAGGTCCCATTACAATATATTACTTTTGTACTATTTTACCATATATTGGGTGATAAAAAAGTTCGTAAAAGGTGGATAAAAGTTGGTGACTGCTTTTACTATAAGTGCACCACATTTTTACACATATGAAAAGAAATTCGACTTTTGCACCTATAAGTGCCAGAGCCCTGTTTGGTCACTTGCACTCACTGGTGGGGTTGGAATTTTGCAATAATCGGGGGGCATTGGATCATTTTTAAAATCATAGTTTGGTATTCCCATGTACTCTTATGGCAATAAATACCAATTCCATAATTAATCAGGAAACCTTAAAGACAAGCTTTGTTGCTAATAGAGATTAGACTTAAAACACACAGATGAGGTCTAACAGCTTGAAATACATATAAAGATATTATGATGCATTAGCGCGCCATCTGTTATGAAGATTCGAAACTATTATAGACGTGTATGATTTAAAAAAAATCCATTGCAGTAAGGGCAGTAGAAATTGTTTAATTTTTAAAAGAATCTTACCCGTCTATAATAGTTTCTAATTTACATATATGGATAGCTTTATTATTGATTAATTACGTATGGATATTTGCCCAATTCAGGAATTATCAAATTATAAAATGGTGATAATTAGATATGAACCTCAAGGAAAAAAATAGAAATTGCAATATCTTATTACATGAACAAAAAGAGAGATGTTCTTCTCAAAAGTAAAAACGACAGACAACACTTACCACGTGACAATACCTGGTGGCCAAAAGTGATAAAGAGACTGGATAAAGACAATGTCCACGCTTCGATTATTAAACTAATACAATCATTCTTTAACAACATAACAGTGAATTTCAGATATTCCTTCTCTGTAAATATTACTAGAAAACTAACTAAAGGATGTCCACAAGGAGGATCACTATTTCCCTCATTATGGAACATACTGATTGAAGAATTGTTAAACACTAATCTAGTGATAACAATGAAACAGTTGGCTATGCTACGACATAACTATAATATGCTGGAACAAAAGCCATGACGAACTAAAGAAAACAATTAACAATGTACTTAGTAAAATTAATACTTAGTGTGAAAGCAGTAAATTACAGATTTCAAAGGACAAAACGAAAATATTATATTTATATAAATCCAAAAATGATACAAAATTCCTTAATAGCAATATAGCTAGACCTGTTGAACCTTTAAGATCTTGGGATTGATCTTGAAAAATCATCGAAGCAGGAACAAGCTGGACTTCATGCCACACATTAATGAAATCGTCGACAAAACTACTAGAGCTAGCGGTTACCTACTCAGTTTAATAAAGAAAGCATGGGGTCTAGAATGAAGACGAAAATTTACTTTATACAAGACAATATTTGAAGTACAATAACATATGGTCAAACAATATGGTTTCCATTTATAAGCAAGAAAGCCAAAGACAAACTAAATTCCCTGCAGTATAATATTCTAAAACACTGCATACAGGCCTATACCACAGCATCGTCAAACTGTACACATATACTAACACAAATAGCAAAACTCACAGATTACATAAAAATGAAAAAAAAAGGTTACAATATTTTTAGCAAACACAAATGAAATTGCTAACTATAATGAAGAAAAATTACAGGAATACTATGAAGAATCCAACAAAAATTTCAAATGTTTTTTCATCTCCTCTAAAATACCAAAATTTGTCAAATCAAATTTCTACAATGTTCAATTATTTACGGGTCATGGTAACTTCAAATCATATTTCTAAAGAATTAGAAAAATAGATTCGCCCAGATGTTCTTTTGGAGTGGAAGAAGAATCCCCCGAACACATTCTGAACTCATGCCCACTGGTGTCAAACCTAAGACAAGCAGAGCAAGATGGAAAGAACCTATCTGGGTCAAATAGTTTATAATAGGGAAAGATATACGAAATTTAATAGGTTCTGCAGACGTTTTATTATAAATAGACAGCTTCATGTAGCTTGAGGAACTATACTACTATGCGACTTGGTTTACATCAATGTAAATAATTAATAAGTTACTTTAGAATGTAACTCATTGTAAATAGCTCAACTTGATCAACTTTCTCTATCCACAATACTAATTATTACAGATAACTTCATTAAATCAACTTCCATCATTGCTTAACATATTGTAAATAACTACCTTGCGATTTCTTCTATCTTCTTATGTTGTTGCTTATTTGTTTAGTGTATATGTTCATTCAATGCTCTTTTTCTTAATTGTTTATTTTCTTTTTGATAATTCTGTTACCTACTCTACTACAGTTTTGCGCGCAATTATCCAGATCGGATATAGCGTGTCTTATTTATAACTGGAAATAAATAATAAACTCACCCAGTTATCACTCTCTTCAGGGGAATGATGATTTTTATACTATTTCTACTCATATACATACATGATTTTTCTAAAATATGTGTAAGTGTTACACACATATCTGCATATATCGAAAAATAAATAAGAGCTTAAAATAAAAGACACTTTTGCAAATTGAAAGATTAAAAATATAAATTATATATACAGAAACTTTGTTTTAAAATATTTGTCTGAATTTACATATATACTTATTACTGCATCTTCGGATTTCCTACTGCCCTCTTACTCCTTACTGCGTCTTCGGAATACTTACTGCACTCGAACTCCTTACTGCGTCTTCGGATTTCCTACTGCCCTCTTACTCCTTACTGCGTTTTAGGATAACTTGCTGCACTATTTCTCCTTACTGCATCTTCGGATTACCTACTGCCCTCTTACTCCTTACTGCGTCTTTGGAATACTTACTGCACTCTAACTCCTCACTGCGTCTTCCGATTACCTACTGCATTCTTGCTCATTACTGCGTTTTAGGATAATTTGCTGCACTATTTCTCCTTACTGAATCTTCCGATTGCCTACTACACTCTTTTTCATTACTGCGTTTTAGGATAACTTGCTGCACTATTTATTCTTACTGCATCTTCGAATTACCTACTGCCCTCTTACTCCTTACTGCGTCTTTGGAATACTTACTGCACTCTAACTCCTTACTGCGTCTTCCCATTTCCTACTGCACTCTTGCTCATTACTGCGTTTAAGGATAACTTGCTGCACTATTTCTCCTTACTGCATCTTCGGATTACCTACTGCCCTCTTACTCCTTACTGCGTCTCTGGAATACTTACTGCACTCTAACTCCTCACTGCGTCTTCCGATTACCTACTGCACTCTTTCTCATTACTGCGTTTCAGGATAACTTACTGCACTCTCACTCATTACCGCGTCTTCTGATTACCTACTGCACTCTTGCTCATTACTGCGTTTTAGGATAACTTGCTGGACTATTTCTCCTTACTGCATCTTCGAATTACCTACTGCCCTCTTACTCCTTACTGCGTCTTTGGAATACTTACTGCACTCTAACTCCTTACTGCGTCTTCCGATTACCTACTGCACTCTTGCTCATTACTGCGTTTTAGGGTTACCTATAGGGCTGTATATCTGAGAAACAAACCAACATATCTCCAAACCAACTTCCAACCAGTAAATTATCTTCAAAAATAATTTAATTAATATGTGAAATGATTCTCTTATAATTCTAATTTTTCGAAAATTTTCAAGATATACCTTTAGTGATGATAAAACTGAATTAATTATTTTTTTTTAGCAAAGAAACATTTCAAATAGTATTTTATCTTAGTGAATAAAGGCACTGTGGAACAAGCGAATAAATTCAGAATATGAAGAAAGCCTTAATTTTTTAATTGAAAAAAAAAAGATATTTAAAAAAAATATTTTAGGACTGTTTGCTCTTGGTCTAAACCCCTATTTAGTATGAATACTAGTTCATAAATCTTAAAAAGTCATTAATCATCATATTTTTGAATGTGTAAGTATTATTCCGCGGTTTTTTGTGGTTTATTTGAAAATAGGATTTATTTTTGAAAATTAATAATAAAATTATTTAATTCAGAATTTTATTCATTGCTCGCCATTCCTTTTGAATTTCTTTCAGGCAATAGGTTGTTGTTGTGTCCAATAAAAAGCCTCAGATATCTACATACATCTCTATCACAGCAGTCACAATATCCTCACCTGTCCAGAAGTCTAAACCCTCCTAAACGTGGCGGGCGGGAGAAGCAGCCCAAGTAAGGGACTGCCCTGTAGGGCGAAGTACGGTGTCGTGAGGCCTGAGCAGCTACGGTAGCCGTGAACTGGGAACTCTGAAATGTGGCTGACTAACGGGGCAATGGCACCCCCCTTTTCATGGAGCAACAATATCCACTTAGAAGAGAAAATTGCTACAAAGTATAAAATAATAATATAAACAGTAGAAATGTGTTTCTTTATTCATGCAAAGTAGAAGCTTTCAGATCTTTATAATCCTTCTACAGGCATAGCTTTTAGTTTAGAGAATGAGGTTTCCCTCAGTTTATAGATGTACCTGTGGAAGGATTATAAAGACCCGAAATCTTGCACTTTGCACGATTAATGAAACGTATTGCTACTGTTTATATTTTACAATATCCTCTATCTTGGCTGATTCCACATTAAACTAATTACTCATATTTTGAGATTATTCACAATGTGACGCAAATGTTGGTACCTTCATGGGATTGGAAGTTCTGTTCAGACAGGCAATGAGTTGTCAGTTGCAAGCCATGATAATTAGGTAGGACATTTTCTAGGGATAATGGCATGTGCAATAGGACATTCCAATTTTGTGATTTTTAACATGTCTTTGACCACTTTTGCAACATGTGGCATGTACTGGAAAATCAATTTGTCATCTGCCTTTATGTATTTTGACATCTTCCTGATCCATTCCTCGCCAACTACTGATCCCTACATATCTATCTCACAGATCATTCCATCTCCCATAGGTGCCCCGTTATTTAAAAAGGATCCAGTTTGCCGTCCCACCAGATCTACACTTTAAATGCATTTGAAACTCCGCCTTTGTCGGTCCCAAGCCCGGATGAAAAAGGATGAGGGGGGACAGTAACAAGCTCGCTGAAAACCTGGGCTCAGCTGGCCCGGCTGATAGTACCCTGTAAGGGCTTCTGATCCAGGGATACAGGAAGCGGCGTTTGTACTCCTTGTTAGGAGCGGCTGCACATGGCGTCTGTTCCTTATGTCAGAGGCGGCTATTTCTTTGGAGCTAAGTCGGCCTGCCACTGAGTAGTGCTCCCAGTATTAATGACAAAGGCAGACGTATTCTACTTCACCCTGTCATGTTGGTTGTAAGCAGTCGTAAACTTCTACCCACCATGATTTTTATGGCCTGTACCACGTATACTCGAGATAATAAAAATGATGGTTGTCAACTCTACAAGCTTGATAACATAATATGTAAGAAAGAAGAAGAGAAATGCATTTGAAGAAATAATTAGATGCTCACTACCTCACCCAGTCATGATGGATGCCAACTCTACAAGCTAGATACCATAATATGATTGAGGAAAGATAAAAAGAAACGAAGAGAAAACATTTGAAGAAATAATTAGATGCTCATTTACTGTAGTCGCACTCTCCATCATTGTTGTCACAAATATTATATTTTAAGATAATGAAAGCCCTCCAAATATATAGACTAACATGTATTTTCTCTTTTCCAAAGGAGTTGATAATTTGCATACCGCATGAATGCCAAGTTATAAATAAGGGACTTGGTGACATAAGAAGGGAACTTAAAGAAAGACAATTACCTAAATGTTAACTAGACATGGTAAGGGCTCCAGGTGATATCTAGATACATAACACAGAGGGGGTTAGATGTATACTATATTATCTCTTCCGTCATGTATTGCCACACCCCTGACCCCAACTTCCCAATTCCGACAGCTCGCTGTAGAGTTTCTATTGACAACAAAGTAGAATTAGTGGACTAGAGACTGAAAACAGCACTGTTGGACACCGACAACGCTGAAAGCCGGACTTACGTCTACACGCGAGGCCTCCCATCGGAGTTTTGCGCCAGAGCCAACAGCCTAGTAATCAGTACCTAGTCCTAGGTCAGTGGAGCGAGCAAGCTATCGGAGGGAAAGTTGAGTATCATTCCACGCTATGTAAATACACAGGGTTAAGGTAGTAGGGTCCCCACCCCCCTTCCCAGCGTGGAAATGACCAATGACCAAAGCGGGATAGTCTAGGGCGGCTAATCGTCGCAGTGGCCACCACAGGAGTGTAAGCACTAAACACCGACCCGCTGTCAATGTCCCAGTACTGTCAAGTCACTATCTAGATCCTGCAACAATGGCATTAGTAGAGCCGGATCGCAGAGAAGTCAAACTGTGGGTCTCTCCTTCTGGAACATCTGTTACACACAGCCACCTAGAATTCAGACTTTATGTTCAACAGATTGCTATTGTCACCGAGTCCCTTTTTTATCTTTGGAATTCAAGCTGTTTGTGAGTTTTTTATTCTACCTGATTCTTGGTGATTTGATTCAGAAAATTTTGAAGTTCACAATAAGAACTTTCAACTAAGACAATGAACTAAACACATTTTTGTTGTTACCAACAAATCGATGGATCAGTTCTAAAAACAACACAAGACAAAGTTCATCTAAGAACCACAAAAAACCATAAAAACTCTAGATTCAATTTACATTTCTTCAAGGTATATATGAAACTATGTCAGGGAGATCGTTAAAAACATGTAAAATGGTTTCCAATATATTTGTGGATGAAACCCCCATACCTCATTAAAAGGTAACTGTATAGGCACCAGGTAATAAGACCAAATCCAAATAAATAAATTGTTTATGACGTTTCTGTTACAGTGTTGTTACCGAAACGTCACACACTATTTATTTGGATTTGTTATTATTACCTTGTGGTTTATAATCTATAATCCAATTTTTCCTTATTATCGGTAACTGTATGGCAGTAGAACCTCTATGAGAGGACACTCACGTTAAAGGACACCTCTCTACAAAGGACAGTTTTATATTTGAAAAATTACCACTTTTACTATTTAGTAACTCTCTGGTAAGAGGACACTTCTCCCTAAAGGACACTTTGGCTCTGCAAATAGGTGTTGTCCTTTACAGAAAGGTTTTACTGTATATTAATATTTAGTCCTTTGATCTTTTCAATCCAATTCAAATGAATTTATTGTTTTACCAAAAAAAAGTGTCACAAGCTCTTATTTTAAATTAATTCTTCTTCTTCTTCTTATTATTATTATTTCTTATCTACACTCAAACATATTAGGGTATCATGCTTGTAGAGCTTGTTGATGGTGTCTGCCGGGGAAGAGTAGAGCTCATCATTGGATGAGTCAATACAGTCTATAATGTGTTTTGTGGTTGCAGGTTGAGAATTGAACTTAGTACATATTGGGAAAACCTTGCAACTATTCTGGAA